>CM028131.1:1394357142-1395028214 GCA_016271365.2 Neoceratodus forsteri | reverse complement strand
CACAGTTGGGTGAGTACCAAGCCCCCCAAAGGGTCCCAAAACCCTAAGGGACTAAGTCCCTTAGCTTCCAGTGGGACAGAAAACACTGAGAGGGAGAACCACTATGGGCCCGCAGAGGCCCGAGACTGGGAAGAGTGAGACTGAGACTCCCCAGAGGGAGCAGAAGGTTGCCCCGACAGACGCCGCCTCACTCTACAGGAGAAAAGTTGGGTTCTCCGGTAAGCAGAGGAAATCACCCTACGCTGGGCCAAGGGTGACAACCAGGAAAGATATAGCCATGCAGTCCACCTAGTGCAGATCGATGTCCCTACAACCCTGGAAGCTACCTCATTGGCATAGTAAGATACCCTCGCTTGGTGCCTTGCTAACTCCAGGCCACGTGCAGAGAGTGCAATGGCTTGTCTGGTTACCTCCGTATCAGACAAGGAGGCTAGGAGTTGACTGAGCCTGAACCACAAGAACCTATCATAGGAAGCATAGTGGGCCTGATGAGCAGAAATTGACAGTAACAACTGTGCCAAGTGGAAGGTTCTCCTCCCACAGAAATCAAAATCCGTGGAATCTTGATCTGGGGGCCAGTCACGGTGGAAGGCGCGAAGCCCATCGGGAGTGTCCAGCTGCATCAATCCTGACTGAGGATGAGGCATATGACCTGGAGACTCCGGGGGGGCACAATACCTCTGGCTCAGATCCCTAGAGGCTGGGACACCGGGAAAGGGTCTTTGCGAGAACCGTAATGACGCCTCCTGGAAAGGAGCAGGCCAGGCGGGCACCACAAGGGTTGCCTCACTGAAGTCACCTAAAAAGGCATGCATCGAATGCTCCAGATAGTGCTGAGTGGGTGGGGTGATAAGCAAGTCTTCCATCATCCTCACAAGGAAACACTGATATTCAGCAAGATCGGCAGCAGGGGAGATGTGGACGGAAGGCTCCTCTCCCCCAGAAAAGTAGGATGAGGAAGTAGAAGACCTTGGAGATCCAGAGGTTAGCTGCTCAGGGGGAGTGTATAACACCCACTCATCCATGGCCCTGACATAAGTAGGGAAGTGAGCAGCCGCACCCCTGAACTGTTCTCAGGAGAGAGGTCCCGTAGGACCATGAATACCTGGGACAGCAGGAGATGGTGTCAGAGGAATGGGGGCTAGGTCCACAACAGAAGAGGACCGTCCTCTGTCTGGGCAAGACAGCGCACTGGAAGCCTCAAGGGAAGGAGGAATTCCTGGAAGCCCAACAGCCGACAGCTGATCAACCACGCTGGAACTGCGTAGACCATGCCCTGAAGAATCTCCCCGTGAGGTGACCTGTGAGGTGACCAGGACCATATAAACCCAGAAGGACAGTCCCTTCCCTCCAAAGACCAGGGCCCTCTCGAGGAGACCGAGAAGGAAGGGCAGGGGTCCATGCTGTGACTCCTCCCTGAACCCGGGTGGGTCCCAGAAAAGGGTTGCCGCATCGAACCCTGACCCCTCAACCCCTCAGAGTCTGAAAGAGCCCTCCACCTTGCAAACAACAGCATGGGCAGCTGACAACCCTGGTCAGTCCCCGAGGAGACTACCCAGGGAGTAGCACCCTCCACTCCCGAGGGCACTCTGGTCGGCCCTAAAGTTGGGCGATCCAGGCACACCACATGAGGGGGTAACCCAACTGAAGGGGAAGAAAACCCTCCAAGCCTAGGTTGCAGGGCAGTGGTGGTCTGGACCACTGCCTGCTGGTCAGCACCTCTGACCCCAGACTCAGGGGCTACCACCCGCTCCTCAGAGGGAAGCTGGTTCTGGTCAGCTGAAGTAACTACCAGGGTATAAATATGGGCTGCCAACTCTGAACAGTCAGACAGCTGGTCCGAACCAGACTCAGAGTCCACCTCCGAAGAGGTAGAGACCAAAGTCCAGTGCCAGACCGTACGTGGATGTCTGCCCCTGTCTGAACTGATAGAGGTGCCAGTCCGGGTGTCAGCACCAGAGCTGGCACCACAAATGTTGCCCGAGGAAGAGATGGCGCCAAGAGTGGCAGCAGAACCAGAGTCACTGTCCTCCATAGCACCATCCCCCCCCACGGCACCGCGAACAGCACTGGGGTCAGGGACAGTGCCAACAGTGACACCGATGGCTCCCTCGGCATCAGCAGTGGTGCCAACAGCGATGCCTCCCATGGTGCCGTGGCTTCACTCGGCACCACAAGTGGTGCCGGAGCTAGACACGGGGCCATCCCTAGCCTCGATGTCGCAAGTGGCACCCGAGATGAGAACAGTGGAAGACAGCACCATAGAACTTCCCACGGTGCCACCGGTGCTATCGGCACCACAAATGGCATTGAGAGCAGAGATGGTGCCAAGCGGCAGAGGGCTCACAGCACCACGAATGGCACTGAGGCCCAAAACGGCACCGATGGATGGTGTCGAGGATGGTGCTGACCCAGGCTTTCCAGCCTGAGGAAATGACACCGTGGGAACCTTTGTCCCTGAAAGGGCGATTGCCAGAGTGGTGCCTCCTGCCAGCCCCCAGGGGGAATGGACTGTGCCTTCTGCACCATGGAAGGGGCTTCTGCCATGGCGAGGCTACAAGAAGTAGAAGCCCCCTCCTCTGTGGTCTGTATAGAACCAGGAGGGGACCGGGAGGAAAGTCCGAGAGACCGCGGCTTGGCCCGACGAGTGTGCACCCGTCCCCCTAAAGTTGGTGAAGCTCATCCAACTTCCACGCGCGCGCTGTTCCAGGACACATTGAGCCATAGAGAAACAGGCATTGCATGAATCCATGTCGTGAAGTGGGCCAAGGCACGTAAGACAACAATCATGCTGGTTGGTAACGGAGTACTTGTGGCCACATGGGCACCTAAGCATAGAGGCCGCCCCGCTTTCAGCGACTTTTTTGCCCTCCGACCTAGACATAATCGACAGAAAACAATGAAAAAACAGGCTTGACATCACTGAAAATAATAAAGGAACAGTCTTACCAAACAGCGGCATCGAGTAGGGCAAAATGGAACCGGCAGGTGGACTCGGCATCAACAGATGAAGACTAGGCCCGATGTAGTTGCTTGGAGCTCCTCACAAGGTGTGACCTCTACGGCGGGAGATGAAGAACTGGTGGAAAGGTGGGGCTGACGACAGCTAACGGCCAACCCGCAAGCGCCACGCAGTGCTCCACCCATCCAAAGAAAGAAAAAAAAAGAGCTCCCGTGGGATCGTGACCTCCAGCCACATACCCAACTGTGATGAATGGTGAAGATTGACACAGATAAGATCTGATAGAATCCAACAGGGGTACCAAATGCAGTTTTGTCTCTGGATCCTTTAGCTAGGGAGATTTGCCAGTAACCCTTAGTGAGATCGAGGGTACTGATGTACTTGGCATTCCCCAATCTGTCCGCCAAATCATCTGTCCTGAGCATAGGATAACAAATTCTGACACTTGATTAAGTTTCCTAAAATTAAGGCAGATTCTTACACCCCCTTCTTTTTATTTACAATCACCATTGGTGATGATCAAGCACTTCTTGACTCTTGTATGATACCTAGTTCTTTTATTTTTTGTATTTCCTTAACAACGTCTTCTCTTAACCACTCTGGTAATCTGTATGTCTTTTGTCTAATAGGGTGAGCATTCAGTGTCACTATTACGTGCTTGACACCTTTAGTTCGGCCTGGCACTGTGGTAAAAGCACTGTTAAATGTCTTAGTCAATTGCGGCAGTATGTCTAAGCACTTTATAAGGCCCTTGCCACATCATTAACAGTTTATTTTCTGTAGTGGGTAATAGTAGCAAGACCCTTTCACCTGTCTCAAAAACCTTGTTTTACTCCATGGTCGTACTATGCCTTCTGCTGGTTTGGGGCCTCTTCCTGATTACTATGGACAATTTCAACATATTTTGCCAGCTTCTTTCTCAGGGCACACATATAAGATGTAACAGATTTTTTTCACAGTGGGGTTATCTTCCCATGTTTCTTTTATTACATCTAGTGGCCCTCTAGGTTGTCTACTATACAGCATTTCAGATTGTGAAAAACCTGTTGCGGCTTGTGGCACTTCTCCATAAGCAAAAAGCAGGTAAGGTAAGTATTGGTCCCAATCTTTCCCTTCCCCTTTTACAAACCTTTTTAACATGTGTTTTAGGGTTTGATTAAAATGCTCAACAAGACCGTCTGTCTGAGGGTGAGAAGGGGGGTTCTTATGGTGCTGATACCTAGCAATCAGTACAGCTCCTTCAGCAATGCAGCACCAAAATTACTACCCTCATCAGTAATAATTTCTTTAGGTATGCTCACCCTGCTAAAAATTTTGGCAAGCTCTGCTGCCACTTTTGGGGCTGGGACAGTACACATGGGAACTAACATACTAATATACTAATTGCCAGCAGATTAGGACTTACAGTCTATCGAGTCTGCTTGAACCTCGGATCCCTAGTTGGGTGCCGAGCTCCCTCCCCTTGTGTTCCAGAAACCCCTATCATCCATCCCCACCCCCCTGGGCCAGGCCATCTTCTGATACATCCGCTTTCTGTGTCTGTCCCACTCTCTCTTGAAGCCCTCCATTGTGGATCTCTGAACCAGCTCACCAGGCAGTGTATTCCAAGGGTCCAGCACCCTCTCAGTGAAAAATCTCCTCCTCTTTCCCCCCTCACCCTTCCACCTTCAAACCATGCCCTCTGGTGATATCTCCCTGCTTTAGTCTAAAGATCCCCTCCATGTTTACCCTATTTATTCCCTTGAGGTACTTGAAGACCTCAATCATGTCCCACCTGTCTCTCCTCTCCTCCAATGAAAACAGGTAGAGCTCCTCAAGTCTGTCCTCATACATCAAATCCCCTAGTACTCATATCATCTTAGTTGCCCTCCTCTGTACCCTCTCCAGGAGCTGTATGTCCCTCTTCAAGTGTGGTCTCCAGTACTGCACACAGTACTCAAGGTGTGGTCTAACCAGACCATTGTACAGCGGCAGAATCACCTCCATGCTCCTAGAGGTGATCCCCTTAAGATGCATCCCAACATGCTGTTTGCCTTGCTAGCCGCTTTCCTGCACTGCTCAGAGTTATTCATACATGCATCCATCATGATCCATGAACTATCTCTGGGTATCGAGTAGCATAATCACATACTACTAAAATGAATCGATTACCCTTTTTACTTTTGTCTAAGGGGCCAACCACATCCATTGCAATTCTCTCAAAAGGCACATCTATCAAGGGTAGGGGCACCAGGAGCACCTTGTCTTTCTTAGTCACTAGGGCTACTTTCTGACACTCAGCACAGAAACAGTAATAGGTAGCAACATCTTCATGAATTCCAGGCCAGTAAAATCTGTATCACAATCTGGCAAGAGTTTGATCCCTCCCTGAGTGACCAGCCATAGGACTATCATGTGCTATCTGTAATAACTCAGATCTATACTTTTGTGGTATAACCAATTGTTCTATCTTGTCCTGTGTCTGAGGTTTAACCCAAACTCTGTACAGTAGCCCATTACATATTTAAACATAGGTTCGCCCTGTTTTAGTTTTACCCCCAGCTACTTAAAATAACCCTGGAGAGAAACATAGTTAGCTTGTTCTGAAACAAAATCACAATCAGTTAGTTTAGTTTCAGCTTTTTCATATATTAACCCTTTATGTCCATCAGTTGTTTGTTGCCGCTGTTTCTTCAGGCATCGTCCTTCTTTCTTTCCTGGATTTCCAGATCTTGGAGCTATGCTCAAATAAGTCCGAATCAAAATCACTAAAAGGAAAAGTGTCTCCACCACCTGAGATTTTCTTTGCCTGAGCTCTTGTCAACACAGCTGCTGAAACATCAGGATTTACTCCCTCTGTGATGAACTCAGTAAATCCTGAAAAGTCATTTCCAATAATCACAGGTAACTTAGGTACCACCCCCACTTTTATTTGGTGTGACACACCCTTAATGGTCAGAGTCACTTGGGTGGTGGGATAGTATCGAGTGTCCCAGTGGATGCAGATGACACGAGTACCTGGTTCTTTTGCACAGTGTTTTTGTAGCACTTCAACATGCCCCTATATGTGTAGTTGCCAGCTGCCTCACTCAAAAGATCTCTGCTTATTACCCCTGTATGCCTATGGTTGATTGCACATCTGCTGACTTCTTCAATTGTAAAATAATGCTGTTTTTTTTTCTATTTATTTCAACCTTGTACTGTACTGTATACACTGTATATAATTTTTCTTCCTTGTATATTATTGCTTTTTGTATACCTGCTTCTATACTGTACTTTGATGTATTCATGACCAGGTCCACCTTGCAAATGGGCCTTGTTCAATGGTGCCCACCTGGATAAATAAAGATTTTGATTGATTGATTGATGTGCACCAGAGTCTGTCTACTTCCTGAATCTATAAGTCCTTTCACAGTCTTATCTCCCACCTTGACATCTGTTAAATATTTACCCCAGTTTGCTAAGGACAAATCTGCTCCAGTATTATTCTCCTTACTACGGCAGTTTCTTGCAATATGGCCTGGCTTATTACATTTATAGCTAGGGCTGTAATAAAATCACGGTAAAATTTGCTGATTTTCATGGCTCAAATTTTCAAAAATCAGCTGATTTCACGGAAACACACAAATCAGTTTGTTTGGTAGTGCAAAAATATTTAATGCAATAAAAAGTAATATATATTAGTCACACAAGTATGGCAGTAAGTTAAAAACAGTAGTTCAACATCTATTTCTCAGTTTAAGTTATGTTGTTGTAGCATGGAGTACATTTTGAGGTTCTCTGGTTTAATACTCCTTCTGTTGTTTGACAAAAGTGCCCCATACCTTGAGAATGAGTGCTCTATGCTAGCGTTATGAACCGGCATACTTAAGCAGCTTAAGGCAATACTGCTTAAATTAGGAAATCTGTCTCTACAATCACTCCAGAATTCAGTAATATTCCGTTCATGCAGGGCAAGTTTGTTAGACTGCACGTCAGCGATGTAACTTCTTAGTTCAGAACAGGCACGTAGGTTGTCATCAAATGCTGGCCTGCCACTGCATATCTCTGCTTCATCAACTGCTAGAGTTGCTAGCCTGACAGGATTAAAAACTCTAACTGCTTGAAACAAATTAGAGGCAGACTGGTTGAAGCGTCCTTTTCCAGACATGTAGTCGAATATTTTTTGTGAGCAGGCAGACATTGTGGCTTTTGTTGGTGAGTTGTCTGTTGCTTCTGCTTTGACCTGCAAGAATAGAAGGCAGTATGGTGCAGTGGTTTAAGGTTCTGAGCTGCAAATCTGGAGACCTGGGTTTGAATCCCACAGCCCCCACTTGCATACTGTGTGACCCTGAGCAAGTCACTTAACTTCTTCGTGCTCCCAGGTTGCACCTGCAAACAAGCTTTCAGCTTAGTGTGTCTCACCTGGTAAAATAATTGGTTAAAAAAAAAAAAAAGAATATTGCAAAATCAGTTAATTCGTCATACACTAGGTGTGATTTCACTTCGTCGCCTTCATATCGTTCTAACAGCTTGACGAGTGGAGGGGAATTAACAGCTATTTCATTTATACTGCTCACTACTGCATGATTTGATGACAAAGAAATAACTTCTTCACAAGTTGCGCTTTCATCCTTAAAGAATTTAATATACTCTTGCAAATGTTCAGCATGATAAAAAACTGCATAGAACCAAGTGTTCCGCCATGTTATCACTGGGATTGGGGGCAGTGCTGTTGATAGTTCCTTATTATTTAAAGATTGCTTAAATCTGGCTTTTCTTGTAGGATATGCTGTAAATGTTTTTTTTTTTACAGATACCACCAGATCATTCACATTGGGGTGATTTTTATGCCAAATGTCAGCAAGGAGATTAAGCAGGTGTGCAGAACATGTTACGTGTACCGCATTTAGTAAAACATGCTTTAAACTTTGTAACCAGCATTTATTCATATACATCGCATTGTCAGTGTCAAATGCGAAAACATTTGTCTACTCGACCTCAAATGCCTGCAAGTACTGCAAAACTGCTTGTGAAACTGTCTTAAAGTTAGATACCTCAAGAACAAAATAGGTTCCAGATTAGGTTGCAGTTCTTTCTCCGAAATGCAATTTAGAAACAGAACAGCTACGATGTTCAGAACATATCTGTCTTGAACGTTTGTAGTTTCATCGCAGATGATTGAGAATGAAACAGCATCAGCAACTTTTTTTTATTTCAGAGAGGTGGTATGTAAATACTTTTGGTAGATATTCCCCTCTTAGCCACTGAGATGTGGGGATAATACCAACACTTTTTAGGTTAGATTCAAGGAAGCAATGAACAGAGGGATTGTCCAGTGCATGAAGTGGTATGTTGGCAGCCATGAATGCGGCTACAAGATTAAATAGGGCCATTTTTCTACTTTCTTGCTGTACTGATTTGGTAGAGAACAGCTCAGTAACAGTTACCTGCTTTTCGCTGTATGAAACTGTGTTTATCTCGATCTTCCCCTTTTTGGCAGTATGGGAAAATGCATCGAGATGCCGATCACAGCTGGCTTTTTGTTTGTGATCCACTGGTATGTTACAAGCCGTACAGAAAAGCACTTCACCAGAAACATGAAAAGTCCCACATTCGTATTGAGAACACCATTGCTGTGTGTTCACATTGCCAGTCTTAGAAACAGGAGACTGTTTCAGATTCACCAACATTATTTAGTTTAACAAAAACAGGGTAAGGCAAGATGCACTAGCACAGCAAGTGGACGTTTTGCAGCACATCTACCTACTAGTTATCTGAAACCCAGATATATCGAGATGTTAATTAAGGGTAATTAAATTACACGTGCCACAGCACAGATGATTAAAGTTTTTAATCTGTGATGTAGTGGTCCTCTAATTACCTCGTCTGCTGCATCAGCAAAGGATGTAGGAGAACCGCTCAATTAAATACTTGGACATGTTTTAATTACCTTGTTTGAGAAATGTAGAAATAAAGAACTGAAAATACTTTCATTGTCACCAGTTTCAGCAATTTCACGGAGACTGCACTGCCGATAATAAAATAATCTTTTTTACGGTATCCATGAAGGATGTGCACGCCGTGAAAAACTTACAGCCCTATTTATAGCAAATAAAGTCTTTGGGTGCAGATTTGTTACTCTCACCAGAGTTCTTATCAGACTTTGAGTTAAATCAGGAAAAAGAGGGTCTCACTGGTGCTTGGCTGTTACCTCGCTGCTGTGGCATCTCTTTGGCCATATGGTAGTCTTTAGCCAAAGAAATGGCCTTTTCCCCTCTTTCTCTTCAATGTTCTTTTACCCAGAGCTGCATGTCTTTAGGCAGAATGTTGATGAACTGCTCCATTGCAAGTGTATTGATAATCTTACCCCTCTATTGATCACTGGTGAAGCCCCAACTTGAGTACTGTATCCAGTTCTGGAGGCCCCATCTCATAAAGGACATCAACCAAGTGGAGGCAGTGCAGAGAAGGGCTACCAAAATGGTCCAGGGTATGCATCAGAAAATCTATGAGGACAGGCTCAGAGAGCTAAACATATACTCACTGGGGGAAAGAAGGGAGAGAGGGAATATAATAGAGACATTCAAATATGTCAAAGGGATTAATAATGGAGAGGAGAGCAGCTTTCTGCAGAAAAAGAAGAGCACTAGGATGAGGGGTCATGCAATGAGGCTGGAAGGGGGAGGCTTAGAGGCAATGTGAGGAAGTACTTCTGGATATACTATGGTATCCCTAAACTCAGTATCCTGAATCTAGGAATACCAACCCCACTGGCCTGAAATCCATGCTCCCGAATGAATCAGATGCCCAAAAATACGATTTCAGGCATCTGATTGCACAGTGCAAAATGCAGTTCAGGGGGCTTCGCATCCCAAACCACCCTTGTGGGTGGCTTGGCGCCCAAACCCTCTGTAATTAAAATAACTAGCTACGAGGGTAAGCGGACCTTGGAGTTACAAAAAATTACTTACTGGGGCATAAACTTTTAAAATCTGCAGGACGTAGCACAGGATAGAACCTGCACCTCCCAGAGCATGCTGGCTGAGCTGCCAGTGGTTTAGTCCTCAACACCACCAGGGCAGCTCGGCCAGCCTCCCGATTCCTCCAATATTTGAATCCGACCAACAGGGGTAAGGTAGCAAGTCATCGCATCTGCTACCTTACCCCTGTAAATGTCTGTTCGGTTTCCTACTGCCGGGATGCTCACTATCTGGATACTGAGCCTGTTGGGCAGTACTGCCCGGGCAGGTCAGTGTCGGGATAGTGAGTTTTGGCAAAGCATAAGGGTACTGTACTGCTTCACGGAAAGAGTAGTTGAACCATGGAACAGGCTACCAGAGAAAGTGGTAGGTGCAGACACTGTAAACGCATTCAAACATGCATGGGATAGTGAGACTAGGACAGAGGGGAAGTATAGACACGGGTCTAGCAGGACCTATACTAAAGAAGTAGGAGCTAATCAAAACAGGGCAGACTAGATGGACCAGGGGGTCCTTTTCAGCCAACAGCTACTATGTAACAATGATCTGTGGGACTGTTTTGCCTTCTGGTTGGAGCCATTTAATAAGGAGTTCTCTGAGTCGGGTGAAGGCCTCTCGAGGATTGTAGACTGAGTTGTACTTCAAAAACTGGAATCTTTGCCTGTAGGTGTCTCCTGAGATGTCATATCTTTTCAGGATTTGTCTTTTCACCAGGTCATAGTTTTCTGACTGTGCAGTGTCCATATTGCTGTAGGCAAGTTGGGCTTTACTTGTCAGATAAGGTACCAGTCGGATTGCCCATTGCTGCTTTAGCCATTGGCAGGCAGTGGTAACCTTTTCAAAAGCTGCCAGGTATGCTTTAGTATAATCCGAGAGGCACAACTTTGTAAATTTAATGTCTTTTAAGTTGTTTGTGTCTTGTTGATCTGCTGGACCTAAGCCAGATCCTCCAGCTTTGATAGCTTGCAAGGCATCCAGCCCTCACGGCTCCTGTGGCTGCATCTCTTCTTTTCTCCGCTTCTCAAGTTGCAGCATTTTTTCTTTTTTTCTGTGTCTGTAAACATTGAATCTCTTTATCTCTCTGCTGCATCTCCTCTCTTATCTGTTTCTCCATCTCTTTTTGTTGTATAGCCCACCATTTGAAAGAGGTAGTCATGCTTTCAGGTTCTGTCACTGCCTGCTCTTTTTTTTCCAATCACTGGTGCTGGCTGTACAGTCTCAGGTTGAACTTTTGTTTCTGCTTCTAGTTTGGCTGCCATTTTTCTGGTACTCACTCCTGGACTTGCTGCTGCAGAATCTACACCTTTATTCTGTGCTTACCTGGTACCAGGTCTAGTACCTACCACAAAACTCCTGGCTTAGAGTATGTACTGCATAAATCCCACTTAGTCTGACACCATCTGTTGTCAAGGCACAGATCAGGAAGCATAAGAACAACGGGAGCAGTTATAAAATTTGCAAGCATCATTTTATTTTTATCAGTAACAACAAACCAAGAATAAAAATTGTTTAGTATAACTATTTAAAATGGCAGTACAAACAGAGAAAACAAAGTCCATCATCTGAGGGTTTCTTTTCAATTCCAAATCTCAGTCTCTGTCTCTCACTCTAGCAAATGTATTGCTGCTCTTTTTATAAGTCTTTAACTTGGGAACTCATTAAGGAGACATCTGGTTTTTCACAAAATGTTCTTGTCAGTTTCTTTGCAGAGCAGGCTTGCAAACAGAACAGGGTCCCAAGCTGGCCTCCTGCTGACAGCTCTGCACAAGAGTTGCAAACAAGCCTGAGAGGAGCTCAAATTGCATCTCAGGTTAACCCCCAACTTCCAAATAGCTTTTTGCAATCATTTCAACAGGATAACTACAGTATATACATTTCAAATAAAGGGATCCCAGTATCACTTACAGTTTCACACAAAGATTCACATGTATTTTATAACCACAGCTATGAAAGGAGGAAGAAAAGACCAAAACAGCAAGTGAAGTTAGACAGATAGCGAGAGGTGGAAAATTGTGAGACCATCAGAGAGATCAGTTCCTAGGTCTCACGAGAACATATGGTTGCAAAACAAGACAGACAAGAGATAGTTAAGGAGAGGATAGAACAGATCCTCATATTTAACTCTTTCTGCATAACAAATGGGACAGGGCTTTATTCAACCCTGTCACAGGGATGCAGGTACTCATGTCCTGATAACCATTACTAACTGTGGCCAGTGGGGATGCAGGTACTCATGTCCTGATAACCATTACTAACTGTGGCTAGTGGGGATGCAGGTACTCATGTCCTGATAGCAATTACCAAATGTGGCTAGTGGAGATGCAAGTACTCATGTCCTGATAACCATTACTAAACTGGCAAGTGGGGATGCAAGTACTTATGTCCTGATAACCATTACTAAATGTGGCCAGTGGGGATGCAAGTACTCATGTCCTGATAGCCATTAATAAATGTGGCTAGTGGGGATGAAGGTACTCATGTCCCGATAACCATTACTAAATGTGGCTAGTGGGGATGTAGGTATTCATGTCATGATAACCATTACTAAATGTGGCTAGTGGGGATGTAAGTACTCATGTCCTGATAACCATTACTAACTGTGGATAGCGGGGATGCAGGTACTCATGTTCTGATAACCATTTCTAAATGTGGCTAGTGGGGATGAAGGTACTCATGTCCCGATAACCATTACTAAAAGTGGCTAGTGGAGATGCAGGTACCCATGTCCTGATAATTATTACTAAATGTGGCTAGTGGGGATGCAGGTACTCATGTCCTGATAACCATTATCTAATGTGGCTAGTGGGGATGCAGATACTCATGTCCTGATAGCAATTACCAAATGTGGCTAGTGAGGATGCAAGTACTCATGTCCTGATAGCAATTACCAAATGTGGCTAGTGGGGATGCAAGTACTCATGTCCTGATAGCCATTAATAAATGTGGCTAGTGGGGATGCATTTACTCATGTCCTGATAACCATTACTAAATGTGGCTAGTGGGGATGTAGGTAATCATGTCCTGATAACCATTACTAAATGTGGCTAGTGGGGATGCAGGTACTCATGTCCTGATAACCTTTTCTAAATGTGGCTAGTGGGGATGTAGATACTCGTGTCCTGATAACCATTAATAAATGTTGGTAGTGGGGATGCAGGTACTCATGTCCTGATAACCTTTTCTAAATGTGGCTAGTGGGGATGTAGATACTCGTGTCCTGATAACCATTAATAAATGTTGGTAGTGGGGATGCAGGTACTCATGTCCTGATAACCATTACTAAATGTGGCTAGTGGGGATGTAGGTAATCATGTCCTGATAACCATTACTGAATGTGGCTAGTGGGGATGCAGGTACTCATGTCCTGATAACCTTTTCTAAATGTGGCTAGTGGGGATGTAGATACTCGTGTCCTGATAACCATTAATAAATGTTGGTAGTGGGGATATAGGTACTAATGTCCTGATAACCATTAATAAATATTGGTAGTGGGTATGCATTTACTCATGTCCTGATAACCATTACTAAATGTGGCTAGTGGGGATGTAGGTACTCATGTCCTGATAACCATTACTGAATGTGGCTAGTGGGGATGCAGGTACTCATGTCCTGATAACCATTTCTAAATGTGGCTAGTGGGGATGTAGATACTCGTGTCCTGATAACCATTAATAAATGTGGCAAGTGGGGATGCAGGTACTCATGTCCTGATAACATTTAATAAATGTGGCAAGTGGGGATGCAGGTACTCATGTCCTGATAACCATTACTAAATGTGGCTAGAGGGGATGCAGGTACTCATGTCCTGATAACCATTAATAAATGTGGCTAGTAGGCATGTGGGTACTCATGTCCTGGTAACCTTACAAAATGGTGATAGTGGGGACAGGCCTACTCATGTCTTCCTAACATTAGTAAACGTGGCTAGTGGTTGATGGGGTAATCATGTCCCGGTAAACCTTACTAATTGTGAATAATATGGACACTGGTACTCATGTCATCATAACCATTACTGAATGTAGGTAGTGGGGCGGTGGGTACTCATGTCCTGCTAACCCTTGGTAAATGTTGATACTGGGGACTGAAGTAGTAATGTCATGCTTATATAAGCCCCCCTTCCCATTTGGGGCTTACCTTATGTGGGCTTCAGCCTCATCACTGCCCCACCCGTGTCCCATAAGTGGCCCTGGTGGGATTCAGGTCTGGCAACAATGTTTGTGCGCCATGGCTGTTGCCCACATTATCCTGTGTCTCAGTTCCATCCTCTAATGTGGGCTGAGCTCTGTCAGTTGTTTAAGTGCCTCCGGGCATAGGGGATCTTCTGGCTGGTCCAGGAAGCCAAGAAACTGGACTGGCTGAAATGTAAACAAATATTGCTGCACCATGCCTACTGCGCATGTGCATCCACTGATATATGAAATTTAAAGGAGCCACAGCTCCAAGGGAGTGTTTCAGCTATGGCCAATGTTTAAATATTTCCCCAGCTCCAGGGCAGGCAGTGGAGCCGAGGATTGGCATAGTAATGCCTCTTTGCGTGGGGGCAATGTTTTGTGCCCTTGCAAGGGCAGAAATAGTAAGAACAAACTGTTTGGACTGAAATATAAACAAATATTGTAGCCCCCAGGGACACTTTCAGGATGGGGGTCATTGGGAAAGGTTGGAGGGCACCAGATTTGCCTGTGAATAAATGCAGCCAATCAACGAGAGACTGCAAAAGTTGTAAAAGGGACTGCGTAGCCCACCAAAGTGAAGATCAGCCTGAGCTCTGGGAGTGAGAGCAGAGTGCAGAAAACACCCTTCCCTGTCCCCAGACATGGAGAAAAAGACCCAGCAAGGAAAATGGCAAGAGTCTTGCCTGGTGAAAACTGCCTACAAAGGCTTCACAGGCAAAGTTGGCAAGGTTAGGCAGGTGAAGACCAGCGTTCTCCAACTTCTTCAGTCAGCCCTACTGTTGCATGGTGCACCTTCAGAGAGATACCGCCATGGTACCATGCCAGTTCGGATCCAGACTTTAACCCCGAACAAACTGTTAGTACCTCTGAGCTGTAGCTCAGGAGAACTTTATTAGCTAGCTAGCTAGTTAGGATCTAGGGGGTTAGGTCCTGGGCAGGACTGCATAGACAAGCTAAACCCAGACCTGAAGCTTCATTGTTTCTGCACTTCAAATTATTTAGGCCCCAACGAATGATCCCCAGCATTGAAATCTGCACCGTGGTGTAGTACCCAGTTAAAGAGACTATAGACAGCAGCTGCCAGTGAGAAGCTAGGTGCACCTGGAGGTGAGAGGTGGGGATACTGTGTGGGGTAACATTGTTTGAGCCAGTTATTAATGTTGTTGTGCTATTTTCCTCCCTTTTCCCCCCTCCCTTTAATAAATCTTATTTGTTCATATTACATGCTGGTATTGCAAATAATTGCAAGGGGAGAATTGTTATTGTGTGGGGATGTGTTTTGGGGGCAGCTACTGAATATTTCCTAGGGTGCAGTAACCTGTGATTCGATTCATAGGTATTCCCTGTCACTGCCCCAGGTGGAGGCACTGCACCATTTCTCCTCTCCACTACTGAACCCAGGCCATCCCCCTCGGAGGTCTGTACAGAGTAGACCCCGAGGGCCACGGAACAGCCAAGGTGAGTCAATAAGTAAATGTGGCTAATCATGATATGTACCCAGGTCCTGTTAACCCTTATCAAATGAGGCTACTGTGGCACGTATTGAACTAAGGACATGGTGATGCAGGCACTCATGTCCCAACTCCTTCATAACACCACATATGACAAAATAGAGGATAATTTATGACCCTCTATTGGTAACCAGTCTGTTAACCATTGAAAGGTTTCCAGGGCGACCATGTAAACCTCGAGAGGTTTACTTTGCCATGGCAACCTCGAGACATTACACAAACCGGTTACCAATAGAGGGGCCATACATTATATTTTATAGTGTATGGTACCCATAAACCATCAGAAAAAATTAAGATGGCTCCTTAATCTTGCAGTTTCAGTCACCGCCGTGGCCGTTCCGGGTCATGCTCTCACCGCTATGCCAGTTTCAGGAAGGCCGTCAGTGCATGAGAAAAAAAGGGGTGTGAGCATGCGCAGATTGGCTCCATTTGTAGTTCCATCACTATGATATACTTAAGAGGGGTTAACAGCTGGCCCGGTGGCACTGAGGGTTGAGGCACTGGACGCCACACCTTGCACCACGCCGGTGACCCGGGTTCGGGAACGGACCTGGGCTATCAGGAGTTAGCAGAGGAGGGAGAGAATCGAGCATCTGGAGGACAGTGGATTGTTGTGGGACACCCAGCGCAGTAACAGCCTCTGGTGGAGACCAGGGGTGGCGCAGACATCAGGCCGCAGAATGGGGCAGGACGTCGGCAGGCTCCAGCAGTGTCAACCACACAGGATGCCATTGCACACCGTGTTCCAAAGGGAGAAAATGGAAAAACATGCCCTATCCCTGGTAAGCAAAGGTGGGTCCTGGGAATCTGCACACACGCCCACCATCAGGTCTCTAGCCTCCTCTGGTGCCTTGTCATCTGGCCGCTCCATCAGATTCTAAGATACAGCACCAGAAAGGAGTCGGTGGTCCCACCCCAGGGGACTAAGAACTGAGGAGGGGGTTGAGCGGTCTGGGTAGTGAGGGCCCTCCCACCAAGAGGAAGGAGACAGGACTTCAGATAGGGTGGAAAAAAGCAGGAGATCAAGTGGCTACACTAGAGAAAGTCCAGGGATGGCATAAAGAAAGTGTACAAAAAAAAAAGAGTGGTTAACAACCCCTGTCATCATAGCAATGGGATTATAACGAAATAATCGTGCCGCTTTTTAGCGGTAATAAGGGCTCACCATACATTATATGGGACATATTGAACTGAGGACATAAGTGGCACTGGGTACGCAGGCAGTCATGTCCCAATGTGGGTACTGGTGTTCACACACAGACACAGACACACACAAAACACAGCCCCTGCTGCCCGCCCCCAAAAAAACAGGAAACTGCTCATAACATCACATATGAGATATGATGAAATGGCTCATCTTGAACTGAGGACATAACTTGTACAGGGGATGCAGGCATTCATGTTCCAGTGTGGGTCCTGTTGGTCACACACACACACAAATAAAAGGATGCACCCCCCCCAAAAAAAAAAAAAACAGGAAATGCCTCAAAACATCCCATATAATAAAATGGCTCGTATTGAACTGAGGACATAACTAGTACAGGGTACACAGGCAATCATGTCCCAGTGAGGGTACTGGTTCTCAAACACACACACATGCACACACACACACACACACACACACACACTCACATACACCACAGCCCCCGGCCCCACCCCTACCCAAACCCAGGAACTGCCTCATAAGATTAAATGTCAGAAAATGGCACACATTGAACTAAGGGCATAACTATCATGAAATCTATTTAAGCTATAAGCCACGAGGGGTGTAATTACCACGGCTGGCATGGTTTGCCCACAAGGCGCAGCCAAGGGGTAAATCCTCTCCAGCCATGTTAAATCCTCGATAACCCACACCCCCAAGTGGCTTATTATGATTACACTATGGGAGAGAAATAAAAAGACTAAAAAAATTATATTAAAAAAGTAAAAACAAAATGTTTTTATTGATTTTAATGTGAGGTATTCTTACTCTATAGTAAATAGTGCCCTGTTGCTAGGCAGAAGATGTGCTGTGCAGCTTGTAATGCAGCTTCACCCCCACTGTCCCCCCCCTTCAGGCACTACACAGTTTCTAATACAGGCTCTCCCTCCCATGCACAAAACTACGTAGCATGCCATTATGTGCTGTTTGGGTTTTTCCTTACAGTTTGTGTTGGAGACTGCGCGATATTAGGTAGGAGCAGGCAGTCTGTGTGGTGTGCGTGGGAGCGCTAACGCTAAGAGCTGCCGTGTTTGAACTGCTGCCTCGGGGTACAAGCTTCTGGCAAGAAAAAAACCCTTGTGACACGTGGAATTTTCTTTTTTGTTATGTGGGAACATGGAGTTTTGTCACTAACACTGTGAAGGTGGTTTGGACGTGGCACTGCGGTGGGTAGGAGGTATGCGCGAGGAGCTGGGAGACCGGAAGCATACTTGTGGTGCAGCGAGAGCGATGGAATTCGGAGGGAGCGAGCATTACAGGGACATATTTCAAAAGGTTTGCCACATGTTTTTTAAGCTACAGTTACTTTTTGGAGAAATGCGAGAGTGGAATTTGTGTTTATGCCAGGCAGTTTTTTTTTAAATGTTTCGTGAGCTGTGGATGAAGGGGGGGGTGCCTTGCTGATTTGCGTTTAGCGGGGAAAGAAGATGGCTGCCACAGTTATGTGATTTCGGGGGTTGGATTGTTTTTTTAATATGCGGCTGGCTGGCACCTTTTGCAGTGATTATCAGAGGATTTACAACGGAGGTAAGGTGCCAGCCTGCCGTTTTGATTGGTTGCTTTCCAAGGACCGTGGTATAATACATTTTATATCATTCATGAAAAAGTTGAAAATGCCACAGTTTACATTGAATGTGCATTACCATTCAGATAAAGGATGGGCAGGAATTTATCTGAGCTCTATAATTCATCCTCTGAGCTGGAAGACACTGAAGAAATTGTATTCAAGGACCTCAACAATGGCTCAAAAGAGTATGGGCATATTGTTCAGCTGCTGGACACATTTATTAGGTCTAGATGGGTAGCGGAATCAGAACTACTAATATTAGCTACTGTACAGCCATTTTCAGTCTGCTATGCAGAATGCTGTTCCCAGCGCTGTTAGTGACATCAGTATGCTCGTACGCTGGGAACCAGAAAGTGAAAGCCAATTTCGGCTGAGATGCAGCTGCTAAAATAAACAAGCATTTGTCAATGACAAATGTTTGCTTGCTGGCATTGGCATTGGTAGTGTAGGAGTTAGAGAGCTGCATAATAGGAATGGCAGTGAAGTATTGAACTGAAGCCAACCCCACCAGCACCCTGCAGAGACTGACAGGCATTGGGGTGTGCCTTTGGGTCGCCAGGCATAATGGCCACACCATTTCACCGCTCCCTACCCTGCAGACACTGACAAGTGTCACGGTGTGCCTTGGGGTCTTTGACCCTTATGCTCACCCCATTCCATCAGGAAATACGGTGAGATGGGTGCTGTATAGGAGAATGGGGTGAACTTTGGGGCCTAAGAGTCCAAAGCACACCTTGATGCCTGTTACTGGCTGCAGGGTGTGGAATGGTATGAGCATTGCAGGCGAGAATCCCAAGTCACACCCCTGATGCCTGTCAATCTGTACAGGGTGGGGCGTTATGGTCAGAAACCCTAACGCCTCAGGAGTTCTTTGGCATTTTCACTCAAAATTTTCAACATGGGGTTTTTGTGACCCCCACCTTATGAACAGTGGCAATATCAGTTTGTTAGCCGAAAGCTGATTTTGCACAGCAACTACGCCATTTGGCACCACAGGTACGAAAACACATTTCGAACAGGATGTGAAAAATGATAGCTGTGCTGTTCATGGGGAAGTGAAAAATGGCAATGTTGAAAATCTGCAGTGAAAATACTAAAAAAAAACTGGTGAAGTCACGAGCGTGCGTAGAAAATGCGCAACGCACACCCGTAATGCAATTAGTCTAGGGATATTTTACAGCAGATTGTCAACACAGGGATTTTGGAACCTCCGCTCATGAACAGTGTCACTGTGATTTTCTTAATCTGTCCCCAACAGTGATTTCCCACAGCGAACACGCATTTCTGTGGTGGAAGTGCGAAAGCACATTTCAGCCATGATGTGAAAAATGACAGCTGTACTGTTCATAAGGAAGTGTGGAAAATGCCAGGGTGAAAATCTGGACTGAAAATATTAGAAATCCATGAACTTACGAGGGTGCGTGGAAACTGCGCAATGGTCGCTCGTAACACAGTCATTTTACGGACTTTGTTCACCAAATTTTTAACATAGCCATGTTAATACCTCTGCTCATGAACAGTGTCACTGTTCTTTTCTTAATCTGTCCAGAACATTGATTTCGCACACCGACTGCGCCACTGTGCACTACATGCGCGGAAACACGTTTTGGGTGAGATGTGAAAAATGACGGCTATATTGCTCATGAGGAGGTGTGATAAAATAGCAATGTTGAAAATCTGGAGTGAAAATATTGAAAATACGCGAACTTACGAGCGTGCGTAGGAACAGCGCAACGCATGCTCGTAAACAGTAATTTTTGGGAGTTTATCACAATTAACATAGGGGTTTTGGGCCTCACCATGAACTGTGACACTGTAATTTCATAAATTGGTCCTGAAAGGTGGTTCCACGCAGTGACTTGGAAATCACCTTTCGGGCTCGATTAACAAAATGACAGTGACAGAATTCATGAGGAAGGGTCCCAAAAACCCCATGTTGAAAATTTGGTGAAGAAAATTTCCCAAAATGCCTGAGATATGCATCAAAGTTGAAAAAACTCTATTTATTCCATTATACAGCTTACCGGCATTTCCTCACTTCGCGGTCGGCTTTGAAGAGTGCAAACATGTTCCCGGTCCACCGAAGATCGTCACACCTAAGTCCAGAGGTAAGTATGGGGTGAGGTGGGGGAGTGTAGGGAGGCTGGGTGTGCAGAGGGTGTGTGTGGGTGGGGGGATGGGGGTCAGGACAGTCAGCGAGGGAAAGTTTTTTCCTTTCAGGTGCTTTTCTTTTCAGGAGGACGACGCAGAACTTGTGCCACACTAGGGTGGGCTCCCAGCATGGCAGCTGGAAGGCTGTTTGGGGGGGCAGTGGAGCCGATGAGGGATTGGGCACCCCCGTCGGCCATACAGACTATTGCCATTCTGGGGTGGGCTCCCAGCATGGCACCCAGTAGTCTCTTGGGGGGGAGGGTAAACAGTGGAGCTGATGGGGGATTGGGCTCCTCTGTCAGCCATATAGAATGTTGCCATGCTGGGGTGGGCTCCCAGCGTGGCACCTAGAACTCTGTTGGGGGTGGGAGTGCAGCATAGCCGATGGGGGATTGGGCACCCCCGTCGGCCATACAGTGTGTGCATAGGGGGGACGCACGAGCACGCAATACGCATATGTGTGTGTGTGTGGGAGGAGCACATGAGAATGCTCACTGAAGCGTAGCTCTCCCTTTCAACTGTACGGCACTGCATTTTCAACTGCTGTCATAGACAGCTGCAGCATTCATTGGCGAACTGTGGCCGCACCTGCAAACACACTGACTGAATTGGAAGAAAGGGTGCCACACCTCCGAAAACTCGGATGATGGCACTATGTTTCTTGCACATGCGTGCAAGCAAACATAAAAAGTACTAAATCTTAAGTGTATGCACTAAAAACTCTCCGGAGCAAGTTGTGTACAACAGCAGTTCACTATAAGGTACCATTATGATAAATAACTCACAGAAATTATGTTATACTTCACCTTTAAAGAAGATTAGAACCCTAGAACTGTTTGCAAAGTTCTAGACCAGAACCCAGAACTTCAGTGGGTTCTGACAACCCTATTCAACACCTATCCACTGCAGATCTGTTATCTCCCTGTTCCAGAGCCTTGGTCTAAGTTGCTGTGTGGTATAACCACAGGTCTGAGGGTGCCAGGCCTCCCCAGTCTCAGAAGGTCAGGTTTCTGAATTTTATTCTGGGTCTCTTCCCTGACCAGATATAACAGGATATATTTCTCTGCTGCATTTTTCCGTCCCTTGCCTAAACTGTAAACAGGAGGTTTTGAAGTAGGTAAAGTGAATGGTGGAGCATTACCCTGCTAATGGATTCCACCCTTCAGATCAGGCCCAGAAATAGTGTATTCCATCTCATCAGATCCCACTCCATCTGTCTGGATGAGGGACCATAATTCTGGCCATATAACTTGGAGAGCCTTTTGGTTACGTGTGTCCCCAGGTATTTCATCATCTGAAGATCCCATCTGAAGAGGGCACTCCTCTTCAGTTCCTTCGATGGAACATAGCGTAACATCTGAACCTCCCTCTTACCTCTGTTCATTATATAACCAGATATTTTACTGTATGTCCCTTACACTCTACTTACTGCTAGGAGTGTTCTCTCAGGAGTGCTCAGGTACAGGGTCTCATCTGCATGAAGGGGTGGTCTGCACTCTTTACCCTCTATGTCCATTCCCTGGATGGCATTGTCCACTCTGATGGCATGTGCCAGGGGCTCTACGTACAGAGCAAATTGCAATGGGGAGAAGGGGTCCCCCTGCGTTGTACCCTATGCCAGTGAAAAGTGTGGGGATATAAACCTGTTGGCTTTAATGGCTGCCTTAGGGGAAGCATATAAGTTCTTGATCATCCACACAAGTGGCATTGCAAATTGAAAGGCTATCAATGTCAGGGAGAGAACTGGCCAGGAGACCCAATTCAATGCCTTTTCGGTGTCTAGGCTCACCAGTATACAAGGGATTCTGGTCTTACTAATGTAGCCAGAGGTTTGCCACACCTTCACAAGCCCCCTTTGGTCATCCACCTAGATTACTGATGGAGCATTTAGTCTACTATCTGAGCCAATGCAGACATTAACAGTTTGTAGAGTGTGTTCAGGATTGATATGGGGTGTTAGGCACCACATTGGCTGGGGTCCTTTCCTGGCTTTGGGATAACAGAGATCATTGCATATCTCCATGACTTGGGGGTCCCTGAGGCCTCCATCACTTCACTGAAAGTGCTCACCAACAGGAGGAGGAGGAGGTAGTCCTCTCTGACAGTTTTTGTAGTATTCCACCAGGTGTCCATCTGGGCCTGGGCGTTTGGGATTTTGGCTTTTTGGAGGACCTGGAGCAGTTTTTCTGTGGTGATCAAGGTAAGAAGTTCTCCTTGGCATTCCTCTGACAGCTTTGGCAAGTTCAGAGGTACAAGAAATCATGCATTGCCTGCCTAATCGTTCACTGAAATTGATATCATCCTATGTACAGTATGTTAATTGCATGTGTACTTGTTCTTGAAAAATATTCGATAAAGAATGTCATTTTAAAATGAAACCACCTTTGGTTCAGGTGGAGGGAGGGACAACGGTCAACTTGCCTTAGAAACATAGAAACATAGAAGTTGATGGCAGATAAGGACCACCAGGCCCATCCAGTCTGCCCATTTATTTTTCTACCTTATGAATGTGCCATAGACCTTTACTCTGTCAATGGCCTGTCTGTTCATACTCATCTGTATTGCTCCCTTATGCCTATCCCATGCCTGTTTGAAGCCCTGCACTGTATTCATATCCACTACTTCCTGGGGTAGGCCGTTCCATGCATCCACCACCCTTTCTGTGAAAAAGAACTTCCTCACATTACCTCTTAATTGGCCTCCCTCTAATCTCATGCTGTATCCTCTTGTCATGCTATTTTTCTTATATTGAAACATGTTAGACTCTTTCACCTTGTTAATGCCCTTAAGGTGTTTGAATGTTTCAATCATAACACTTTTCTCCCCAGCTTTGCTCTAGGGAATACATATTGAACTCTGTTAATCTGTCCTCATATGCTTTCTGATGCAGTCCCTGCACCATTTTGGTTGCCCTTGTCTGGACTGCCTCCATTTTGTTAATGTCCTTGTGAAGGTGTAGCCTCCAGTACTGCATGCAGTACTCCAGATGGGGCCTAACCAGTGTCTTGTAAAGAGGGATTATGTGCTGCCCCAAAGGTGGTAAAATGGATGTTAACGTGTGCTGGGTTTCCACATCAATAAAAAGGGGTAATAAAGCAACTGCATCGATAACTCCTGTAATTTGCACATGAATTACTAACACAGGTTCCAAATGGGTGGATGGTGGCACCGAACAAAGAGAGGCGAGAGTCAGAAGTAGGTTCCAAATACTTCTCAGGATTTTATTTATACCAAACCAAGGGGAAACACAGTCACGGGGAACACTTACACTTATTTCTACTCTCCTGTACAAGGAGGACTCTAAATAAACAGCTGTAACAGCTCTACTTTATGAGTGGTCTACACTCTATAATCAGCAAATCACTTTACAATCTTTCCAATACTACCCTGAGGTGCACCTCTACCTAGGGCCTATTACCTGGAGTACTCCACTCTAAGGAACTCTACAATGTTTTATTTCGTTATTTTTATTTAGTTTTTGTTAACCGGGTAGGTGCGCTAGCCATAACAATGACTATTTTCAGGCATGACCCGGGAGTTTACAGGTACAATACAGTTGAATTAGCATTTGATCAACAGAGGTAGTAACAAATACAGAACATTAAACTACAATAAGGTAAACGCATAGACAGTAGTAATACAAAGTAGTCAGAAAGCAACATGATACAAATTACATAGGGATTAACATGGAGTGAATAAGAGAGCAAGTGCAATAAATAAACCAATTAAGCAGTTATCCAAGTAGAGAAAATGGTATAATACACAAAACACAAATACCCCCAAAAGTATAATTATACATAGAGGATAGAGCAAAGCCAGGATATGACTAAGGAGAGCTGCAGTAAAAAGGGGAAAGATGGAAAGCAAAAAATTGGGGGATAGGAATTTGTTAAAACTAAGGGTGCAAGTAGATGTATAGAGGCGTGTAAAGGCATACCAGGGGTGAGAGGGTGCATGGATCAAGGGAGAGATAATAGGCTAGGGTGGATTGAAGCAGGAGCAAGAACAGGAGTCAGCAAGATGACCATGAAGCAGTTTCTTGAAAGAGGCATGGGAAGGTGCTAACCTTATAGCTAGTGGGAGGAAATTCCAGTGATAGGGGGCATATCAGGAGAAAGTGCTAGCACCTTTAGTGGAGTGGTGCTGAGGAATAAGCACAGGGGCATTAGCAGTCGAGTAGTAACACTCTACATTAGTCATAAAAGGCAGTTTATGCATGGATGAACTTACTCTGTCGTCGAGAAGGAACTGGGTTGCAGGATGAAACACAAGGGGAACACCTGGCTGACTGGGTTAATAACTAAAGGACTTCAGAGAAGATTTTGTACAGGCCATGAGCCTCTCGGCCACACCCCACCTCTCTAGGGTTGCTGGACTTTTAAGAACAAAGCAACGAATTCCTCGGCTCAAAACCCACTGAGGGCCACCAGAATTGAAGCACAACAAACCCGGCCACAGCACGCTTCTGGACTGCCGGGGTAAGGCGAAGAAGAAGATGCTGAACCAACGGCCCAAAGCCCTCTTCCAGACTGCCAGGGAAAGCTGAAGATGAAGAAGATGCTGAACCACCAGCCCAAAGCCCTCTTCCGGACTGCTGGGGAAAGACGAAGAAGAAGATGCTGAACCACCGGCCCAAAGCCCTTTTCTGGACTGCCGGGACACGAAGAAGAGTCACTGAACACCCAGCCACAGCCCTCTTCTGGACTGCTGGGACACGAAGAAGATACGCTGAAGAAAGGAAGTCTGTGAAACATGAGCAACAACAGGGTTCTGGGCACCAAGGCCGGACGAGCCAAGGACTATGTAAAATAATAAACAGGACGATGATGCGAGATATTGCATCAGAAGATCTGGATGACACTTTGATATGAACAATAAAACAAGAAAACGAATGGTACCTTTGTACCGGGCCAGGCCATACTTTGGGGGAACTGGAAAAGCGGAAAACAATAAACAGGACATGCAAATGACTGCGGCATGGTTCCTTGAAGATCTTCTGCTGGCTGCTCCAAAGATGGACTGAAGATGACTTCTGGAGTACTTTGGAGAAGATTGATCTGGATACCAATGGTGAAAGGATTCTGGAAAATTTCTAAAGACTGATTCAAGCACCTTGCAAATGGAAATGCTGGCAAAAAAGCAATACTGTCTGGCACAATCACTGTTTGTAGCAATGACAGCACAGCAAATATAGTCTTGGTTCTTGTTGCAGTGGTCAAATATACAGTCTCAATGTCCAAACTACAGTAAATATACAGGCAATTCCCTTTTCTGGTTGAACCCTAGCACTGGTGGAACTATCTAACAGGGGTCCCTCTGACTAGATTGGGTTCTTCCTGGTACTGCGGTTCTGTATGGCTAGCTAGATTCCCTAACCAACTGGGGTCACTAATGCTGCTGGGCCCCTATAACACCTGGGGAATCAAAATGAGTGGTGGTGGGCCTAATTTGCCTTTAAAATGGCAGTGCAACATGACAGTGGGCCTAACTTGCCCTTTTAAGTAGTGGTGGGCCTGACTTGCCCTTTATGTAGCAGTGGGCCTAACTTGCCCCATGGGTCCTAGGCTCCCTATTGCTCTTTTAAATGAACAGCTGGGCCTATATCATCCCTTTAAGGGCAATAGTGGAGAGTGTTGGACCACCCGATCTTCGTAGCGTAAATGCGACCTGAATTGCACAGCGTGCCCACAACGTAAGCGCTATGCCATGCACCAGTAGGTGAGCTTAACGATGGCAAGAGGCACACAACATTTTTCAGGACTGGGGCCAGCCCCCACCCCACCCCCTTTCTTTATAGAAAACATGTTTTCTTGCAACATACTTAAAATAAATAGTAAAAAAACATTACCAACACTGACTAACAAACAATACAACACCATCGCCAATCACTGCGTATTAGTAATTTTGGTGACTTAACATGTTACACAATTCTTGAGCAGCATCGTTTATGCATTAAATGGATTTCTAAGAGTGGTCCGACACTCTCCACTATCTCCCCTTTAAGAACTGGGCCACCCTTTAGCTGTGCCCTTGCAAATACACTGGGCTTCTCTTAATGAGCCCCTGTTAAATATTGGGCCTATAATACCCTTTTAACTATCTGGGGCGCTAGTGGAGAGAGTCAAACCACCCGATGTTGCTAACGTAAACGCAACCTGAATCGCATGTAAGCGTTACACTATGCAACTCGCGAGGTGAAGAGAGCTCATCAAGTGAGCCAACGGTGGCAAGAGGCACTCGTCAACATTTTCTGTTATCGGGGGTTGCCCCCACATCCCCCTTTTCTTTATAGAACACATGTTTATTAGTAAACATATTTAAAATAATTAAAAAAAACAATACAACACCAAAGCTGACGGTAATCTACACATATCCCTAAGAGTGGTCTGACACACTCCACTATCTCCCTATCTGGTGGGCCTCTAACTGGCTGGCCCCTTTAACTAACTCTTTGACTTCAGTCAGAACCTTTTCTGCCCTTGCCCCACCTTAACTCAGCCTTCGGGGCTTCCCTCTATTAATATTTCTATCTTATCCTTTCACAGCCTGTCTACCAGGCCCCTCCCCTGGGTGTCACTAAACCCAGATGAATATTAATCTATATAAATACAACCCTCTGGCCTGCCCCACAGCTCTCAGCCATTCCTATTCAGCACCGACTGCACCGCAAAATAAATAACTTTTACTTTAAAAGAAAAATAACTTTAGGTGGTCAGCACCTAGCTGCTGGTGCTGCCACCGACTCACCGCCCTGGTCTGGGGTAAAGACAGCGTTGAGGTAG
Organism: Neoceratodus forsteri; assembly: GCA_016271365.2. NCBI lineage: Eukaryota > Metazoa > Chordata > Ceratodontiformes > Ceratodontidae > Neoceratodus > Neoceratodus forsteri. The sequence continues at coordinate 1,395,000,924 of CM028131.1, read as the reverse complement.
GCAGGAGGTACTGCTGGCAGAGGTAAGGCTTTTCTTGCAGGTGGGCACAGGACATCTGGGGACTCTGCAAAGACCTAGCGGCACGATGGCTCTGCAACTGTCTCACTTCGTGCTGCAGCACTACTACTGCTGCCTTCGGGGAACAGGAAACTGCACTTTAAATATTAAAAAAAAAATAAACCAGGGATTCAAGCCCAACACGCTGAACAGGACACTCTCCTCTTCTTACGAGGTGAGCTGATGGCACTTCAGACAGCACAGCTGCTTCACAGGCTGGAGGCTGGCAGGATCAGGGACTGGAGGCAGCAGAGGCACACAGACAAGCATTCCTCTAGCCTTACCTACTGCTTTAGTGGTCTGCTTGGATGATTTCAGGTCATCTGTGATGATGATGCCCAAATCTCTTTCTTCCCTTGTGATTGCCAGCAACTCCCCTCCCAACCTATAGGTGGCTTCAGGGTTTCTCTTCCCTATGTGCATGATCTTGCACTTCTTTGCATTAAACCCCAGTTGCCACTCTTCCGACCATTTTGACTTGCCACAGGGCTACCCCTAGACCTTTAAAAATGATACACAAAGGAAACATTGTTTCACAGTTTGCTGCCTGGCTGTCTGCTGCCCTTAATGTCAACACATGCTTGACAGGTTTTGGGGTAGCATGGTGAATACCTGAGTATGCCATGGAGCAGCCTTGTCTTGGCCCCAGAGGTATAACAAGGAAAAGAAAGACTGCACGCTAGAACCCTCTTTGGTGACTTGTCGGTGCCCTCTTCCCCACTGTATGGTGTACATAACCAAGTTCATTACCCTACCCCAGGCTTTACTTAAAACAGCAGTATTTGTTAGTGGCAAAAATGTCATCATACAGCTTTTTTAGCAAAAATGTATTTCTGGTATCCTTAGATTCATCCTCCGTGTGTTTTATAATTTTCTCCGATATTTTTAAAACAGCTTTTATAGATAATTTTGTAATAATGATTCAAGTAATTAAAGAAGGGAGCTTAACAAAACAGTGGCACCATTTGCCTCTGACTTCAGAGCAATTCAGGGAACACTTTGGAGCCGGTGGAGTAGGCTTTTTTTCCCCCTCCCCAACTAGTTTGATTAAGTCATCTGTTTTGTAATGAAGCTGCTGAAGTTCCTGCTTTTTGTTTAATATTATAGGTTAGGTTGACTCTCTTCATGTTATAAACTGTGAAATTGAGTTACATATCCTAATCAGCTAGGTACAGCCTCATTCACAGTTCTGTATAGGAGTGGGGTACAGAGAGGAGACAGCTGTGGCAACTGTGGGGCGCTCTTCTCTAGGGATATGCTCTGGGGGAGTGGGCACTGCCCCATCTGCAGGAACTTAGCAAAGCTCCATGCTCAGCTGGTGGCAGCAAGGGTTAAAGTTACCAACTTTCCGAAGCCTAAAACTGGGACATATCAAATTTGGAAATAAATAATTGTGTGTGTGTGTGTGTGTGTGTGTGTGTGTGTGTGATTTATTTATACTCTTTTTCCGAGCCCCAGTCTGCCATTCCTTCGGGCTCACGTAAGTCCTCTATGCCTGTCAGTCTCACCCACGCTGTCTGCCTCTGACGTTTTCTTCTTGGAGCTTACACTGTCTTTCGGAGCTTAAAAGCTCATTTTCTGCTGCACCCTATCTGATCGCGACATCCCCCCCACTTTCACTCGCACGCTTCCTCCACCACCGCAGACAGTGTCAAGGCTGCACATTTCATTCATCCCCCCCAACCCCAAGTCTGATCAAATGCATTTATTTTGTGGCTTGCTTCATCTGGACACCCCCCCCCCACAGTAACACCCAGTGTTTGCAGTCAAGTGTAGGCTGTGACACTGTCTGATAAGGTAAGTTCTGTTTAACTTCGGAATCACAACAGAAATAAACTTGATTTGAAAAAAAAATGGTGTTTCACTGTTTGCACTGCTTGCAGTATGCTCCGCCGAGCCCGAGACTGACCCACATTCCTCTCCCAACCCAACCCACTCGCACATTCACCTTCTTTGTTGACTGTTGTGCATCATCGACTCCCACCATGACTGTGCTTGACACACTGGATTGTTGTCACATGAGCCTGGGCTGACTCACTTGGACCTTGGTACCTAATGAGTTCTTCACTGCTGCTGCCAAGCCCTCTTTCTTGGAGTCCCTGAGTCTCAGCTGGAGTTGCTGGCAGGAAGAACCAATGTCCGCAGTGTCGCACTTGCTCGCAAACCCAGAGGTCCCAGCCATGACTAACTAAGTAACACAACAGGAAGAAAGAGGAAGATGTTATGGTGCTCCCATCTGACACTAATGCTGACCCACCTTGCCTCTGAGTGACCACCCCAGTGTTTTCACATTGTGGCGCAATGTAGATGCAGCAAGAGTGGAGAAAAATATGTCTTACTTGAGCAGTGCCACAGTGGTGCTGAAATGTCACATGTGAAATGTCACTTAGCTGGGACAAAACTGAGACCAGTACACAAAACCAGGACAAAAGTGACATTTGGCAAAATTTGTGGGGACATCGAGACATGCTGCCTAAAAATGTGACTGTCCCAGGAAAATCAGGATGTTTAGTAGCTTTAGCAAGGGTAGAAATATCTCAGCTGTGTCATCAACTCGGCTGAAGCCCATACCCCACACCGTCTCCCCCCCCCAGAGGTTCACTGGTTCAGATGGGTGGAAAGTGGTGGGGAGGAAGAGGAAGGGAGGCAGGATTACCCAAAGAGAGGTGGTCCAGCCCAACATTATCCAGATGGCGAGCAACTTTGCACTCCTAGAGGAGGCTCAGGTACTTGACTTCACTGGGGGGGGACTCTGAGTCAGTTAGAGGAAAAGGGCAGGATGGCGTGATGGCACCCAAGGTGATGAACAGGAGGAAGTCTGCCAGGAGGGTCTTAGTGGTCAGGACTCAATGATTAGGGATGTGGAAAGGGTGGTGGGAAGAGGGTTGAACAGGAGGGGGATGGTCAGGTGCCTTCCTGGTTCATTGGCCATCCAGGATTTAGAAGTATAGGGAGGATGGCAGAGAGGGGGCAGGGCAAGTGGGGGTGCTGGTACACTAGGGTACCAATGATCTGGAAAACCAGTCAGTGGAGATGGTGAAGCGGAACTTTCATAGACTAGTGAGCAGATTGTCAGCACACAGCCTCTCTAGCCCCTTTCCGAGGTCCTCCCTGTTTTGGGGCAGTGAGGATAAGAAGGGTATAATAAGGAGGGATGAGACAGAGGAATTTAATGAGTGGTTTAAGGGATGGTGCAAAAGAAGGTGTACCAATTTGTGGGGGACTGGGATGACTTCTGGGACAGGAGGCTCTTCAAAGGTGACAGACTCCACCTGATGAAAGAAGGGGACTATGAATTGAGACACAAGTTTGATGTCTATATCAGACAGTTAAACTGACTGCAGGAGAGACTAAGAATAGGGGAACCACTGTGACAGGTGAGATGAAGGACAACCTAACTAGTACTCCCCCATATCTGTGGGCTTAGCCCAGCAGCACAGTCGCGGAAAAATAGAGATGAGTCAAAAAATGTAATTGCTTAACTGAGAAAGGAGCATACTGTAATTTGCCCGATTGGGGGCCATCAAGTGCATCCCATTCCCCCTGAATCCCCCAGATCCTGCCCCTCTGCCTGTCTCGAGCTCCAGTGGTCCCCAGAATCCTCTGTCCAGCCACTGCATGGTTTTATGGCTGGAAATGGGGCCAGAGGAGCAAGTCACAGAGCTGCGCTGTTCCTAGACTTTGGTGTAGGTCTGGCAGTCCATGCATGCGCTGTAGTGCATTGTTGTTTATTGGCCATTGCTGTGGCCTAGCGGATGCCTCTCTGATGGTCCCAGTTCCCAAGTGTAGCAGTATGGGGAACAGAGACCCATAGGAGACATACCAGAAGCCACAAAAGTGTTTTATTTAAGAGTGCCAATGAGTGCTAAGGAATCGTGGGAGCTTCTTGAATATTAATGAGTGCTCTGAATAATAATAAGTAAGCCTGCCTGCTGCCTGGGGACTGTGTATTTTGGTTGCAGTGACAGGTGTAGGGCCAAATAAAAATGTTAAACACTGCAGTTGTCTGCTGGCCCAGTACCACTGAGGGTTGAGGCGCTGGATGCTACACCTCGCACTGCACCGGTGACCCAGGTTCGAGAATGAGCCCGGATCACCAGAGGTTGACTGGGGGTGGGGAAGGAGGAGCTGGATTGAGCTGCCGATTGGCAGCTCTCTACTATTGGGGAGGGTTTGGCATCACTCCAACAAGCGGACGGTGTCTGGTGGAGAGGACGTTGTCAGGCGCTTAGAGGAAGCTGTGTCTCAGCACAGCTTCTCACTTGGACCAGCAGTCCTTCATGCCAGCATCCTCAGGGGTGGAATTAGGGACTTCTGCACTCACTGGAGTAAATACAAAAAAAAAAATCCCATGGCTGCGCAGCGTGATCCACACATGGGGGATGGGAGCTGATGGATCAACGGTATGCTGCCACGAAGCCCATGCTGGTTGTGGGGGAAAAACTGTGCTATAAAAAAAACTGCAGTTGTCTGGCAGGTCACAGGGACTGTTTTGGAACTGTGGGGCTATGGTTTAATAAAAATTTTTATACTGGCTGCACCAGATCTAGAAAGTTGGGACTGATGTGGATTACAGCAGGAACTGTTTGGCCAGCAGCCATATTTGCAGCCTTGTGACCCCTGTTCAGCAAATCGGAGGACCAGGATTCTTGCCAAGGTTTCTGGGACTGTTTGCTGGACTTATAGGGGAAAAAGCTTGGGAAATTATTGGCGCCCTTTTCTGGACTAATCAGCTATCAAGGGAGCCTTATGCATATTAATTTGTCAATGGGATAGTTGTTTCAGCCAATCAGGAGCTGTCTAAAGCTCTCAACATCCAAGGGACTTTTGGTTCTAGAGTCAGTTCAGTGGGAGCTCCTCCAGGGGGAAGGGGTCTCCAGCCTGTTGGGGAAGGGCCTGCCTGGGGGTTGCCAGCTACCTGTTCCCCAGGACCTGTGTTTTGCCTTTCTCTATTTTTGGAGGAACTTTGCTCAAGGAAGCCTGTTTGCAACTTCAGCTGTGAGGGAGCGCGAGGCCCAGCAACTTGCAGCTGTGAGAAGCTGTAAGTATATGAGAGGGCAGAAAGAATCTACACTTCAGTGGTGAGAAGCTCTGCTTAAAGGTCTCAGAGAGAGAAAGTCGTCTGTGGATTTCAAGTAAGATGGAGAGCTTCTTGTTTGTTACCCTGCATTGACTCAACTTCACAAAGAGGGGTGGACATTTGTCTAAAGGAATGATCGTGGATGGTTCTGGTTTTCTGTTGGAAAATGGTATGGGAGTCCCCCTGGGGCACAGGGCTCACCAGTATTGCCAATGTTTGTCTTCATGAGGTGGAAGAGAGAGCCTCTTCTGTTGTGAGCACCTGTACGGCAAGGAAGGTAATATCCAGTATCAAGGGACTGTTCAAGTAAAGGTCTACATTTCAGTGCCAGGTTCTGGGTCCTCAGAGGAACCCATTGTATGTACCCAAGACTCACTGCGACTGTGTCTCCAGTGAGCATCCGGAGATTGTGTCCTGATGTGAAAGGGCCACAGCTGCTAGGCTGGCAGTGTGGCTGAAGATGCAGAATGTATCTGGATGTGTCTAAGCTTCCAGAAGGAGGAAGGGAAAAAGAAATCTATCATGGTCAGCGTTGGGAATCAACCTGGTAGTATCACTAGCTAGGCACTGCCATTGCGCCTCCCCTGAGAGATCATGCCTGGACGAGGGGAGTCAGAGGCATGCTGGCCCAGGTCCCTGTGCTGAGCTGTGTTTCAGATTGTGACTTCAGCTTATCCAGAGTTTCAACTGCTAGAGGAGCTTTGAGAGAGGTGCCAGCCTTCTAAAGCTGCAAAAGCCTGCTCCAAAGAAAGGTCCAGGCTGCAAGGTGCCTGCTACTCGTCTCAAGCTTCTCAAGATCCAGAGTTCTGCTGTTCCAACTACCTGAGAGCTACAGTCCGAATGCCACCTGAGACTGTCTACAGAACTGTGAGTAGAAGTAGGGATTGTCCTGCACCTGGGGAGAACTGTAAACAGTTGATTTCAAGTGTCTGCCAAGTTCAGTAAGGAAACTAAATTACTGCAAAAAGTTTGGGTTTTGCCTGTCTAAAATAAAATAACAAGTTCTGCCAAGTAGCTAGTAGATGCACAGAAAAGTTAAGATTTTATTTAATCGACCGACCAGCTGCAACAGTATCAGGTCTTCACCGAGTCAGTACTGGTATCCAGGGACAGAATTTCGGTGGTTTTATCTGAACTGGGGACTGGTACCAGTGGGGGTCTATATGCCATACATCTGCAGCAGCTAGTTAGTCAGAGAGCTTAACTGTAATCCAGCCAAAAGTTGGTGGGTGCTTGCATTAAAAAGATGTTTGAATAAACAAATGCCAAAATGATTATTTACTGTTTGCTGATGCCAATTTCTAAATGCCAATTGCCAAATGCGATTGTTGTTTTACTTCTGCCTCCAATTTCGCATTCCTAACCCTCCTCATGTAAATAAATAGTCGGTGAACTGTTTTTACAAATTTTGACTCATGAGCATATTATTAGCTTAAGTCAATAATTCAGAGTGCTAAAAATCTGGGTTTCAGTTATTGATAATCCATGTGTGGGGTGGCTGTATGGGGAGGTACAGCATCCCAGGGGGTTGTACTGCTAAATATCAGACCCACTTGTTTTTTACTCTGGGTGGAGGCGTCCTGCTATTTTATTTCTATCTTGGGAAAGAACCCCCTTTAACATCAGGAATAGAAACCAGGCTCCTGAACCTTGATCTGGCCAACAAAGCAAGGGTAGTAGCCTGTGGTGAATGGTGCCCCTGAGTTACATAATAAAATCAGCAAGCTCCATGACAGACACTGAGCTGGACCTTGTGACCATCACAGAAATGTGGACATTAGTAAATAAGAACTGGGATCTGACAGTCTATGGGTATGCACTGTTCAGGAGAGACAGAGGAAAAGGCAGAAGGAGAGGTGTAGCCTTTTATGTCAAAGATGACATTGAGGTTGTGGAAGATGGGTTCATCAGGGGGTAGTAATGAGGAAACAGAATTGCTGAGGGCACAGCTCACAGCAGCCTCATGTAAGAAACTGCACTCGGGGTGGTCTATAGACCACAAGGGCAAGGGGAAGAGAGCTTGGGAAAGAACTAGAAAGGGGGGTGGCAAAGGGGAAAGGAGTGGTAGTGGGTGATTTGAAACTGCCGGGCATCGATTGGGATGTTCTAGTGGCCAAGAGTACCAGCAGCCAAGCCTTGCTGAATACATTTCAGGACTGCAATCAGTTCGCATCATGCTCCTTCGGCACCAGCCATCCCACCTTTCTCCTCCCCCAACTCCCAGTCCCATGAGTTTCCCTAACAGTCACTACTAATGCAAGCTGCCTGACCATGCCCTCTCGCACCCCACCATTTACTCTAGCACGTCTTCTCTGCTCAGCCGCCCCTCACCCCCCCATTTCTCCCTATACCTTATCGCCCTTCTTCCCCCACCCTTCACCTCCACCGCAGTACCTACCTCTCTCTCGTACCTCCTTTCTTCATCTCACTGCCAGCTATCCCCATCCCTCTGAACTACTGACAAGGCACTTTGTGGCTTATCCCCCCCATAAAGTGTTTTTCTTGTTATTTTAACTGGTTTTACCATGCCACAGTGACAGTGGCTACAAAGACATCCCCGATAGTGACAGCCGCATTGCCGAGTGTCGGAAATGCAGTGTTGGGGATGCCTCCTTGTTTTCATCAGTGGGCTGTGCCCTACAACCTCCCACACCCCCCATTCTCTAGGATTCTAACTCGAGTGAGGAGTTGGACTGGGGGAGCCAACAAAAACACCACGAGACAATCCCTGGCCGTGTAGAGACCATCACAGCGACATGTGGATTCTGGCCAAATCCTGTCACTGTGATGGTCTTTGACATCGGGGATTCGCTGTGGCATCAGTATGCGATTTTAACTAGTACCTATGTTTTGAGTTATTCTGTAAGTTCTGAATCCAAGCTGTATATAGTTCATTGTGATGTACCTTTGCTTTCTCCTATTGTACTTTGTTTTGCAATCTATGACGTGAAACCTTTGTAAAAGAGCTTGCGCTCAAAGGTCTTTTCCAAATCACTAAATAAATAAATAAATAAAAACTGTCTACTGGTACAGTTAGTTAAGGAATGCACCAGGTAGGAGGCCATTCCCAATGTGGTGCTCACCAGCTCAAAGGTAGTAGAAGCTGTAAAAATAAGGGCGCCATTAGGAAACACCAATCACAATTCCATTCGGTTTGAACTGGCCCTTGGGACCGGAAAACCACAGTCAATAACTGAGGTCTTTGATTTCAGAAGGGCGACTTCAACAGGCTGAGGGGGTTTGTTCAGGGCAAGTTAGTCGGCGTGGACAGCACAGGAGGTGTGGAGGAGAGATGGGGGTCAATAAAGGGAGCCCTTCTCACGGCATCTAAGTTATGCATGAGAGCGGAAACCAAAAGAAGCAAGTTCAAGAGACTGTCCATTATGGTTCTCGGCAAGGATCAGAGAAGTGGTGAGGGCTAAGCAACAGGCCTTTTCCAAGTACAAAGAACAGCAGGGGGTGGAAGAAGGGGGAAAATGCTTACTAAGACATAAGGGGGCAAAGAGGGCAGTAGGGAGGCAAAAACAGACACAGAGCTGCATACTGCAGAGAGGGTCATGGGCAGAGAAAAATGCTTCTTCCAGTATATTAGGGAAACAAGAAGAAAGGAGGGAGAATCGTTAAGCTATCTGAGGGAGGAGGGGTGATAGAGGAGGAAGTGCAAAAGGCTGCCATCCTTAATGATTACTTTTGCACTGTCTTCAGTAGGGAGGATAGCTGGCCCTTCTCAGAGTGTGGCATCAAAGAGGACACAAAGAGGGTCCTGGAGATGAGACAGCCAGTATTTACAAGTGAAGGGTTCAGAAAGGGCTAGCAATCCTAAAGATAACTAAGGCCCCCACAACCAGATGGTATACAGACCCTGCGACCAGATGATATGCAGGCTCCGTGACCAGATGGGATGCATGTCCCACGACCAGATGGGATGCAAGCCCCATGACCAGATGGGAAGCAGGCAAGCATGCTCAGGGAACTGACAGTGGAACTGGCTGCACCCCTGGCAGGACTATTCAATTGCTCATTACAGACAGGGCAGTTCTGAAGAACTGGAGGGTGGGGGATATAGTTCCGCACAGGCGAGGTGGGGGGGAGGACAAGGAACAATCAGGGAACCACAGACTTGTCAGTCTTACCTTTGTTGTAGGGAAGCTGATGGAGTCACTGATCAACGAGGACCTCGTGGACTACCAGAGAGCAATGATCTCCAGGATAGTAAGCAGCATAGTTTCATGGCAGAGAATTCCCAACTGCGCCATTGATTTAGCGCTCTTCATGGCTTCTATCTTCTTGTCAGACTAACCTGATAGTTTTCTTTGACTGGGTGACAAGGGCATTGCATAGGAGCCATGTCTTGGATTTATTTTACTTCGACTTCAGAAAGGTTTTTGAATCAGCACCTCACAGATGCTTGCTGAAGAAGATGGAGGATCTGGGTGCAGCTAGTAAAATAGTAAGATGGGTAGGTAACTGGTTAAAGGGGAAGAAGTAGAAGGTTGTGGTTATCAGGGTCAAATTGGAAGAGAGGGAAGTCATGAGTAGCATGCCACAGGGATCTGTCCTGGGCATGGTCTTCTTTAATATGTTCATCAGTGACATTGGAGAGGGAATCTGGGGCAGGTTGTGTCTCTTTGCAGATGACACTGTGGGATGGTGGATAGCAGTGAGGGAACCAAGGAAATGAAGAGTGACCTGCAAAGGCTATACAGGTGTTCTAAGGTTTGTCAACGGAAATTCAGTGACAAAAAGTGCAAGGTAGCGCTCCTAGGGAACAAGACCCTCAGGACAGAGTACTGGATGGGTGGGGTAAGATTCAGCACTATGACTGAGGAACAGGACCTAGGGGTTATCATCAGTGACACTCTCAAACTATCAAGCCAGTGCAACAAGGCCTGTGGTAAGGCAAATAGGATGCTGGGGTGCATTGGTAGGGGCATTGACAGCAGAAGGAAAGAGCTAATACTACCCCTTTCTAGATCTTTGGTGAGGCCGTACCTGGAGAACTGTGCCTAGTTCTGAAGTCCTCACCTCAAGAAAGATAAGGACAGGCTGGAGTCAGTGCACTGAAGGGTTACTAAGATGATTCAGGGCCACCAGGACAGTTTGTACAAGGAGCACCTCAAAGCACTGAACATGTACTTGCTGGAGACCAGAAGGGAGAGGGGAGATATGATAAAGACCTTCAAGTTCCTGATAGGAAAAAAGAAGGTGAACTGCAGTAAATTATTTAAATAACAATTCGAGGTCCCAAGGACATGAGTAGAAACTAACTGGAAAGAAGTTCAGGAGGGACATGAGGAAGTATTATTTTTCTGAAAGGGTGGTGAAACTGTGGAAAAGTCTACCAGCTGAGGTGGTGGGAGCTAGAACTATTAATGGCTTCAAGCATGGTTGGGACAGAGTGAAGGGTATAGTGGCTACTCGGGACAACAGAAGCTGGGAGGGTATTGAGGCGGTGGATGGGAAAAGTAAAGACCCTGGATGGACATTAGGTCCCGGGGTTAGATAGGGAACTATGGACAGACTGGATGAACTACTGGTCTTTTTCTGCCATCATTGTCTATGTTTCTATATTTCTAAGATGGCCGCCACTCGTAGTTTTTAAAAAAACCTTTTCCACTTGACGTATGTATGTATGTACGTACTAGTTCATACTGAGGATGTATAAGGATGATGCTACTACAACTAACCGTACTTACTCCTCTCTGAAATAACATACTGTTTCCTAAATTCTTGCAAGTCCCAGGCTTCAAAATGTGGGCTGACAAGGGCATAGAACTATTGGGAGATCTATATGAAGGGGGGCATATTAATGTCTTTTGAGGCCCTGCAACATAAATTTGACATCCCATGCACGCACTTTTTTAAATAACCTCCAAATCAGACACTTCTTGAGGGGAAGATTAGGGGAAAAAAAACTACAAGCTGCATGAACCCTCAGGTCTAGTATGTATTTTAGATGGGGCAGGCGATACTAAAGGCCTCATGACAAACTTATACCAGAACTTGATGATTTGGTCTATAGCACCTCTGAGCAGCACAGACAGAAGTGGCAGGAGATGCTGGAGGATGAAGTCACTGAGGAAGACTGGACAGATATATTGGGGAGGGACAGAAATTTCCCTTAAAGAGCAAGTATAAGGTAATCCACTATGTGACCACCCAAACAGCATATTGCACGCCAGCCAGACTGGCAAAATTCAGTGCACATTATGAAGGTAAATGTCCAAGATGTAAGTGTGACCCCTGGGTTGCCGTGTCCAACTTCCACCCCTTCCTGGTGACTGTACAGGACCCACCTGGTTGAGGGGACTGGGGTTCATTCTTTTTCCTGGGGTAGGGGGTGGTTCATCCCAGAACAAAGAGATAATATGGTGCCTCCACCCAGAGAGAATAAGTGGGCCAGATGTTGTGTGCAATACCACCCCCCTGGGATGCAGTACCTACCCATCTCCCTACACTGGACTCGACTATGCCCTGGGGACCACTAAGACAGCTGTTACCTTCACCGGTGAACACTTCAGTCAAGTTATACAAATTGGGTGCACACACAGAAGAAAAATACAACAGATTAACAGTGCCTTTATTCAAGAACACAGACCTGGAAGCTGGAGGGAAAGAGAGGGTTAGACAGTTGCAAATCACCCTGAGCACTCCCATCCTGTAGCAATGCCCCCTGATAACCACTGTACTGTGGGTCACTCTCACCTTCTCTCCAGCTAGCCACCTCACTCCTGGCTTTCAAGTGCCTGCTTCAAAGAGAACCGGCAGCTTCATGCCACTGCTCCTAGTCTCTAGCTGCTTTTGCTCGCGCTAATCTGATGCCTTGACCCTCCATCTCGTTCTCGTCCTGCCTACATCAGCTGTATCTTGCAATGTGTTTTTACCAACTGCACTCCTACATTTTGTACTCAGAAGGTATTTATTGCTCGTTATTATCTAACATTACTCTTGATTTTGCAAATCTGCACTTAGGAACTGTTCTCTTGAATATGTATTCCGACTGTATCATTTGATGCTCATGTATAATACAACATTCATTTATTTTTGTACTGTGTTCCTACTGTCTTCCCTTTCCCCGGGTTGCACCTGTAAATGAACCTAGGCTCACTGTGCCCTTCCAGTTCCTAAAGTTTAAAAAAATAAATTACCATCCTCTCAAATCCCACACAGATTATAAAGCACCCACCTAATCAAGGGGTGCAAAAGGATGAATATACTACACAGGGTGCGGTAAGCTCTTCAGCTAGTACCAGTACTAAAACTATGATTTTAAGTATGACATAAGAACCAATGACTCTGAGTACTCAAGAATTACTGAAGTCCCAGTGCAGGCATGGTGGCTACGTTCCCAGGGTTATTTCAGTGGTGCACTTGTTGAAATTTAGCAAGCTTGCAATTTAACCCCCCACCAGGCCATAGTGTGCTAGCACAATTTGAAGAACTTGAAATCCAAATGGAAAATGCTGCAAAAATAACTTGTATACCAAATGAGGTAACTGTAATCCAAATTGGAAAAGTACAAAAGACCCCATCCAGCAACACCAGCACTCACATATACTATGTAAGCAGCAGCTCAGTCGAACTCAGGAACAGCACACAACAGAAGATCAAGCAGCAGTCAGGAATAGGCCCCAGTGGCCAGGAAATAAAGCATTTCAGACTCTCAGACGTTTTGAAGCTGCACAGCCCATGTGGCTCTCACCATTCAGGACACAGCACTTCTGGCTCAGCTCTCAGTCACTGGAGCACTATGCAGTGGCTTACCGGTTACCAAGGAGCCCAGACCCCAGGAGCAACCCCCACAGTCTATCTCCCCTCCAGATCGAAAGTACCCCCATACTCAGGGCATGTGCCTCGTGGCTCCCTGTTGCCCCATCCACCCCAGTAGATAAGGGTTGGAAGACCCCTTACCTGGCTCTGGAGCAACATGAGTAGGGTGCAGGTCTCTATCTCTGCTTTGTACTGCTCAGCAGCTTTGGTCTGCAGCAGTGCCCCACAGGCACAGACTCTTAGTGGTTTCTTTCAACAGGTGCCCATCAGGCACAACTTCACAACTTTCACTTAACAGGTGCCTTTCCCTGGCACAGTCTCTGAACAGTGTAAGCCCAGGATAAGGCTAACAGTGATTTTGCAGAAGGAACCTAGTGAGGGCTCGTAGGATTTTTGGCCTGGCTAGGCCTCTAGCTTGATCCCACCATCAGCAGGTCTGAACACCTCAGTGTCTCCCTCCCCCTCTCTCTGTCTCTGTCAGACTGCCATAACCTGCTCGAGAACCCAGAAACTTCTTTTCCCCCTAATTCAGTGTCCCATTGGACAGGCAGAGCTTCCATCAATCCTTCTGCCCTGTCCTGCACTTTGATTGTCTCATTCGGCATGCCAGTATAGGAGGGAGGGTCCCTGCGTCTTTGCTGCCCGACAATGCTCTGCCCCTGTTGCTAGGCTTCCTAGCCCCCTTATTGGTTGAGCTGTAGGGTCAAAGGGCACAAAGATGGCCATGGCCATGTTCTATGGAGCCTTTGCTATAAAGTCTTTTATTTTATTTCTGTATCCCCTGTTTGTGTGCTGGGCCCTGGATTCAGTTGCAGATGCTTAGGCTGATGTCCAGTCATTGTGGTGTGGTTGATGATGTAGCATGTCTGGATTTGGGTGGCTGGCTGAGTCTGCATGAGCGGAAAACACTGGAGAGGAGCCCTGCAGCATGTGCTCCCACTCCTCAATGGCAGCATTCCCATGATAGGTCACATAGTGCGTCAAAGAGCAAATGTGGCAATTGACTCCAGCTTCCCTCTGCCAGAATCAGGGGAACATGACAGAACAATTGCTCCCTCAGCCATGAAGCAAAGAGACAGGACTGTGACTGGCAGGGTGCAAGAGCTGCGGTTGCAGTAGGACCTACACTGTCAGGGGGCCCATTGCCTCAAAAGTCAACATTAAGAAAACCTTTTATCACACACAGACTTGCAATTTCCTCTTTGGAATTTGATTATCCATTTGAAATTGTATCTGTCAGCAGTGGCATCAGAGATTCCAACTCCAGTTTCACATGGTGGCGAGAGTACAGAACAAAGAAGCAATAGGGCCCATTACTCAAAACATCTAATTTTGGTGCCAGTGTCCCCAGGAGAAGCAGTGAAAAATTACATTGTCCAGGTCCTTGATCATGATACCAACAAGGGGAAGCCAAGGCTGCATTGGCAAACTATGGACGCTCAGCAGGACTGCTAACACACACACACACACACACACAAAAAAAAAAAACGTTACCCTATGAAAATTTCATAAGCGCTAACGGTTATTTTACATTTATTGGTGGGGGAGGTAAGCCCCACAAAATATTTTGCAGGGGGGCCCTTACAGTTGTTGGCACAGCCCTGCAAAGGGAGCAGGGGGTGTCAAGGAGTTCCTTGCACCAGGATCTCGGAACACGCCACACTTGTAATCGAGCAAGAATCACACTGCAACAGTGCGGCAGCAGCTCCAGGAACCTCAGGAGGTAGACAGCAGCAGTCCAGACAAGTCCTTTCCTGAGGAGGGAGTTGCATGAGGAACACTGCGCAGACCTACAACATATGATGTACACTTGTGTTGAACTTTTTAATTTCTAGGGTGAAATATTGTACAGCAAGCTCTGTCGGAGACTTCAACATCTCAAACCTCTATTACCTCAAACAAAGTTATGCTCAGTGACTGGGCCGAAACAGAAAATTTACAGACTGGACAAAGAAGGTTTGTCCTGCTGGCCATTAATGCAGCTAAGGTGGACATTGTTTCAAACTGAAAGCAGGAGTGCCCTCCAACGTTCTCTGTACGGCAGAATGCTGTGCAGGACTGTATGGCCGTGGAGAAATTAATTTATAGAGCAAGGGGAAGGGAACATACATATAATATTTGGGCAGGATCTGAGGACTGTATTGGTTCTGACCCCACAGAGGTTAGGGTAAAAGCAGATGAACAAAGGATGTTCCTCATTATTTCAGAACCTTGAGGAAAAAGCCGGTACTCACTGAAATGTTCTGTCCGCTGGAGAAATGTTCCAATTGAATCAGTCATAAAAGAAAAGACACATGGTAGGAGATGAAGTCTGTAAAATGTTAAGGTTTTTATTGTTCTGTTTTTAATATTATGTATAATGCATTTTGACAATCATCACAAAATATTGGCCATGAGCACAACTTAACAGCCGAATTTAAACATATTTATAAAATGGTAAGGGAAAATCCTGAAATCTGATTGGCTGTTGTTCATGTAGCAATTATGTTCCATGCATAGAAAATAAAAAGTGCTGCCAAATGTGCACTGATCACCACTGAAATCATTACGCTAATAAAATGTTAAGAATTCAACTTGCAGCCATTGTTTTTGCCCTGTAACTGTAAGCATCATATTTACTTGCACAGGGCCCTAAAAATAAAACTATCTTAAGTACAAAATAAAACAGATTAATTAAACGTTGTTTCCCTGACCATCACTTTCTCTTTACACACATAAACAAATGAGAAACATTAAGTATTGTTTATAGTTTTCATTACAACTGTTCCTTTCCTGACAATGAAAAATCCCCCTTCTATATTTACCTGCTCATCAGGGAAATCTCTTCTCCTTGCCCTGACAGTGAGATAATTGAGTATTTGGCTATAACAGAGGCCTTTGTTTTGTGTGTGTGTGTGTGTGTGTGTGTGTGTGTGTGTGTGTGTGTGTGTGTGTGTAGTATGTTAGGAGAGTAACATTCTAGCAGTGGAACTGAGCAGAAGTTTGAATCCATGTGTTCCATGGTAAACATTCCATGACAAACATTCCATATCTTGAATGTGGGGAAAATCAGAGAGGAAAAAAAACAGGAAGAAGAAAGTAGGCAACAATACAATGGCATTATCAATTATATCATTTGTAGTGGGTGGAAGGACTATGTTATCATAAATGCACACAAGTGAGTCTATTGTTTCTACATATAAACATTATTTTCCCAACCGTAAAATGTTTAAAAAAAGGAGCCCATTTTATAAGTACAATAAGGCATTTTGGGATGTGCGTGGAACACATTTTACTGCATGGCCAGTGGCTAAAGTCACTCAACCTTCGGCCTCATGCCTTATTATGCCCCTGGCCATGCGGTAAAATGAGTTCCACACACATACCATCATGCCTTATTGCTCACGCATTGTATCCATCATGTACTGTGCCCTGACTTCAATAAAAAAAATTTGAAAAAACGGTGGTGCTGCTACATGTTTATTAGTGTAACAGCACTTCACTGTACCAAGATATTTCGGTTTTTTTGGCAGGCATGGCGCGGGAGTGGAAATGTTTGAAAACTTTAACATTCCATATTTCAGTAAAGGAATAAAAGAAAACAAAAAGAACAAACATTTGTCTATGCCGAATGTTTGCTTGCTGGTATTAGCATAGGACATGCAAGAGTTAGACAGATGCAGAATAGGAGTGGCAGTGAAGTATTGAATTCACCCCAAACCTACCTCCACCCTGCAGAGATGGACAGGCATTGGGGTGTGCCTGTGGGTCGTTGCCCATAATGCTCATAGCCTTTCACCTCACCCTATCCTGTAGACACTGACAAGTGTTGATATGTGCCTTGGGGTGTTCAGTTTCACAGTCACCTCATTTCATAAGGCCATACGCTGAAATGGGTGCAGTACAGGAGAATGGGGTGAAGTCTGGGGCTAAAGAGTGCAAGGCACAGCTCGATGCCTGTCACTGGCTTCAGGGTGGGGGTTGGATGGCTTGAGCATTACATGCCTGACAGTCTGTACAGGGTGGGACCTTATGGTTAGAAACCCTACCACCCTGGGTGTGTGTTGGTATTTACACTACAAATTTTCAACATGGCCTTTTTGTGACCACCACTTCCTGAAAGCATTTGGGACCTCTTCTCTTGAACAGTGGCACTGTGATTTTGTTAATGTGTCCCGAACTTCAACTTCCCACAGCGACTGTGCCATTCTGCACCAGATGTGCGAAAACACAGATCAGGCAGGATGTGAAGAATGACAGCTGTACCATTTATAGGGAGGTGTGAAGAGATGGCAATGTTGAAAATCTGAAGTGAAAATATTAAAAATGCTCCAAGTTCCGAACATACGTGGAAACTGTGCAACACATGCTCATACCGCAGTCATTTAGTGGAAATATTTCACCAAATTTTCAACATAGGCATTTTGTGACCTCTGCTCATGAGCAGTGTCACTGTGTTTTTCTTAATCTGTCCCAAACACTGATTTCCCACACAAGCGATGATGCTATTCTGTGCCGCAAATGCGAAAACACATTTCGGCCAGAATGTGAAAAATGACAGCTGTACTGTTCATAAGGAGGTGTGGAAAAATGCCAATGTTGAAAACCTGGTGCCAAAATATTACAAATTCTCAACGCTACGAGCATGCGTAGAAACTGCATAATGCACACTCATAACGCAGTCATTTTTTTGAATTTTTTCAACAAATTTGCAACATAGGCTTTTTTGAGAGCCCACCTCATGAACAGTGACACTGTTGTTTTGTTAATCAGTCTGGAAAGATGATTCTGCGCAGTGACCGAGAAATCATCTTTCGGGACCAAATAATGAGATGATAGTGATTGAATTCATGAGGTGGGGCCTCAAGAACCCTATGTTGAAAATTTGGTGCCAAAATTCAAAAAAATGGCTGAGATATGCACCAAAGTTGGAAAAAAAACATTTATGCCATTATACAGCTTATCGCATTTCTTCAGTTCGCGGTCGCCTTTGAAGAGTGCAGATGTGTTCCCGGTCCACCGAAGATTGTCGCTCCAGGCTCTGGAGGTAAGTATGGGGTGAGGGGGGTGTGGGGAGGTAGAGTATGCAGCGGGTGGACAAGGGTTGGGGAAGGGGCATGTGGCTCAACAAGTGATCGTTTTCTTGTTTTTACAGGATGTAAAAAATTAAAAGACATCGCAAGACACTTTTGGCATGCTGGGGTGGGCTCCCAGCATGCCACCTGGTCAGATGTTTGTTGGGAAGGTGGGTACTGGAGCCGACGGGGATCGGGCACCCCATCGGCCATACAGTGTGGTGGGGGGGAGTGGGAGCGCATAAGCTGAGGGGGATTGGGCACCCCCTCGGCACATAACAAATGGAGGGGGCGCATCATGCCAACGGGGATTGGCTACCCCATCTGCAAGTAAACTGGAGATGGGGACATGCTGACAGAGGGATTGGGAACCCCCAAGTTGGCTTTAATGTTGACTCTGAGGCGAACAGTGAGAGTCGCAGCCGGCCGCCATGTTCCAAGAAATGTTACACCAGGCAAGGGACCGCCCTGCAATTATGGGTTGCTCCCTCATTGCAGCAGTGGATTCCTTTCAAGTTGGTAGCATGCTGCCTGAACTAGTGTCAGCAGCAGCGTGCCACTGCATTGGGGAAAGTGGACCAAGCCTCAAAAGGCAGTGGGGGCACTGGTCCCCATAGTGCCGCACCTCCAAAACCCCACTTCTCTCCCAAGCTGTGACAAAATGTTTCTTGCGCATGTGTGTAAGCAAACATAAAAATGGCAAGGGGTGCCCTGTCAATATTGACTGCAGAGCCAGAGCTTATTTTAGTGTGTCCACCAGTGCTGTAATTTACCTTTTCACATGTTTTTGTAAAAATGTTGGACAAACATACTAAAAATACAGATTTTACAGGTGTTGGGGGGATCACGTGATGAGCTGATTGGGGAAGGATGTGCTGAGTGGAGCTCCTGGGCCCTACCGAAACATTTTAAATATGAAGTTATATTTGGCCCTGCGGGGTGGTGGAAATAGGGTGCCTAGCCTGCCAGAGTCTTCTATTCTCCCCTAAAGAACTGCTTGACTCAAATTTTGAATTTTTTTTCGTCACCAAAGCGTGGAGGCTCGCGGGGCCGACTATGACACCCGTGATGGAGTACAAAACTCCTGAGAGCCTGGACGCACGAGCGCCGGCAATGAAATGCCCAAAACCACCATCGCCTGTGCCAGATGACCAGGGGCCTGGTTTGGAAGTGGCAGGAGGGGGTCAGGCATCCCCTGAAGACATTATGGAAATAAAAAACTTACTTCAGGGACTTGTGACTGATTTCTCTACTGTAAAGCCAACACTGAATGCTCTAGCACAAAGAATCAGAGATGTGGAGGTGTGTATGGCCTCTCAGGAACGTAAAACCCTCTTGCATGATCAGGATCTGGTGGTCCTCCGAAATCAAGTACGAAGGTTGGAGGATCGAGTCAAGGACCAGGAATCTTGTAGTCAGAGGAATAATTTAATCCTGGTGGGTTTCCCAGAGAGATCGGAGGGTGCAGGTTGCATTACATTTATCCAAGATTTGCTAATGAAGCTTTTAGGCCCAACACCATATGGGGACTCATACAACCTGGAGAGAGCCCATCGGTCGCTCAGAGTGGTACCCCTGCCAGGGGCCAGACTGAGAGTCATCATTCTGTGATTCCTAAACTTTAAAGAGAAGTCCCATGTTTTAAATAAAGCCAGAGCACTAAAAAATCTTCAGTGGAATGGTGCGTCCCTGTTGGTATTTCAGGACCAGACTCCGGCGATCCAGGAGAAGCAGAAGGAGTATGGGGAAATAAAGAAAAAACTCTATCTGGCTGGAGTGAAGTTTAGAATTCAGCACCCTGCCACTTTGGTGGTGAAGTTACAGTCCGGGGACTGGAGGTATCTAACGGCGAAGGATGCGGCAGAGGGACTGCGACTGGAGCTCCCAGACCTGTTTAAATCTGCGACCTGAAACTGGCCCATGAAGGAAGGCTCTGACCAGACGTGGTATTTTCTAGGGATCTGGGCATATTAATGAAAGCTGGACAATAGGGAAGAAATGAATCAGAAAACTTTATATAAGAGGGAAAAGTCGGGACAAGGAAGAAAGAAGAAACGAATTAGAGTAAAAGGAAGACAAGGAGAGAGACAAGAAGGAAATGGAGTGGAAGAAAATATCTTCTCCCCTCTTTTTTTTTTCTCTGCATCATCTCCCTCCAGGGACTGGGGGGGTTGGGGCTGTTATGGTCTTATATTTCCTTTAGTATTCTAATATGGGCCAGAATTATTGGGTATGACGGATTAATCACATTCGGAACTGAGGACTTATTAGATATAGTTTGTTTGGGTGGTAATTTAATTCAGGTGTAAACGCAGGCTTACAATATGTACTTGATCTCTACTTCAGATCTAAGGGGATTAGATTTAATTAATTTAGGATCCCACTGTGACAAGAATCTGAGATTTCATGAGGGGACATTCTATTCATTTTTTGCCATGTTGGCCATTGGTATTTGCCATACCCCAGGATATTATTGCTAATTTCTTTTCTTCTATCTGCATAACATAATAGGGTATACTTAAAGTTATAGTTATGAGTGTAAACTAAAGGGGCCGAGAGGGGGGATGGGCGTACATTTAAGGGAATTAAGTAGATATAGAGTTGATAGTAATGATTTGGAGGGTCTGGGGGTCCGCTCAGTAGATGGCTCATCTACGTATCTATCCGGTTAGAAGGACGATCGAAGGAACGGGAATTGGGGGGGATTATTGGGAGAGGGAAGGGAGAGAGTCCACATATATCAAAAGGCAGATTCTGGCGGAATGAGAAGCAGGGGTATTAACAAAATTGCATGATCAATATTAAAATTATTACTTGGAATGTTAAAGGCCTCAGAGGGAGAAGGAAGAGAATGGTGATATTAAAACATATCCACCAGCTGGGAGCTCAGATCATTGCTTTGCAGGAGACCCATCTACTAAAGGAGGATCTGGGTCTCTTAAAGAAACTGTGGGTAGGACAGGTTTTTGGAGATGGAAATGCTAAAGCCTCAGGGTGGGTAGCAGTCTTGATTGGGAAAGACTGTCCGTTTACGGTCCTGCAGGTTAAAACTAGTGAAGACTATCGAGGGATCTATGTTACAGGGACCATTATGAGTAAACTAATATCAATTGCCTCTATATATGCTCCCACACCACCTAACCCGGACTTTTTTGCTTCGGTGGAAATGGATATAGCCCTATTTTCGCCCCATCCCCTAATCTTAGCAGGAGACTGGAACCTTCGCTCTAATAATAGGGTGGATAAAAAGTCCCCTTCAGTGCTGCCGCCATCTACTGCACAGGCAGCTATGGCTAAACTCCTGGAGGCAGCAGCGTTGGTTGACCCAATTAGGGTTTGTAGCAAAGGCGAGCACACCATGACTTTCTACTCGGGGGCACACAAAACTCATTCAAGAATCGATTTTTTTTTTGGTTAATAAAGAAGCAATCCAGGGGGTGAGGGAGCTGATCACTCATACTAGAATATTATCTGACCACTCTC
Source organism: Neoceratodus forsteri (assembly GCA_016271365.2). Classification (NCBI taxonomy): domain Eukaryota; kingdom Metazoa; phylum Chordata; order Ceratodontiformes; family Ceratodontidae; genus Neoceratodus; species Neoceratodus forsteri. The sequence goes on along the minus strand of CM028131.1, from coordinate 1,394,979,480 downwards.
CAGTCCAATTGATCTGGATGATGGAAACTCTCCCAAGGAAACCATACAGATGGAGGCTCGACGATTCTTTATTAGTAAATGAAAATATAGTACTGAGACTAGAGCAGGCATTAGTGGAAATCATTCAGACCCAAATTCCAACACTCTCAGACACGAGATTAAGATGGCCCACCTGTAAAGTTTTATATTCTGGTTTAGCTCAGAGGTTCACAGCTAGAAGAAATAGTATGAGAAGGGCAAGGGAAGAGTTTATTCTGGGTGCTATCAACTCACTGGCTCCCCTAGAGGGTACTTCTGAGGGGCTGGACCTAGAGCTTAAGGAATTAAGAGATGAGATGGCAAGCATTCTCTATGGTAAGTTAGATCAGTGGTCAGAAAAGATTCAGGCTAATTATCTAATGCAGGGGGATACCCCGGGAAGGCTTCTTGCAAATAGAATAAAAGAATGGGAGGCGGCTCATGTGATTCCAATGATAAGCTTCCAGGGGGAAATAATAACAGAGCCCCAGAAAATGACTGATGCCTTTGAGGCCTACTTCGCAGAGATTTATCAGGGGGGTGCTTCAGTCAGGGAGGGAGATATTATGGAGTTTTTGGAGTGCATACCTCTTCCAAAATTGGATCAAGAACAAGCTCAGTGGCTAGCTGCCCCTATTTTGGATTCGGAAATATTAGAGGTAATCAGTTCACTCCCAAAAGGTAAGACACTGGGATCTGATGGTCTAATGGCTCAATTTTACAAAACTCATGACAACTATATTGCCTCTGTTGGAAAATTATTTTCAAACATTTATGCAAGAAGGGTTCCACACCCGCCGCTATATCACGGCCTATATCACACTCATCCCAAAGCCGGACAAACCCAAAGAATCTCTGGAGGAGAGAGAGATCCATTGCCCTGATGAATCAGGACCTGAAATTGCTGACGAAGATATTGGCCAACAGAATTTTGAAAACTGCCCCTAGGCTAATTAATCAAGAACAAGTAGGGTTTATGTCAGGTAGAGGGGCTCATGATGCACTTAGGAAACTTCACCATATATTACGTAAGGCCTCAAACTCTAAGTTGCCCATGGCGTTAATTGCATTAGATGCCGAGAAGGCCTTCGATAGGGTTTCTCATAATTTCCTATTTGCAACTATGAGAAGTATGGGATTCCCGGAGGGGCTTCTTAGAGGCATAAAAAATTTATATACTGCTCCCACGGCTAGGGTTCTATGTAATGGCTATTTGTCGAAAGAAATTTGTCTTGATAATGGGACCAGACAGGGATGCCCCCTATCGCCAATTCTGTTTAACATCTACTTGGAACCTCTTCTAAGGGCGATCCAGATGGACTCGGCGATACAGGGGATTGTCATTGGAGAGATAGAAATGAAAATTTCTGTTTTTGCAGATGACATTTTGCTACACCTTCAGGAACCAGCAACGAGCTTCAAGAGAGCATTGGAAATAATTGAGAGATTTTCTAGGGTGTCGAATTACAAGCTAAACCTGAGTGAGACACAGGTTCTCCCCCTCACTGTATACACTTACAAAGTGGACTTCGAACCTCTGCAATTGAAGTGGTCCCTGAAAAAGATCAAGTATTTAGGTATTTGGATCACAACCAACGAGGACGAGGGCCTCGAAGCAAACCTCGGTGAGATATTGTCGGTAATCAAAATGGATATGGTCAGATGGAATAAACTCCCTCTAAACTGGACAGCGAGACTAGGTTTGATTAAAATGAACCTATTACCTAGACTTTTGTACCCAATACATTTAACCCCATATAATGTTCCAAAATGCTGGTTTATCAAAGTGCAAAAGCTTATTTCCAACTTTTTATGGAATGCTGAACCCCCTAGGAGAAAGTACAATATATTACGGCTACCCTATGATATGGGAGGTCTTAAAGTTCTGGACTTACATCTATATTATGTAGCTGGACAATTAGGGATAATGGGGCAATGGGCTAAACTGGTGGAGGAGGGGGGATATATCCCAACTTGGCTCCAGGTCGAGAGACAGATTCTCAGAGAGTTGGACATTTCCCCAGAAGCAGTATTGTTTTTCAATCCAATAGATTTACCAGAGGGAGGAAAGCAAACCCCAGTCTATAAGTCACTGTTAGCCTGGTGAACTTTCTTGTCCCCAAATCAAAGGAAAGCCCAAAAGGGCTCTAGGGAGCAGCCTGTTTTGGGTAACCCAAATATGTTCATTGGGGGGGCAGATAATTAGGAGGCAATGGGCCACTCAATTGCTAAACTTGAAATGGGCAGGTTTTTTAAGAGGGGATAAGGTGGTCTTTCCTGATCACTGCAAGAAAATCAACTTGTTTAAGAAAATACAGGTTACTAATATGGTGTACAGAATGGAGAAAGGGAGAGTGGAATGCAGGACTCCCCGTTTACTTGGGATAGTGTTAAAGATGTTAACTATTCCAAAGACCCCTGTCTAGGATCTATAAGCTACTATTAGATTTTCTGGGCGGAGATGCTTTTGTAAAAGTTTCATATTGGGAAAATAAAAGGACATTATCCTCAGGGCCTGACTGAAAGAAGTTTGGAGGAGTAGTAGGTATATTCCTATTCCTAAATATAAGATCATGCAATTTTTTGTAGTTTCTAATATATACTATATCCCTGCTAAGCTATGTGCTAGGGGTCTCAGACAGACAGACCTATGTTTTAGGTGTGGTGCAAACCCAGGGGACTTATTCCATGTCATGTGGCACTGTTCCAAAATCTATCCAGTTTGGGAGCAAATTAGACACAATATGGACCCCGTGGTGAATTATAAGGACTTTATTGTTCCAAAGATCTGTGTGTTGGGGGACATGACCGATATTCCTAGTACACTTGTTAAAGGTCACATTTCTTTAATGTCTTCTTTAGTTAAAGCATTTGTCTTCAGGCACTGGAAGAGTGATCTGATTTATACATATGACCAGTGGGTGGGAGATTTGCTGAAAACGCTGAGTAGGCTTAGAAGATAAATGCTTCGAAATGGACGAAAAGGAATCTATGATAAGAGATGGAGGACTTTGGAGGCGGTCTATACGTTGCAGTCTAAATTCTCCCAAGCACAGGCCTGTCTGTCTGATGGTACGTAGTTAAAGATCTATAGATAGGGAGTAGATGCTATAACTGGAGTGGGCCCTATCGGATTACTCCTAATATATGCACTGACCGAATATTATTTGGATTTGTTACAGGAACCCACAGAATCTGCCAAGTGTTGGTGGGGGTGGTGGACTCTCTCTTTTCCCTAGGGATGCAGCTGCAGGGCACTACCCTAAGGGCTACTGCTTGGGGAAGCACGGTTTATAGCTATGCAGAGTCAACCTGGGATCTAAACTCTGAAATATAAATGTACTATTGTAGGCAGAGGTTGTCCTACATATTGTTATCGAATATAGATATGGAGAGGGTGATTGTGGGTTGTGCAAGGCAGCTGTATATTTATATAGTTAATGGCTGTACATAGTTACCTCACTCAGTTTTGGGGTGTGGGGCTCGGGGGTAACCTGGGCGTTTGTGTATGTTTGTCTAATGATCAGTGGAAAAAAAAAGACAAAAAAGAAGGCATTAAAAAAAGATTTTACAGGTGTTAAAAGTCAATAAAATTAATGAAAAAAAATAAAAATAAACCAATAAACAAAGAAATAGTGAACACAAAACTGTGAGACTTGGGAGCAGCCGTAGACATGCCACGGTATGGCATTTCAAACAAGTGACTCCACTGCATGTCTCTGGATGTATTTGAGAAGAGTTTTGGTTTTGCCTCTTCGGGGCAGTGACATTGCTATGCCGTCTGATGAGTCCCTATGAAAGAAAACCACTCAGCACTTTAAGCTGATGTACCAGGATATTCTCCATTCCTGTGTCTCCTACCAGGCTTGGCCTGTGATGGTGCACTTTAAATGGTATATGTCGGACCCACCCGAAGACCGTGGGGTTCTCTGGTCTGGAAATAGTACCAGCTGGGCTGGGGCACTGGGAAAACACTGAACATTTATAGAAAAAAAAATAGTTTGGTATTGGTATTTGGAAGTGGTGCATGCCATTACGATCCCATGGCCATTCCAGAAACTAATTTATAATGGCAGAATATTGATCACTGATATGCCCTCTCAACACAACTGTGAAAGTAGTACAGACATGTTCAAGCAGGGCTCTAAAAGATGCTAATGTAGTAACTTCACATATACGTTATTGAATGCCTTGTGTCAGAAAGCTGTGTCCCTTAAAATCTGGAAAAAAGAAAGAAAAAGGAAAATAACAGCTGGGTAAATCAAAGTGAAATTCTATTTGAGCTTCTTAACAGAGGAAGGCACTAGAATTGGACCAGACACATTAGCTCAGAGCATTACAAAAACAGATATTTAACAATGAACTGCATAAGCAATCGATGTGGAAAACGGGACTTGGCCATAGAGAAAAAAATAAGGCCCGAAGGTTTTGTAATACAATATCTCTCAGCATTTCAAGGGTAAATCATTGACAATTGCGTTTGCTATCCAGAAGAAAAAGCAACACTTTGACTTCCGTTCAGACTGTATGGAGTGAGTAGAGCCCGGGAGCAGAGGTAGGAAATCTGTCATGTTTCTCCTAGAAAATCCCATTCGAAAAGACCAGCGCTACTGAGGGCACGAGTATGAAGGGCTGCAGCTGATCTTCTGGAATTCCGTGCTAGATGAGCTGAGAAAGTGGCATATTGAAGGAGAAAGTGAGTGAAATTTATACCAGGGAGAAGCTACTATCTGAGAGTGGGTGAAGAATGCAGTTAAATAAATGTCCAACTACTGTATTTATTCATCACTGCAATTCTGTAGGCTTGGGACATCACTTTAAAAACATATTGCTTTACAGTTCTGGCTTGCACCAGAAAGTTAAGAGTTGGCGATCTGATTTGAAATCGGGGAAAATACTGCAATGCCCTAATAAATGACCAGCTATTATAAAATGTCATAGTGCATACTGCACGTTTTTGCTGTATATGTTTTCTAGGTTTGGGTAGTATTTGATATAGAGGCATTGTAAGCAGTGAGCTATGCAGCATAAGAAAAAATTACTCACCTTAGTAATGTTGTTTCTTCTAATGGAGTCTTGCTATATTATGACATATGCAGTTTGTCCCAGCCTTAGAACTGCTCCGGAGGTGAAAGAGTTAACTTCCATGCCAGGCATGGAATCTTGAGCGTGAGCTCGGTTGAAAAAACTCTGTCTGTTGATCTTCAAACTGAAACTGTCAGATCTTTACGAGCAAAACTCACTAAGGTTCTGTGTGGAAGCTGTAAACCTACACCAGCCAACTGGCTACTAAATATTAACACATTTTTCTGGTCCCAAAACCAAGACTCAAGTCAGGGATCCAAAAATAAAATACAACACCCAAACACCCAAAAAGAGGGGTGAAAACACAAGGTGGGCATCATTAAGTGCCAACACTGCACTGCCCACCCACATCCCAAGAGCAGAGGTTCCTGAGAGGGGCAGGCCGGGGAGGTCTAATATAGCAAGACTCCATTAGAAGAAACAAAATTACTAAGGTGAGTAATTTTTCTTCAAACAACATGAAGTCTTGCTATATTATGACATATGCAGACTACACAGCAGTACCTCCATGGAGGAGGGACAGAACCTACTTAGGAAATAGGCTCTGAAGCACAGCTGTGCCAAACCGAGCATCACTCCTAGCCTGGATGTCCAGGGAGTAATGCTTGGTGAAAGTGTGTACTGTTTTCCAGGTAGCTGCTTGAACATCTCTAAGATAGGGATGTCCCTGGCCGCAGCTAGGGACGCAGCTGTACCTCTGGTAGAGTGAGCCCTCAGGCCTGAAGGGGGAACCTTACCCAGTTTTTGATAGCAAAATTGGATACAAGAGACAATCCACCTGGCAATGGATCTTTTAGTGGCAGGTTTCCCTTTACCAACCTCACCATAAGTGAGGAACAGTTGGAGGGAGTCAAACCTGTGACCCTTGGTACGCTCTATGTAGTAACTAAGGGCTCTCTTTACCTCTAAACTGTGCAGCCTCCTCTCGCCAGAGGAGGAATGGTCAGTGAAGTACACTGGAAGAGATATAGATTGATTTAAGGTGGAAATCTGAAACCACCTTAAGCAAGAACTTCCTGTTAGTCCTGAGGACTACCTTATCTCTGTGAAAGGAGATAAAATCAGGCTCCACTGGCAAAGCTTGTAATTCACTTATGCGCCTGGAGAAGTGATGGCTACTAGAAACAGTTTTCCAAGTCAAGTACTTAAGCTCTGCTGAAGACAAAGGCTCAAAGGGGGTTGCATTAGCTGAGCAATGCAAACATTAAGATCCCAGGCAGAAGCAGGGTCCCTGAATGGAGGGTTGGTGTGAAGCAACCCTTGAAAAACTTGGAGAATACAGGGTGAGCAGAAGAGAAGAGGCTTTTCTGCTGAAATAAAAGCAGAGACAGCTGCCAAATGCACTTTCAGGGTAGCTGGCCTCAGCCCCAAAGTATTTAGATGGACCATATAGTCCGGGACTGTGGGCAAATCAGCAGATTCTGGGAAATATGCTTTCCAGAGCACCATATGGAAAACCTTTCCATTTAGAATTATAAGTAGCCCTGGTGGAAGGCTTCCTAGAAGCTTTCAAGATATCGAGTACACCTTGAGAAAGGTGTAGGTCAGCAAACTCTAACTCCTCAAGAGCCAGGCCTTGAGGTTGAGGGATTTGAGATTCGGATACCAAACTCTCCCCTGGGCATAGGTTAACAGATTGTGATTCCTGGGGAGACACAGGGGAAGGTGGACTGCTAAGGACAGAAGGAGTGGATACCAGGGCTGTCTGGCCTAATCTGGAGCAATCAGAATCATCTTGCAAGGTTGAGAACTGATTTTGACTAGCACCTTGAACAAGAGAGGAAAGGGGGGAAAGGCATAGAGGAACTTCCCTTCCCAATCGAGAAGGAAGGCATCCAGAGGGACTGAGCCCAACACTGGGGGCCTACAACAAAAAAGCGGAAGTTGGTGATTGTCTGGGGCTGCAAAAAGATCTATCTGAGGGGTGCCCCACCTGGCAAATACTAACCCCAGTACTAGGGGATCCAGTGACCATTCGTGATGGCCCTGGGAAATCCTGCTGAGAGCATCTGCCAGGACATTGTCCTTGCCTGGGAGGTGAACTGCCATGAGGGAGATGTCTGGGAATAAGCCAGAGACCACAACTTCATTGCCTCGGTGCACAAGGTCAAGACCGAGTGCCCCTTGCTTGTTGATGTACCACATTGTAGTGGTGTTGTCTGTTCTGATCTGTACCACTTTGTTCTGAACAGATGCAGAAAAACCTGACGTGCTAGAAAACAGCTCTGAGTTCCAACAGATTGATGTGGAGAGATTCCTGAGGGGACCACAATCCCTGGGTGGTGAGGTCGCCCATGTGAGCTCCCCCATCCCAAGAGGGACGATCTGTAGTAAGGGTCAAGGAGTGAGATTAAGGGATGAAAGGAACCCCTGTCTCAGATTGCTCTGATCCTGCCACCACTGCAGGGCCTGGATCAGGGTTCAGAGTTACTGGGATCAGTTTGGTTAGAGGATCTCCCTTTGAGACCAGAAGGCTCTCAAATGGAACTGGATGTCCCTCATCTGAAATCTTGCTCCTTGCACTACAGCTGTGGAAGCAGCCATGTGGCCAAGGAGCTGTAGAAAGTGCCTTCCTGGTCGAGAGACCTGCAGAGTGAAGGAGGAGGCCAGAGCCACCAGGGTCTTTACCTTTCTAGAGGAAGGAAAGCTCTGGCCTGTTTTGTCCAGTTCACGCCTATGAAGGTGAGTAGCTGAACAGGCTCTAGAACTGACTTTGGAAGATTGAGAAGAAAACCCAGAGATGTAAGCAGCTGCTGGGTAACCTGAAGGTGTGATTTGACTTGGTCTGGAGACTGACCCACTATGAGCCAGTCATCCAGGTAAGGAAAGATGGCAATCTTTTGCCTTCTTAAGTGAGCAACTGCTACTGCCAGGCATTTGGTGAATACCCTTGGGGCAGAGGTGAGGCCAAAGGGCATTGCTCTGAACTGGTAATGGCCTGAGGGCAGTTCAAATCTGAGGTACTTTCGGTGGGAGCTTCTGATGAGAACATGGAAGTAGGCATCCTTGAGGTCCAGGGACGCTAGCCAGTCCCCTGGCCTTAGGGAGGGTAATATAATTCCCAGAGTCACCATTTTGAATTTTGGTTTTAAAAGGTGCTTGTTTAGGTATCTTAGATCCAGGATGGGCCGCCATTCTCCTGTCTTTTCAGGGTAAGGAAGTACCTGGAGTACAGTCCTTTGCCCTGGTGTGAGGGAGGAACCCTTTCTACAGCTCTGAGAGCCAGGAGGTTGAGACTTCTGTTTCAAAGCAAGAGCCTCTGATGGATTTGCAGGTGGAAAGGATCTGGTTCTCATCTTTGGAAATTTTTGAAGCTGAGACCAGTCCTGGCTTACTACTTCCAGGACCCACTTGTCTGATGTTAAAGACTCCCAGTCCTGGACAAGTAAGCCAGCCTCCCTACAGGGTAATGGAGACCTGCCCTGGGCATCCCATCAGGGTGCCTGTTTGGCAGGGGCTTTAGGCTTGAGAGGTGGGAGCAGGCCTGCTCATACCCCATCTGCCTCTCTGAAGAACCCCCTCTGGGCATAAGCTGAAGGAGGCCTGGGCTTGGTAAAAGGCCTGTGAAAAGACCCCTGCCCTGGAAAGCTGCCTCTGAGGGTGTCTTGCCTCTCCTTGGCCTGTGCACTCCTATAAGTGGTCCTATACTCATCCATTTTCTTCTCTGTCTGCTCCCCAAACAGAGAATTACCCACAACAGGAAAATCCATGGCCTTAGCCTGGGTATCCTGTGACAGGCTAGTACACCTGAGCCAAGCCATTCTACGAAAAGCCACAGATGTAGCCATGACTCTTGAAGATACATCATTAGAGTCCACTGCAGCATGGAATTGCACCTTGGATGCCTCAATACCATCAGCAGCCACCTGTTTCCAGCTCCTTGGCAAGCTGGCCAGGGACCTGTTTCGCTAAAGCCATAACAGTATCCCATCTGGATTTCTGGTATCTTGCAACATAGGCCATATAATTTGCCTGTCTGAGTCCCAAGGATGCTGCCATGTATTGTTTCTTTGCCATGGCATCAATCCTCCTGGAGTCCTTGTCAGGGGGTGTGAAGCCAAGGGAATATTTGCCTTATCACAGGCTGCAGCCTGCACTACCCCAACATGGCTGCATTGTTGTGAAAGGAACTCCGTATCAGAGCCTGACAATGTGTACCTCCTCTCCATCTTTTTATCCACAGGAGGTAAAGAATTAGGAGCGTTTAAAATCTTTATTGTCTGTTTCCTAAAAGATTTATGTAAAAGAATAGACAATCTCCTGGACTCTGGGATATCCATCATTTCCACATAGTCAGGCTCCTCCTGTTCATCCACAGCTTCTTCCAAAGGGAGCTGGAGGGTTTCAGCAACTTTTTTATAAAACAGAAAATGAGAAGGGACTCAGAAAGCCTAGGGAACCTCCTGAAGGTCTGTCTGGGGAGATGTCCGGTTCAATGGGCACATCCAGACTTTCAAAATCACATTCACTCTCTTCATAATCCTCCTCCCCCTCTTCCGGTTCATAAAATTCTTCTATATCATAATCTTGAACTGGTGGAACCGACCGTTTACCTGATGGTGTCGGTTCGGACGGAACCGGGGAAAGCGACTGGACAATTTGGATCGCTTTGGCTATCTCTGCAGTGGTTGGAGAAAGAAATTTTGGCTCCACACCTGCTGATTTTTTAGTCCTCTTTGCTGGTACTGGCTCCTCCGAGTCAGCTCTTCGTTTGCCCGAGGGAGTATCGCCCTGGTCAGAGGGCACTCCCTCTAGTTCGGTTGGCACCGAACCGGGCTGGCCATCCGGGTCAGCGGATGTTTTGGCCTCTCGTTCCCTGAGCCTACCAACTCTCTTATCCATGGTAGCTGCAGGGAAATTCTTGCAAATCTGGCAGTCTGCATTGAGGTGGTCAAACCCCAGACAATAAACACATGTGGTGTGTGGGTCAGCCTTGGCAAAGGTTTCCCCACAGACACTACAGTGTTGAAACCCAGTGGGCCCGGTTTTTCTTTTGGGTTTCTCAGACATAATGCCAGCCTAACCAAAAACTTGCCCTTTTCCGGCAAATCGCCAAGCAAGACACCCTTATCGGTTCCCAACCGTGTCACGGGTCATGGAAAAAAACGTAATGAAATCAGTTTTTTTTAGAACCGATAAGAACCGGGAACCGCACTCTAAATGTAATTTAATAAGCTTTAACAACCTGATCGGTTCAAACCGAACCGATAACAACGTTTGCAAGTTCCACACAGAGAAATGTAAAACCTATCTATTACTTACGATACCACAGACAGAGCTTGAACCGACCGGTTGCAGTTAAAATATACAAATGCGGTTTAGAAACCGAGAAATAACACTTTTTTAACCGACAAATGAACCGAGCAGTAGGAGGAATCTCCGGAGCGACTGTTCAGTGAGGCGGAGTAAAGAATCTGACAGTTTCAGTTTGAAGATCAACAGACAGAGTTTTTTCAACCGAGCTCGCGCTCAAAATTCCATGCCTGGCATGGAAGTTAACTCTTTCACCTCCGGAGCAGTTCTAAGGCTGGGACAAACTGCATATGTCATAATATAGCAAGACTTCATGTTGTTTGAATAACTAGATGTCTGTACACAAATCCGTTTTTGCCTTCCTTCATGTCGGCAATGGTACTGAGTGATATCTTGGTAATTGGCATAGAGGGAAGGGAGCTGATATGCAGAGGCAGCTGTTCAATGAAATCATAAACAAAAAAATAATGGCAGTGCAAAGCTAACGGGTCAGATGAGCAGGCAGGCGTAGCGTGCATGTACCCTGAAGACACGTTTCACACAGTGATTGAAGCGGACCTTTTCTTTGAAGCCAAGGCCACTGCTGTCAGTCAGCTGCCATACACATCTGGCTGCTCCATTGGTGCATATGGGATGCACCCCACAAATTAAGCAGCTCACTGGCAGGAACAGAACATGCCTCCAGCAAGTCGCATTCTCCCACTATATTTCTTGCACATGTGCGCAAGCAAACATAAAAAATTAGTACACTGCTGTTTGTAAGCAATAACCCCCGACATGGTATGGGATTGTAGGCATGTAATCCATGCTTCAGGTGCATTGTGAGGCATGAGGCCACAGCCCGAGTGTCCTCACAGCACCTGAGGTGTGGATTAAATGCCTATAATACCATACCCTGGAGTAGGTTGTTGCACTTATAGTATGGGTTCTGTCGAAAACAAGGAAAAAGCAACATAAAGGGGGTCTTCTCCTGTTTAAATAGCAAGACAGTGACTGTATCCTGCCACCTTGCAAAATAGTCCCCAGGAAAGAATGCATTTGTAATTTTTGTTATGTACATAGAAATGTCAGAAATACAGAACAGAGTTGATTTCTGACATTTCTTGTGCATAATGCACTGTGTTACACTTGAAACACATCTTCCTGTGTCCCCCCACCCATATTTACAGACTACAATGTTGCTGTTCCTGACACAATGAGCACTGCATGTAATGGGAGGGCGCCCAAGGCATGACCATCACTGCGACAGATAGAGGCAGAGTAGAGAGGAGAGAGAGAGAGAGAGAGAGAGAGGGAGGTTTACATGTCCCCATTTCGCACTCTCACTCTCACTGTCTGTCTCTGTAGTCTGACTCACACTCTCACTGTGTCTCTTTCTCTCTCTCCATATTGCACACCGCCATTCAAAACTGTAATGGGGGGGGGGGGCGCCAAGGCACAACCATCACTGTGAGAGACAGGGAGAAAATAGAGTTACATGTCCCATCTGCCACTGTCACTGTCTCTGTTTCTCTGGTCTCGCACTCCCACTTGCACTGTCACTCTTCCTCTTTCTTTCTCTCTCTCTCTTTCTCTCTGTAGCTACACGGCTCACTTTAGGAGCTCATATAGCTGCTGATCACAAACCGATACTGTGTCACCATTCTACTTCTGGCTGCTGAGCATTCCAGAACCTCTGCTGGACTCCGACTATGCCTCAAGTCCCAGGACTGACTCCCAGTCATGGACCTAGCAGCGACACACAGAAACACACATCAGGGACTCCGGGACTTTTGTATTCATTTACCCACTGTCTCTCAACATCTTAGTGTGGACCATGTGATGTGGGGCTCGGCAGTGTTGGACTTGGGGTCGGACTTACTGTGTGGCTCAGCAGCTGCTGGTGTCTCTTTCTGGCTGTTTCATGACTGCCTCCCAGTCACGGAGCTACCTGTAACAACACATGCTCACATGGGGGAGTTCAGCACTTCTGCATTAACTCACCTGCTCTCTCTCACTCTGCTTTGCCCTAAGGACACTTCCCAAGTGTTGCTGCACCTTCTTCACAGACACACAGACAGATGAAAACCATACCATTGCAGTCTGAGCTGGACGAGGTGTGTTGGGGGGGAATACTCTCTGTCTTTCTCTACTGTGTCTCTGAATTGCATGAACTGTGGAGTGCAGGTCCAGAGCTAGGTGTCACTGTCTCTCTCTACACTTTCTCGCTGCCCATGACTGGGTACAACACTGACAGGCAGCCATCAGGTTACTGCTATGGGTCTCTCCCACTTAGGTGCCTTTTTAATGGCTGCCTGTCAGTGCTGAATTCTCCTACAAATAACAAGTCTCATTCTGCCCAGGAATCTTGCTGGCCAGGCATCTCATTCCAGCAGTGGATTAAATAGTGAATGTAATCCATAGCCAGGTGATGCTGTTCGGCCAATCAGCTTTCCCTCTGTTTCCAACCCATGTTATAATTGTCAGTAAAACATTATTGTTGACAAAAAACTGCAGGCTGATTAACAAATACTGCTGCATTAAGGAAGTGCATACTAATCCAGTAAATTCTAGTCTGCGGTTAGAAACCTGTTTGAGCTGGATCACCAAGAGCTAATCAAGTGGACAGGAATAAGGATGTTATAGTATGACAGTTACAAGGGATACCACAGTATCAGATGTGATAGTATTGCTATTGTGGGCAGTTGCTGATGTTGCAATAACCATGGTTTATGATATGCTGCAGTTTTCAGGCCTTTGAACTTCTTGGACCTGATTCCAAAATGCATGGCGCAACTCACGGGCATACACGAGTTGTGCCATGCACTGCTATGCCAGAGAACCTGCACTGTATTCCAGGACAGGTAGGGTCCCCAGAACCTACAACCCATGACTTGAGGCAGCTGCAGGGTTGTGCCACAGGAATGGCGCAATGGACATGGGTGCCACAAGCCAGAGACCACAAGGAACAGCTCCCCCTGAGCCCCCCCTGCCCTGAAATAAGCCTGCAATCCCCTTGGGGCCAAGGGGGGTATGCAGCATGGCACAGATGCATGGGGGGCACCCCAAAAAATGGCCCAAGTGGCACCCAGACTTGTGGGGGGAGGAGGCCACACTGTGTTGGGAGGGGTCCATGGGGCACGGCTGTCTGCGTGTTGCAGCGCTGCAGGGTAGGCGACCATCAGTTTGCCAGGATGGATGCCCCTTAGACCAGCTAATTGCTGGCCTAACCCTGCAGTGCCGCAGTGGGATTTGAAATTATGTAAGGGAGTTACGGCAGCCACCCTTTCAGAATAGGGCGCAGTTGCTGCCGTAACCCCCCATCCACCGTGTTATAGGGGCCGCGGCCAGCAGAAGTCCACTTGGGCACAGGCTGCCCACACCATGGTGCAGGCCACTTCCTGGAATACCAAACGGTGTAACACATGTTGCAAAGGGCAACTTGGGCCATTGGCTTTGGCGCAAGTCACTTTGCAACAGGCGTAACCCATTTTGGAATCGGGCCCCTTGTGTGTTTTAGGGATCAAGTCCCTTCTGTGACAGTTGCTACATGTGATACTGGTAGTATAGCCTAGAGGTCTGAGTAACAAGCTGTGAATGAGCTTGTCACATCCAGCAGACCCGGGTTTAATTCCCATAACCTACACTTGCATACCCTGTGAATCTGAATAAATCATTTAGCCTCCCCAGTGCTCCCGGCACCCCCCTGAAAACAGGCACTGTGTCTACTGGGCCTTGCTCTTACCTTGTTACAAAAAGAATAAAAAAGAACAAAAAGCATTGCTGTAGTTTCATTAGCATTCTATTCAAAACTGTCCTTAAAAGATACCTCTATGCAGGGTTAAGCAGGATGACCAGCAAGGTGCTCTGGAATTCCCGGATCTCCATCAGTATTTTCTGGCCGCACAGACTAGTCCCATACAGGATTGAGTTGCACAGACAGGGCCCAATGGTTTAACCTAGAATGTGAAGGAAGCCCTGCCTTCCTCATGCATATCTCTAGGTGGGAGGTCTGGCCATGTACAAGGCACTTAATAAATGGAACCCACTGGTACAGCAAATGATACGGGAATGGAAGTACCTTTGCAAGGACAGAGGGGGTACACGGGAACACACTCTGTTCAGCCCATTGATGGGCAACCTGGGGCTCCTGCCAGGCTTAGAGGGAGAGAGAAGTCATGACTTGCAGAGAAGAGGCATCCAGTGTATGGGGGACTTGGTCACAGGTGAGGGGACCAGATCATTTGAAGAAATAAAATAAATATGGGAGATGCCAAACAGCCACATGTAGTTTTATTTGCAGCTCATACACTGTTGTTGCTTTAAAAAGGAAGGATCCCAGGGAGGCACCTTTGGGACCACTAGAGCATGCTAGTGAATACCAGAAGCCCAAACAGATGATCTTGTTGGTGGTTCAACAAAGTAGGGTTCTGGGCCTGGCCCATCTATAAAGGTGCAAGCTAGGTGGGAAACAGATATGGACTGTTCCATGTCAGATAGGGTTTGGCAAATCATATACTCCTCCCACATTTTTTTTATCTTGTATTTGTGTGCCTCTCTCTCTCTCTCCTGGACCCCATTCTAGCCACCCCCTCACCAGCCCCAGTGACCAGGGACTTACCTTCCACTGCCTTGTTCTTGAGGTGGGTGTCCAGTCACTGGTAGAAACCTTCAAGGGATCAGCCATCATCCTGTCCAGGGGAGGCATTTCCTGGTGTTCTTCCCTTACCCCTGGGGCCCCAGATGCAGACACGCATGCACCCCACTGCCCCAGTAACAGCCCCTTCCTCCAATCCGGCCTAGTGCCTGTCTCTCTCAGCCTGCACTGACCCCTAGCCTCAACCACAAGGCAGCCAAGAGCTGAGGGAAGCCCACATCCCTTCACAGAGAAGAGAGCTGCCTCTCAGCCTCCACCTCCCCCCTGCCGATCTCCAGTGGCCCGTGCTCACTCCTGAACACGGGTCACCAGCATAGCATGAGGTAAGGCGTCCAGCGCCTCAGCTCTCTGCACCACTGGGCTGGCTTTTCCCACATGTTTTTTCTATTTGTAAAAAATATAAAGAGGTGCAATAGAAATTCATAAATCATTTATACCAACCTCCTCAATTAGTGCATAAATTTAATCCAGAGGCTCCCCATCTGCAGCAGATGTGCTGAGGATCAGGCTACTTACTTTCATATCTTCTGGTCATGTGCAAAGTTGCAGTACTTCTAGCAAGCAGTGGCCACCACAGTGGGTTAGATTCACAAATGTTGGATCCCAGCTATATCTTTGGCACCATGTTTTGAGGTAGAGGACCAAGAGGAGGAGGTCTGGCTCCTGTATAGATGGAACAGTTGACTATTATTTGTACTAGCCAGGCACTGTGTCCAGAATACATGGGTGTCTCATGTAACCCCAACCATATCTCAATGGGAGAACCTTATCCTGAAAGCACTCCCACTAGAAAGACTCACGTGCACCCTGCTAGACAGGGGGATATCTTCAACAGAGTTTGGGGCCATTACCTTAAGTCAATTTGCCCTACCTGTGTGACCCTGATTCGCTCAGGGATTATATAAAAAACAGAGAGTAGTAATTTAATGAGAGAACTCAGTGATGCATGTCATAGAGTCACAGGTCAGGAAGCACTGGCAAACCAGGAGAAGTTATAACATTTGCAAACAGCATTTTATTATCAGTAATAAAATAAAAAATCAAATTGTGCTGGATAGCTCTTGATGCAGGCAGTTCAAACAAACAGAAGTCCTTCTTCTGAGAGTCTCTTTAAATCTTCAGCTCTCTCTATCTCATAACAAAATATTGCTCTCTTTTTATACCATGTTTTTCCCTGGCAGTAAAATTCTGCATCCTGTGCTTGTATATTACACCACCTGTGTTCCACAAAATCTATTAAGACTTTGTCAATTTATTTCCTGTGAGAAGCCAGAAGAGTACGTTAGTCTTCTTTTAACAGGTGCGACCAATTAAGACATCCTGTCCCAGGGCTAATTTCCCGCTGATAATTCTGCCAACAAGCTTGTGGCAGTTAAAATGTACCTCAAGGCTAACCCCCTGTTTTCCAGATAAACCCAAATAGCTTTCTGCATTTGTGTCAACAGTATAACTATATACATCTACAAACCAATGGATCTCAGTTTTACATAAAGATTTTGTATATTTTTTTACCACAGAGAAGTAAGGGAAGAAAGAAAGAACAGCAGGTGGAGGAAGGGCGCAAACAGGGAATCGTGGGACCATCAGAGTGGCTAATTCCTCAGTGCCACAAGGAAAATTTGATTGCATAATCAGACAGAAAAGAGATAGACAAGTGGCAGAATAGGAGAGGAGAATGGATGTTTGCTTTTAACTCTTTTTGAAGAAGGCAGGTGTTTCTGCTGAAACATAAGCAGTAGCTTTGTCATGGTGGTATGGCGGTAACAGCTGATGGGACCTTACAGAAAATGAGAACGCCAGGAATAAAGGGCTCTTCAGCAAAGCAGCTCTTTAATCAGGATTCCCTATGAGCAGAGTTACCTGAAGACAAGATATTTTCAGGATACCATCAAAGTGTGTTTTTACAAGCACACAGAGCCAGCTTTTAGAACCTGGGCTTTTTTGTGACTAGTGGCTAAGGCTACACAGTAATGAACTTTTAAAGTATGGGGGGGCAGGAGGCTACAGAAAAAAAGACATTGTGCACCTCTACTGAAACAAGCGTTCATGGCAGACTGTTTTGTAACTATACACTTTTTGGAGGCACGATACTGTATATGAATTGCAATATTAAAAGCACTTGTCGTGTCTAGGCAACCTGTACAATAGAGAGGGATTATGTTCCTTTGCGGACATGCTGGGCAAAACAGGGCTGCCGCACTAGCACTTTTCTTCTTACCTGCAGGTGCAGGCATTTGTGAGGGGGTTAAACCGGGAGCAGGTCACTGAATCAGCACTGGCACCAGTAGAGCAATTGGTATATGCTGCCCAGAAGGATCCCAGTGGAATTGTAAGGAAGGCAGTTCGCTAGGACAGACAATATGTTCCTGACAATGAAAAGTAAAGCTTTATGGAAACGGGATCTGGGATACATATACAGGAAGAATACTGGAGACTGGTGCTGAGCTCTCACATGGGCATACTGATCTGTAATAAATATAAAGAGTCGCAGTTTAAATTTGAACATCAGTTATTTTGCCCCCCCCAGATAGTACACAAATACCATCTTGCAATAGCCCCTACTTGTGGGAGATGCCAGGTGGAATTGGGCACATATTATCATTATTTCTAGGCTTGTCCAGTCCTGCAGATATTCTGGAGGGTGGTGTCTAGTGAGATCTCCAACATGGCGGGGCGTCAGATGGCTATGGAGCCAGCCACACTGATCTTTGGGGTAGAGGAATTGGGGGAGGAAGGCTGGGAATTTTGTCCCCATTGGATCCAGGTCCTGTTGGTGCTAGCTCATCATTGTATTTTGAACACATGGGTCTCATGTGTGCCGCCCATGGTGCAGGTCTGCAAGGCTCTGGCCATTCAGACCCTAGCCTGGAACACATCCTTTGTTCTGAAAGGTAAGGAGGACCACTTTGATACAGCCTGAATTCTGTCTTCCCCCAGTGAGGCACACATTTTGAGGGAAGGGATGATGTCAGGGGTATGGTATGCTCCACAATGTTTCTAAATCTGTTATATAGGGGGGAGTGAGTGGCTGGTTCTCTCTGGCCCTCATGTATGTGACACTTTTATGTACTACTTTTACTTTGCTACTTGGCTCACACTTAAGGAATGTATCTACATTATCAACTTTCTCTCCAGATTTTCCCCAATATATAAAACAAAATTCATAGAGGACTTAGTAGCATGTGATTGTGACCAATTTGTTTGTTTTGCTTGTGTGTTTGTTGTTTGTATATATATATATGTGATGCTTATTTTTTTTTCTGAAAATCAATAAAAAAAATTATACCACAAAAAACCCACTTGTATTTAGAGTGTGTGTGCCGGTACTTCTCCTTTGGAGACCTGCACTCAGGTGCAACCTATAGACATTGACTGCCTTGTACGGAGCACTGAGCTGTTATATAAAAGTAGCTCAGTAGACTTTCTTTGCAGTTTTCTGGTCAAATTTAACTGTACCATAGAAGGTCCCTTGTGTGTACTCTGTGGTATGTCTTGTATTTTTATTAAAAAAAATCAACAAACATACTTTAAAAAAAGATACCCAGGTGACAAATACTAATATAAGTCCTTCTCCTGAAACATGGACAGGTACTCATAAGTGCTATGCTATGTCATTGGTCAGCTCTGTTAATACATTGTGAACTGTTTTACAGTACAGTAATTTCTTCTGCTGTGCACGTACTGTACTCTAAGATATTGAAATGTCTGTGAACAGTTATACGAACATATGAATATACAAAGAAGCAAGGAGAATAAGGTCATTTTGATCTATCTAATCTGCTGGTATTGTGTTGTCCAAAGCAAAGCTACTGACCCTGCCCCCCCATCAAGCCTCCCATCCATTTCATCTGCCCCTCCTATAACCCTTACTTTCCCCTTGTATCTGTCCCAGCTTCTCTTGAAGCTGCCCACTATCTTCAACAAGACCACTTCTTCCAGCAACGCATTCCATCTGACCTCCACCCTCTCCGTGAAGAAATGCTTCCTAACCTCCCTCCTAAGCCTCCTCCCCAGCTTAAGACTGCGTCCTCTTTTGTTGACACTCAGCTTAAAGAAACCACCGTATCCACTCTGTTTATCCCCTTCAAGTACTTGAGGGTCTCAGTCATGTCCCCTTCCATCCTCCTCTCCTCCCCTTTAGGGAGTAGATGTTCAGGGCCTCCAACCTTTCTTCATAGGCTTAACCCTGTTGACTTGCAGTCATCTTCATTGCCCTCCTCTGGACTGTCTCCAGTAGGTTAATGTACTTTTTAAGGTGTGGGCACCAACATTGTACTCCATACTCCAACTGTAGACTCACCATCAACCTGAATATGGGCAGTATAGCCTCCTGTCTCCTACTGCTGACCCTGGCTCTGCATTCCAACATCATGTTTAACCTTGCTGCTGCTTTCCTGCACTGCGTGGAGTGCTTCAGGATACTAGTGACCAAACACACAGTTCATGCTGTACCACTAACAGACAAATGAACAAACTAACTAACTTAGTCACTCAATTAATAAATAAATATATTTAGCTCAAACTGAGCAGAGCAATCACATTATAATATCAACAGTGGTGGGGATCAGGCAGTAGGAGCAACTAGAGTAGGCAGCCAGGGCCCAAAATGTCTGCCCCCCCAAAATGCAACTTGAAAGCCATGGCATAAATAGGATATGTATTTCTACACCCATGCCCCCCCAAGGAGTCATAAATTCTGCCCAGAATAGAGCACCAGTGCTACCCCGGAGTCAGGGCTGTCTTGGAGTCAGTGCTAACCAAGGGCCAGTCCTTCCACAGGGTTACTACTGGGAGAAAAAGTGTCCAATAACCAGGTAGAAACTAAGTCTGGGCTGTGAGACTCGAAAAGATTACACAATTTCTGTCATGTGCAAGTAGTAAAACATTTCCCTGCTAATCCAGTGAACACTAAGGTTATAATTCCATGGTGCGCTATGCCTCCATTAATATAGGACTCTATTAGACACACATAATCAAAACATGATAATGTAACGGTTTCTGAAGATGAGAGTGACAAGCTACTCATCTCTATAAATAATCTTTCATTCCAGTGAAGCCTGCCTGATCCGCAGTTGTTCTTCTGCTAATTGAGATCACCGTGTTTCCTGTGCTTCTTGTTGACCCTGCTCTCCGTCATTGAAATATTTACAGCAGATACAAGCATCTCAGCCCACATTTCTGTGAAATGGTGCGTATACTATATTCAGCAATTACTTGGCAAGAATAAAACACCAGCGCCTTGTCCACATCCATTGAGAATCTGACGTTAAAGGGGACAGGAAGTTTTTGCTAATTGGCAGCAGATACTAATGTTCCTATTTCCAGAAATTAAATTCATACTTCCTAATGATTCATATTTAACTGTACCTGAATAACTACTGATGTGAACTCATTTTCTTTTTATGGACAACATTCTATATCATTCTCTTGACATAGCCAGTAATTTGGAGATTTTACTATGTCACAGTTTGGTGCAGAATGCTAAGCATGAGTTGTTGACCTATCAGTTCTGTACACAAACCGTGACATAGTTAAAACTCCAGCCTACTGGTTCCATGAAAACAGCTGTAAAAGAATGTCATCCAGAAAAACAAAACTATGCAAAATACAGTTTTTCACATCATGTTTTATCCATGTACATTTAAATATGGATCATTCAGGGGAATTAATAATTTTTCTGAAAATAGGAACATTATAACAAGATGCCAATTAAAACTAATTTCCTGTCCTCTTTATGGGAGGCTAAGCAGTCTTGCCAGAGATTAACAGAAAGCATCAGAGATTGAGGATGAGACAGGAAAGTACAGTGGTAGTTGCATAAAAGTTGATGGGCAGCGTGGTATACCGAGCGGTGCGCAAGTGCATTGAATAACACATATAACGGAACTGCCCAATGACATGCACCATGTGGTACCGGTCATTTTTTGCATGATTACCACTGTATATACAGTATAATATTGTAGGCAGTAAAGCCTGTCAGTTAGAGCACCAAGCTACAGTATGAATATATGAACCTGGAGACCCAGCAGGACTGGACTTGAATCACATAACCTCTGCATGCATACTGTGTAACCCTGAGCAAGTCACTCTTTTTTCCCCATCAAGCTTTTTCTTCCATGGTCTGCTTGGGCTAGAGCTTGTCAGGCCCATCACCTCCCCTTCCACTCAGCATTCTGCATCAACCCAGCTGGGTCTCCTTAGACCCCCACGGACTGCACCTCCCTGTGGCAGGGCCCAGGTGGGGAGGACCATCCTCCCCTCCTCACCTACTGACCCACATCCAGTTGATGGATTCCAGCCAGACAGCAGTGCAGAGCAGAGGACAGTGGGCAGGATGTAATTGAATCCGAACAGATCCTTTTCTGTTTTCTCCCCATGTCCCAGAGCTGTGGCGGCAGGGAGGGCACCTATGCATGCAGGTGCTGAAAAAGCATTTGATCAGGCAGAATAACAGTATTTATACTGGGTCCTTGCCAGGTTTGCATTCCCCCCATTTCATTGTATCCAAAATTTGCACGTGGCCCCACAGGTTTATATTAGGGTCAAGGGTCATCTTTTGGTGGGATTTAGGCTTGGTTATGGTACCAGACAAGGGTGACCTTTGTCGCCAGTTTTATTTGCTCTATATATAGAGCCCTTGGCACAAGCAGTACATCCAGACACAGTGATAAAGTATATCGCAGTGGAGGGGCGTGAGCGCAGGCTTGCACTTTATGCAGATGACTTGCTTTCTTACCTCACACTCCCTCAGACATCTTTAACTAGACTGATGGAAGTGGTACAGAAATGTTCCCTCCGCACTGGCTATACCTTAAACAATACTAAGATGGAGGTCCTTACTTTCCACTTCCATCCCTCCAATGCATTACAAAAGCCGTTCCCTTTGAAGTGAGGAATGATAAAGTTAGAATATTTAGGCATATATTTGAGGTTCACAAATTCTTTTTTATATTCGGATAATTTTGCACCCCTCATACAAACAAGTGCAGCAGATTTACCCCTCCCGATGTATTCCAGAATTCAGGTGGTCAAAATGAACCTCCTACTGAAACATCCCTATTTATTTCAGTGTGCCCTACTGCGTCCCTCCACGGCATGGCTTTTCAAAGTCCAAAGCCTAATAATGAATTGTTTGGAAACGCATCAGGCATGTACAGACTATTTGTGATCTGTCTTTTTTATTTTTAAATAAATGTCTTAAAAATTATTTGAGCTGTGGAGTCTCTGATTAAAAGGCTGGTGTGTGCCCGAATGTTGGACCAAAGTAACTATACAAATTGTTTTGAGCACCATCACCCCAGTGCGCACTTTTCTGGCTTTGAAAAAGTCTCTAATATCTGCTTTGGTTATTTATTTATTTTATTTATTTAGATAGTTATTTATTTATTTATTTATTTATGTATTTGTTGACTGGGTAAGTACACTGATCAAGTGGACCTTTTTCAGGCATGACCTGGGCCATCAAGATGGCACACAATACAAAAAATATAAGTAGTGGTACATCACAATAGAATTACAGTTCCACACAGTTACAGAGGAAAAGAGCGGAAATTGTTACGACCATCAACCTTTGACATTTAACCCATGCATAGAGGCAAAATAGAGCACCCTGACTCTATCAGATAGTACCAGGCCATCCAAAACTTATAACCTTAGTCAGTCGGCAGCGATCATACTTCGTCAGCAGTAACATAGACCTAAGCAGTGTATCCTAATCCCCATTCCTAGGGAGAGCTGTCATATACATGTTAGTGCTTAGTTGATATTCTTTGGATTTGGGCAAGCTAGCACTTGCAGTCTGCATTAGCTGTTAGGATCTTCCAGAAGTGCAGTTTGAAGGTAGATCGGGAGTTTAGGGACTGGAGCTCAGCTGGGAGAGAGTTCTAGAATCTAGGTGCATTACTGGAAATAGCTCTTTTCTCCATGGCCATAGCTATTTTAGAGCATTCAAGGACTAGACACGAGGAGGACCTGAGCTGTCAGGAGACCTGTTTTGTGAAGCGCATGCCTGAGAGTGGAGAGTCAGTCCCCATGAGGAGTGCCTTACAGGTGAAAGTCCCATACAGGAGATCCCTGCAAGCTTGGAGAAGTAGCCACCCTAAGGATTTGTATAGAGTGCAGTGGTGTGTGTTATAGGGAGCTAAGGAGACAAACTTGCATATATTGTTATAAGCCGTGTTCAGTCTAGTCTGTTTCTTGGCCAAGATGAGGTGTAGGATAGGGGAGCAGTACTCCAGGATCGGGATGAGGGTGCCCCATCCGACTGCCAGCCTAGCTTCAGGCAACAGCAGGTGTTTTGCACGGTAGCACGCACGCAGCCTCTGATTCACCCTTTTAACAGGCTGTCCCAGATGAGAGTCAAAGATGAGTGAGGGGTCCAGGTTAATCCCTAGGCATGTTATATTTTCCACCTGCTCCAGAGTGCATCCATCCAGAGTTTGGATATTCAAAGAGAGCATGGAGGTATCTGACTGTCTACCCAGCCTTTGGCCTGAGCCAAACAGCATGGCTTTTGTCTTTTTTCGCATTTCCTACTAGTCTGTGCTGAGTGAACCATTTTTCTGTGGAGTCAAACTTCCTAGATAGCTTCTGAAACAACTTGTCAGTGGATCTGTCACTACAGAAAAGTACAAGATCATCAGCATACATGACTGTTTTGTTAGTAGTGGTGTCCAATAACAGTGGATTTACAAAGATCGAGTAGAGTAGCAGTCCAAGGATGGACCCCTGCGGGACTCCCCTCAGAACTTTAAGGGGACTGGATAGGGCTCCTGCAGTCCTTATTAACTGGGTCCTGTCAGATAAGTAATTCTTGACCCAACATTCTGTGCCTGATGAGAAGCCCAGCACTGAGAGTTCCCTGAGTAGAATGCAGTGATCCACCACATCAAATGCCTTGGAGAGGTAGAAGAATATGGCCCCAGTGAGGTTCCCTTTATCCGCCTCTCTGAGGACATGATCAGTAAATTGAGCTAAGGCTGTAGTGGTGCTGTATGCCTTTCTGAAGTCATGTTGGTGCTGGGATATCTTGTTATTTGCTGTAAGATGGTCGGTTATTTACCTGAAAATCACTTTCTCCAATATCTTGCTTATGTGTGACAGTATAGGAACAGGCTGATAGTTCTCAGGTAGGTTCGGATTCCCTGACTTATTTACCTGTAATATCCTGGCCTCTTTCCACAGTACTGGTATGGTGGCAGTGATCAGGGATAAGTTGATGATGTATTCTAGTGGCTTAAGCTTCAAGGCCCGGTGGCAGTTTCAGGAACTGGGGACATAGGCCGTCACTCTTCGCACTTCCTATATTTGGTAGCACCCGTAGAAGCCTGTAGACCTCCAGTAGTTATGTGACTTTGAAGTGAAATGTTGGACCATTCCGTCTCTGACCTTTCTGGCCTAGAGGGGCTGTGTCCCTGTCCATCGGAGGGAGGAGGGCCAGGTACTGCTCTAGGTTAGAGAATTTGTAATTAAGGATATAGGCAACTGTTGATGGGTCTGTTACCAGGCCAGAATCTGTGATAAGTTGTATATTGTTTTTCAAGGGAACCCATTTAGTTAAGGAGTTTACCAAATTCCAGAATTTATGAGGGTCTCCCAGGTTCAGGGCCTGTTGCCCCTTGAAGAAGGCGGCCTTGAGTAGTTTCATTTTGTTCTTGAATTGGTTTCTCAGCCTCTTGTAGGTGTTCCAGTTCCCTGCTGTGGGGTTCGCCTTGTAAGCATACCAGGCCTTGTTCCTGGTCTTCATTTGGGCCACCAAGTCCTTAATGATCCATTTCGTGTTACCCCCCTATCCGCCGTGTGGTTAGGGGGCAATGCTTCTCCTGAACCAACGATAGGGTTGCTACCAGGAAACCCAGGGCTGCATCAACAGATGATAGTGAGTAGAGAGTTGACCAACGGATTCCCTTCAAGTCATCTCCTAGTGCATTCAGATCGACACCGGCGAAGTTCCTGAAAGTTATGAGTTTGGGGGGTGGGCGGACCTAGTGACAGGATCAAGTACAATAAGTTGGGGAATGATCACTTATTGAATTGGGTAAGACCCCCACTAACACGGTTCTATCCTCCCTGTTCATCATGATCCAATCCAGGAGAGAGAGTGGTTTAGGGATTTGGAGTTTATTCGTGTGGGGGTGTGCATCAACTGGGTCGGGTTTACCTGATTGAGGAGTTACATATACTCCTGGCTTTTACTGCCCAGTCAGTTCTAATTGAGATCCCCCACTAACCTGTGTCCCCATTAGGGAAACGGTCCCTGACTTTGTGAGTGACTGTTTTTAGTCCACTAAGCCATCCCACAGAAGGATTATAGGCACAGCCCACATAAAATTTCTTGGCCAACCCAACAACTAGCTCAATTTTGAGCCATCCAATGTTAGATTCACTCATCCTACTGGTTGAGATGATCACACCAGTGAGCTAGTCTTTAACATAAATAAATACCCCACTGCCTTTATTTTTCCGTGGTCTGTCATTCTGGTAGAGAGAGTAACCATTTAAGCAACACAGGGAGTCTAGACAGTGAGGATTCAGCCATGTCTCAGTTATATCCCTGATGTCAGCTTTGTGGACTTCTACCCAAGCCTCAACCTCCTGCATCTTAGAGAGTAAACTCCCTGCATTTAGATGTGCTCTCCTTAAACCTTTGTCTCAAGTCAACGGAGAGCTGGCCTGCGGGAGTGAGGGGCCTTTTGAGCTCTGATTCTGCTCTATATCCCCACCCATCAGCAGTAGGGCTCTAAGATGCGTGAGGATCAGTGCTCTGCCCATGGTGGACAGCACTCTTGGTGATTGTTTGTTAATCAGATAGAGACCTAACCCTTGTCACTCCCGTTTTCCAAATAGAGCTAAACACGAAAGTGGGTGTGCTAGTATGGTCGGGTAATCAACCTGAGGAAAGCCACCCATTGTAGAGGAAGAATGCTTGTCCAATGTGTATTGGCCAGAGCTGAGGACAGTATCACAGAGATCACATGCTGGTAGCTGCAGTAGTAAAGAGGGTGCCATGCAAGCGGTCATAGCTGCTCTGTTCATTGTTTAACTGGTTTCTGGGAAACTAGTACCTGAAACCACCAATAGTTGGAGAACCAGCTTCCTAATGTGCCGTCTCATGCCAGTAGGAGCTAAACTGATCTAGGAAGCCAAAGCAGGATATGTCTCTACTCCTACTCACTTTATGACAAGGTAAGGTACGTGGCACCAGGATACTTCAAATAGTCTGTTATTGGAAATCGTTCCAAAAAGTGTAGGCTACCTCGGAGGTTAACCAGGCCCTGGGTCCAGCAAGCTTAATGAATTTAATGGCATTGTGGTGTTTTTTTGTATGGTCCACCACTAAAACACCCCTTAGACCCTTTACCTTCTCTGTGGTCTGCCAGCCCCTTCAGTTGCTGCCGGTGCTGCTGGTGAGGACCCCATCTGGACTGTGCGAATAACTAGTCGGATGCATAAAATAAAGAATAAGGCAGGTTTATTCAGTTCAGTAGGTGTTCTCTTCATGAGGACAAGCCCCATTCTGACTAAAACTCTGACTGACAGACCAACATGGCACTGCCAGGCAGTGCAACAATTAGATACATGCAGTTCTAAGTGCTCTTAAAGGGGCGGCAGCTAAACATTAAGCCCCATGCTTAATGTGTGCTTCACATCACCGCTGGAACAGTGAATGTGAGCACCACTCGAACAAGCAATAATCTATACATTTCTAAGAATTTTTAAGTAAATAATTTAAGGCAAAAAAACATTGTCATGCATTACAAGGCATTAGATTTCCCAAAACAGAACAGTACTCCGCTGCAGGGAGGGGAGGAAAGAACCTGGACTACACTGGGGACCAGTCAGAGTAGCACCAGAGAGGAGGGAAACACAATAGTACTTGAGACTTGGTCATGCCACAAGCGCTAAGGTGTGGAGGAAGGAAAAGGGAAGAGAGGGAAGGGTAGCAGCAGGAGGATACCCAGAATGTGGGCTCACACTTTAATAACAGTTACATAAACAGGTGGACTGTCCATTGAAGGAGACATTCCTAAGGGGAAGAAAACATTAGTGCAGGTACATAGTGCCATGGCAACAGGTGCAAGAAAGAGATACAACCAGATATTTACTGCAACAATTAAAATCAGAAAATGAATTAGTCCTGACACATTTCACTGAGTCCGGTAACAAAAGTTCAAGACCTCCGTCGACTTTTCCGGTCAGTGGGAATGGAGGCATGCATGGACTGTACCAGTTCCTGACAGGAGTGGGTCAGGTCGTTAAAAGCGACCCAGGAGTTCTGCCCACTATCGAATCCACGCCACTTTACTCTGTAAGTCCAGGATCCATTGATAAACTTCTTTCTTAGGATCTTCTCAATCTGGTACACTGGGGTGTGTGGAAGAGAGTTCTGGGAAGAAGAAGAAGAAGAAGATTGAGAAGAAGAGGAAGTCCCAGGCAAATCATCTGGTAAACTGGAGCTGGAGAGTGTCAGGAGTGGGAAGTTCTGTAGGAACTGGCTGCAAGTTATCTGGGGGAATCTCAGCTTCAGAGAGGATGGCAGGCTCAAGGGCAGCTTCATTTGTGGGAGGACTGGGGTCATCTGGAAGGTTGTTATTGAGGTACCCATGCTTTAATCAGTTTATATGGACTTTGTTGTATACCAGCTTGCCATCCGACTTGCGTCGCAGATGAACGTGGACCGGAGGGAGCTTTTTCTGCAATGTAGAAGGAACCAGTCCAGGGGTGAAGCAGTTTCTTGGTGGCGCCCGGAACAAGAACAGGACAGTACAAATAGACAATGTCCCCAACAGAGAATGAAGGCTCATGCACCTTGGCTGCAGACATTTTCTTCATTGCCGATTTTCTCTGGCCCAACGTGGTGATTGCAACTCGTCGGGCAAGTTCCAGCTGTTCCAGAAGAGGGATAATAAAAGAAGAAGCTGACTTAGACACCTCTAGCAGCAAGAGATCCCTGTCCAGTGGAGTTCTTGGGTGACGTCCATGGACTAAGAAGAAGGGGGTGTATTCTGTGCTGTCGACACAAGGGCTGGTATTGTATGCAAACTGCACAAAGGGAACAAACCGGTCCCAGGTGTCATGTGTCTCATCCAGATACTTGGAGAATGTGCCGAGAATGGTGGACATCATTCTTTCACTCTGTCCATTGCATTGTGGATGGTAATTTGTGGTATGTGTCTTTTTTATGTCGAGAAGTTTGCAAGTTTCTCGGACAATGGTGGACAGGTAGTTAGTGCCTCTGTCTGAATGTAGGTATGATGGGGTACCGTGATGACAAATGACTGTGTTGAGAAATGCATTGGCCACAGTGGTGGCTTTAATGCCTCTCAGAGGGATGAGTTCCAAATATTTTGTCAAGTAGTCTACAAAGACAAGGATGTACTTGTTACCAGAGTCAGAGCATGTTGGCAAGGGCCCAAGAATGTCAGTGCTGACTCTTTGGAATGGTTCAGTGGCTACAGGCATTGGGATGATGTGTGCCTTTGTTGGTTTGGCCAGAGGCTTTCTCTGGGAGCAGGGCTGGCAGGATTTTATGAACTGGACAATGTCTCTGTTCATTTGTGGCTAGAAGAAGTGAAGCCTTGTCTTTTCCAGAGTTCTGTGAATTCCCATATGACCTCCAGAGAGTGGAGAGGCATGAGTGGAGAGAAGAACCTGAGTGATGAGAGAGGCTGGCACAACTAGCTGTGCGTGAGTTCTATCCGTGCGATGACCCTTGCCTTCCTTGGTCCAAATGTGAAAGAGCACACCGTCATTGAGGTACTGCGAAGCAAGGAAAAGTACATCTTGGCGATGTTGCTTTTGTTGCGGTAATGTTCCAGACTCTGAGTAGGTGATGATGTCTGTAAATTGAGTGTCAGTTCTTTGTTGCATTTTAACAGTTGCCAGGGACAGAGCAGATGCAGAGGAGATGAGAAGCTCTTCAGCTGCTTGTAGTAACTGAGAATTTGTGTGTCTCTCTGAGCAGGCAGTTGGTAGCAGCAAAGCAACTTGAGGTGTTGGAGTGTCCACAGGAAGCACATCTGTGGCATGGAAGGGAAGAGCTTGTAAACAGGATTCTTCATCTGTTGAGGAGGATGCAGAGGGATATCATCTCTGGCTTACACCATCAGCATTTGAGTGAACTTGACCTGGTCTGTATTAGATTTCAAAGGTTAGGATTGTAGCATGGCAATCCATCGGGCAAACTTGCCTACTGGCTCCTTCATTTCAAATAACCATCTGAGGGCAGAGTGATCAACGATAGCTGTAAAGGAAGAGTAGTGCAAGTAGCAATCAAATTTCTTCACAGCAAATACCATGGCTAGACATTCTTTCTCTGTGATGCCATAGTTCTGCTCAGCTGAGGAAAGACAGTGCCCAGCATAGGAGATAACTTATTCTGTTCCATCTTGAATTTGGCAGAGCACAGTGCCCACTGCAAAGGAACTAGCATCTGAGTAGAGCTTGAATGGTTGGTCGAACCTTGGGTAGGCCAATACTAGAGAAGAGATTAGGTTTTGTTTTAAGCTGGCAAAGGCTTCTTTACATTCAGAAGTCCAGTTATAGTCACATCCCTTTTTTGTGAGGGCATACAGTGGCTCTACAATCTTGGCGTAGTTGCAAATGAACTTTCGGCAGTTGCCAGACAAGCCCAGAAAAGCTCGAAGGTCTTTGAGATTGTTAGGCTCTGGATAGTCTTTGACTGCTGAGAGCTTGTCTGGATCTGGAGAGATGTCTTGAGAACTAACCACATGTTCCAGGTAATGAATTTGATGCTGCTCAAAACAACACTTTTCTGGGCGAAGCTTGAGATTGGCTTGTCTGAGACGTTCGAACACTTCTTGAAGATGTTGGAGGTGCTCTGGCAAAAAGACTATCACATCATCCAGGTAGACTAGGCAAGATTTCCAAGACAACCCACATAGTATGGCTTCCATAACACGTTGAAATGTGGCTGGACTGTTCCGAAGACCCATAGGCAGATGTTTGAACTGGAAAAGTCCCAAGTGGCAGTGCCATGCTGTATATGGCCAAGAAGCTGGATCAATGGAAACTTGATTGAACCCACTCTGAAGGTCTAGAGTGGTGAAGTAAGCAGGACTGGCCATGCCAAGACTCTCTAAAGCATCTTCAGTTGTAGGCAAGGGATGAGCATCCTGCATCATGCAGGCATTGAGTTTTCCGTAGTTTACAACAAAACGATACCCTTTGTCCTTTTTTACCACCAGCAAGCAAGGTGCACCCCAGGGGCCTGTAGATTCCTTGACTATGTCTTGATTAAGCATGTCTTTGATTATGTCCTCAAGGACTTGTTTCTGTTTATGTCCCACTTTGTAGGCTCGCTGACGGATTGGTTTCTGATTGGGCTGTACTTCGATGGTGTGTTGCAGGATATCACAACATCCGAGCTTGTTATCTGAACCAACAAAGACATCCGGGTAATTTTCCAGGAATTTCAAAAGTTGTTGCTTTTCTGTTGGAGATGCTGGAAGTTTGGAAGAGGATAGACGCTGACTGAGGGGTAACTCTGTTGAAGTTGGAGTAGTCGTGATAGTATTGACAGGAGTAGAGTTGGTGGAAGCAGGCTGAGGTTCTTGCATGAGATGAAGCTGGTCCCCTGAAGACAAGCAGACAAACTTCCCGATGTTGACACCCTTTGAAATGACCACTGGCTCATCTGGGAAGTTGCAGCATTTTTGGAAGACTGCGCCATCATGTACCGCTGATAAGGTATTTTCTGGAAGGAGACCTGACGAATGCAGTGCAGGGGATCCTGTGAAGATGCCAACAACACCGTGTGGAAGTGGTTCACCTCAAATCTTGGCAATCAAAACCATTTCCGACTGAGGAGGCACGGTGACTGAGTCTATAGCTGCAAGTTGCCTCTGAGGATCTAGCGACAATTTGCTTGAGGCAAAGTCTAGGATGGCTTTGTGAACTTTGAGAAAGTCCAGGCCTAGAATTATTGCAGGTTGAAGATCGGGCACAATATAAAACTTGACAGTAGCTTGCTGTGAGCCAAAGTGAAGCTTGAGATGGACCATGCCTGTGATAGGTACTGTATCTGTACTGGCTGTGATACTGTACTTTATGTCGGCTGGAGAGACATTAGGTATGTGATGAATAGCTTGATTGTTTAAAATACTGCTGTTGATAACTGATATTTCTGCTCCAGTGTCAACCAAGACATGCATAGACCAATCTCTGATGGTTACAGGTACATAGTTTGCTAGGAGGGGTAGGCGGATGACAGGTACCTTTGCCCCTGGAAATGAGAGTGTGCCAGAGTTTGCAGTTGAAGGAAGCAATTTGTTTGAATTGCGAGAGTCAGAGGGGCGGTCAGTTGCTGTGTTCCCCTGCCCAACAAAAGCCCCTAGTCTATTAGGCGGCGCTCATTTCCCTGATCCTGGGAGTAGTTGCGGTTATCATGTTGAGTGCGCTGTGATGGGCATCCGTGGTCCTCTTGCATGCTGTGGTAATATTTTAACTTTTGACAGACAGCAGCGGTGTGTCCCCTGAATCCACACCACTGGCAAATCACTGGCTCTCGAGAAGGTGGAGGTGGATCCGGTCGCTGTCGAGGTGGTTGCATAGCATTAGGATGTACCGCAGAGGCAATTGAGCTGATGTGTAAGGTATTGACAGTAGAAATAAGCTTGTCAATCATTGCTTGTTGCTGTTGGACACATGTGGCAAGTGCAGCCAGTTGTGAGGTTTGGGGCATCTGAGCGCCGGCAGATTGGAACATTGAAATGGACTCTTGAGCTAGCCGTGCAGCTTGGATGGTGTCTGTCCAGGTGATTGGTTTTTGCTGTATGACATAGGTACAAAATTGAGGAGGCAGTCCCTGGACAAAGGCTGTTACTTGATCTTTCTCTGATTTCTGTAGGCATTTGCATTGAGTCTCAATGTCCACAATGAGGGCTTCGAGAGATTCCGAGGGTTGCATGGTGTGCTCCCACAGCTGTTGCTCTAATAACCAGGGTGGATGTGCTTGGAAAAAATGGGCTTTGAAGGTTGCGTACAGTGTGGCAGCATCTGCTTTGATTTGGTCTGGAAGTGCGTTGAACCAGGAAATGGCAGTCCCTCTCAGAAGCAAGCGCAAGGCATTGGAGAAGCACAAGGGATCAGTCCAACCACTGAAGGAAATCCATGCTTGGAAGTGTTCCAGCCAGTCGACAGCGTCTTCATGAGGCAGGGCTGAGAAGGGTACTGGTTGTAGACTGGCATGGACCGTGAACTGTGGTGAAATGGCTTTAATGTAGGCCAAGTCATCTTGAATAGCTTGCATAGCTGGTGCTCCTTGAGCAGAAATAGAAGACTGGATGTCATGAAGGATTGTTTTGATTTTGTAGCCCCATGCCCTAGAGGTGGGTGAAGGTAAGACTCCGGACGCTCCAGCGCCCATATCTGTGTCATCGTCAGACATTGTGGTTGGAGATGAGCTTCGTTTCACTGAGCGAAGGTCGTATGGGTGAGAAGGAGTTGCTGTCATGCAGGAGACAGGACGTCGTGTCGTAGATGAATTGCCAAGCAAAAATTAATTTTGTACACAAAGGTACAAGTTTTTTTTTTGTAGTAAAGTTCATCAATGACATCTTAATAAAGGCTTTCCCACTCATTTCTGTGTTGACTGTTATTTAAATAAAGGTTTTGCTGCAAAAATCAGCTTTTTGTTGCAGTGTCCATTCATTTCAATAGGAATCCCATTGGTTTCAATGGAGTGAGGTGAATTTGTGCCCTTCCCAAGATGGCCGTCGAACTGTGACATGCAGTTACTGTGGGATTTGACTGGTCTGACTGTAGCAAGATGGCTGCCAGCAAGGGGTCAAGGGTCACTTCCTTTGTTGTTGTTTTTGCTGTGTTCAAGATGGAGGATTTCTTCCACGAGGCTACCCTGCTGCTCTGCAATGTCCAAAATGGCGATTGCCGCCCTGCTGCCTTCTTCCCTGACT
Source organism: Neoceratodus forsteri (assembly GCA_016271365.2). NCBI lineage: Eukaryota > Metazoa > Chordata > Ceratodontiformes > Ceratodontidae > Neoceratodus > Neoceratodus forsteri. The sequence goes on along the minus strand of CM028131.1, from coordinate 1,394,946,555 downwards.
GAAAAACTGGTGGGCTTTGTCTGTGGTGAGTGAAACATTATGCTGGGGAACTGCTGTACTTATGAGACTGTCCTCTGTTTTGTTTATGGAGCTTTTATTTATTTTATTTGCCCTTTGTGCGTCTCCCAGGCTTGTACTTTGATGAGTTGTTTACTGCCTTGTCTCCGAGAATTTGTACTGCGCCCTGCCTAGAATGTCTGTTGTGCTTGTCCGTTTTTTCATTTTTATTATGCCTTTTGTTTGCTCCTAAGGTAGTGCTTTGTGTATTTACCTTTTTTGAATTTCTTTATTGCCCCACTTGAAATCTGTGCTGCTGTTTCTGTTTAGTGTCTTTATTGCCTTGCTGGAAGGTCTGTGCTGCGCTTTGTTTTAATCAGCTCCAAGTTGTTTTATTTTTTGTTTTATTTATTTGCCCCACCTGTGCCACCTGTGCTACCATGAGTATTCTTACTGAATTTTTTTTTGTGAGGGTCCATGTAGCAGCCAAGCCAGAGTTGATTGCTCCCTTTTTGCAGCATTGGGGATAGTAGAGCATGGAGATTGCAAGGCGACCTTGGGCCGTGATGTTCCGCAGGGAGGCTGATGCTGTGGTCTGGGCCTGCGGAGGAGAGGAGCTCCGTAGAAGTGGTAGTAGGGTTCCCTGTGTGACTACAGGGGCAAGAGGAAGCTGTTGCACTGAGTCCATGCTGGTCGCTTTAAGGAGTTCAGGAGGAGCAGGACTGAGGGGGGTTGAGAAGCCCGCAGCAGTGGAGAGTGAGAAGCTGCATGAGTGCAAGGTGCAGTCCTGAGAAAAGGCCAGATCTGAGGAGAGGGGAGGGCTGTGTGTGTAGAGCGGATCGCTCCATTGTGCAGTAGCAGGACTGGCTTTCGGGAGGAGCGAGAAGTGGTCCGTGGCAGCTGTAGAGAGGGCAGAGTAGATCCACAGACTTGAAGGTAATCCTCAGGGCTGCAGTAAGTCGGGCCACTTCTGGGTCGGGAGCCACAGTGAGTTGCTCAGAGTGGGGAGTAGAAGCACGGTGTAGCTGTGAGGAGGTCGAGAGGCTCTGATGCGGTCGTGAGTAAAGCTGTGGTTGGGGAGTAAAGTTGGGGGGCCGAGACTGAAGTGCACGCGAGGTGCAATTATTTTGTTTTGTTTCCTGCTGTCTCTCACTTCTAGAGCAGAGTCTGTAGCGGTTTGCAGCACCACAAGTTGAGCATGGGGGCTGGCATTGAACTTGATGTGGGGAGGAAGAATAACAGTTTATTGCTAGGCCGCAGTGGAGGAGTAGCTTCAGAGAGGGTAATTTGTGAATAAAGTCTCTGTTCTGTAACTGCAGTCCCTGCTACAAGAGGCAGTGTCATAGAAGTTGCTGTTTAAAGTTTTTAGCATTTGCATGCTGGGTGAAATGGAGCATTTTGGCAGGAAGGCCTGCCACGAGGTGATGCTGCTTTGGGGGGTTGCAGTTCACAGCTCCGTGGGGCATAGACTGAAGAATTTTAACAGTACTGTCCCTGCACTGTTGGCCAGCAGTGTAGAAAACGTTGACTTTCTGATTACAGTATAGGGCTACAGGCTGCTGTACAAAACAGGATACAGTCCATTTTCCCCCAGTGCAGCCAGGGCTGTATTTAAAGAAGCATTCAGAAATTTCAAGCATACTTGGGTGATGACTTGGGCTAACCAGCGACGCAGGCAAGTGAGATGGGGGTCTGGACAGAGGAAGGGCCACATTCTCCACCATATGTGGTGTTTGTTTGTATGATCCACCACTAAAAGACCCTTTACCTTCTTTGTGGTCTGCCAGCCCCTTCAGTTGCTGCCGGTGCTGCTGGTGAGGACCCCATCTGGACCATGCGAATAACTAGTCGGATGCATAAAATGAAGAATAAGGCAGGTTTATTCAGTTCAGTAGGTGTTCTCTTCATGAGTACAAGCCCCACACTGACTAAAACTCTGACTGACAGACCAACATGGCATTGCCAGGCAGTGCAACAATTAGATACATGCAGTTCTAAGTGCTCTTAAAGGGGCGGCAGCTAAACATTAAGCCCCATGCTTAATGTGTGCTTCACAGCATCATCGATTTCTGCATAAGATAGTGAATACTCTTCAAATTGAACTAAAGAATTAATACTGGGATCTGTAGTAGAATAAGGGGCAGATAGATCAATGATGAGACCTTTCTTTATGGAATATATTCAGGTCACTATCCCGATGGGAATGATTTGGAAAGAAGGAAAAGAGGGAGCTGCAAAAGGACAAATAAAGAAACCTCTTGACAGTTCTTTTGCAACCACTGCAAGTTCTGCTGTAGCAGATTTAAAGTTTGGACAAAGAACTGACGCGGTAGGAACTGCATAAAGACCCATATGAAACTGCAAGGCCTGTGATAAGAAATTGGACAAGCGACTCTGATGGATGAGCTGATAATAGCTGCTCCAGTCGAACAATATGAACAGGTGTTGATGGATGAGCCAAATGTCATTTCTAGCCTTGTGTAGGCATGGATGTTGTTTTCCGGTGACAGACTAGTTTGGAATGTGCCATGGAGCAAGCAGGCTCTTTCACTGAAGTTGTTACAAATAGCCTTCTGATGCCCTTGTCCATCCAAAGGATTTTTAGATGCATAGAAGTCATGTTGTGAAGAGAAAGGGCGAGCCTGAGTGCTGCTGGTGGCTGGTCATGAGTTGTTAACTGTGAGGAGTCACAGATTCAGCGAAATGAGAGAGGAGCCACAGATGGAGCAGGTTAAGGCTCTTTGATCAGCAAAATACCTACAGAACAGCTTGTTGTAGTGAGATTCCCCAGAGAATGTGTGAGTTGAACTTAAATAGGTATGCAGCTGCCTTGGCTGAGAATGATTTATGGTAAATGTAAAAAAAAGGTACCACCATGGTGGATTGTGAGGTCAACGATGATACAGAAGTATGAATCCAGCTCCTCGTGTTTGGTTTGAAATGCCTTGCACACAATTCCATGACAAATACTGAAGGCTACAATAAATTCTGCTATGCTTAATCTCTTCAGTAGGTGAGGATCTTCGGCTTTAGGACCATAGATATATCCCCACAGGAAACAGTCCTGTTCTTGATTGTTTCATGGGACTATACAAGAAGGGCTATTTATGTCCTTCCCTTCGATAATGTCCTTCCTGATGTGATTTGAAACCAGGTGTGTAGGACAGGCTGTACTTGGTATAGGCATTTGAGAAGAAGGAGCAGTACCTGACAAGATGGTGGTTGGTACAGACAGGTTGGAATCTGTTGATGAACTTGGAGAAGGAGACATTACAAGCATTGCCTTGGTAGGGCACTAGGTTTGAAGATCATTGACAATAACAGCACCGGCAACAACAGTGCCATACAAACAGCACTGTCCACAAGAGCAGCAGGAAACATCGCTGAAAACTTCAACAGCACCTATGGCAGTGGTTGTAAACCACACAGAGGACTGCTACCATTGTGAACAAAGACATTCTTCACTTTTGTTTTGAGGGGGGCTGCACCTCATGCACTCCCCCACACCCCCGTAAATAATATATCTAACTCCGAGTGGGGGGGCGGCCCTTGGGGGGGAAAAAAGTAACTCAGGGCTGCACAATTTCAGGTCGCTGTTAGTGAATAAAACAGAATAGATGGGAGAAAATTTAAATCTGCTATTGTTAGGAGACCAGGAATAGAACCCTGGTCACCCGCGCTGTGCTGACCGGGCTATTGCTGCTTTAATCTCCTCCACCACAGGGGCAGCTCGGCCAGCAACCACACTTTTCCTGCACTTGTGCTTCCTTACTAGTACCTGAATACTGACAGGGTAGCAGTAGTTCACATACGCTATTGTTCCCCTGTTGCTATTCAGGCACTATGTGGTCCTGACAGCGCTGTTTAGATGGCACTGTTCAGGATACGCTATTTGACCTGGTAGACCTTGGGCAGCAGGTTGTGGTACTATGGGACACCACCTATCCAACTTCCAAGCAGAAAGTTCACTTAATCAGCACACATATATTTACTATCTGTATTTTTCTACTGTCTGTATTTTTCTCTTTGTATCATGATGTGAAGCCTTTGGAAACAAGTCTATGACTCAAAGGGTTGTAATTCTGATGTGCTTATAAATAAATAAATAAACTCATAAATGAGGAGTGCTACTAATATGTAACTGTCACCAGTTCAGTCCAGATGATTGAAGCACATACTGTACACCTTGGTTGGAGTATTTTTAAACTTCATTCTTTTATTTGGAAGATTGTATTTTTAACTTCAGCTTTTAGCCTGTCATGACAGCTTAAACGGGAAAGGGGGTGAAGTGGCACTGGCATCACAAAGTGCTGGGTCACTACCTACTGTCTCTGTACCTTTTGAAAATCCAGGAAGCAGTAAACTTTGCTTTAGCAAAGTCAACTTCAGCTTTTTTAGCTCACACAGCTCTTTGGCATTTTGTTTGAAAATGAAATTTCTGTGATAAGCAGCTACAGCTATTGATACATACTGCAATTGTTCACCCTGAATACAAAAGTGCCTTTGCTATAATGCCTGCCACCCTATTTTTGAGCTGACATGACAAACTAAAAGATAAAGCTAAAATTACAATCTTTCAAATAAAATAATGAAGCTTAAAATACTTCAGTCAAGGTGCATGTTCTCCGGTCTTTTGGGTTCAACTGATGCTGTACTATGAGAGGAGTTTTGCAATGGCATGGAAGGGTCCATGAGGGCCCTGAATCCTTAGCTCCAGCTGGTCTAGTTTCTAAGGCTGTGACCCTAGAATCCAAGTTTGATATGGTTGTACTGATCTGGAGAAACAAGCTACACAGTTCACAAAACTGGGAAGTCACAGGAGTCAGATCTGGAGGTGGAGATTCTGTAGGAAGAATAGTAGGATCTGGCTTGGTTTTTCTTTTGGCTTGTCTCTTTCCTCTGTTTTTCCACCCTCAGTAGAGGTGCCAGGAAGCTTGTCTTGTAGCTAAAGGATATCTGGAAGGTAAAGAGCCACACCAGAGGCAGAGTGCCAGAGAAGGAAGACGGGCAGGAGGTAGATGGGAAACACAATAGGCAAGGGAGTTGTGACTGAGTGTGGCTTAAGTAGAGCAGGGGGGAGAGGTCTGGCTGCCCCCATTGATCCACATGGTTAAACTTTCAATTAGCACATCCCCAACATGTTGGGGCTGTTAAAAGCAAAATGTGTTGTACCCAAAATGCACTCATACAAATGAGCCCATTCAAGGTGCTAAGGGGGAAGCTTATTATGCAGCCATTACAATCTCATTAACAGGCCTTCGCTCTCTGGATTGGGGGGAGGCTGGGCCAGAGCCTAGAGCCTAGAGCTAACAGATGGCTATCAAAGCTGCAGTACAATACAGTACTAAGCAGCACTGTATCATAGGTACAGTATTGTTATGGTGTGGTCAGAGTGCAGTTCACGCCTTTGAAACATTTTTGTTTCTCAGCACATATAGTATGACTGGAGTTTGTGCTACCATAACCCAATGACATGTGCACATACGGACATGCAAAGTAGCTTGCCAGACACCAGGTCACATAAAAGTCCTACTTGCATAAAGGACTATTACATGGCCGAAGTTTCAAAGGGCAATGCAGGACTTGCGTCAAGCTCTGTGTTGAACTCATATTTCAGTGCAGCTGCACTAAGCACCTTTGCTGCACTGCACCCTGTGATGCTTGGCCAGCTGGTTATGATTCCTCTATGATATTTGTATATAGAATGTGGTATGTTAGTGTCTCTCATGAGACAGCCTGTGGGCTGCCCCCCTCCCCCCCCGGTTTCATTTAAACTGACAGGATATATATTAAACAGCAGAGCTTTGTAATGTGATTAACTTCCAAAAAGTTGCCTTTTATGGCCTTGTGTATGGTCTGTGCTGCTTTGAAGCTGGGAAACTAAAATATACATTTTATGACGTCTTAGGAGGAAGGACAGTTAATATCAACTGGTGTTAAAAAGCTATATTGCACCTATGTGAGATATGGCAGAGTTTCTCAAAAAAAACTTTGATCCTTGGGAAAACAGGAAATCAGACAAGATCAAAGAGCCATATTTGAGAAATGAGTTTTTGCTGATGTCACCTTATTTAATATACCTCCTGACAGGACATTTTGTTTGTATATTTTTTAAATTCTAAAAAGAGGAGCTAGATGACCTCATGGAAGGGGTGGAGAGAGACATAGTTTTAACCTAGGATTGTGTCTGATCTGAGACACACATTTCTTTGTGGGCTCTTAGAAACAAGAACTAACTATAAGCACTGTAAGAAGGTAATACATTAGATAGAAAAGTGTAATTGTATTGTGGTAGGAGTTTATGTTTGTACTTTAACCTTGTTCTTTTAAGTGATTGTATGCTTTGTGATATAGAGTTCTGTGTTTACAGTTTACATATTTTTATCCATTTTTAAGTAAGTCTATTTAAAAAGAGTGCATGGGTGTGTGTTCAAAGTTCTTCCTTTTGCATGTGATGTATGGAGGGTTAAGATTGACAAAACTGTGCATAAGCTTAATGGTGTTACCAAACTGGGAAAAGGTAAGAATATATCTAAGGCCTTTTATAGAGTTTTGAGGGTTCATTCTGGATACCTGGTTAGGTGCCCTTGGGTGAAAGATATCTGGCATCCCCCCGAAGAGCAGATTATCTGAGCATGTACATTTGGGTATGCTAGCATAAGGTTCACAGTTCACATTCTTAACAAGCATCCTGTTCTTGTATGTATCAGGCATGTACAGTTAGAACACAATATCCCAGAAATGAGGCCCCTTTTTCACTGCTCTTCTGCAAAAGGCCTAAAAAGTGGGGGGGGGGTTGGAAGGACATAAAAGAGCTGTGCTACAACTGCTCCTGGTTCTCCTATGCTCTCTGACCTGTGCCTCAACAACAAAGCCCCATAAAAAAAGGGACACACAAATGCCACAGGCTAGGCCAGGGAAAAGCTGGTGTAACCTGCAGCACCTGGTGCATAGTAGTGAAAATCCCAATCGTCGGCCAGGTGAATGCTGTAAGCCCCATGCACCATATGATCACACACCAGGGGCTTGCAGCATTCTCAGTGCTTTGAAAATCCAACCCTGAGCTTTTCCACACATTCTGAGACTTAGAAGTCATGTATGGACTGTTTCTGTGCACTAAGTTAGTACGTGCATTACAAATGTGCTGATTTGTACAGTGCAAAACTACCCTTAGTGCCTTCATGATGCTTCTTCTATAGCATAGTGCACTCTATGCAAACCCCTTGAGTCATTTACATGTGTGTAGTCCCTATCTTTGTGTCACCGCTCAGCCAAATTTGCACTGTGTAAACTAATGCTTTAAATGTAGGGAGCCCCGCATTAAGTCCAGACTCAAGGTGCAAGCATCAGTTTGTGTGGTGCTGTCATTTTGTGTGGCACCAAAGCTTTGACTATCTGACGCAGTCTGTTATGTCCCCCAGGTCCTTATCCTCCTTAACTACAGCAGGAGGAGCCCTGCACCATGTGTAGGTCATACATCTGTTTTTTATTCCCATGTGCATCACCATGCATTTGAATATTTTTTCTGTTTATTGTGTTTGATGAGCTTCTGATAATGATGGTGGACTACACTGTATTAACTCTGATGCTGCATACCTACACTGTATTAACTCTGAAGCTGTGTACTTTAAGAAGGACATGGCATGCTGGTGGAGGGGGAACTTTAAAAAACCCTATCTTAAATACTTTACAGCTTCTATCTGCAATATTCTCTGTATTTATGGTCTCCTTTTTACGGCTGTTGGCAGAGCCTGCAGCTATCTTGCTTGTAGCTGGGAAAATGGGATACCAAAGCACACATTTTTGGAGTTTTCAGTGTATCCATTCCACAAGTGCAAGTCACTATGCCAGTTGAATGAAATACTCCCTTCTTTTTGTTGAGTAGACAAGTTACAACACTATTTTTTCAGCTTGTCTCTCTAGTCATGCCTGCGTTAAGTGACCTGACAGCTAGTGTCTTGGAGTAGGCACTTATCATTTTAAGGGCATATAAGATAACTAGCTTAGGAACAGCTACAGTAGCTAACTTCCATAAACAAGGAAAAGATTATTTTCTTTCAATAGCACTTCTCAGTCTGCAAGCTGTCCTACATTCCACTGCTGCCTGCTCTCAGATTACTTTGCAACACATTTGAGTCTTAACCCTTGATTATCTTGATAGTTGTATTTAACCTTCCTACATTAGATACATAGAAGTTGACATTTTATTTTAGTTGCATGTCCTTTAGTGAATTTCCCTATTCAGACCCATAAAGATATTGTGTTTTTACAGTTTTTTAACTTCGTCACCTCTCTCATTTTATTTTGATGTCCAATGTTCACCTCCACATTTACATTTTTATTTCTATTTGATCAAGCTTCACAGCATGTGAGGCTAGCAGGGAGGAAGGTTAACAGCTGTAGCTATAGCAGTCTGTACACTGAGGGGACAACAATCCTCAAACAGTTCTCTGTCCCTCCGTGCATGCAGAGGTCCTGGAAAAGCATGTAAACCCCTCACTGTAACATATTCATTTAATGTTGTAAAGGACTATAGGTCTATCATGTCCAACCCCTTGCTGTAATATTTTAATTTAAGGTTGTCAGGGGCTCAAGGTCCATCTTGTCCAACTCCTCACTGTAACATAGTAATCTAATGTTGTAAGTGACACTAGGTCCATCATGTCCAACCCCTCACTGTAACATAATAATTTAATATTGTAAGTGATACTAGGCCCATCATGTCCAACTCCTCACTGTAACATAGTAATTTAATGTTGTAAGTGACACTAGCTCCATCATGTCCAACCCCTCACTGTAACATAATAATTTAATACTGTAAGTGATACTAGGCCCATCATGTCCAACTCCTCACTGTAACATAGTAATTTAATGTTGTAAGTGACATTAGGTCAATTATGTCAAGCCCCTCTAATATAGTAATTTAATGTTGTCAGGGACTCAAGGTACATCTTGTCCAATCCCTCACTGTCACATAATAATTTAATGTTGTAAGGGACTAGAGGTCCATCATGTCCAATCCCTCACTGTAACAAATTAATTTAATGTTGTAAATGATTCTGGGTTTCTAGAGCCATCATGTCCAACCCCTCACTGTAACATAGTAATTTAATGTTGTAAGTGATACTAGGCTCATCATGTCCAACTCCTCACTGTAACATAGTAATTTATTGTTGTAAGTGACACTAGGTCAATTATGCCAAGCCCCTCACTCTAATATAGTAATTTAATGTTGTCAGGGACTCAAGGTACATCTTGTCCAATCCCTCACTGTCACATAATAATTTAATGTTGTAAGGGACTAGAGGTCCATCATGTCCAACCCCTCACTGTAACATAGTAATTTAATGTTGTAAGTGATACTAGGCTCATCATGTCCAACCCCTCACTGTAACATAGTAATTTAATGTTGTCAGGGACTCAAGGTACATCTTGTCCAATCCCTCACTGTCACATAATAATTTAATGTTGTAAGGGACTCTAGGTCCATCATGTCCATCCCTTCACTGTAATATAATAATTTAATGTTGCAAGGGACTCGAGGTCCATCATGTCCAACCCCTCACTGTAACAAATTAATTTAATATTGTAAATGAGTCTAGGTTTCTAGATCCATCATGTCAGACCCTCACTGTAATGTAACATTTCAATGTTATACAGGACTCTGGATGCATCATGTCAGACTCCACACTGTACCATAGTAATTTAAAGTTGTATGGGACTTGATGTCAATCATGTCCAACCCCTCACTGTAACATAGAATTTTAAGGTTTTTAGGGACACTAGGTCCATCACGTCCAACACCTCACTGTAACATAGTAATTTTATTTTGTAAGGGACACTGGGTCCATCATGTCCAACCCTTCACTGCAACATAGTAATTTAATGTTGTAAGGAACTCTGGGTCCATCATGTCCAGCCCCTCACTGTAACATAGTAATTTAATGTTGTAACAGATGTGAGGTCCATCATGTCCAACCACTCCCTGTAACATAGTATTTTAATGTTGTAAGGTACTCTGACTCCTTATTGTCCAATCCCTCACTGTAACATAGTAGTAAGTAAGTAGTACTAAAAAAATGTTTTCTGAGATTTTCAGAAAGGGATAGCCCAGCTGAGCCAAAGTTCATTTTCAATGGGGTCCCAGTGCGTAAGACACAAACAATGAGGTTTCAGTGCATAAGACAGTAATTTAATGTTGTAAGGTACTTGAGGTCCATCATGTCCAACCCCTCACTGTAACACAATAATTTAATATTGTAAGTGGCACTAGGTCCATCATTTCCAACCCCTCACTGTAACATAGTAATTTATTCTTGTAAGGGACACTAGGTCAATCATGTCAAGCCCCTCACTGTAATATAGTCATTTAATGTTGTAAGGGACTCAATGTCCATCATATCCAACCCCTCACTGTAACATATTCATTTAATGTTGTAAAGGACTCTAGGTCCATCATGTCCAACCCCTCACTGTAATAACATAGTAATTTAATGTTATACAGGACTCTGGGTGCATCATGTCAGATCCCACACTGTACCATAGTAATTTAAAGTTGAAAGGGACTCAAGGTCAATCATGTGCAACCCCTCACTGTAATATAGTAATTTAATATTGTAAGGGACTCGAGGTCCATCATGTCCACCCCCTCACTGTAACATAGTAATTTAATGTTGTAAGGGATTATGGGTACATCATGTCCACCCCCTCACTGTAACATAGTAATTTAATGTTGTAAGGGACTCTGGGTCCTTCATGTCCAACCCCTCACTGTAACATAGTAAATAAATGTTGTCAGGGATTTGAGGTCCACCTTGTCCAGACCCTCACTGTACCATAGTAATCTAATGTTGTAAGTGACTCTAGGTCCATCACATCCAACCCTTACTGTAATATAGTAGTTTAATGTTGTAAGGGACTCTATGACCTTCATGTCCAAGCCCTCACTGTAACATATTAATTTAATATTGTAAGGAACTCAAGGTCCAGTTTGTCCAACCCCTCACTGTAATATAGTAATTTAATGTTGTGAAGGACTCTAGGTCCATCATGATCAACCCCTCACTGTAACATAGTAATTTAATGTTGTAAGTAATACTAGATCCATCATGTCCAACCACTCACTGTAACATAGTAATTTAATGTTGTAAGGGACTCTAGGTTCATCATTCCCAGCCCCTCACTGTAATATAATAATTTATTGTTGTAAGGGACTCAAGGTCCATTATGTCCAGCCCCTCATTGTAACATAGTAATTTATTGTTATAAGGGACTTGAGGTCCATCATGTCTAACCCCTTACTGTGAACTGAGTTCAAAACACATTTGTTTTCTAAAGCTTTTTGTTGAAGGTTTTAATAATGCTATGTATAGTACTTAATTGAATGGTTTGATTTGTTGTACAGCGCCTTGATTTTTGAAAGGCACTTAAAAAATAAAGCTTACATTACATTACAACATATTAATTTAATGTTGTGAAGGACTCTAGGTCCATCATGTCCAACCCCTCACTGTAACATAGTAATTTAATGTTGTGAAGGGCTCTAGGTCCATCATGTCCAGCCCCTCACTGTAACATAGTAATTTAATGTTGTGAAGGGCTCTAGGTCTATCATGTCCAGCCCCCTCACTGTAACATAGTAATTTAATGTTGTGAAGGGCTCTAGGTCCATCATATCCAGCCCCCACTGTAATATAGTAATTTAATGTTGTAAGGGACTCTAGGTCCATCATGTCCAGCCCCTCACTGTAACATAGTAATTTAATGTTGTAAAGGACTCGCGGTCCATCATGTCCAACCCCTCACTGTAACATAAGCAAAAATAAAGTCACGGCACACCTACCTTTGCACCCAAAAGTGAGCCAAAAATCACAATAGGTTCATTTCACTGTAATTTGATTTAATTTATTTTATATCCACCACAACAGTGCAAAAATGGTCTACAAGGCCTATGCCTGGAGGAACAATAGCCACAGACACTTCTAATGTTTCAACCGAATGGTCTTTGTCACTGTAACATATTAATTTAATGTTATAAAGGACTCTAGAATCATCATGTCCAATCCCTCACTGTAATATAGTAATTTATTGTTGTAAGGTTGTAAGGAACACTAGGTCCATCATGTCCAGCTTCTCACTGTAATGTGCTGTAGTAATTTAATGCTGTAGGGACTCTAGGTCCATCATGTCCATCCCCTCACTGTAACACAGTAATTTAATCTTGTAAGAGACTCTAGGCTTAATGCAGGGGACTGATGACAGGGCTTCAACTATCCAGGGGTCCAGGCCATGCCACTTTTGCTGAGAGGGCTGACTGTGGGCACAGGAAAGGGTGATCATCAAACACAGAGAAGGGTCTGCAGCAGCTAGGAGGGCTGGGTGTAGGCACAGGAAAGGGTGAGGGGAAAACACAGAGAAGGGTCTGTGGCAGCCAGGTGCAAGAAGCATGCTGGTTAAGGCATGGGTGGAGGATTTGTGACAAAAACACACTGTGCATGCTCAGTATCACTATTCTGTAGTCATGTCAGTGCTGCCATGTTGTGCACGGTAGACTCCAGGGCAAACTGTGCATGCACAAGTATCGCACAAGTACAGTACTGTAATCACTGCACTATTAGTTATGGCTGGCCCTAGTGTGGCGAGAGCACTGCATATTCTTTTCAACGCTCATGCTGCTCCTAAAAGCTGTCCACAGTTGTATCGCCTGTGACCAGAGTTTGTTAAGATTGCCATGCATGCTTGCGCAGTGAACTTCTTGCTGTAAGAATGGCTTTTGAAGGGTATGACACTGTCCAAGGCAGAGTGGTCTGCAAGGGGTGATACAGGGCAATACCAGTCATCAGCCAGGCTGATTGTGATGTGGTTTTGCCTTAATGGGTGGAAACTTTGTGTAGTTGAAAAGAAAAAAAACAACCAATCATATGGTGGCTGTTTCCTTTCACCTGCAGGCCACCATCCAGCAAACAGCTGTTTGCTGTCTTGATCAGCCTGGCTGACCTCATGCATTTTCTGAATGCCCTGCCATACCATTTAAAACCCAATAATAAAAACAAACCAAAAAAAACACTGCAATTAACTCACACCACCAAGTTCTAACCCCTGCACCCCTACTGCAAAATGTGAGATCTGCTACTTTGCTTCCCTGTACCTCACACACCTTTGGAATACCCTGCCATGCCATTTTAAACCTGATAACAGAACAAAAACACTGCAACCAAGTCACACCACCAAGTTCTAACCCCTGCACCCCTATTGTAAAATCTGAGATCTGATACTTCGCTTCCATGTCCCTGGTCTTACCTGCTCCATGCTTTCTGTGTCCTGCAGCCTTGGGCTTTCATCCATGTCAGTGTTGCAGATGTCACTGAAGTCAGTGGCAGTGGGTGGGACCTGCATCAGCTCACCCCCTTCAGGACAGGTGATGGCAAACTCAGCCCACTCTGAGAGATGCAGTGAAGGGCTAGCAGCCATCAGTACATCATGAGTAATGCCTTTAGAGTGTTTTTCCCATCGGCTTGTTGCTCTGACCATTATTGTATTTTATTTTTTTATTTTTTTTTTTATGAAGTAGTCTTCACAAGGTTATTTGTTTTATAAGGGAGACCCCAAATTTATAAATCTATGGGAGTTTCTCTTGTGTAGGGATTAATTCTGTACTTAGATCTACTGTAATGCTAAAGTGAAGATATACTCTCTGGTTAGAGTGTTGTTCTCAGTTGGTTTATATTAGTTTCATTTGTTCTTAGTTTCAATACTTGTTTCACATTCAGGGGTTGTTTTATACCAGCCTTTTTTTTCCAACTGAACGGAGTTAATATCTGACCTGTTTTCTACCCATGAGCTAACAAGTTACTGAGACAACAAGACAAAGTACACCCTTCTGGCAAGTCCTTACTTTATTGCTACAGTGTCAGGTAATCCAGTTGGATGAATGCTGTTTCAGCTTTGTTTATTATTGCACTTACTTTGTTCCTTTTCCTGTAAAATCACTGCTAAATGGTAGTTTGAAAATGAAAACTCTGCCTTCCTACAGTATGCCATGCCTCCATCCTCCCATCCCCGCCAGAGACGTCCGACACGCGAACAGCTCACCCTATTCAGTGAGGGGCTTGGAATTTATGTTGTCTGACCTGGAAGTCTAACTCTGGTTTTGCTCTAGTCTGCAGTTAATCAATTAATATTTTTTTTTAATTTCTACATGTAACCCATGCCCCAGACATGAGCAGTGTCTGGCAACCAGAACCCTCCTAACTCATGCCTCAAAGATGGCAAACAGGCCACCAGATAGCGTAAACAAAAAAGACATTGCACCCTAGATTGAGGTGATTGCCTGGCTCGGCAGTCTAAAGGGGTCAGGGGTTTAGGATACAAAATAACATTTATATTTAATCCAGGTTCTGGGGAGAGGATCTAGGCATGTGCTAGGTCTAAAACTATCACAGGGGCCCCAATAACAATCCACACTGGAAGCAGAGATCTAATGTCCACACAGGAATTGGGATTGTGAAGTATGGCTTTATTCTGACAGCAAGCTGGAAAATGCAGACTGGGTGGTCCCCCAAGTTTGGCATTGTACACACACAGAAGCAGACTTTTTCTTCCAGAACAGCAATGGTTATGGCAATTTAGAAAAACATTTCACCACACACAGTTCGACCTGTCCATCCTTCTGTGCTAGGAATCTCTGGACTTTTACTTCCAACAAAGTGTATTATTGTGGGGGTTTCCACACACTTTAAACATTTCCCCTGGTGCGGTGGCATCCATTAACATGCCCAGTTTAAACCGGTGCCCATATGTGAATCAGTTAGCCCTGACTGGGAAATCAAACTGGGGTTATGCCCAATCCTACCCCATGCCCAGTCTCTGCCATTCTTTTCTGGGTTACACCAAATGGATCCTTCATTTCCCCTTGAAATGCTAAAGGTCATCCAACACTTTATTGTGAAACATTCAGCACATTTTTGTAGTAAAACAGGGGCCCTGACAGGTACACTCTAGCCTTATCTCTGGGCACATACACCTCAGACCAATCCCCCAAAACACAGTCCCATGAATCTGTACTCATGGCCTTGTTTGTTCCTTTGTTACAGACATGGAAATTTGAAGGAAAACCCCTCTTCTCTTCCAGGTAGCTTTGTCAAATTCCCAACTGCACACACATCTCTGTTTTGGCAGCTGAAAACATTGGGATCTTCAGGAGATTGCCCCTTGGCTCCCCTGAAACACAGTCTATTCAGACAAATGATCTCCACCACTTCAGTTGGCACTGATGCTGTTCCCCAAACTATGGTGAGAAAAATGACCGAGGTCCTTCACCCAGTCAGCCACTGGACTGACCAGCAGGAACCTTAATACAGAGCTCCTCTCTGTTCCACTGCTAACTACAGACTGACTACACTACCATTGCAACATTCTAAAACTCTCCAGAGCAGCTGATTCCAAAGTGACATATGCTGCTGCGAGAATTCTAAATTACATAATCCATTCTCTGCTCAGCCTAGCTGAGAAAACAATGATGTCATCTCCCCAGAGCTCCTAATCTCCCTAAAACTTAGGTTTTTAGAATTACAGTCATTACAATACTACAAGAAGAGACTATGCAATAGAAGATCTTCAGTTGGTGCACGTAACTTTCTCTGTCGATGGAAGAAATGTGGAAACACTCCACTGCTTTCCCAGTGCTCACACAGAACCTAGGTGGGAAAACTCAGGATGAAGAGAGGATTTAACAAACCATGGGTCCTCGACTATACCCCACCTCTCTAGGGTTGCTGGAATGGAATAACAGATCCAGCTACAGTCCGCTTCTAGACTGCCCGGAAAGAACAGGCGGTGTAACCCACTTGGCCACAATCCGCTTCTGGATTACCAAGCGAAAGGGATCATGAAGAAGAAGAACCAACCAACAGTCCACTTCTGGCCTGATGATATACTCTAAGCTGAAGAACACACTGGATCAGGAGAATCGGAACTTCTGGACCACTCTTGGAATCAAGGTAAGCACTCCCTCTGAACTGAGGACACACACTGGCTGTTGCTCGCACTGGATCAAGACCTCTGGACCACTCTTGGACTCCAGGCAACCACTCCCTCTGGGCATCAAAATGCATCGGTCTTCTGAGTTCCAAGGCCAGATGGCCGGATGAGCCAGGACACACTAAAATAATAAACCGATCATCACTCGGAGAACTGATGCTGATGAGTCGACCGGTACTCCGTTGCAGATGTGAAAACAAGAAAACGGATGGCAGACTTCTGCACTGGGCCAAGCCATACTGGGAAATTGTAAGAGGAAAATAACAAAACGGGACGTTGCAACTGTGAGGTGACTGCGGTATGGGTCTTCTTGGATCGACTGTTGTCGGATTCAGGATGCACTGTTGGATGATCCTTGGACGATAGGTGAAGACTGACGTAATCACATGGGGCGAAGTGACTCCGAAGACTGTTGGAAGATTGATTCTGATGGCTATACAGCACCAGGGTGCTGCCACAAAGTGATGCAATACAATTCTAGCAATCAATAATGTCTATAGAATGACTAATAAAGCAAGATAATGCAAGCAGAGTCCCAATTCCTACGATAGTGGTCAATAACTATATAGTCTCAGTGTCAGGACCACAGTAAATATACAGGCACATTATCATACATTCTTTAACCCTAGCTCTGGTGGACCTAACCCTAATGGGGTCCCTTCTAGCTAAATTGGGTTCTCCTGTTACTGTGGGCACACACTATAGGGGGGAATAGGCTCTCGGGAAGGCTCTACCAAAGACAGGTGACCGGGCCCCTTTTTAACCCAGGAGGGCTTATGTGGCTAGCTAGGCTCTGATTATCTCTGGGGTCACTCCTATTGCTGGGCCCCTGACACAGCTGTAGGCCTATATAGCTAGCTATGGGTCCTGGGCCTTGTGATGCCCTTACTTAATTACTAGACCTGGTTGTCTTCACTTGGCTGGGCCTCATGCCCTTACTACTACTGGGTCAGCTTGCTGTAACTCATTAGGCCGGGGTAGCCCTTTATTACTGCTGGGCTGGCATGCCCTAACTCACTAGGCCTGGGTTACCCTTTACTACTGCTGGGCTGGCTTGCCCTAACTCACTAGGATGGGGTAGCCCTTTACTACTGCTTGGCTGGCTTGCCCTAACTCGCTAGACCTGGATAGCCCTTTACTACTACTGGGCTGGCTTGCCCTAACTCGCTAGGCCTGGCCCCTACTTACTGCTAGGGCCTGGTGCCCTCAGTACCACTGGGCCTGGTGCCCTCTCTAACTATGGGCCTGGTGCCCCTCTTTAACCTGGGCCTGGCGCCCACTAGATGCTGGGCCTGGTGCCCTTTTTACTGGGCCTGGTGCCCTTCTTCAGTCTGGACCTGGTAGCCTCAAGATGGGTCTGGTACCCCTCTTAAACCTGGGCCTAGTACCCTTTTAAATCTGGGCCTGGCGCCCTTCAAAATGGGCCTGGTGCCCCTCTCTTAACTGTGGGCCTGGTGCCCTTCTTACATGTGGGCCTGGTGCCCTCCTTAAATGTGGGCCTAGATTGCCCCTTTAATTCATTGGAGGCAGGGCCCCTTTAATTTTTATGTAGCTCTCTGAGAGCTGTCACTCATGTGGCAGGCAGTCTCCCCTAAACCCACCCCCTTCATAAATATTTATAGGCCTTCTGTATGGCCTTAATGTGCTGGCCCCCTCCCCATGGGCGTCGCTACACCCGCCCCTCTTTAATATTTAGTTTGGGGTCCTCGGACCCGATTTTCTCCCTGCGACACTCAGTCGCTCCTCTTTGGCACCCTTCTGTGCACATTTAAATAAATAAAAAAAAAAGAAGACAGTCTGGGATATGGGCGGACAGCACAACGCAGGTGCTGCCGCCGTCTCACCACACCAGCAGATCGAGGGAGGCAAACGGAGGCAGGAGGTGTGGAGCAGTGGGAGGGAGATTTGGCAGGCAGAGCAGCGGGCAACAGGGGCCTCAGGCGGCCGACCAAATGACTGACGATGCAGCGCCTTCTAAGCCACGAGGGACCAGATTAACTTTAAAATAAGCGGGGGACCGAAAATAAAAAAAACAAAGGGGCTCACAGCCCAAAGATCACACCGGACGCACTTTTCTTCTTGTGGTACCCCAATGGCACCATTGACCACGTCGCACTTCTTCTGGGGCAGTTTTCAGGTGGTGGAGGCAGAGCAGGAGCACAGCCAAGTTCCCCGGGATGGCTTCAACAACCGGCAAGCCTCTTTCCTTTTCCCTAAATTTGCTGTGTCCTCCCTCCTCAACAGCTACCCAGGAATCACCAACTGGGAAAAACTGTTAAAACTTTTTTTAAAACAGGGCTTCTAGTAATCTTCAGCAGCTGGAGAAGGAGCAGGCATGCAAGCAAGCCTGGAGGGACGGCTTCAGCAACAGGTAAGCCTTTTTCTGGTCCCCCCAAACCTGCTGCATCCTCTCCCCTCCACAGCTACCAGGATCTCTCTCTCTTAACTGAACTTTTTTTCAAAACTAAACCTACTGATTCTAGAATGGCTGGAGTAGAATGCTGTGCATGAGCAGCTCAGCATAACATTCCATCCAGGCCATTGTTGCTTATGCTGAATATAAAACCTTTTATTTTCTATGTACAGCGTGCACAGGGCACCTTGCAGTGTACCTGGGGGAGAAACTAGGGACTACTGGGGCACTGCAGGGGTACCTCTAACTTTAGCACATTACACTTGCAGTGTGGTATCATTAGGATGTCCCTTCCTGGCCTCAAGCAAACAACACAGACTTGCACTGGGAAGTTTGGGAGTCATACTTCTTTTGGGGCTCCTTCACAATGATATAACTGTTCATACTCTGAAAGCTCTCTTTCTCTTTGGCTGACCCACACTCTAGCGAGGAGGGGTTAACCCATTCAGTGACTGGACATTTCTCTGGAAAACAAACACACAAGTCCCAAATTACTACTCTGCGCTTTGCATTTAGTTCTGGTTCTGACTTGGTACGCACTGCACAGTTATTTACTTTCTCTCTATTGCTGAAACATGCTGCCTGACTTTGCAACGAGTTCAAACATTTTTGCACACATTTTCTGTTGCTTTCTGGCACTGCACCCTTTGCTCAACATGGTGCCTGTCGCTTTGTTTACTTTCTTATAGACTATGCCCCAACATGGCCACCAAAAACTTTTCTGTATCACACACACTTTGCTTTAGCTTGCATTTGCTCTCTGATACAGCATTTAATTTTTGTTATGCACAATCTTACAAGTTTCACATTCAGCACAGTCCTGTATACTTTACTACTTTCTAGTACTTTGTCTAGCACTGCCCATGGTTAGACTTTTAGCTTGCTTCTGGTTACAGCTGCCACAACTCAGTCCATTAACATTCAAAAATGTTGCTTTGCTCAATCTTGCTGCATTTAGTCTTTGATCGATTGCATTACACATAGTTCATTATCATTTACTTGTGCTCACTCTGAAAAGTGGCTGGTTCCCTCCGTGAATGGTGTTGTGGCCTTGCTGCCG
Source organism: Neoceratodus forsteri (assembly GCA_016271365.2). Lineage (NCBI taxonomy): Eukaryota > Metazoa > Chordata > Ceratodontiformes > Ceratodontidae > Neoceratodus > Neoceratodus forsteri. Next base: position 1,394,927,047 of record CM028131.1, on the reverse strand, counting down.
ATTTGAGGGATTTTCAGTCGATCGGGCCACTGAGCCCGTGGCTCAGTACTACATGCACCACAGTGACTGCCTTAGTGTTTGATTTAGGGGAGACGCCTGAGTTTTACTGCAGAAGTCCAAAAAACAAATTTAAAAGCTTCCTCGTATTTGCAATGGTTGCTCTGCAGCTCGCGCACTGCTTGCATGCTCTACGCTCTCCTTCTCAAACACTCCTCTGACTCAGAGACTCCAGGCACTGGGCGTGACTTGGTCGGTTTGACCAATCACACGACGCCATGCAAATGAGCTCTCTCACTCGCTCTCTTGCTCGCTGTCCCTCACGAAGATTGTTGAGCAGGCAAATTTAAACTGTAAACTGTCACTTTTTTCCCATGGCTTGAAATTTCAGTAGCAAGAGTGCTTTTTGGGTAATTTGACACATTTTTATGTTGCTTGCACGCATGTGCAAGAAACATAGTGCCATCATCGGAGATTTCGGAGGTGTGTCACCTCCTCTTCCAATTCAGGCAGTGAGCTGGCAGGCGCGACCTGTAAGCCAATGCATTTTGGAGCTGTCTGACCCTCCAAATGCAGTAACACTCTGATTGAAAGACTACGCTTCAGTGAGCAGAAATAAAGCCCACTGAAACGTAGCTCCCCCACACGCGAGCATCGCCCCGCACCTGCTGCATAGCCGACGGTGCCCAATCCCCATCGGCTGAGCTGTGTCTCTCCTCCCCAGTTGTAGGTGCCACGCTGGGAGCCCACCCCATCGTGGCAGCAGGTCACTGGCCGGCAGGGGTGCCCAATCCCCGTCGGCTGAGCCCCCAACATCCTGTGTGCCACGCTGGGAGCCCACCCAGCGTGGCAAGCAATCCCATGACATCTTTTTGTTTTAAAACCTGAAAACGAAAATGGTCCCGTGGAGCGTCTCCCGACCCCCACCTCCCACAACCCGCACCCACCCACTGCGCACCAAGCCTCCCCCCCCCCTCACCCCATACTTACCTCCAGACTCTGTCACGACGATCTTCGGTGGACCGGGAACACGTCTGCACTCTTCAAAGCCGACCGCGAACTGAGGAAATGCCAGTAAGCTGTATAATGGCCTAGATAGCGGGGTTTCAACTTTGTTGCATATCTCAGGCATTTTTGGGAATTTTGCACCAAATTTTCAACATGGGGTTTTTGGGACCCCTTCTCATGAATGATGTCACTGTCATGGCGTTATTCGGGCCCGAAGGGTGATTTCGCAGCAGTGACTGCGAAATCACCCTTTGGGCTCGAATACCACCATGACAGTGACATCATTCATGAGAAGGGGTCCCAAAAACCCCATGTTGAAAATTTGGTGCAAAATTCCAAAAAATGACTGTTTTATGAGCGTGCGTTGCGCAGTTCCTACGCAGGCTCGTAAGTTCGCAAAATTTCAATATTTTCACTCCAGATTTTCAACATTGCCATTTTACCACACCTTCTTATGAGTAGTACAGCTGTCATTTTTCACATCTCACCCAAAATGTGTTTCTGCCCATGTAGCGCAGAATGGCACAGTCGGTGTGCGAAATCAATGTACAGGACAAATTAAGAAAATCACAGTGACACTGTTCATGAGCAGAGGTCTTAAAATGGCTATGTTGAAAATTTGGTGAAAAAATTCCTAAAAATGACTGTTTTACGAGCGTGCATTGTGCAGTTCCTACGCAGGCTCGTAAGTTCTCAAATTTTCAATATTTTCACTCCAGATTTTCAACATTGCCATTTTACCACACCTCCTTATGAGCAGTACAGCTGTCATTTTTCACATCCTGCCCAAAACGTGTTTCCGGCCATGTAGCGCACAATGGTGCAGTCGGTGTGCAAACTCAATGTATGGGACACATTAACAAAATCACAGTGACACTGTTCATGAGCAGAGGTCTTAAAATGGCTATGTTGAAAATTTGGTGAAAAAATTCCTAAAAATGACTGTTTTACGAGCGTGCGTTGCGCAGTTCCTACGCACGCTCGTAAGTTCGTAAATTTTCAATATTTGCACTCCAATGACTTCCAAATACCTAAACAGCACATAGAAGCAAGCAACATTCGGCATTGACAAATGCTTGTTTAGCATATTTCCACTAGCGACTCCCCAAATTTTCACAACAAGCACTTGAAACTTTCTGGGCACTTAAGCAACACTGTTCTTAAAGTTCACAAATACTTTTTACTCTGGCATTTTGACTTTTAAACAGTTTTTTAAGCACTTTTGGATGGCAAGAGCACACACTGCTCGGTTCACAGTCTATTTTGAGCACAGTCTCTAAGCACGTTCAGAACATTTTCCACAGAAAACACAGGCAGCAAATCCATTAGAAGACACATTCCTTGGCACAAAAATTTACTTTTCCTTGGCACAATTTCACTTTGGCAACTGTTTCTGTTATGGGGAACTGCCACCAGACAGAAAAAGACCCTAGACATACCCTCAGCATCCTCTCACCCAAGATCTTTGGATGAGACCCCAATTTTGTAACCCACGCCCCAACCACCAGGAGTGTCTGGCAACTGGGACCCCCATCTTGTGCCACAAATAGGGCAAACAGGCCACCAGATGGCATAAACAAAAAAGGCATCACCCCTAGCGTTGAGGAGATTGCCTGGCTTGGCAGTCTAAAGGGGTCAGGGGTTTAGGGTACAAAATAACATTTATATTTAATCCAGGTTCTGGGGAGAGGGGCTAAGCATATGCTAGGTCTAAAACTATCACAGGGGCCCCAATAACAATCCACACTGGAAGCAGAGATCTAATGTCCACATAGGAATAGGGGTTGTGAAGTATGGCTTTATTCTGACAGCAAGCTGGAAAATGCAGACACAGTGGTCCCCCAAGTTTGACATTGTACACACACAGAAGCAGACGTTCTCCTTCCAGAACAACAATGGTTATGGCAATTTATAACAACATTTCTCCACACACAGGTCGATCTGTCCATCCCTCTGTACTAGGAATCTCTGGACTTTTACTTCCAACAAAGTGTATTATTGTGGGGGTTTCCACACACTTTAAAACATTTTCCCTGGTGCAGTGACATCCATTAACATGCCCAGTTTAAACCGGTGCCCATACGTGAATCAGTTAGCCCTGACTGGGAAATCAAACTGGGGTTATGCCCAGTCCTACCCCATGCCCAGTCTCTGCCATTCCTTTCTGGGTTACACCAAATGGATCCTTTATTTCCCCCTGAAATGTTAAAGGCCATCCAACACTTCATTTTGAAACATTCAGCACATTTTGGTGGTAAAACAGGGGCCCTGACAGGCGCACTCTAGCCTTATCTCTGGGCACATACACCTCAGACCAACCCCCCAAAACAGTCCCATGAATCTGTACACACGGCCTTGTTTGTTCCTTTGTTACAGACATGAAAATTTAAAGGGAAACCTCTCTCCCCTTCCAGGTAGCTTTATTACAGATTCCCAGCTGCACACACATCTCTCTTTTGGCAGCTGAAAACATTGTGATCTTTAGGGATTGCCCCTTGGCACCACTGAAACACAGTCTATTCAGACAAATGGTCTCCACCACTTGAGTTGGCACTGATGCTGTTCCCTAAACTATGGTGAAAAAAAAGACAGAGGTCCTTCAACCAGTCTGCCACTGGACTGACCAGCAGGAACCTCACTACAGAGCTCCTCTCTGTTCCACTGCTAACTGCAGACTGACTACACTACTGTCTCAACATTCTAAAACTCCCCAGAGCAGCTGATTCCAAAGTGGCTTATGCTGCTTTGATAATTCTAAATGACAAAATTAATTGTCTGCTCAGCCTAAGTAAACAATGATGTCATCTCCCCAGAGCTCCTGATGAGCTCTCTACCTTCCTAGGGCTAATCCTGATGGGATTCTAGTAACTCCAGAGGAACTGGGTGATTACATATGTTACTAAAAGCAGTAGTTCCCCTCAGGGTCACTCTGCTTGGCACAAAGAGCTATTACTGTTTATTACAGTAGATAAGGTTCTGCCTAACAGAACCTGTAGTTCGTGATGCTGCTTTGCGAAATAGAATCCCCACCACTCACTGGCTTTGTACCTGCCTCCCCGCAACACTTGCTCTGTACCACAGTACAATATAAAAAGGTTAAAGTAATAAATCAGCTGTTCACAGGAACACCTTTTGTAGGCTATGTTGCTGTCTCACAGCTTTTGACTGTTGCACAGCACCTACAGTTTCAGGTGTAGATCACTTAGGGAAAGGGGACATTGTTTAAGCAGGAAAGGCACACTAAGCCAGAGCTTGTTTCCAAGCATGACCTGGGAGCACAAGGAAGTTAAGTGACTTGCTCAGAGTCACACAGTGAACAAGTGGGGGCTGATGGGATTCAAACCCAGGTCTCCTGGTTTGCAGCTCAGTGACTTTAACTACTATGTTGTATTGCCTCAAGTGTCTGCTTCTTTTGTACAGCAATTAAATGAACAGAAAAAGATCCTGGGCTGGATTTGCAGGCCTTCTGGGACTAAGTCCCACTCTGCAGTGACCGGTGTGGACTGAAATCTTCACAGCTGCAGACGTCTCTATTTTCAGGCCGTGCTGCTGTGGGAGATGGTATGCCTGGTTCCACTGGGCATACCATTTCAGCGCAACTGCAGTGAAAAAACACCCACAAGCTGCTGTAAATTGGAAAGCCAGTCATAAACCAGCTGCCACTTTGAAAATACAGTGCATGCAGGGAAAACTGTGACTCCACAAGTGAAACCCCACTTGTGGTAGTTTTTTCTCGCATGAGCACCAGTTTTGGACAGGCTGAAAATCCGCCCCCCTGTTTGCAGTTTAGGCTTTCTAGCCCATTCTGCCCCTGATCATTAATCACTCCCTGCCATAGTAATAGTAATAGGAGAAGCAATACAACAAAAATATTCACAGCAACTTTTTTCAAGTACTCCCTCTTAGGCTATTTACAGTACTTCTTACAACTGTTACCTAGAATGGGATTTATTACTTTATCCAGCAATGATAAATATATAGTATTCATACTGCAAAGAATGCCCAAATAAAATTAAAACAATTTTCTTCAGTGTATCCTTAAGTAAAAAATGATATACTACTGTGAGGCTTAGGAAGCAGCTTCCCAGTTTCTTATGTAACCCCCAGGGGGCGCTACCCTTAGGGCTACTACCCCTGCCTGCCTCCACAGAGACAGGGTGAGGGGCCCAGATCCGTTGACGGGTGCCTCCACCCAGAGGTCGGGTTGATACTGGCAAGTTTGCCTTGGTCACAGCCCTCTGGGTTACTACAACCCCCCTTTCTGTCCACTAGTGGCTCACACAAGGTTCCCACAATACTTTTCCCCCATACATTTACCCCCCCGGATAGTATCTCTCAGCTCACTCCGGGGACCCCTGTAAAGTAAGGTACTGTTATATCACAGTCACTATGCAGCAGTTCACCAGAGATGCACAAACTAGCCAGGGTGTAGTTGCAACACAACAATCTGATTTATTAAAGGGAGGCAAATAAAAAAGGGCAGAGGGAAATCAAGGTAATTGGCTCATCACTATACCTATCTACCTAGGGCTCTGTGCACAGGCCTGACCCTAATGTTTGCTGTCCCTGGGTACCCAAGCCCTAACAGCTAGTCCATCGTGGCAGCTGGTGGGGGCCCTGACACAAATAGCCTTTGCAGTCCTGAGAAGTTCAGGATGAGAAGAAAGTGCAAACAACACAGTCAGCAGGATAACAAGATAACTTGAGGCCACTGTTCACAACTTAGCAGAGGGCTACCCTGATACAGTACTCATGACTCCAGCAAATAACTATTTCTTCACCACTGGCAGGGCTGAGCCTGAATTTCACCAGCCTCCTCACACATTTATATGATAAACAACAGAGGGGTACCATACCAGGCAGCTGCTCCCAGAACCCACATGAACTCACAGCGGACTCGGTTAGTGAAACAGCAGCTTCCACGTCACAGGCAGACCGAGTGCGATTCAGCAAATTCTCCAGTCCTCTCATGTTAAGCCTGGTAGGTAGCTGGGGCTGGCACCAGCCTCCTCTGACCGCACGCCGGCGGATTTAGTTTGCAGACTCAAACAGGTAAAATGGCCACTTCAGGCCTTTCACGCGCTTCCCGTGCGAACACTCCACCAGTGCAGAAGCACAGAGCTCCTTTCTTCTCCTCAGCCACAACGCATCTGCCCCTTCTCAGCATGGGTCTCTCCTTACAATTCGGGTGCTACCCAATTCTATTGGCTGGCATACCTGTCAGTCAATCAATTTTCGCCCCTCAGTGGTGCGAAAAAGCGCCATAGCCCATAATGCCTTTCCCAACTTGCAAGCAGTTCCTCTATTGGTCAGACAGCTCTCCAGAGTCCCGAGGTACTGATTGGTCCAATTCAGCAGTTCTGGACCAAAATGGAGGAGACAACCGAAACAGTCCTCACTACAAATGAAGGCAGGTTAGAACAACATTATCATTATTATTTTACGTTATTTCCAGCAAACAATCACATCCCCCAGCAGAGCTCCCTCTGCACCACTAGCGATGGCAGAAGTGAGCTATTTCTCAGTGTCCCGGGCCGGACTCGGGCATACAACCACACAGCCCCCCCATTTCAGTTAATTATGACTGCAACAGATAGTCCTTAAAGAGACAGCATACGGAGGCTTTAAAAGCACTCACTGGCTACCCATTTAAACGGCTTTATGCCAATCACCAACCAGGCATGGAGCATGGAAACAAGTTCCGGGAAAGCTTTTAGGAAATCCCATTTGCAAGGGGGTTACACTTACTCAGTCTTTGATATCAGATTTTTAGTGTGCACATCCCAGTGATATAATTTTACCCAGGATTGCGCAGGTTAGAAGCAATAGGTTGGTTAAGTGTGTTTTGCCAGTATGTATTTTACATTATGTTTACCCAAGATAGCCCAGATTTACAGCTATGGGTACAATAAGGGCTATTTAGAACAAAACGTGCCAGTCCAACTTATTTAGCTTATCCTTTGTACAATACTTATAGGCAAGATCTGATCATGGGACTACATGCTGGGAACCCTGTGGAAACTAGCGACTTCATTCCTCCTAAGTTTAATTTTGGTTTACTTTTTTTGATTACTATGAATTTCTGTTGTAAAGTCTGAGTTTATATTGTGAAATAATACCTTCTCCATGTAGGGCAGCACCATTTCCATGTGGGACAGGCTTAATCTGAGGAGTAAAACCAGGGAAGACCATCTGTAATGTGAGACATCTGAGACGTGTGACAATGGCCTTAGCAAAAATTAATCAATGATGCAGAGAGATTGAATACTGTACATTGTGGAATTAAATTGGTCAGTATGAAGACCTCCCTGCAGCCACACCCTGAAAGTGTGAGATGGCCACTTCTGCAGCAAAAGTGAGGTTCCCCCCATGCTCCTCGACCCCAGAATCACCTGATTGAGGTCCAGAGGCATGAGGGAGGGAACTGAGGGGCTGCAAAAGTTGTTTTTTAAAAGCGCTAAAAGCCGGCCTGGTGGTGCTGAGGGCTGAGGCACTGGATGCCTCACCTTGTGCTTCACCAGTGACCCGAGTTTGGGAATGAACTCAGGCCGCCAGGGTGCTAGCAGGGGGGAAGAGTGGGAGCAGAATTGAGTGATGGCTCTTCTCTCCCAAGAAGGGAGGGGGTCACCTGCCCACAGTCCCGCCATCACCGGATGAAAGTCCAGTGACAGGCGTGGGGGTATCGGTGCAACTGGTAGGGTGGGAGGCATCCTGCTAGATGTGCATACGCGTGCCTCCACATGCGCACATCACATTGGGGATGCGCGGGAGCAGGGATCTAAAAGGGGGGAGCTAAAAAAAGTGCTAAAAAGCTCATGTAAATAAGCCAGCAGCCAAGGCTGCTGGAAACTGTAGTCCTGCCCCACCCAGTACAATAGCAATACCAATGGCGAACCTTTGGCATCGACAAATGCTTGTTTGAAGATTGCCTCTCTTTAAGAATTTGAGCACAATTGTGCTTGTCCAGATGGCTTAGCCCTCACTTTTTTTTTGTACTGGTATTAATATTATTTTGTTTTGGGTAAGGGAGGTGAGGCAGGTTATGAGACAGGCTATAAAATGGATATTGAGATAAAAAAAGGAAACCGACCACTGGTTTAAACTAGCTGTTGAGTGGTGGGCAAGGAAAAGTTTATTAAAAAAAAAAAATCTTGGTTTAGCAATTGCAGCATTACAATGAGTAGCGTGTCCTTCGGACCACCCTAAGTGACACAGCCATTCATGCAACTGCTGGGAAGTGCCCAAAGTATCCAGCCATGCTGTTAGACCTGCCTAGATAGCCTGTCTGCATTGACATTTTGTTTACCAGTGCGGTGCTGGATGGTCATGTTGTATGCCTGCAGTACCAAACCCCAGTGTAGTAGTTTTCCATTTTGCCTACTTGACCTATGAAGCCAGATCAGGGGATTATGATCTGTGGCCACAGTAAATTCTCTCCCATATAGGTAAGGCTGCAGCTTCTGAAGGGCCCACACTATTCCCAAGTACTCCTTGATTGTGGCATAAGCCTCCTCCCTGGGCAGAAGCCTCCAGCTGAGGTAGACGACCAGGTGCTCCTCTCCCTGCTGGGTAACCTGGCGCAGCACAGCACCCAGGCCATGGTCAGAGGCATCCACATGGACAATGAACATTAGACTGTAATTGGGACTGACTAATACAGCTGGCCCACTTAAGGCCTTCTTTAGCTCCTGAAAAGCAGCCTTACAGCCCTCTGTCCATGGCACCTTATCTGGCTTTCCCTTCTTGGTTATGTCTGTCTGTGGTTTGGCCAGATCACTATGGTGAGGAACAATCCTCCGGTAGTACCCCGCTGTCCCCAAAAATGCTCTTACCTGTTTCTTGGTGGTAGGAGTGGGCCAAGCCAGGAAGGCATCGACCTTGGCAGGCTCCGGGCAGATGCATCCACTGCCCACCCATTGTCTGAGGTAGGACACTTCTGCCATACCTGTCTGGCACTTTTCCATCTTGACTGTCAGACCTGCATCCTTCAGCCTGCAGAACACCTCCCGCACATTCTTGATGTGTTCCTCCCAGGTCTGGCTGTATATGGCTATGTCATCCATATGCCAGTGCAAACTCATCTGCCCCAGACAGAATGCAATCCTCAAGCCATTGAAAGGTTGCAGGTGCATTCTTCATTCCAAAGGACATTACCTTGAATTCGTATAAGCCAAATGGAGTGACAAAAGCTGATCTCTCCCTGGCTGCAGGGGTCAGACGTACCTGCTAATAGCACTTTGTTAGGTCAGTTTTGTTCATATACTTGGCTCCCCCAAGTCGCTCCAGGGTCTCGTCTGTTCTGGACATGGGATAGACATCTGACTCCGTGCAGCTATTGAGCCTCCGGTAGTCAATGCAAAATCATGTGGTACCATCCTTCTTGGGGATCAATACCACAGATGAAGTCCAGGGACTACTGGATTCCTTGATTACTCAAAGTTCCAGCATCTCCTTCAGCTCCCTTTTCACAGGTTGTTTAATCTGCTCAGGTACCATGTAGGAAGCCTGTTTCAGGGGCACCTGGGTCCCAGTATCCACATGGTGCTCAGTCAGCATGGTGTACCTTGGTTTACCTGTGAATATGTCCTCAAATTCCCTCAGCACAGCTCGAATCTCCTGCACCTGGGCTGGTGTCAGCTGTTTGGAGAGGGTGAGGTTGTCCACGGAGGAAACAACCCGGGCCTCACCAAGAAGGTCTGCCAGTGGATCAGCCTCAGTTTCCTCTTCTGGTGTGCTGCATACAGTGAGAACCAATTCTTCCTAGTCATAGTAGGGCTTTCTCATGTTAACATGATACACCTTTCACCTGCACCTCCTGCCAGGTAGCTCTATCATGTAATTGACATCACTAACCTTTCGGAGAATGGAGAATGGTCCCTCCCATGATGCCTGTAGTTTATTCTGTCGGACAGGGATGAGTGCCATCACTCACTGTCCCACCTCATATTCTCTGGTTGGGCTCTGCAGTCATACCACACTTTCTGCCACTGTTGCACAGTGGCCAAGTGCTCCTGAGCAAGCCCCATGAGCTCCTTAACGCAGGTCCTGAAATTTAGGACTTACTCCACAACATACTCTCCTTGGGAGGCACAGTCACCCTCCCATTCATCCCAAACCAAATCTAGGATCCCCTTTACCCTATGGGAAAACAGGAGCTCAAAAGGTGAGAACCCTGTAGACTCCTGGGCGATTTCTTTGTATGCAAATAGGAGATGAGGCAAATATTTATCCTAATCCCTGTTTTGCTGATCAGCAAAAGTCCTTAACATGATCTTAAGGGTTGAATTAAATCGCCCCACCAGACTATTATTTTGGGGATGGCATGGCGAGGTTTTGAGCTGCTTTACCCCACACTTCTCCCATAAACTACTCATTAACCCCGACATGAAATTAGTGACCTGATCTGTCCACCCTGATAAATATTCCCAACAGTGCGTCAGCCACCAGTTCCAAATCAGTGGATGATAAGGCCACTGCAACTAGGTATCTTGTGGCATAGTTGACTACCACCAGGGTATTCTGCTTGCCAGTGTGACTTGGGGTGCTTAGTGGCCACACTTTGTCCACAGCTACCCTTTTGAAGGGTTCCTCAATAATGGGCAGGGGCACCAAAGCAGCCTTGGCCTTGTCACCCATTTTCCCCACCCTCTGGCACTGTGGACAAGTTCTGCAATAATTTGCCACATCCTTGCCAATACCAAGCCAGAAGAAATTGTTGATCAGTCGCTTTTTTGTGCACCTCACACCCAAGTGGCCTGAAAAAGGGATATCATGGGCAAGGGCCAAAAGCTGCTGGTGGTGAACCTTAGGGACTACCAGCTGCTGGAGCACCTCTCCATCTAGCCCTTCCCCTGCTGCACATTCTCTGTACAACAGCCCATTGTTCCAGTAAATTGATTCTTTACCTCCCTAAGAGCTCTCAGCCCTGTTAGCTACTTCCCTCAGTTTTTGCAAGGTCAAATCAGTCCACTGTACAATGCCCAGCTCCCCTCAACTGACCCTTCTTAGCTCCTGTTCAGAAGGAAGTCCCTGTGGGCTCCTCCATTTGTGACTAGGGCTCAGGACTGCTGTTTCTAGCCAGCTTCTCCCCTGTGTTAGCCACTTCCTCAGCTGCTGAGGGCGGGGCTGGACCTGGTTGAGTCACCCCCACTTCACCCTCAGAAGCTTGCCCTTTTGCCTGGCTGTGGGTTGTAATATAAACCAGAGATTCCCTGTGGTCAAAATCATGCACCACGATCACATTTACATGAAGATCCTCCACCACTTCCACCTCCTTTTCTCCATAGCCACCCTCCCAGCTCAGGAAGAATCAAGCCATTCGCATTTGGACTGCTGGCCCTATGATTCCCCGGGCCTTGGAGTACTGCCCTGGCAGCATCTGCTCTTCCTGGATTAGATCCTACCTCACCAGGGAGATATAAGGGAGGCAGTATAGCGCAGTGGTTTAAGGCTCTGAACTGCAAATCTGGTGACATCCAGCAGACCAGACTGGGGTTTGAATCCCACAGCTTCCACTTGCATACTGTGTGACCCTGAGCAAGTCACTTAACGTCCCTGTGCTCCCAGGTCGCTCCTGTAAAAAAGCTTTCAGCTTAGTGTGCTACTCCTGGTTAAACAACTAAATAAAAAATAAATATATAAATAAGAGCCTGTGCCTGGCAATCCCTGGGTTACTGTCCCATTAACTACAACTGGGTGCATATGCTTGGAGGAGGCATGTAGTTCTTCAGGATGCACACACCCTACCATCAGACCAGTGCTATTTTGATCACCCTCTCCCCCAGGCCTTTTCCGCTTAATTATTTTCTGAGGGCAGTTATACCTCAAATGCCCCACTTGATTACAAATATGACATTTCTTAGGCCTGGCTCCTGAGTCCCTTTAGAATCAGAGGGTTCTGTTTTGGGCTCAAGTGCAGACTGGTTTCCTTTGGGCTGCCCCCCATGAGACCCCTAAGAATCATGTGCTGCCCCCCCCATGAATCTTACACTGTGCATATGGTCTGCTGGCCATGTACAGGTCAGCGCTTTCTGCCACTTCCTTGGAGGAGCTTTATGCCCTGTCTAGCAACCATATGCATAGTTCCTCAGGTACAATTCTAAGTAATTGTTCCTTTACCATTAAATATTTTATAAATTCCACAATGTCTGCTTTTGCCCCATCCACCCACTGGTCAAGATAAGTGTACAACTGAACATGTAGAACCATAGAAAGATACAGTGGCACTCGGGACTAACTTGAAAAATTGAAGGTCCAAAATGAAGAAAGTTGCATAAACAATTTAATTCAAAGTAGGAAGGTCTGGCAGTGAGCAGAGCTCCTCCCTGGCCACCCTCCACTGCACTCTGCCAGACCTTTCTATTTTGAATTAAATCATTTATGCAACTTTCTCCATTTTGGACATTCAATTTCTTAAGCTGGTCTCGAGTGCCACTGCATCTTTGAGTGGTTCTACTAACTCTAGGGCTGGCTGGCTTTTTCAGTGAGCACCGTTCTGTATGGTGCAGGCCATGGCTATTTTTCTTGTCTTTTACAATTGAACATGCAATTCTGTGTAGCTGTCTTCTAAGCTTTTCTTTAGCTCCCTAAATTTCTTTCTGTAAGCCTCCAGAGTTAATTCAAAACATTTCAATAACACAGTTTTAACCTTATCATAGTTAACATGATCTTCATCGCCCGTTTTAGAAAATGCCTGCAAAGCCCACCCCATAAGTAAGAGTGTGAGATGAGTTGACCATGCAGCCTTAGCCAATTGAAATTGCTCACAAACCCTCTCGAATGACCTTAAAAACAGATCAATATCATCTACCTCTCTAAACTGGGGAAACAACTTATTTTGGCTTCATGGGGAAAACCCCCTCCACCATTATTCACTTTTTGCTGGCTGCGCAGGGTCATGATTTCCCCTCTCATGCTGTTGTCCCTGGATTGCATGCAGACATTCTTTTTTTCTGTCCTGATGTTCTTTTTCTCTGTCCCCCAGTCTTTTTCTTCCAGTTCTTTCTCTGCTTCCCGCATACTGGTCTCTGCATCCAGTCTTCTTGTTTCTGCTTCTGCTTCCAGTCTTTTTGTCTCCAGTTCCAGCTTTTTCACCTCCAGCTACTGTATTTGTCTCACAACAACAGCTGTAGTTGCAGGGTATAAAGCTGATTTGAGGGGGTCTGCTGTGCCAGCTCCAGATTCACCCCCAGGAATCTTCTGCTTCTGGTCTTGTGCCACCAGGGCGGCTTTGAAGTCAGCCTTCTTTTTCTGTTTTAGACCTTCAAGTTGGATCCCCTTTTCTTGGCACTTGTCAGAAACCTGTTGCACAGTAAATGGGTCATACTCTGGGGAACTCATTCTCTCAACTATACTAAACTGTGCTAACTAGAAACACAAACAAAACAGCTGTAAAACTGTACTCTCTTGTATATCCTGTTTTGGAACTGCTAAGGTAAATGTTCCACTGGCAAACTCTGTCTCTTAATGTGATAGAAAGTCCACAGTCACCCCACCACTGCCTACCAATTTGTGACAAACTGCTTCTCTCTCTGGGCTGTAACGGCTTTCAGAAAGGTGTTTGCCTTTTTTTTTTCACTGCCACCAGCTGGGGTTCACCCAGTGAAATCCACCTTCCCCCTTTACAGAGCATGAAGATAAAACATGCAATTGCAAAGGTTAAAGTCTGGTAGTGTGTCTCTCGGATGGTGGATGCTAGCAAGTTTTGCCCAGCCAGTGTAAATCATGAATTACCTTAGTAATTTAAATCACAGCCACAACTGTTGAGTAAAGCTCTTTAGTTAACAGAAGGTCAAAAGTTGCATTACAGGATATATATATATATATATATATATATAAAATAAACATAGAAACATAGACTTTGATGGCAGATAAGGACCACTAGGCCCATCTAGTCTGTCCATTTTCCTACCTACAGGATAGGCCGCAGATCCTAGTTAACCAACAGCCTATTTCTTCCTACCCCCACAAGAATTGCCTTATGTCTGTCCATGCATTCTTGAATTCTCCCACAGTTTTAGACCCCCAACCTCCTCAGGAAGGCTGTTCCATGCATCCACTACCCTCTCTGTGAAATAATACTTCCTCACATTGCCCCTGAACTGCCTCCTTCTATCTTTAAATTGTGTCCCTTGTTCTTGCAAGTCTCTTTTCTGAAAGATGCTACCCTCTTGGACTTTGTTGATTCCACTGAGGTACTTAAAGTTTCTATCATGTCCCCTCTCCCTTCTTTCCTCAAGGGTACACATATTAAGCTCCTTTAGTCTCTCTTCATACGGCTTCTTGCAGACCCTGCACCATTTTAGTTGCCCTCCTCTGGACTGCCTCTATCCTGTCTATGTCCTTGCGGAGATGGGGTCTCCAGAACTGGACACAGTACTCCAGATGGGGTCTCACCAACTGTCTGTACAGAGGGATAACAACTTCCTGTTTTCTGCTGATGATGCCTCTCCCTATACATCCCAGTATACCCCAGCCCTCCCTACTGCCTTCTCACATTGCTTGCTAACCTTAAGGTCATCTGATATGATTACCCCCAGGTCCCTTTTTTTTTAGTTGTTGTTACATCCTCCCCACCCATTGCATATTCTTCCCCTAGGTTCTTGTTTCCCAGGTGCATTATTTTGCACTTCTTTGCATTGAATCCTAGCTGCCATACTTCTGACCATTCCTCCAACCTTGCCAAGTCCCTTTTCATCCTTTCTATGCCTCCTTGTGTATCAACCCTGTTGCAGATCTTTGTGTCATCTGCAAAAAGGCATACTTTTCCTTCCAGTCCCTCTGCAATGTCACTGATGAAGACATTAAAAAGGACTGGACCCAATACTGAACCCTGTGGTACCCCACTAATAACCCCCCTTTCTTCAGAGTGGACTCCATTTACAATTACCTTCTGTGTCCTGTTGTCCAGCCAATGTTTTACCCAGGCTACCACACTGGGTCCCACTCCCAGGCTGGTTAATTTGACTATTAATCTTTTGTGTGGGACTGTGTCAAATGCCTTGCTAAAGTCTAGGTAGGCCATGTCCACAGCCCCTCCCTGGTCTACTACTTTGGTCACCCAGTCAAAGAAATCTATTAGATTCATCTGACATGACCTTCCCACTGTGAACCCATGCTGCCTTGGGTCCTGTGCTCCACTGGCCTCTAGGTACTCGACTATTCTTTCCTTCAGAAGTGACTCCATCACTTTCCCTACCACAGAGGTCAGACTGACAGGTCTGTAGTTTACTGCCTCTGTCTTAGACCCACTTTTGTGAAGGGGAATCACATCTGCCTTCCTCCAGTCCTCTGGTACCACGCCATCCTCCCATGATTTATTAAAAAGAGTAGCCAGTGGTTTCACTAGTTCCTCCCTTAATTCTTTTAGAATTCTGGGGTGAATTCCATCAGGACCCATTGCTTTGTCCACCTTCAGTTTTAGGAGTTCTTGCAGAACCCTTTCTTCTGTGAAAGGACTGGGATCGACCCCCTATCAGAGTGCTTCTGTTAATTGGATTAGGCACTCCCCCTCCTCTTTTGTGAATGCTGAGCAGAAATATTCATTCAGTATTCCTGCTTTTTCACTGTCCCCCTCTGCCCACCCACCGTTCATTCTATTCAGCCTCACTATCCCTCCCTTTGTCTTTCTACGCTCGCTGATGTACCTATAAAAGGTTTTATCCCCCTTCTTAACTGAGTTGGCTATCTTTTCCTCAGTTTGGGCCTTTGCTAATCTGACTTCCCTCCCTTCTTCCTTCTGCCTTAACTGGTACAGCTCTCTGTCCTGCTCCTTCTGTGTTTCCTTATACAAATATATAATATATATATGTCTAACACAAGAGAATAACATAGAAACATATAAGTTATAACTGTATTTCTGTCTCTTATAGTCTCCCTTAGAGTAGGTAATTCTTGTCCTTCTTTGAATGCACCAACTATTTACCATGTATGTATTTAATTGTTCCAATCAGTTTGAAGATCTATAGGTGTCCAATTATATTCATTTTATCTTCCAGTTTATATTTGAGTGGTCCAATCCTTTTGAATTCTGTGTGAGTGTATGTGTATGAGCACTCCTCCCTTTTGGTCACTTTTTCTGAGATTTACAACCTGGACATCACCTTATCTAGATGCTGCAGGGCAGTGGAACCCCAGTGTTTTTTTTTTTTTCAGACTGCTAGGAAAAATCCAATTCAAAAATCCAAGCCATTAACTCTTTCCTTCCCATTTCTGTCACAGTCCTCCTCTGTGTGAGCTGGGAAGTGTTGACATCAGCAGCAACATCCTCAACTCAGCTGTCCATGCCCAAGTCTGCTAATAAATGTAGATCACCAGCCTGGCAACAGAATGGGTGACTCCTTTTATACAGAATGTTAACTGTTTAATATTATTGATGCTCTTTAATTTTTATAGGTACCATTAACTGTCCTCTCCACAATATCAGATAAGTAGAGATTACGTTGTCTTTTTATTCTCTTTTTTTACATATACTGTATAACGCAAAATAGTGTAGCCAAATTTCCGCGCGGTCTGGATCTCAAGATTAATTGGCGTTACCTTATATTAGCACTTCAGCGGTGATTTTTGGAACATGGAAGTCAGCTGTCAATTGCACACAATTAGATGCCTGTGTTCATTGCTGTTTGTGTGTCTGTCTGACAAGATAAATGATGAGCGAGCGAGGGCAGGGCAGGAAATCTGCAAGAGGTACGGAAGAAGCTGTGATACAGTAGATGATGGGGGGGTGAGTTGTAAAGGTAGCCAGAATGGAGAACCAAGAGGGTAGCTTGATTCTAGCTGATTGGGGGGATTGGAACAAGGACTAGGGCAGGGATAGTATGAGCAAGTGAGGGCAGGGCGAGAGGTACAGTGAACCTGTGGAGAGGGTAGTACATGGATTCAGATGAGCGAGCGAGGACAGGGCATTGGAGAGAGGTACAGTGAACCTGTGGAGGGGTAGTACAGGGATTCAGATGAGCAAGCGAGGACAGGACATCGGTGAGAGGTACAGTGAACCTCTTAGAGTTGCAGCTGTTCAAATTGTGGAGGGGGCAGTACAGGGATTCAGATGGAGAGGATATACAGTAAGTCCTATATAAAGCCAAGATAAATGACAAGTGAGTGAGAGCAGGGCGGGAATCGGCGTGAGGTACGGAAGAAGCTGGTGATACAGTAAGCAATATAACCTCATGAGAATGGTTACTGTTTTGCTGTGTGACAGAACTAATTTAATGCTGTTGTTTGGTTGCCGTTAGTTGTGCTCTGATGTGGTTTAACATGCATCTAGAAATGCAACACACTATTTTTCTCTTTCAAACAATGTTAGCTGTCAAAGTATTTCCACAGTCGAATAGCTATCAGTGGATATAGCGAATATTTTTTGTCTGCTAAAATAAGGAGTTATACAGTATTCCCCTGAACTATGGATCCTTTGTGACCCCCTTTCATACATCTTCCTGATAATGTTCATCAAGTGAACCCCATTCTAAGATAGATGAGTATGTGTTTTGGGTTTTATTATTTGGCAAAAAAATGTATAATGGTAATGGTGCATCTGTTGTAAGTTGTGTTGTTTTTTTTTGGTTTTTGTTTGTTTTTTACAATCCACTGGAGCTGTCATGTCATTTTAATTAAGCTTAGATGCCAGATCAGGTTTAGATGGCTGTGCTTTCCCCTTCATTATGTATAGCCTTCATCTATGTGATGCAGTTAGTAAAAAAGGGCGCAGGTCAAATATGCCGGGGGGGTGGAGCAGCAAGCTGGCCGCAATACTACTCTGCTCCCTGCATCTACAGATTTCAAGTGGTGTTAAAGCTTACTCATCGTTGAAGATTGCTCCGTCTTTCTATTTTTTTTTAAAGATTTTTTTGTTGTTTTTTTTTAGTTTTTGATAACCGGGTAAGTGCACTAGACACAAAAGTGACTATTTTCAGGCACAACCCGAGAGGTTACAACATTAACAGAAAAAAAACAGTGATGATACAGTACAGTATAGGAGTACAACATATAAGGGATACAATTAAAACTGATAACAATTTGAGCAATTTGAGGTGACGGGAGAAACATTCTGAAGTTCTTCATATCAGAAGTGAAAGTAAGTGCATATTATACTACAGCATTTAAGCATATAGTAAAAATGGATAACAGTTTGAGCAATTGGTGTATCCAGGAAACAATACAGACATCTCACATATCAAAGCACAACAAAGGTAAGTGCACATATAACAGTTGATTACCATTCTAGGCATCAACTCTATTCTACAAAACTGGCTATAACAAAGAATATGACACCAATGAGGGAACAAGTAGGTAAGAAAGATTAAGGTAGTAAGACCTCGGAGGGAGAAAGTAGGAGGGGGGGAGAGATGTGTAAGAGGTGGGGTAGGAAAAGGGTGGTAAGACAAGTAGAAACTATGAGATATGAGTACTGGAGGAGGACACCAAGACAGTAATAGCATAGGGAGTCAGGAATCTGGGGTGGTTTAAAACAATTGTACTGTGTACTCTCAATTAGCAGAGAGTGATGCCTCTTTTTAAATGAGGCATGGCTAGGTGACTGGTGTATTGGGGCAGTGAGTTCCAGTAACGGGGGGTCATGTAGGAAAAACCTGTTTTCCATTTGGAAGTGTTACATCTGGGAATGTGGAGTAAGGAAAGATCAGCAGAACAGAGACCATAGAAGGTGGTCTGTGGGGTGAGTGCAGCGATGAGAGAGCTAGGCATACTGGAACTCAGGATTCTTTCCAGAAGGGCTCCAAGAGAAAGGAGCTGGTGGACCATAGGAGAGGGCCAATTAAGATCTGCTTAGAGCAGGCAGCGATGTTTTAACTTAGGGGATGCAGAGGTATAACGACATATATTATTATAGGTTATGTCCCATTTGTGTAGGGAGGTTTTAGATGCATTGCCGTAAATTGAAGTTCTGTATGCAAGGGATGGGAGGAGAATTTCTCTGGCAGTGGTCAACCTCGCGGAAGGGGTGAGAACATGGCTAGTTCTGTAGGCTAACCCTTGCTTAGTATTGGCCACCTTACACACAGTAGTAGTATGAATCTCATAGTTAAGGGATCCATTGAGTAGAACCCCCAGGTATTTAAATGTGTTTACCACTTCCAAAGGGGTATCATTTACACTTACTATTTTGAAGAGATCACGAGTGTTTTTTAGTTTGGCAGGCAAGCCAAGAACCATAGCCTGAGTCTTGCTAACGTTGAGAACCAGCCTATAGCTAGTGATCCAGGATTGTACATTTAGGAAGTCCTTCGACAGATTGTGGTTGAGAGTAAGCACATTATCAGAGCTGGTATAGAGAATGAGGTCATCAGAGTACAGCAGCGATCAGCAGGAGGAGGCATTTCTCATTATATTATTAATGAAGATTGGGAAGAGGAGAGGTCCTAGGATGGATCCTTGTGGTACCCCAATGTTAATGACTGTTTTGTCAGAGGTTGCAGAGTTGAACTTTACAGCTTGCATCCTGTTGAATAGGTAACCATTAAACCAGTTCATGGACTGTGCTGAGAAACCCAGGGATAGGAGGTTAGCTAGCAGGAGGGGGGTTATCAATGAGCTCAAATGCCTTTGTGAGATCTATAAAAATGGCTTCTGTTAGAAGACCCTGATCCATAGCATGTAGTGTATCATTGGTTAGCTGTAGCAGGGCAGTTTGGGTGCTGTGACCCTTTCTAAGGCCATGTTGATTTGTGGACAGGAGGTTACACTTGCTGAGGTGCTCTGTTACCTGTCTTGTGATGAGCGTCTTCAGGATTTTGTTCAAGACGGATAATATTGCTACTGACCTATAGTTCACTAAATCTATCTTGTCACCTTTTTTAAAGACCGGTGTAACTCTGGCCATTTTCCAGATATCTGGCACTACTCCTTCACTAAGGGACATAGTGAAGGTTTTAGATAGTGGCCCTGCAACAAAGGGGGAAGCCAGCTTGAGGAGCTTAGGCTCCAGGCAGTCAGACCCAACCGCAGTGTTGTCCAATATGGCATTGAGTAACTTGAGTACATCTGTTTTGGAGACAGCTTTAAAGCAGAATGGCAGTCCCACTGGCGTACCTTTTGGGGAGGAGATATCAGGAGTAGAGGGTGCGGCAGGGAAGGAAGTAGTATATTTGGAGAGGTTTGAGAAGTGATTGTTGAAGGTGTTTGCTATTGTGTGTGGATCTGAGCAGTGGACTCCATTCAGTATCATATCATTTGTAGTGTGGGATTGCTTGGATCCGAGAAAGGTTTTTATGTGTGACCATAATTTCCTGGGGACACCAGCTGCATCCACCAATAATCCCTTACAGTACTGGCTTTTTGCAAGCCTGATTTACTTCTTGTACTTCGTGCGCTGTTTGCTATAGAAATTAAAGTCCACTTGGAGGCCCGAAGTTTTGAATTTTCTCCAGCATTTGTCCCTAGCCTTGAGTGATGCAAGTAAGTCCTTGTGCCACTGTAACCCCCAGGTGGCGCTATCCCAATGGCTACTACCCCTGCCTGCATAACTGCTAACAGATTAAGGGGCCTAGGTCCAATGGCAGGTGCCTCCACCCAGAGGTTGGGGTTAAGACAGTCTGGTTTGACTTGGTCACAGCCTTCTAGGTCACTGCAACCCCCCTTTCTTCCCACTAGTGGCCCACACAATATATCAGAAGTACCTTCACAGTATACACTTACCCCCAGGACTGGTTCAATCAGTTTGACTCTGGGGACTCCCTGTAAAACAAGATGATACAAGGCAAAAGCCACAGTACAACACTTTAACATAAATGAATATCTCAGTGTAACTTTGCTGAAACAAACAGATCTGATTTATTTAAGGGAATATAACAAGGACAGGGAAAATCAGGTTAATTAGTTTAGACACCTTAATAATCACACTACTGTGCACATGTTCAGAGTCCCAAATTGTCACGTTTACTGGGTACCCAGGATGGGAGGGGGCTAGCCAGGATTGGTGCAGCTGGATGGGGCCCTATGATGGAAAAACACTTGCACAATACCTAATTGTAATCCGGAGCCGGATGGCTCAGTTCGTGAAGAAATGAAACAGCAACAAATAGATGGCACACTTGCAATTTGATAAACAGATGGCAGGGAGCTACCCTGCTTTGTACTCACAGACTCAGTGCTGGGAACTGGATGGAAAGCAGATTGTCCTAGATCGCCAGGAGGAACAGAACATGTGAAAAAGGTCCATGTGACTGGACCCACTGCAGTTTAGAGCAAATAGATGTAGTCTGGATTAAGCTGGGGTTTACTTCCCGCTTCATGCACTCAATTCACTGTACAGGTGATTTGAAATGCGATTCCCCACAAGCACTACACACATTTATATGTAAAAGGAAAGTACTATACCAGGCAGGCTGCTTCTCGATCCCGATCGCAATTACTGCACAATACCCAGGAGAACACACAGCAGATTCAGTTCCTGACAGACCGAGCACGATTCAGCAATTTCTCCAGTGTTCTACAGGGTAAGCCTAGTTTCTGCTCTTCAGGTCTCCTTGATTCTCTTCACAGGTCAGATTCAGTCTGAACATGCACTTGCACAGGCTGCAGACTGAAATTCAGGGCCTTACACGTGCTTACCGTGCTAAAACTATACACCGAAGAAGCACATAGCCCCTTTTCTCTTCACTGTCTTACTTCATCTGATCTTTCCAGTAGACAGCCGGGCATTTCCTTTGAGTTCCTTCCAGTTCAGTTGGCTGGTTTGGCTGTCACTCACAGTAAACTCCCCCTATTGGTGGAAAAAAGGTGCCGAAGTCCAAACTACAATTCCCAGAAGCATTGGCCATACAGTACATAGGTGGCTCCACAGTGAGAGTTCAAGTTCTGATTTGCCAGCAGCAGGCTCCATTTCAAAGGTCCCCCCACACTGATTGGTCTAGTTCAGCAGTACAAAACCAGAATGGGGGACTAGGCAAACACAGTTCTGACTGCAAAGAAAAGCAGATTAGACAAACTGTATTTTCGTTATTACTCTAAATGATTTCTGGCAAACAGTTACATCATTGAAAAGTGCTCACTCTGCCCACTTAGTGACAGCAGAAACGGAGCAATTTGGCTGCAGCTTGAGTGGGACTCAAGCAGGGAAACACACAGACCCCCATCCAAATTAATTATGTCTGCAGGCAGGTACCAGAGGCTCTAAATGCACTCACAGATAAACGGCTTAGATGCCGAACACCATCCAGGCTTGGAGCATTATAGCAAGCTCCTGGAAGACTTTTGGGAACCCCCATTTGCAGGGGGGGTTACACAACCATTTGGATTGCTTACTGCTTACCCAGCGAGTGTGAAGACAAGTACGCTTATCCTGAATTGATAAAAACTCACTTAGAAAAATGTTGAGGGCGAGATCAGTGTTATGGGCCCAGTAGATAGGGGACCAGTCAGTCATAGCAACATCATGTAGAAAGTGAGCCTGGTTACGATCTGCATAGTTCCTGAACAATATATAGTGTGGGGGAGATATGAGAAGCACTGAGTGACTCCATACACTGAAGACTGAGGAGTGATCACTTATTGCGTCTGGTAAAGTGCCTGCAGCCACAACTCTAGCTATGCAATTTGTCGTGACCCAATCAACGAGGGTGCTAGAACCATTATTTTGTGATACTCTTGGGTCAATTATGATCTGTTGTAAATTGTAACTCTGCACCAGGGATTGAAGGGTACCATGGGATTTACTAAACCAATTTATATTCATGTCCCCGAGGATGAGTAGTTCATTCTGCCCAGCTGTTGAGGCACTGTGGTTCAGTAAATCCTCCAGGCCAGATTGTCCACTTTTGGTAGGATTGTAAGCATATATAATGTGGAGCTTCTTTGCCCCTAGGGTTAGGATGGTATGCAATGACTCACATGTAGAAGTATAGTCATCAGTCACTAGGGACAGATTAAGGTGGTTTTTGAAATAGACCATCACCCCCTCCAGCACATTTAGGGGGTGGCCTATCTCGACTTAGAAAGTTGTAATTAGGGAGTAGGCAGCAGGTATCAGGTATCGAGGGTTTTAGCCATGTCTCTGATATACACAGGACATCAGGCTGGTAGCTGTCAACCCAAGCATCAAGTTCTGCATGGTTGTGGAGCAGACTTCTAACATTTAGGTGAACTATGCACAGACCCTTAGTGCCATAACCAGCATTGCTTACGGATACTTGGCTGGGTATTGGACCTGGGTTCAGCTCAACGTCTCCAGACAGCATAAGGGCTAATAAAACCAGGTACCATACTTTATGAGGCAAAAATGGAGGGATTAGATAGCCATGGAGATGCCACCATTTTGCTACTGATGCCGCGGTGGAGTAGATAAGGAATCCTGGGGTAGCCCCAATGTACCTATCTGGCTGGATTATCATGCTTGAGTAAATGAAGTCATCAGGGTCTATACTCCCTTGCAGATATAGGTCCAGTGAAACACCAATAGTAAGTATGCTCAGGGATTGTAGAAAAAGGCTGAGAGTCAGCACTAACAGAGCTTGACTGGTCATCATTAGTTTAAAACAGAAACAAGCATTTGTCAATGCAGGAATGTTGTCTTGCTGGCGTTAGCATTGGTAGTGCAGGACATAGAGAGATGCATAATAGGAATGGTCATGAAGTATGGATCCGACATCAATCCTACCCCACCCTGCAGAGACTGACAGGCATTGAGGTGTGCCCTTGGATCATCGGCCATAAAGCACACACCATTTCACCTCACCCTTCATTGCAGACGCCGACATGTGTCGAGGTGTGCCTTGGGATGTTCGGGATTTACACTCACCCCATTCCATAAGGAAATATAGAAACATAGAAGTTGATGGCAGATAAGAACCACAAGGCCCATCCAGTCTGTCCATTTTTTCTACCTTATGAATATGCCATAGGCCTGTACTCTGTCAATGGCCTATCTAGTCATACTTATCTGTATTGTTCCCTTATGCCTATCCCATGCCTGTTTGAAGCCCTGCACTGTATTCATATCCACCACTTCCTGAGGTAGGCCATTGCATGCATCCACCACCCTTTCTGTGAAAAAGAACTTTCTCACATTACCCCTTAATCAGCCTCCCTCTAATCTCATGCTGTGTTCCCTTGTCCTGCTATTTTTCTTATATTGAAACTTGTTAGACTCTTTCACCTTGTTAATGCCCTTAATATGTTTGAATATTTCGATCATATCACCTCTCGCCCTCCTTTGCTCTAGGGT
This sequence comes from Neoceratodus forsteri, assembly GCA_016271365.2. Classification (NCBI taxonomy): domain Eukaryota; kingdom Metazoa; phylum Chordata; order Ceratodontiformes; family Ceratodontidae; genus Neoceratodus; species Neoceratodus forsteri. The sequence continues at coordinate 1,394,902,863 of CM028131.1, read as the reverse complement.
ATACATATTGAGCTCCATTAATCTGTCCTCATATGTTTTCTGATGCAGTCCCTGAACCCTTTCGATTACCCTTCTCTGGACTGCCTCCATTTTGTTAATATCTTTGTGCAGGTGCGGCCGCCAGTACTGCATGCAATACTCCAGATGGGTCCTAACCAGTGTCTAGTAAAGAAGGATTATCACCTCCCTCTTACGACTTACGATACACCCCAACATTCCTCTAGCCTTACCTACTGCTTTAGTGGTCTGCTTGGATGATTTCAGGTCATCTGTGATGATGATGCCCAAATCTCTTTCTTTCTTTGCGATTGCCAGCAATTCCCCTCCCAACCTATAGGTGGCCTCAGGGTTTCTCTTCCCTATGGGCATGATCTTGCACTTCTTTATGTTAAACCCCATTTGCCACTTTTCTGACCATTTTGCTAGTTTACCCAGATCTCTTCTCATTCTGCCCACCCCATCTGGATCATCTACTCTGTCGCAGATCATAGTGTCATCTGCAAACAGACAAACCTTACCCTCCAGTCCATCTGCAATGTCACTGATGAAGATATTGAAGAGGACTGGCTCCAGGACTGATCCCTGAGGTACCCCACTTGTGACTTGCATCTCTTCTGAATGTATACCGTTTACCACCACTCTCAGTTTTCTGTCCACCAGCCAGTTTGCCACCCAGTTGACCAACTTCTGATCCAGCCCAAGCCTACCCAGCTTATTAAACAATCTTCTATGTGGAAAAGGATCGAAAGCTTTGCTGAAGTCAAGGTAGGCAACATCAACTGCTCCCCCTTGGTCCACCACTCTTGTTACCCAGTGAAAGAAATCCATGAGATTAGTTTGACAGGACCTTCCTGTTGTAAACCCATGCTGTCTTGGATCCTGTGTTCCTATGGATTCCAGGTGTTGCACTATCCTTTCCTTAAGGAGTGCCACCATAATCTTGCCCACTACTGAGGTAAGACTGACTGGTCTGTAGTTCTCTGCCTCCTCCCTGCTACCACTCTTGTGAAGTGGAATCACATCAGCCCTTCTCCAGTCTTCTGAGACCTCTTCTGTGCTCAGAGACTCACTAAACAGTTCCGATAATGGCTCTGCTAGTTCCACCTTTAGCTCCTTTAGTACCCTGGGATGTATGCCATCAGGTCCCATTGCCTTGTCCACCTGAGCTTAGCGAGCTCTTGTAGGACCCTTTCTTTTGTGATAGGACTAGTGCACACTTCCCTTCCCCTTGTGTCCATGGTGCTGAGCTGTGGGCCCTACCCTACCTTCTCTCCAGTAAGTACTGAACAGAAGTATCTATTTAGGATAGATGCTTTCCCTTGGTCCTCCTCCACACACTCCCCTTATCCCCTTTGATCTTAGAAATACCCCCTCTGGACTTTCCCTTTCACTAATGTAGTTATAGAAAGTCTTTTCCCCTTCTTTTACTGTTTGTGCTAGTATTTCATTAGTTTGGGCTGTTGCCTGCCTTCCCTGCTTCCCTTAGGGAAGTTTGGTATGCCTCCCTATCTTCATCCCGCTGCGTTCACTTATATTTCCTGAAGGCCAGCCTTTTGGCTCTGACCTTTTCCGCTACTGTTTTTGAGAACCAAAGTGGTTTCCTCCTTCCTTTACTCTTGCTTTTCTCTCTAACACAATGGGATGTTGCTTCAAGTATTGCATCCTTAGTGTTTGCCCACCTTGCCTGTACCCCCTCACCTGTATTTCATCGTGGCAGGGCTAGCTTAACTCTGTTGGCCATCTTATCAAAGTCAGCTCCTCTAAAGTCCCATATTTTGCTTTGGAATGGGATGATTTAGTTCTAGTGGCCAAACTGATGCCCCTCTGCACTTTAAACTCTTCCTGTACTCACAGCTTACTAGAAGGAACAGACCACTTAGGCCCACCTGCCCAACAGGGAGAGCATTGTTAGTGTGCAACTCCCTTATCTTGCTCTGGGCCCACTCTATCCCAATTTGACTCCTCTCTGCCTACCTGCAAGCCTTACAGTATTGCTGCCTGGAACGATGAAACCACACTGTTCTTCTACCTACTGCCTGCATTGTAAACCCCTGTTGTTACTTGTATTGACCCTGTGTGCTAATTCTCTTTAATGTAATCCTTCACTTGTTTTTGCCTGATGTTCATGTATGTACCTTGTAATCTTCCGGATCGCATCTGAAAATAGGCACTTGGCTGTCTAGTGTGCTTACCTGGTTAACAAAAGCAAATAAATAAATGTGATGGTCACTGGCCCCCAGGTGACCTTCTACCTGGAGATCTGTGATCTTCTCCCTGTTAGTCAGTACTAGATCTAGGATAGCCCTGTCTCTTGTGAGTTGTTCTACCAGTTGTTTGAGGCCCTCCCCTGTAGGGAATCCATTATGTGTTTAGTTGGGTAGGCAGAGGCTAAACTGGACATAGTAGCCATTAGCGAGACATGGTTCACCAGTAACCACACTTGGGAGACTTCAGTACCTGGCTATGTACTGTTCAGAAGAGAGTGAGGTGCAAAAAGGGGGGGAGGAGGAGTGGCTCTTTATGTCAAGGAAAATATCAAAGCTACAGAAATTCAGAATACACATAAGGAGCCAGAAGAACTGTGGGTCACCCTGGAAATAGGAAATGGGACAGCCATATGAACTGGGGTTGTCTACAGGCCTCCAGACCAGGGGGAGGACATAAACACATTACTGTTAGAAAATATACAAAACATGACAGCTAAAGGGGAGGTTTTGATAATGGGAGTCTTCAACATGCAAGATACAGATTGGTCAATACCAGCAGGAACATCCGCCTGGTAAACTATGTCTTGCTAATGGCTACTATGTCCAGTTTAGCCTCTGTCATTGTTGCCTGCAGGTCTAGGATCTTGTTTCCCAGACTGCGGGTTTTTGTGTACATGATTTTCCATTGGCCAGATTTCTGTGTGTTAGTTGTTGGGCAAGGTCCGGCGTTTCCTCTGCATCTCATATGGGGAGCCAGACCTTTTTCCTTACCTGGTGATGCAAATGAACTACAAACATGCTGAACTCCTGTTTGATCACTAGCTGAGGGGGGAGGGGTGTTTTTCCCATTCAATGTATCAAGTGCTGCACCCCTCTCCCCATTTGCTAGTTTAAATATTCTGCAAAGATGTTAAACTTCTGCCCCAATGCACTGACTCCCTCCTTAGTCAGATGCAGTCCATTGAATTTAAAGAACTGTCACTCCCGAAACTGTTGCCAGTTACCAATAAATTGATGTCCTTTTTCCTGGCACCAGCCCTTGAGTCACATGTTTAGCTTTCCTGTCTCCCCTTCTCTGAACTTCTGCCCATCTGTCCCCCTCTCCCAGACTGGCAGGATCTCAGAGAAGGAGATTCCAGATGAAATGGATGACAGTTTGCCTCCCAGCCTGGTCAGGTGTTCCTTGGTCTCCACAACTGACCAGGAGGCGAGATCAGTAGTCCCTATGTGTACCAGGACATTGATGTTTTCTCCTGCTTCCTGCATGATTTTAGCAATGCAGTCAGTGTCTCTCCACACTGATGTGTCTGGGAGACATCTGACCATTACCCCCAGCTGGAGGTAGGTATCAACTCCCCGAATCGTGGAGTCTCCTATGATCAGCAGTGTTTTGGATTTCCTTTTTGCTTTTTTTTTTTTTTGGTCCCTCTTTTGGGTGAGTTTTGTTGCACTAGCTCCAGTGCCGTAGTGTCCTCTGCCCCTTTGTTTGATTTTGGAGATAGAGGCAGATACCTGTTTATAGTTTTTATATGGTTTGTGAAAGTGATATGTTGGAGAGCATTGAGTGATGAGGTACCCAATTCGCCCTTCCTAACCACCTGCCAACCTTCCGGAGCAACTACCCTCTACGGTCGAAGTGCTTCAGTTGGATGTTGGGCAAATAGCGGGCGGTTCTTATAAAATATTTCCTCATGAATATGCCTTTTGAGGTGCACAATCTCTGCCTATGCTGCCTGGAGCTGAGCCCTTAGATCTCCAATGGTTCAGCATGTAGGACAGCATCCTAAATCCTGTATAACTGCCCTTTTGAAAAGTGTCCCGCAGTACCTGCAGTTAATAATATCCATTACAGAAGAGTTGCTGGGTTTATAATCTGGTCCGAGTCATTAGAAGGAGGAAAATGAAAGCAAAAGTTAGATTTTTTGTTTTGTTTGTATGTTTGTTTTTGTAAAACTTGTTAAAACAAGTTAAATGACTTGTGCCTCTGTAAGTGAGGTCACTGTGTGGATATCCCTCTGATCCTCCCCTTCCTGCTCTGCTACAGTAAATGTCACGACTGTGCTAACCAATAAAAGGAGTGTAGCATGGGGTAGTTGGTGATGGGGGTGGGTGGCTGGGCCCTTCCCATGCCGAAAAAGAACCATGGATGAAAGAAGCAAGGAGGTAACAGTAGAAACAATCAACCAACAAAAAATGTAGTAGCTCTGAAAGCTTAGCCTATTGATAGATAAAACTGTAAATCCTGTAAAGCACAACCTATTATAATTTCACAGAAGCTATACCCTGTAAAAAACACTTTGCTACAGAGAAAATAAACAGTAACAGAAGGCATACCTTGCAAAAAGCAATATGAATCAGAGAAGATTACAGCAGTAATCTGTAAGCACAAAACAGTAACAAACCTGTAGGCACACCCTGTAATAATGCAGTAGAAAATATACCCTGCAACGGCAATTTCAATCGGAGAGCAGTAAAGCAGTAAAATTTTAGCAACAACCAGTAACAAACCCTGTGAGTGCAAAAGAAAGTAACACACAGTAAATAAGCCTAGCCAAAAGAAGCCTTATTATGTTTGCTTGCACGCATGTGCAAGAAACATAGTGCCATCGTCTGAGTTTTCGGAGGTATGGCAGCCCTCTTCCAATTCAGTCAGTGTGTTTGCAGGCGCGGCCGCAGTTCTCCAATGCCTGCTGGAGCTGTCTATGACAGCAGTCCAAAATGCAGTGGAGTACAGTTGAAAGGGGGAGCTACGGTTCAGTGAGCAGCGATAAGATATCGCCTGCTCATCGCTGGCCCCTACGCACACCACACACAAGCAGGCTGCATGCCCACCCCCACGCACACACTGTGTAGCCAACGGGGTGCCCAATCCCGTCAGCTGTGCTCGCCCCCAAAACAGAGCTCCATATGCCACGCATGGCTGCACATCGATAGCCAATGGGATGCCCAATCCCCATCGGCTCCACTGGTTCCTCCCCTGAGAGTACAGGGTGTCACGCTGGGAGCCCACCCCAAGCGTGGCAACAGAACTATTGCCAGCGGGGTTGCCCAATCCCCGTCATCTCCACACACCCCCACCAGCTGTCCTTGTGCCACACTGGGAGCCCACCCCAGCGTGGCAAACATCAGCGTCGTCATTTAAAGAAACAAAAAAACAACCTAAAACTGGAAAACGGTCCCTCGCTGTCTCTGCCCCCACCCACGCCTACCCACTGCGCACCCCGAATCCCCACACCCCCCTCATCCCATTCTTACCTCCGGACTCCAGCGCGACGATCTTCGGTGGACCGGGAACACGTCTGCACTCTTCAAAGCCGACCGTGAACTGAGAAATGCGTAAGCTGTATAATGGGATAGATCGGGTTTTCAACTTTGCTGCATATCTCAGGCATTTTGGAATTTTGCCAAATTTTCAACATGGGGTTTTGAGACCCTTCTCACGAATACTTTCACTGTCATGGCATTAATCAGGCCCGAAGGGTGATTTCGCAGTCACTGCGGCGAAATCACCTTTCAGGACTGATAGCAAATGACACTGCTACTGTTCATAAGGTGGGCTCTCAAAAGCCTATGTTGAAAATTTGGTGGAAAAATTCCTAAAAATGACTGTTTTATGAGCGTGCGTTGCGCAGTTCCTACGCACGCTCATAAGTTTGCGAATTTTCAATATTTTCACTCCAGATTTTCAACATTGCCATTTTATTACACTTCCTTATGAACAGTACAGCTGCCATTTTTCACATGTCACTCCAAATGTGTTTCCACACATGTAGCGCACAATGGTGCAGTCGGTGTGCGAAAGCAATGTTTGGGACAGATTAAGAAAATCACAGTTACACTGTTCATGAGCAGAGGTTTTAAAATGGCTATGTTGAAAATTTGTGACAAAAGTCCATAAAATGACTGTGTTACGAGTGAGCATTGTGCAGTTTCCACGCACCCTCGTAAGTTCATGACTTTGTAATATTTTCAGTCCAGATTTTCACCAGTGGCATTTTCCACACTTCTTTATGAACAGTACAGCTGTCATTTTTTCACAACATGTTGAAATGTGTTTTCACACTTTCAGACAGAGATGCATAGTCGCTGTGAAAAATCATTATTCGGGACAGCTAGAGATAATCACAGTGACACTGTTCATGATCGGAGGTCCCAAAATGCCTGTGTTGACAATCTGCTGTAAAAATCCCAACTTAATTACATTACGGTGTCGTTGCACAGTTTCTATGCACGCTTGCGACTTCATCAGTTTTTATATTTGCTTGCACGCATGTGCAAGAAACATAGTGCCATCATCCAAGTTTTCGGAGGTGTGTCACCCCCTCTTCCAATTCAGTCAGTGTGTTGGCAGGCGCGGCCCCAGTCCTCCAATGCATGCTGGAACTGTCTATGACAGCTCCAAAATGCAGTGGCGTACAGTTGAAAGGGAGAGCTACACTTCAGTGAGCAGCGATCAGATATCGCCTGCTCATGCGCAGCTCCCCCTACACACACAAACACACGCACGCATACTGCGTTTGCTGCCCCCCCACACCCACACACTGTATAGCCGAGGGAGGTGCCCAATCCCCCGTCGGCTGTGCTGCATCCCCCCAAAGCCTTCCACATGCCATGCTGGGTGCCCACCCCAGTGTGGCAACTCCTAATGTATAGCCAGCGGATGCCCAATCCCCCGTCGGTTCCACTGTCCTCCACCCCCCCAGAGTACAGGGTGCCACACTGGGATCCCACCCCAGCATGGCAATAGATGCTAGGGCCAATGGGGGTGCCCAGTTCCCCATTGGCTCCACACACCTCCAACCAGCCATCCTTGTGCCACGCTGCCCACCCCAGCATGGCAAACGCCCCAGCCATCATTTCCAAAACAACCGAGTAAAAAAAAACGGTCCCACGCGGTCTCCTGACCCCCACAACCAGCACCCACCCACTGTGCACCCTGCCTCCTCCACCCCCCCACCCCATACTTACCTCCGGACTCCGGTAGCGGCGATCTTGAGTGGACCGGGAACAACTGCTGCAGCTTCAAAGCTGACCGAACTGAGGAAATGCGGTAAGCTGTATAATGGGATAGATAGGGTTTTTCAACTTTATTGCATATCTCAGTCGTTTTTGGAATTTTTGCACCAAATTTTCAACATGGGGTTTTTGAGACCCCTTCTCATGAATGCTGTCACTGTCATGGCATTATTCGGGCCCAAAGGGTGATTTCACAGTCACTGTGTGAAATCAGCTTTCAGGACCGATTAATGACTGACACTGCCAGTGCTCATAAGGTGGGCTCTCAAGAAGCTTATTTTGAAGAATTTGGTGGAAAATCAAACTGTTCTGACATGCATTGTGCAGTTCCTATGCGGCTCTTAAGTTTGCGAATTTTTAATATTTTCACTCCAGATTTTCAACATTGCCATTTTACCACACCTTCTTATGAGTAGTACAGCTGTCATTTTTCACATCTCACCCAAAATGTGTTTCCGCCCATGTAGCGCACAATGGCGCAGTCGGTGTGCAAAATCAATGTACAGGACAAATTAAGAAAATGGCAGTGACACTGTTCATGAGCAGAGGTCTTAAAATGGCTATGTTGAAAATTTGGTGAAAAAATTCCAAAGAATGACTGTTTTACGAGCGTGCGTTGCGCAGTTCCTACGCAGGCTCATAAGTTCGCGAATTTTCAATATTTGCACTCCAGATTTTCAACACTGACATTTTACCACACCTTCTTATGAGTAGTACAGCTGTCATTTTTCACATCTCACCCAGAATGTGTTTCCATCCATGTAGCACACAATGGTGCAGTCGGTGTGCGAAATCAATGTACAGGAAAAATTAAGAAAATCAAAGTGACACTGTTCATGAGCAGAGGTCTTAAAATAGCTATGTTGAAAATTTGGTGAAAAAATTCCTAAAAATGACTGTTTTACGAGCGTGCGTTGGGCAGTTCCTACGCACGCTCGTAAGTTCGCGAATTTTCAATATTTTCACTCAAGGTCTTCAACATTGCCATTTTACCACACCTCCTTATGAGCAGTACAGCTGTCATTTTTCACATCTTGCCCAAAATGTGTTTCCGCCCATGTAGCGCACAATGGCGCAGTCGATGCACGAAATTAATGTATGGGACACATTAAGAAAATCACAGTGACACTGTTCATAAGCAGACATCTTAAAATGGCTATGTTGAAAATTTGGTGACAAAAGTCCATAAAATGACTGTGTTACAGTGAGCATTACGCAGTTTCCACGCACCCTCATAAGTTCATGACTTTGTAATATTTTCAGTCAGATTTTCACCAGTGACATTTTTCCACACTTCCTTATGAACAGTACAGCTGTCATTTTTCACAACATGGTTGAAGTGTGTTTTCACACTTTCAGTGCAGAGATGCGTGGTCGCTGTGGGAAATCATTGTTCGGGACAGATAAAGAAAATCACAGTGACACTGTTCATGATTGGAGGCACTAAAATGCCTGACTTGACAATCTGCTGTAAAAAATCCCCAACCTAATTATATTACGGGTGTGCGTTGCACAGTTTCTATGTACACTCGTGACTTCACCAGTTTTTTTTATATTTTTACTGCAGATTTGCAACATTGCCATTTTTTACACCTCCCCATGAACAGTACAGCTGTAATTTTTTACATCCTGTTCGGAAGGTTTTTGCATCTGTGGTGCTAAATGCCGTAGTCGCTGTGCATAAGCAGCTTTCGGCTAACAAACTGATATTGCCACTGTTCATGAGGTGGGGTCACAAAAAAAAATATTGAAAATTTGGAGTGAAAATACCAACGAATGCCTGAGGTATTAGGGTTTCCAACCATAACACCCATCCCTGTACAGAATGACAGGCATGCCATCAGGGGTGTGACTTGGGATTCTTGCCTGTAATGCTCATACCATTCCACACCCTGCAGCCAGTGAGAGGCATCGAGGTATGCCTTGGACTCTTCGGCCCCAAAGTTCACCCCATTCTCCTATATTGCACCCATCTCACCGTATGTCCTAATTGAATGGGGTGCGCATAAGGGCCAAAGACCCCAAGGAACACTGTGACACTTGTCAGTGTCTGCAGGGTGGGGTGTGGTGAAATGGCGTGGCCATTATGCCTGACGACCCAAAGGCACACCCCAATGCCTGTCACTCTCCGCAGGGTGGTGGTGGGGTTGGCTTCAGTTCAATACTTCACTGCCATTCCTATTACGCAGCTCTGTAACTTCTACTACCACTGCCAATGCCAGCAAGCAAACTTCGGCATTGACAAATGCTGTTTAATATTTTACTGCAGATTTGCAACATTGACATTTTTACACCTCCCCATGAACAGTACAGCTGTCATTTTCACATCCTGTTCGGAATGTGTTTTTGCACCTGTGGTGCTAAATGCCGTAGTCACTGTGCATAAGCAGCTTTCGGCTAACAAACTGATATTGCCACTGTTCGTGAGGTGGGGGTCACAGAAAAACCATGTTGAAAATTTGGAGTGAAAATACCAATGAATGCTTGAGGTGTTAGGGTTTCCTACCATAACACCCCACCCTGTAGAGAATGACAGGCATCAGGGGTGTGACTTGGGATTCTTGCCTGTAATGCTCATACCATTCCACACCCTGCAGCCAGTGAGAGGCATCGAGGTATGCCTTGGACTCTTCGGCCCCAAAGTTCACCCCATTCTCCTATACCGCACCCATCTCAGCGTATTTCCTGATGGAATGGGGTGCGCATAAGGGCCAAAGACCCCAAGGCACACCGTGACACTTGTCAGTGTCTGCAGGGTAGGGTGTGGTGAAATGGTGTGGCTGTTATGCCTGACGACCCAAAGGCACACCCCAATGCCTGTCACTCTCTGCAGGGTGGTGGTGGGGTTGGCTTCAGTTCAATACTTCACTGCCATTTCTATTATGCAGCTCTGTAACTTCTACACTACCAATGCCAATGCCAGCAAGCAAACATTCTGCATTGACAAATGCTTGTTTTTTCTTTGCTCTGATAATGTTCCTTGCTCTGTCCTTGCAAGCAAACCTAGAAGAAAAGAGCTCAGGTAAAGCTAGGTGCCTTTGCCAGCAAACCTAATATACTAAAATGGGTGCAGGATAGGAAAATGGGATGAACTTTGGTGCCAAAGAGTCCAAGGCTCACCTCGATGCCTGTCGCTGGCTGCAGGGTAAGGGTGGAGGTAAAATGGCATGAGCATTACTGTTGACAATCCCAAGTCACACCCCTGATGCCTGTCAGTCCCTACAAGGCAGGGCATTATGGTCGGAAATCCTACTGCCCTGGTCGTTTCTTGGTATTTTCATTTCAAGTTTTCAACATGGGGTTTTTGTGACCCCACCGCATGAACAGTGACACTATCAGTTTGTTAGCCAAAAGGCGATTTTGCACAACTGTGCCATTTGGCACCACAGGTGTGAGAACACATTTCAAACAGGATGTGAAAAATGACAGCTGTACTGTTTATGCTTGGGTATAAGAAAATGGTAATGCTGAAAATCTGGAGTGAAAATATAACAAAATTGGTAAAGTCTTGAGCGTGAGTAGAAACTGTGCAATGCACACTCATAATGCAATTATTTGGATGATTTTTTTCATCAGATTTCCAAAACAGGCATTTTGAAACCTACGCTTATGAACAGCGGCACTGTGATATTCTTAATCTGTTCCTAACCTTGATTTAGCACAGCAGCCGCACCCATTGTGTGCCACAGGTGCGAAAACATGTTTCAGGCAGGATATGAAAAATGACAGCTATACAGTTCATCAGGTGGTGTGCAAAAATGACAATGTTAAACATCTAGAGTTAAAATATAAAAAATTGGCAAAGTTACAAGCATGCATAGAAACTGTGCTATGCACGCCGGTAACGCAGTCATTTTGGGGAATTTTTTCACCAAATTTGCACCATGGGCTTTTTGGGCCCTCTCCTTCTGAACACTATCACTGTAATTTTTGTAATCTGTCCCGAACATTGATTTCACACAGCAACCACGCCATTGTGCGATACATTTGCAAAATCACATTTTGGGCCAGACGTGAAAAATGACAGCTGTACTGTTCATAAGGAGGTGTGGAAAAATGGCAATGTTGAAAATCTGAAGTGAAAATATTAAAAATTCTCGAAGTTACGTGCGTGCGTGGGAACTGCACAATGCATGATCATAACACAGTCATTTTGGGGAATTATTTCATCAATTTTGCAACATACACTTTTTGGGAGCCTACCTGATGAACAGTGACTCTGTTGTTTCATTACTCAGTCCCAGAAGGTGATTCTGCGCAGTGACCGCAAAATCACCTTTCGGGACCGAATAACAACATGACAGTGACTGAATTCATGAGGAGGGGTCCCAAGAACCCCATGTTGAAAATTTGGTGCAAAAACTCTCAAAAAATAGCTGAGATATCCACCTAAGTTTAAACCCCCAGTTGATGCAATTATACAGTTTACTGGCATTTCTTCAGTTCGCGGTCGGCTTTGAAGAGGCAGATGTGTTCCCGGTCCACCAAAGATCGTCACGCTGGGCTCCAGAGGTAAGTATGAGATGAGAGGGGGTGCTGGAAGGTGGGGTATGCAGAGGGTGGGTGCAGGTTGGGAGAGGGGTCACCAGACACAATGAGGGACCGTTTTCTCTTTTTACAGGAAAAAAAAAAAGAAAGACATTGCAGGATGTTTTTTTTTTTTTTTTTTCTACAGGTGTGTTTTGGCACACTGGGGTAGGCTCCCAGTGTGCCACCTGTGGGTTTTTTTGTGAGGGGGACTGAAGCCAATGGGGATTGGGCCCCCCATTGGCACACATAAAACAAGTCTGTGTTTGGGGGGGCGCATGATGCCGAGGAGGATTTGGCACCCCCTCAGCACACAAATTAAATAAGGGGCATTATGCCCAAGGAGATTGGGCTCCCTCATCCAAAATTAAGTGGGGAAGGGGCATGCCAACAGGGGAACTGGGCACTGCCGACGTCAGCTTTTATGGGGACTGTGAGAGGTGGATGGCAAAAGCTGCCACCATGTTTTTTGAAATGATACATCAGGCAAGGCACGGTCTGCAATGACGGGCCGCTCCCTCATTGCAGTGGCAAACTTTTTTCAAGTTGGTGGCATGCTTTTGCACTGTTGTCATAGACAGCATGCCATTTCATTCATGCCACAGAGCCAAGCCCGAAAAAGCAGTGGCACCATTGGCCACAAGACAATTGCACCTCCAAAACCTGCACAAGATGTTGCTTGCACCTGCGCAAGACAACATAAAGAGGTGTTAGAGCAAGGGTTCTACAATCAGATTCACTTTTATAAGTCTAGCAATTTAGGAGTAGGGGTAAACAGAAACTTTATGAAGTTTAACAACTTTTGTCTTAGTATTACTTTTGGATTAAGCCCAGGGACATTAATGTAGATCCACTTTATAGGGCCAGCAATTTTGGTGAAGGAGCGAGCAGACACTATATAAATCTTAGCAACCTTGGTGTGGTTATCAAAGCCCTCAAGTGGCAGAGTTGCATAATGTGCAGATGGAGGAATGGACTGATAGAGCAAATTCAGCACTGTACAGCCCTCTAGTGGCTAAAAGATATAATCTGCTAATGGAAAAAACAGATTCACAGGAGGGTGTGAAAACGGAGAGCTAGCACAATAGATTTACTGGAGACAGGGGTTTCCTCTGCCCAAACAGTGTCTCCAAAGAAATCTTAGAGAAAACTCTTAAAAAAAAAAAAAAAAGGCATAACAGTTTTAAAATATATTCAGTTTGGGAATTCTAAGCAGTGAAATTAAACAGCTAGGCAGTAACTAACTAACTGAGCAGAACAGACACTGTATCCAAGTTAAGAAATTCTTGTCCCTGGGCAAAAAAGGCACAAAGTTTAACAGGCAGACAGAAATTTGCTTGCTGTAAGACCTCGGAGGGGTCTCTGCTCTGTGTTTCAGCAGTACCTGCAGTTTCAGTCAGGGGGCAGAGTGGCCGACTCTGGCCCAGCGAGTAGTCTCTGCAGCTAATTTAACTTAAAGCTGCAAGGGAAATACAACAAGCATTTGTCAATGCCGAATGTTTGCTTGCTGGCAGTGGTAGTGTAGAAGTTACAGAGCTGCGTAACAGGAATGGCAGTGAAGTACTGAACTGAAGCCAACCCCACCACCACCCTGCAGAGAGTGACAGGCATTGGGGTTTGCGTTTGGGTCGTCAGGCATAACGGCCACGCCATTCACCACACCCCACCTTGCAGACACTGACAAGTGTCACGGTGTTCCTTGGGGTCTTTGGCCCTTATGCGCACCCCATTTCATTAGGAAATACTGTGAGATGGGTGCGATATAGGAGAATGGGGTGAACTTTGGGGCCGAAGAGTCCAAGACATACCTTGATGCCTCTCACTGGCTGCAGGGTGTGGAATGGTATGAGCATTACAGGCAAGAATCCCAAGTCACACCCCTGATGCCTGTCATTCTCTACAGGGTTGGGCGTTATGGTTGGAAACCCTAATACCTCAGGCATTCGCTGGTATTTTCACTCCAAATTTTCAATGTTTTTTGTGACCCCACCTCATGAACAGGGGAATATCAGTTTGTTAGCCGAAAGCTGCTTATGCACAGCACCTACGGCATTTAGCACCACAGGTGCAAAAACATTCCGAACAGGATGTAAAAAATGACAGCTGTACTGTTCATGGGGAGGTGTAAAAAAATGGCAATGTTGCAAATCTGCAGTAAAAATATAAAAAAAATGGTGAAGTCACGAGTGTACATAGAAACTGTGCAACGCACACCCGTAATATAATTAGGTTGGGGATTTTTTACAGCAGATTGTCAACTCAGGCATTTTGGTGCCTCCGATCATGAACAGTGTCAGTGTGATTTTCTTTATCTGTGCTGAACAATGATTTCCCACAGCGACCATGCATATCTGCGCTGAAAGTGTGAAAACACACTTCAGCCATGTTGTGAAAAATGACAGCTGTACTGTTCATAAGGAAGTGTGGAAAAATGCCACTGGTGAAAATCTGGACTGAAAATATTACAAAGTCATGAACTTACGAGGGTGCGTGGAAACTGCGCAATGCTCACCCATAACACAGTCATTTTATGGACTTTTGTCACCAAATTTTCAACATAGCCATTTTAAGACCTCTGCTCATGAACAGTGTAACTGTGATTTTCTTAATCTGTCCTAAACATTGCTTTCGCAACAGCACCATTGTGTGCTACATGTGTGAAAACACATTTTGGGCGACATATGAAAAATGGCAGCTGTACTGTTCATAAGGAAGTGTAATAAAATGGCAATGTTGAAAATCTGGAGTGAAAATATTGAAAATTCACGAACTTATGAGTGTGCGTAGGAACTGCGCAATGCACCCTTGTAAAACAGTCATTTTTAGGAATTTTTTCACCAAAGTTTCAACATAGCCATTTTAAGACCTCTGCTCATGAACAGTGTCATTGTGATTTTCTTAATTTGTCCTGTACATTGATTTCGCACACCGACGGCGCCATTGTGCTCTACGTGGTGGAAACACGTTTTAGGTGAGATGTGAAAAATGACAGCTGCACTACTCATAAGAAGGTGTGGTGAAATGACAATGTTGAAAATCTGGGGTGAAAATATTGAAAATTTGCGAACTTACGAGCGTGCGTAGGAACTATACAACGCACGCTCGTAAAACAGTCATTTTTTGGAATTTTTTCACCAAATTTTCAACATAGCCATTTTAAGACCTTCGCTCATGAACAGTGTCACTGCCATTTTCTTAATTTGTCCCGTGACATTGATTTCGCGACACCAACCGCGCCATTGTGCGCTAAATGTATGGAAACACGTTTTGGGTGAGATGTGAAAATGACAGCTGTACTACTCATAAGAAGGTGTAGTAAATGGCAATGTTGAAAATCTGGAGTGAAAATATTGAAAATTCGCGAACTTACGGTACGTAGGAACACAACCTGACGCCTGCGGAGAAAGCAATAATTTTTGAATTTTTTCACCAAATTTTAACATAGCCATTTTAAGACCTCAGCTCATGAACAGTGTCACTGTGATTTTCTTAATTTGTCCGTACATTGATCTCAAGACACCGACCGCGCCATTGTGCGCCATATATGGGAAACACATTTAGGTGAGATGTGAAATGACAGCTGTACTACTCATAAGAAGGTGTGGTAAAATGGCAATGTTGAAAATCTGGAGTGAAAATATTGAAAATTCGCGAACTTACGAGCCTGCGTAGGAACTGCGCAACACACGCTCGTAAAACAGTCATTTTTGGAATATTTTCACCAAATTTTCAACATAGCCATTTTAAGACCTCTGCTCATGAACAGTGTCACTGTGATTTTCTTAATTTGTCCTGTACATTGATTTCGCACACCGACTGCACCATTGTGCGCTACATGGGCAGAAACACATTTTAGGTGAGATGTGAAAAGTGACAGCTATACTATTCATAAGAAGGTGTGGTAAAATGGCAATGTTGAAAATCTGGAGTGAAAATATTGAAAATTTGTGAACTTACGAGCCTGCGTAGGAACTGCGCAACACACGCTCGTAAAACAGTCATTTTTTTGGAATGTTTGCACCAAATTTTCAACATGGGGTTTTTGGGACCCCTTCTCATGAATGATGTCACTGTCATGGCATTATTCGGGCCCGAGAAAGATGATTTAGATTCAGTGACTGTGAAATCACCCCTGAACCAACTCATCATGCACAGTGACATCATTCATGAGAAGTGACCCAAAACCCATATTGAATGGTGCAAAATCAAAAATGCCTGAGATATGCAATAAAGTTGAAAAACCCTATCTAGCCCATTATACAGCTTACGGCATTTCCTCAGTTCGCGGTCAACTTTAAAGAGTGCAGGTGTGTTCCCGGTCCACGAAGATTGTCGTGCCGAGCTCGGAGGTAAGTAAGGGGTGGGGGTGGGAGGCAGGGTGTGCAGTGGGTGGGTGCGGGTTGTGGGAGGAGGGGCTGGGAGAAGCGCCATGGGACCATTTTATTTTGCAGGTTAAAAAAAAAAAGACAACGTGGGACATTTGCCACGCTGGGTAGGCTCTGGCGTGGCACAAGAACGACTGGGGGGCAGTGGAGCCGACGGGGATTGGGCACCCGTCAGCCATATGATCAGTTGCCACGCTGAGGTGGGCTCCCAGCGTGGCACCCAATACTCGGGGTGAGGACAATGGACAATCCCGTCGGCTATTCTATCAGTAGTCACGCTGGGGTGGGCACCCAGCATGGCATGTGGAAGGCTGGGGTAGCGCGCTGGCGGCAGCGAAGTTGGGCACCCCTATCGGCTATCGTGTGGGGGGCAGCCGCGCCGAAGCGCTTCGTGTGTGTGTGTGTGTGTGTGTAGGGGAGCTGCATGAGCAGGCGATATCTTATCGCTGCTCACTGAAGCATAGCTCCCCCTTTCAACTGTATGCCACTGCATTTTGGAGTTTGTCATAGACAGCTCCAGCATGCAATGGCTTACAGGGGCCGCGCCTGCCAACACACTGACTGAATTGGAGGAGGAGGTGGCACACCTCCGAAATCTCGGATGATGGCACTATGTTTCTTGCACGTGCGTGCAAGCAAACATAAAAAGTAGGGCATGTAAGATAAATACTGTATTCCGTGGGAGTGGGTGAGAACAGAGAGCTAGCACAGTAGATTTACTGGAGACAGGGGCTTCCTCTGCCCAGTGTCTCCAAAGAAATCTTAGAAAAACTCTTTTTAAAAAAAAGGCATAACAATTTTAAAACATGTGCAGTTAAGGAATTCTAAGCAGTGAAATTAATGAAACAGCTATGCAGTAACGAACTAACTGAGCAGAACAGACACTGTATCCAAGTTAAGAAATTCTTGTCCCTGGGCAAAAAAGGCACAAAGTTTAATAGGCAGGCAGACAGAGCTTTGCTGGCTGTAAAACCTCGGAGTGGTTTCTGCTCTGTGTTTCAGCAGTACCTGCAGTTTTGGTCAGAGGGGCAGAGTGGCCGACTCAGGGCCAGTGAGTGGTCTCTGCAGCCAATTTAACTTGAAGCTGCAGTTTTACTCAGAGGGGCAGAGTGGCCGACTCAGGCCCAGTGAGTGGTCTCTGCAGCCAATTTAACTTGAACCTGCAGTTTTGGTCAGGGGGCAGAGTGGCCGACTCTGGCCCAGTGAGTGGTCTCTGCAGCCAATTTAACTTGAACCTGCAGTTTTGGTCAGGGGCAGAGTGGCCGACTCTGGCCCAGTGAGTGGTCTCTGCAGCCAATTTAACTTGAACCTGCAGTTTCACTCAGAGGGGCAGAGTGGCCGACTCTGGCCCGAGTTGGTTTTAGCCCTAGTTGTTCATGCGGCATTCTTTTTGTTCTTTGACACTCCAATACGGTGTCTGTAGCAGGCATCCTCATGGCGTGTTTAAAGCGCTGAGTTTTAAAAGTTTTTAAAAGTCCTTCTAGCTGGGAAAGCAAAATGTAAATGGCTGGATGATTTCTCCTTGGACCAAAGATTTTTCCGTGGGGAAAAAGGTGAAGCATGATTGCACTGAATGTGCTGAGAGGACTTATTTTCTTTTTCTTAAAGTATGCTACTGTTGCCCGGGACTGGGGGGGTCGAATTTGGTGGTAACATAGTTACTGCACTCAGAAGAGTGATATTTTTGCTTTTTTCACAGATGTGCCTCTCCTCAGGATGGGAGCCTTGATGAGAAAGGGAACGGAACGAGAATGTACATTGGATATTGCCTAGGGAAATGTTTGGAGCTTAGAGGGCTAGAAAGAAGTGTGCACACACTTTGTGACGTGGTTGCCTACACACAAAACCCTTCCTCTGGGGCTGACTATCTAATTGTATATTGGATTGCTTATGTAGAACCTGTTTCCTTGCACTATGTCTCAGATTGCCTTGTACACATACTATTTTCATATTGTGCAGCACTTGCTCGTACCTGACCCAGGTCCACCTTGTAAATGAGTTGTCTCAATGGTGTTTCGCCTGGATAAATAAAGATTGATTGATTGAATGCTAATATGTATCCTTGAGACCTGCCTGCATACTGACCACATAATTTATAGAGTTATTATGGGCCATTTTGCTGACTCCCTTTCTTTGTAATTGCCTAAACTCAGTCTTCATATCTAGAGGTGTCATTTTGGAGCTTAATGCACCCAAAGTGTGCTTGGTGAGAGGTGAGGGACCAATTGGAGAAATTGCATACTTATTTATATGTCTACATTTCATCTACTGAAGGTATGCCACTGTTGCCTAAGGGGTGAAGGGGGTTTCATATTTGAATTTAATTGCTATGCTCAGAGGAGCATTTTTCCTTCTTTTTTTCACAGCCCTGCTGCAGCTGAAGAGAGGAGGAGGATTAATGGTAAATTATTATAATTTTTTTTTAACCAAGAGTGGCACACTAAGCTGAAATTTGTTTACAGGTGCGACCTGGGAGCACAAGAAAATTAAGTGACTTGCTCAGGGTCACACAGTATGCATGTGGGGGCTGTGGTATTCAAACCCAGGTCTCCTGCTCAGAGCCTTAAACCACTGCACTATACTGTCACCTCAGATTCTGGCTGAGGTTGGAAACCTGGCACCTCTGAACTTTCAGATAAAGAAAAAGGGAGTAAATTCATTTGAGATCTGCTGTTGGAGCTTTTGTTTTGGAAATCTGGAAACTGTATACACGAGTGCTGTATCAGCGACAGTAACGTCACGCAGTGGGTGTAGCCCCAACTGGCACTTTTTTCCTTATTATTTTACACACAGTGCCTTTTTGGATCCCATAAAGATGCTAGTGTAGCGATGAGGATGTAACTTAGCTGACTTGGCTGACCTGGTTTTGCCACATATGGATTTTGGCTTAATTTGCCAACAATATGATTTTCATATGCTTTTTCTACTGATTAAAACCATCTGTATCTACTATAACTTAGTAGACTCCAGGACATGTAATTGAGACCTTTAATTTAATCTATGGACTCCGAAACAAGCGGAGCCTAGGATGTTAAGGGAAAGGAGTCCTGTTATGAAACAGAGTCCCATAATGATGGATTTAATTAAAATTAACAGATTCCATTTATAAATAACATTAAGAGACTTTGATTTGGCAACAGAGCCATGGAAATTAACTACTGTATTATTGAGTCTAAGCTCTCAGAAATCCTATAGCTGGACTCCTGCATTTATTTACCTTATTTATTTTTAAAATGAACAATGTACTGATTCTAATCATTTTGAGAGTGATCCTTATGAATGAAAATTGGAGCGGCATAATATTAACGTTGAGGTGCACTCATAAATGACTCCTGGCTGTGCTGACAACAGAGCTCTGATCAGTCACATAGAAACTCCAAGATGGGTTTTATGGATTTATAATATTTTGGTGCTTTGATATGGCTTGGGCATTTTATGTCAAAACTCGAGCCATCTACGACTCAAACCTTTAATCGTCCTTCTCAAAATTAGATAAAGTCCGTACTTGTACTTAAAAGACCAAATCAGACCTGCACAAAAGGCTGTTTTTTTTTTGTTTGTTTTTTTAAATTTCTTTATTCACCTACCCCGCATCCTTCAGGAGTGCCCAACTCGAGATCCCACCCTACTCCCAACCTGAACCAAGATCTCCCCTGATCTCCCTCGATCGGCCCCAGGTAGACCTGACCCCTGTACCATCTCTGGGCTGATTCTGCTTTCCCCAGCAGCTACCTCCTGAGAATGAAGGCCTACCTGTAAGTCATCTGGTCACCTCGAGAGAGATCTGGGCATTCTTGGCTGGTGTTTGGGATGTGGGAGGAGTCCACCAGGGCCACCGTCATCTTCCGGCTGGTAGGAGGCTTTTTTCTGTAAATTTTCCCATTTCCCTACCCCTCACCCCGCAGAGCCCAGTTAGTAAGGATATCGTGATTGCCGTGGTTCTGCCTCAGGCATTATGCCACGCCGCTACACTGGCAATCTCCAGCCACCACCAGAGGTCGCTACAGGGAGCAAAACACTTCCCATACCCACCTGGGAAGAGAGGTAGTCGGCGGATGTTCAGTCTCTTCCCATAGCGACCCCAGTGGCCCCGGCTCGTTCCCGAACCCGGGTCACTGGTGTGGCGCGATGTGTGGTATCCATTGCCTCAACCCTCAGCGACACTGGGCCGGTCTACAAAAGGCTGGTTATTTAACACGTTTTAACAGTTTAGTAATAAAACAATTATTTCCTTTAAAAATGATCAATAGTAAAACTTCTTATTAAGGAACATGGGATTATATTAAGGTTATTTTATTTTGATTTTATTATAAATGTTTCATTCTTTGTGAAGTTTTATGTACCTTAATGGTGAGTTGCCCTAATTAGGGAGAAGCTGCCTGGTTTATTTATTGCAGGTGGTGTGATGTCAGCAGGTAAGAATCTGTCCCTATGTGTGTATATATTAGGTGTCAAATGTCCTGAACCAGCTAGAAAAATGTCAGGATCTTATTTTACTGTATATGGTGCTTTCTCTATTAAGGGACTCCTATGATGCAGTATTTACAAATAATTGAAAGAGTATGTAGTTCTTAAAGCACAGTTTGCACTATCAGGTCCTCTGGCCACCAGGATGAGATGCATTATTAAGGAGCTTTAAAGGGCCTAGTGCAAGTACTTCTGGGGGACTCAATGGGTCTTCTGGGAGGTCTTGCTTATTTTAGTATTCACTTCTCTGTTAATGGGCATTAGGGGGCACTGGAGGAATTGGGATAAGTTGTAACCTGTCGGTTTATGTTGGATAATAATACTGCAGATACGGGATAAAATGACCTGACATTCCATGCAGGCCCTGTTTCTAGGATCCTGTATTTAATGCTACAGGGATTGGCTGGAGGGAACTGCCTGCTGGGGAGTTGAAAACAAGGGTACGGAGTAGCATGTACTATATGGTGCCCTGGTGATGTTTCCTATACTCTTAGGTTCCACTGAACATATGGGTTGGCTTATTTTGGATCTAATGGACACAGTCTGCTATTTTTGTCAGAGGCAAAGTAACTCTGTGTACTGCCCTAGAAGTCTAACTTAACGAACTGAGGGGTGCAACTGGTTTCACAGTTTGGTGCCATACTGGTGACCTGGTGTAGAGAATGGTTTTATCTATTAAGAGTGAGGAGTCCCACAAGGAGTACCCTAATGAGACATCTCCAGGTTGAGGGCATATTGTGCGTTTTGGGTTCTGAACATGTTCTCCTGTCTTCGTGACCCATTCTATTGGCTGTAAAATAATTAAGATGTGGTACTTAGCTGGGGAACTTGAAAATTATTTATTTAATGCATGCAGATAATAAGGAACTGTATTGTATTGAGAATTTAACATTTTCAAATATGGATGCCATAGTTTTTTCTGTTCTGGGTTTCTAATATGCAGGTACTCTTATTTTATTGTTCTGTGCTTGATATTTGTATGTGATATAGTCTGACTGACCTTCTATCTATGTATGTCCATTTTATCAAGATTATAAAATGATCCAGCCCGGTGGTGCTGAGGGCTGAGGCACTGGATGCCACACCTCGCGCTACGGCGGCGAACAGGGTTCGGGAACGAACTCGGGTGACCGGGGGTCGGCAGGGGGAGGGAGGATCGAGCGTCCCAA
This sequence comes from Neoceratodus forsteri, assembly GCA_016271365.2. Taxonomy (NCBI): domain Eukaryota; kingdom Metazoa; phylum Chordata; order Ceratodontiformes; family Ceratodontidae; genus Neoceratodus; species Neoceratodus forsteri. The sequence continues at coordinate 1,394,881,092 of CM028131.1, read as the reverse complement.
TGGATGCTCTCCTCCTCAGGGGTGGGAACCAAGAACGCATCTGCATTCTACATCCCCTTCGTTCGCAGCCGGTGGAAGCACCGACAATTGAAGGGGATGGGTGGCTCCGCTCGTCAGACTGGGGAGAGGGACGAGCGCATGAGAGGTCTGGCATGCGTCAGCACGCCACCACCAGGATGTACCGGTCAGCTCGACGTCCCAGAGGATAGGGAAAACCAGGAAGAAAAAGGGAAAACACCTCTCGGTAAGCCCTAGATGATAGCCTCTCGGAACCATCCAGGACCACAAGAAGATGGGACAGACCCCACTGTGCAGGGGAGAGAAGGAGGCACTCTAGGGGCAGATCCCCCTGAGGTGGAAATGGAGGATGAGAGGAAGGAAGGAGAGGGCTCCGAGAGTAGGAAGGTGAAGATAAAGAAATAAAGTATAAAAAAAAAAAAAAAAGATTATAAAATGCACAGACATGATTATTTGGCCTGTAAGGAATTTACTAGATGAAATACAGTATGTTTTCAGTGTTCTTAATCTCTGTAATAATGTCTGCCTTATATGAAATCTAAAACTATAAGGAGTCTTTGGAAGCATTTTGAGGTACAAGTGTGCTGTTTTAAAAGAGAATTGATAACTCTGGAAATAAATTTAGGCAGGAGAATCTCTGTCTCAAGTATAGAAAAATCGATCTAATGACACTGCAAATCTCAAATCAATTGATGTGATTTGTAAATTTAATGAGACTTATATTGAATTCCTGTATGTTTATATGTTTTGTAAAGGCTTTTTGCTGATCAGATAAATTCTCTTTGACGTTGAAAAGGGGCGTGCATTTTAACCCCGGTCAGCAGGCAAACATCGGTTCATTAAAACAACAGTCTTGCAACTGGCCCATCGGTGGCACTGCAGTTTGTGTCGATAGTAAACTCAGGCTGTTGGAGGCCAGATTAAGGAGGACTGAGCATACCATGGACAGTTCTTCCTTTAGGAGGTGGTAATATATTTCCTGTACCATACTTGCCACCTAGTGGAAGCTGGTTGGGAGCACAGTCGGGACCACCAGACAGGTGGGATGCTGCCAGACCATGAGTATGACCTCACCCATCATTGCACACCAGAGTACCTGAGCAGACAATTGAGTGGGAGTCTAAAACAGATAGCTACTCCCCCACCAGTACCACCACCACCACCACAATCTCCTCTGCAGGCAGTGTACCAGAGAAGAATCCAGCTGGGACAGCCACCTCCAAAATATGGTGAAAATGTATTTTTTCACATGTGTACCAGATGTGAATTGCAAACATCGTGGTGAGAATGGATAGGCCTGAGCATGATAAAGAACCAGCTGGGATGGGGCGGGGGGAACTGGGGTGGTCCACAGACAATGCCAAAGGAACAGGGATGGCTTGGGGGCAACATGGACCAGATCAGCTTTGAGCTAGGACTAGAGGGTCCTAGGGTGCTGGGGTGCTCCAGGGGCAGGGTCAGGGGAGGTAGGGTGCCCTGTAGGGGACAGTGTGGACCAGGACAGCCAGGGGCTAGGAGGGAACTGGAATAGAATGAGGCAGGGTCATGAAAGCTGGGTGACCAGGTAAGTCCAGGGCAGGGAGAGCTGGAGTGTGCTCCATGGGAACAGAAAGGGCAAGGGCAACCCAGATCTGGGTTGTCCTAGGGCAGGGTTGTGTAAACTGTGGGGCAAAGTGGGCCTGAGAAGCCCAAGGTAGAGGGAGCAGAGGTGGATTACGGATAGAACCAGGGCAGATGGTGGCTGTGGTAAGGGGTGTGTGTTGTGGTCTAGGAGCAGGACCTTGGGAGTTGGGGGGCCAACAAGGAGCAGGATAGCCTAGGGCTGGGGGAAGGTGGAGCTGGGACAGTTAGAGGCTATGGGTGGGCCAGGGCGGTCTGGGGCAGAGGGGGAATGGTGTAGCTTGGGCATGGCAGAGGAGCTGGGGTGGTCTGCAGGCAGGAACAGTGGAAACGGGGTGGCCCATGGAGGACAGCATGGACCAGGACAGGGTGGTGCTGGCATTGAACTGGGGCAGGGCCATGTGAGCTGGGAGGGGCCAGGTAAGCCTGGGAGAGGGAGAGCTGGTGTGATCCAGATGAAGGACCATGGGAACTGAGAGCCAAGGTGGGTTATGTCAGTCTGAGGCTAAAGCAGGGGGAGCTTGGGTTGTCCTGAGGCAGGACTATGGGAGCTGGGGTGGGCCAGGGAAGCCTGTGGCAGGGGTAGTTGATACCTTTGGCAGCAACTGGAGGTGGGGGATGGAGACCACTATCCACCCCATGTGGTGGTGTATACTTACAGATGTCTTTGGTGGTGATTGGATGTGGGGGGTTGGGGACAATATCCACCTATGGGGTGGTTCTTTATATTTACAGATGCCATTGGTTGTGATTGTGAGGGGCACACACCACCTAGTCTACTTCTGTCCTTACTTTCTATGTTTCTAAGAAATAAGGCACACCTTGGTAATTTTTCTTAGTTGTGAAGTCTGTGTTACGGAAACTACCTTTCAAATATATCCAGCAATAAACTTCAGGTGATATCATGGCCCACTTAAGCAGCTAGTCTCTGAGCTCTTGTTCTCTACCATACAAACAAAAACCCTAAAAAGTTATTTTTCTGATGCAAAACCAGTTCAAATGGCAGGGGGACAACAGAATGAAAACCACTGTAGCAGATCTTGCCAAAACTTTTAACAATGGGACAGGATGGCGGTGGGTCCAACCACAGAAGCCTTGGTGATAGCCGAAGCCCTTCCCCAAAGAGTCAGCACAGCCGGGATGAGGATACTGGTCAGAAGGTTGAAAAGCTGTCCCGCAGCCATTCTAAGATTGTTTTGGCTGAGATAAAGACCTAGCGGGGTGAAAATAAAAAAGAATTTAAGATGCCTAATACTAAACTCATCACGTTAGAGATGCAAGCTGTAGCAACGGAAGACTGAGTGAGCCTAGTGGAGGGTAGTACTGTGCAGCTCACAGCTACAGTAGATCATCTTCTGGCGCAAACAGCCACACTATAGGAAAAATGTACAGACTGGAGGAGGCCATTCACAAAGAGATAACATGCGTCTGTATGGTCTACCAGAGGGTATCAAGACCGGGAAGATAATGGATTTTTAACTGACTTGCTTGAGACATCCTGGCCCTCCCCCAACCTACCTCTCTCCATCGAACAAACATATGGCCGACCGACTCCCAGGTGAGACCACACTCAATTACCATGAAATTCTACAGCTTCAAGACAAAAGAGAACATTCTCAGGAGGGCCTGGCAGAAAAAGGAGGTCACATACGTAGGCACTCACCTGTTTTTTGACCAAGACTACCCACTGGAAATTCAGGGGCCAAGAACAACCTACAGAGATTTCCTTCTCTGCCTGTGTGTGAAGCAGAACAAGTTCCACACCCCATACCCTGCTCAGCTCTGGGTATTTTGGGCTGATGGAACAGTGATATACAATTATCCTAAAGAGATCCGCTAAGCTTATGTCTCCAAGGGACTCTCCATCGAAAACCTCAGGGGTAGGTGGGCTGAAACAGTGCTTAACACTCATCAACTTGGATGCAGCAAAATTGTCCAAAGCAAAGAAATATGTTCTCCTTGCAGCTCTGGAGGCACATCAACAAATCCACAAGTTGCTTCTTGGGTTCCGCCATCAGACTCAACCTACTCCTACTGTGTTGAAAAGTAGGTGTACAAATATATAAAAAATAATTTTCAACATTTTTAACCCAGATTCCTCTTCTGCAGCCCTATCAGCTCTTGCCAGTGTCTGTTTACATAGCCATGAATGCGCTGTTAGGACAGCAGATTACAAAAGTATGCTAGCCTTCTCTTTCTCCTATACCGGCTTTTACGTACCCCACCTCACAAGTAGTGACCCATTTTCACTGCATGTAATTTTGAATACAAGGAAAACTAAGTAATGTTGTTGATGAGTCAAAGGAAAAAAAACAGTTTAATTCTTTCTTTTAGTTTTTGTTGACTGGGAAGGAGGACTGGATAATGTTTTGCCAGTTTTCAGCCTCATCCCGGGGGAGAGGAATACAGATGGATGCCAAGTGAAATTGAACCAGATTTTAAGCTGTTGATGGTATTTTTACTGACATTTCATGCTTTTCCCCTGCATAGCAGAACATTGGATCAATCTATTACAGAAAGGGGAGAGTGGGAATTGGGGGCTGATGGGACTCAAACCCAGGTTTGTAGTACAGTCCATTTGACCACTATGTCATACTGCCTCCAAAGGGTTTCAGGTTTTAAATACTTAGGATTTATATTGGACAATTGTCTAACATTTAGTGATCATGTTGCTATTTTTAATTAAAACTGCATATAGCAATTTGGATATATTATATAGAGTATGTTGCTGTTTGACTATGGAGTCCAGGAAATAACTGCTAAGTGATTTGTGATCTCCCTGGTTGGCTATGGCATCATTTACAGTGCTTCTACTCATACTCTGTTGAGAAGGGTTCATTCTCTTCGTAATAATATTTGTAAGTTTGTCCTGGGTACAGATCATAGGATACATCACTGTGACCTATACTGTTGGTTACCTTGGTTGCTATTTTTTTTTTTTTACCTGGGGGATCCTCCATCGCTCATCCACCTGGTCACGGCCCCCGGAGCTTCCACTGCCTGCCTATTTGCCGTCCCTCCTGGTCACCCCCGGCTTGCCCCCCGGAGGGCAGGGCTGTGGCACTGGTTCCCCTAATTCCAGTGCCGCAGAACCAGTAACTAGTTGGGAGTGCGGCGGCAGGGGTGAATTGAAGCCCGGGGAGGCTTCACCTAGATGAAGGATCTCCCCTCTTTCTTTTCTTGTGTTTTTCCTCCCGAAGGTGGGGATGTGCAATGATGCCAGTGACCGCCCCGCCTCCCCCAGAAACTAGCATGGCAGCGCAAGAGCTCCCAGCCTCCGACAGGAGTCCTCAGTGCTCTGGATGCTGCCCCCAACCTCCCCCCGGAGGAGAGCAGTCCATAGGACGCTCCATCCCTCTCCCCCTGGCCAGCCCTCCAATGACTCGGGTCTGTTCCCAAACCCGGGTCGCCGGCGTCACAAGTGGAAATCCCACCGCTGTGCCAATGGGCCGGCCTCCTTGGTTGCTATTTGAAAATCGTAGTGAATTAGGTTATGTTGCCAAACCTATGCCACATTCTTTATGATGATTATTCTGTGCCTTTAAGAATTTTTAGGGCTGTAGGCAGAGCCTATAGCCATTTTGAGATCAATCATGGCTCTAAAAACGGCCGATCATAGAACCTTCCATTGAACTTTTGGAAATATCATTCTGAAAGTCCAACAGAACTTGATACCCTCCGCCATGATCGGCCGCTATGGAATAACTGCCGCAAAATTTTGGCTGTTAATTCTGCATTCTGGGGCATGAACTGCACATGTGTGACCCGTGCATGCGCAGTTCTGCTGGTGCTGTCATATTGTGAATGGCAAAACTGCCATTCACAGCAACTGCGCATCATGTGCAGTTGCATAGCCACTGCCAGCACGGGCAACATAAAACCTGCCTCACACCCTCCCACTGCTGCTGTCCTCCCCACTCCCTCTGTTCTCATCTCCACGCTGACATCAGGGTCCCTAATCCCCATGTCAGCATTAGGTAGCCCCCCCACTCATGTGGCACACTGGGAACTCACCCCAGTGTGCCCAAATGTATTTCTTCCCCACCCCCTGCCAATGATGGGGTGCCTAATTCCCATGTTGGCATCATGTACCCAACCCCCCACTCATGTGGCATACTATGAGCCCACTCCTATGTGCCCAAATGTCTGTTTTGTTTCTTTTTGTTTCCTGTAAATCCGGATCATTTCTGAAAATGGGCTTTGGCTCAGTATACTTACTGGTAAATAAAGTAAATGAATAAATAAAGAAAACCATCCCCCGATGTGTTTTTTGTTATCTGTAAAAAAAACTGTCCCTCATCATCGCCTCAGTCCCCTGCCTATCCCCACCCACCCACTAAGCACCCACCTCCCCACCCCCTTACCCCATACTTACCTCTGGAGGTTGGCACTGTCATCTTCTCTGGACCAGGACATGTCTTCACTTTTCAAAGCCAAACCACAAACTGAAGAATCAAAGATAAGTGTATCATAATGCCATTCAGTGGGGTTTTCAACTTATGCTGATAAATCAGCCATTTTTTTGAATTTTGGCCCCAAATTTTCAACTTTGGGTTATTGGGAGCCCATCACGAGAAAGCTTTCACTGTCATTTCATTACTTGGTCCCGAAAGGTGATTCCAGGGTCACTGCACGGAATCACTTTTCAGGACTGATTCACAAAATGACAGTGTGGGGTCCCAAAAAGGCCATGTTGAAAATCTGGTGCAACACCTCCAAAAAATGGTCAAGTTACACCCAGGCATTCAATAATTTCTATGCACACTTGTAACTTTGCTCACTTGGCAGCTCATCACAGCCCTATCGGCTCTGGACAGATTTTGTTTTATTCTGTTGCTACTGATGATAATAAAATGCTACTTATGAATTTTATGACTTCTCCTGGTTTTCCCATGCTTCCTGACCTGTGCCTCAATGACACCATCTTCCATTGCTCCTGTCCCAGCTATCCCCCGTGGTTGTAAGGGGCCATTCAATTACTTTCCCAGTACAGTGGTAATCTGCTCTTGGGTTTTAGTAATGTAAGGAGGCCGGAGGGTCCTCTGGAGTGCATTCTTGATTACTTATGTTTGGACTAGTGTCTGTGCTTGTCCTACTATGAGTTTTGAGCCCGTACACCACCTATGGACTGTTGGTAGGGGCGCCCAGCTGAGTGGGGTTCTTCCCTAACCATCCCCCATCTTGGCACCAAATCCATCAAATTTAAAGTCTAGGGGTGGGAACAGAAACCTGTTTTTACAGGATGCTGCCTTGGAAGCTTCAGTTTTAGAAGCACTGTCCTGCTGGCACAAAGGTTAATTTATTATTTACAGTTGTGGTTTGTCTTTTTCACAGAGGTGTACTACTACTGGCTATCACATCCTTTTGTTTTATTTGGGGGAGTTCTCTAAATCTGATTCACAAACTATACACTGGCAGGCAGGATTATGGTTAGTACACATATTCTGTTTTATACCTTAATTGGTTTAAAACTGATGGAACCCATAGTCTGATAGATCTCTAAGAAGGCGTGGGTCTTAATTAATTAAAGAGTCAACAAGAATTAATCACAAAGACATTAATATTTCAACCCTCCCGGATCTTATTTTTACCAACTGTCCCCAGATTTACTCTGTAAGTGGAGTATTATCAGATACTTTTTCAGACTATCAAGTTATGTTTGCATTACGAAGTAAATTAAGAAAACCTGATCATAGGTCAATTGCCAACTGGAGAAATTTCAAGCACTTTGATTATGCATCCTTTATGACTGATGTAGAAAGAATAGCCTGGGACAGACTAGAATTGATTCCTACCAGTAGCGTAGCAAATTCCCAGAGGGCCTGGGTGCAAGGGTATGTTACAGGGCCCCACCCTCCCATTTTGAATAAACGTTACAATTATGATTTGGGCCCCTCAAACCTCATGGGCCCAGGTGTGACTGCATCCTCTGCACCCTTGTAGCTATGCCCCTGAGTCCTACTGCCTCAGAGGCATGGACCTATTTCCAACTGGAGTTTACGCAGATATGTGATCGGCACATGACAGTGTGACAGAGGAAGATTAAAAATACTTATGCTAACTGGTATAATTCTGATTTACGCAAGCTTAAGAATGATAGAAATAAGAAATGGCATAAGGCAAAGAGTTCAAGATTAAATAGAGACTGGGACATCTATAAGCAAGTTGGTAGAAATGGGACCTTATAAATCTACTCCTGCCCCCACAAAGTCAAGTGTCCCTCAGGGATCCACATTGGGTCCCCTTTTGTTTAACAAATATGTTAATGCATTACAGTTTGAAGACCCAGAAATCAAATATCATTTGTATGCAGACAACACTGTGATTTACATGGTGGGTAACTCTACTGAGTATATAAAAAAACAAATTACAGAATGCGTTTGCACAGCTACAGGCTTTTTTTCAAGAAATACTGAAATGTATGTTAATACTAAATAATAAAAAGTCACAGTCAGTATTCTTCTGTAGAAATCTTAAAATAAAAAATGATGTTCCTTTAGGGATACAGACCTTGGATGGAAAAAAATATATCACAAGTTACAAAGTATAAATATCTACAGCTCTGGTTAGACAGCAGGTTAAGATGGGATGAACGTATCGACATGACATTGAATAATTTAAGTAAAAAGCTAAGGATTCTCTGTAAGCTGAAATACTGTGTGTCACCTGAAGTACACCTGAGAATTATTAATGCCATGATTCTCCTGGTCCTGGATTATGGAGATGTTTTATAGGCTGGGGCATCGGCAACAGAGCTAGATGTTTGATGCGATGCATAATAGGCTGGTCCTGTTTCATCCTCAGTGCCCCACAAAGAATGCACCATGGTGATTTATACAGTGTGCTGAACTGACTGACGCCACTGGACAGGAGAAATTCGCATCTTCTGATATTTATATTTAAATTATGGAAGGGTGGCTTTCCTAATTATATGCTGGATTTGTTTAAAACCAGAGCTGTCAAAGAAGGCATAAGATCTGCTCAGGGTCTAGAATATAGTGTTCCAAATTATAACATGGGGATAGGGAGGTCTTTCACTCCCTATAAAGGGTCAGTACTATGGAATTCCATTCTAGTAGGTCTACTGGGGACTAATTCTAGCATCGGATTAAACTATCTAAAAGATTGGTTTATCGATCAGGCATTTGTACCTTTGTCTTATTGTTCAGATGGACTTACTTGAATGGAGAACTTCAGCATTTGTGTTGCAGTGACCTATGATGATGAATTAATTTAATTTATGTACATATAACGTTATAACGTTTGTAATTATATTGTGATTTTATATTGTGCTATTTTGCAGCTGTGAGTGTATACAAAGGGACCTAACTGGAAATGAGCTAAACTCAGTTGAGTTGTTATCCTATTCATAACTTATGAATACAAAGTTATATTACTACCATAATGTCAATGGTCTGTTGAGCCCCATCAAGAGAAGTAAGGTTATGTCATTCTTGAGAAAATCGAGGGAGAAGTTTGTCATGCTTCAAGAGACACACTTGTCCACTAAGGAGCATGAGAAACTTAAACGATTTGGTTTTCAGACAATGGCTGCCTCCTCCTCCTACGAGCTGTATTCCTGGTGACTAACTCTACCACCTTTGATGTCATAGACAAACCGATAGACAAAGAGGGCAGGTATGCCATGTTAAAAGGTATGTACGTACAATGGCTCCTTCCCTACATTGGTCTCCATACAGTATATGCTCCACTGGGTTTGGACTATGCTTTTTTTTTTGTCCTGTTCCTCATTTTAACTGAGTGGGGAGAGGGTACGATAGTAGGGTACAGACAGTTGGTGAGACCCCATCTAGAGTACTGTGTCCAGTTCTGGAGACCCTATCTCCGCAAGGACATAGACAGGATAGAGGCAGTCCAGAGGAGGGCAACTAAAATGGTGCAGGGTCTGCAAGAGAAGCTGTATGAGGAGAGACTAAAGGAGCTTAATATGTATACCCTTGAGGAAAGAAGGGAGAGGGGGGACATGATAGAAACTTTTAAGTACCTCAGTGGAATCAACAAAGTCCAAGAGGGTAGCATCTTTCAGAAAAAAGACTTGCAAGAACAAGGGGACACAATTTAAAGATAGAAGGAGGACGGTTCAGGGGCAATGTGAGGAAGTATTATTTCACAGAGAGGGTAGTGGATGCATGGAACAGCCTTCCTGAGGAGGTTGTGAGGTCTAAAACTGTGGGAGAATTCAAAAATGCATGGGACAGACATAAGGCAATTCTTGTGGGGGGTAGAAAGAAATAGGCTGTTGGTTAACTAGGATCTGCGGCCTATCCTGTAGGTAGGGAAATGGGCAGACTAGATGGGCCTAGCGGTCCTTATCTGCCGTCAAAGTCTATGTTTCTATGTAATCTTTGGTGGGATCTATATTTGACTTTATACCCCAACTTGTCAGTACATCTTGGATACCTAAAAAAGAAAACCAAGTGACTAAGAAAGTTAATAGATTATTGGTGGAGTTGGGATTCTTAGATGACTGGCATCATTGCCATGGGCAAAGCCAGCATTACACCTATTACTCCTCATCCCACAAAATCGGTTCTCAGTTGGACTATTTCCTGGTTCTGAAGGAGCTGGCGGGGGCAGCTTTGAGGATTGTTGGATGGATAATCTGGGTCTATCCAACCACACCCCCATCCACTTAGAAGTACACCTAGCATGACAAAAAAGGACACTTTTTGGAGGCTGAACACCTTCTTACTTCAGGATGCAGAAATTTAAAGATAGTATTCCCACCCTCATTGAAGAGGTGGTGCAGGGTAATGACACTTAAGATGTCAGTGAGGTATACTCTGGGACACAGTAAAGGTTGTCCTAAGGGGCAAGTTTACTGAATTCTCTGCTCAGAGAAAAAGACAAGAGAGAGGCTAGCAAGTCTGAACTGATTGAGCAGATCAGGATCTTTAGTCGTGCTTACACAGCTGCAGTGCTCTTGATTCTCCAGCGCTCCTTTCTTGCTGTACTGTGTGCGGCATGAACAATAAACAGTTTACACAGCCTGCCCTCACTGTACTGCAGGTGACACTATGGAGGGGCTGTACATTCTGTGATTCGGGTATCCTCTAACCGACTCCGACAGTGACATGGTGCTGATGCGCTCACTGCCTTCATCACTTCCACTGGTTGCTATGCCTTCCAATATACAGGAAGGGCTGGCTCGAAAGTACCTATTGTTTAAATCAGCGTTCAACTGTAGTGTGGCGATCAGAGCAAGGAGCAGCTTGTCCCACTTCCATCTAATCCCAAAAATCAATTTGTTCACCTTATTCACATGTTGGACAGTGTGCCAATACTTCCTTGTTCCAGCACAAATGCTCATGGGACCACTGGAGTATGCTGGGAGATAAGGCTTCACTGCACATTAAATGTATAAGAGAGTTCACAATGCAGCTTAATGCGCTTGATCTGCTAGATATCCCCACTCTTGTGTCGCAGTCAAAGAGGGATCTGAATGGCTCTTAATATGTTCAAGTAAGTGTCTATAAAGCAGACTTTGCAGCAGATCAACCTATGTACATGGGTTGATGCACTGCAAAGACAGCAGTGTAAATGTGGTTTTAGAGTTGTATCAAATGTAAATGTTAGACAAAGCCATGGAAAAACAATTACAGATGCTTAAGAAGGAGCTGGGCTCCCTCTTTGACTATCAAATGGAACAAAAATGTCTTTTTATTATGACAAAGGTATTATGAGGGAGGCCCCAGATATCTTAGGATGCTAGCTGGTTATCTTAGGGCACAAAGGGCCAGAGCTCGCATCCCAGCAATAGTTCATCCACTCACAAGGGTGAAGCAGAGCACCATTCATGAGGTAGCCTTGGCCTTTAAATCATACTATACCACTCTGTATTCAGAGACAGGCTCAGCAATGGAGTCTGAGGTGACCTCTTTTCTGAATAAATTAAACTTACTGCAAGTCACAGCAGAACAGAATGCTGCGCTTATGGCACCCGTTACCACTGCAACTATCATAGCAGAAATTACTCACCTTAAGGCCAGGAACTGTCCTGGCATGAATGGGTTGGGCAGTGAGTCCTATAAACAATTTCAGGACTTGGTGACCCCCTCTCCTACTGAGGGTCTATAGTTATGCCTTTTCTGCAGATGGCTCCATTCTGGTCCCAGACAATAATATCTGTGATTCCAAAGCCCAGCAAGGACCCCAAACAATGCCGTTGTTATTGGCCCATTTTTACCCTTAATATAGACTGTAGGATTTTCACTTCCATTTTAACTAGAAGGTTTGAATTTATAATCCTTTGCCTTCTTCGCCTTTACCAGAAAGGGTTCATACCAGGTGGACAGACTCAAGACAACATCCGAAGAACAGTTCACTTAATTGATCATTTAAATCAGACTAAGATCCCAGCTTTCATTGTGAGTTTAGATGCATCCAGCATTTGATAAAGTCTCCTGGTTTTACCTGTGGAAGGTCCTTGTTGGGTTTGAATTTGCAGATTCTTTTATACAGACTATTGCTAAGATGTACGGATCCCCCACTGCATATATTAGGGCTAATGGGCACATTTCCTCACAGTTAAACTTGAACGAGGAATGTGCCATGGCTGCCCCTTTTGTCCAGTTTTGTTTGCCTTATATATTCAACCTTTTTCTCAATCAATCAGGCAGAATCCCAACATAAAGGACATAAATTTGGGGGGGTCAGAACAGAAAATTTCCCTTGATGCGGATGATGGTCCTCTCTAACTAACATGGAACATTCCTTTCGGGAGGTCCTGGAGGAAATCTAGACTGTCTCTCACTTCTCCAGTTATACAGTTAATGCCACTAAGACTGAGGTCCTGTTTTTTTTTTTTTTCATTCGGTCTCAGCTGCCCTAAGGCAACAGCACCCCATGAGACTGGATCGCCACAAACTTAAATATCTGGGCCTGCACTTGGATACTTTATTCTCTGGTAATTATGTTCCTCTGATAACAGAACTTTCAGCAGATTTCCAGAGGTGGATGATTCTTCTACTACCTTTTTATTCCAGGGTTCAAGCTATCAAAATGAATGCCCTGCCAAGATTCCTTTGTTTATTCCAATGTGTCCCATGTATTACCCCACAGACAGTGTTCCAGGTATGGCAGCACAAACTGCTTGACTTAATTTGGCAGGGAGCCAGGCCTAGGATGAGGCAGTCCATTCTCCTTCTCCCAAATCGAGAGGTGGGCTGGGGGATTCCATTCCTAGCGGGGTATTGGATTGATGCACAAATGAAAGTAGCCCTACTTTGGGGAAATATTAATTATAAGGCCCACTGGAAGGCTACAGATCTCTCTGAAGACCTTGGTGTCCCTCTCCAAGCCCTTTTATATGACTCAATACTCAATCAACATGCTAAAATAAGTGCACTGCAGTGATTGTGGACTGTCTTAGAGGGTTGAAGGACAGGACTTAGGGAACCAACTCTGAAGAGGCTGAAATAGTTTTACAGAAGATGGGTGTGGAATAACTTGTTTGAACCAGCTAGAATGGACCCGTGGTTCCTGGACAGCGACACGGGGGCTGTTTTCTGTAGGTCACTTATCCAGCAATAACTTTCTTACTGACCAGTAACTGTAGTGGGTGGAGAACAGCTTGTTGAATATTAGTGAGCTGAGCAGTCCTTTAATTGCCGGCTTTAAGGTAAGATGTAAGCATAAGCATGAAACATAAAATGTTAAATGCACTTTTAAGCACATAGTCTATCACTGGATTTACATTTGGGGATATCATGGGCTGGATATTCAAACTGCGCCATTCTGTGGCGCAAGCCCTTGCGCTGCTCAAAAAAGTTGCGCAGGGGTGTGGCTGGGGCAATATTCAATGGAGTTAGGCTTATTGCCAATTCTTGAATATCGCCTCGTTACACAGCCACTGTGCATGGTGACAGTGGAACCTGCGCCACCGCAAGTGGTCAGAGTGGAGCATTCAAGATGCGGTGGTGCAAGTTCCATTGCGCCATCCGCAAATATCTGATATTCAAAAGGTGACATGCAAATGGGGCCATAAGTTATGCAAGGTGCAGGGGGGGCCATTTGCATCTACTTACGGCCCCATTTGCATGCCATTAGCATGCAGGTGTGCTGATCCCTGACAACTTGCGCCTGGCGCCCTGCCAGGCAGCAGCCGTCGGGGACCAATGCCCCTGCAGCCCAATCACGGGCATGAAGTAAATCCCCCACTGGCCCAATCGCAGGCATAACAGTATTAAACCCCCCACTGGCTCGATCGCGGGCAGAACAGAGTTCAACCCCAAGACCAATATCCCTGGTGGTCCAGTGGACCCTGAAGCCCAATGCGTGGGCATTAGGTCAAGCCCCCAACCCCAAGGTCCAATTTCCCTGGTGATCTGGTGGCCCCACCACCACCCACGGGCCCCCACCACCCCGCTTCCCCCGTCAGCCAGTGAGTGGCAGCACCCCACCCGCCTGCCGCCTGCTGCCCGCTGACTGATTGCTCAGAGGGCTGCATGCCCATTAGTTCAGAACAAGAGCCAATGGGCATACCTTCACTCTCCTCAAGGCAGTCAGATTTGTGAATGTTTCACATACCTGGACTGTCTTAGCATGTCGACTGCAGCCCGTGGCTCTTGCTCTGAACCAGTGGGCATGCAGCCCTACTGACAGTCAGTCAGCAGGCGGGCGGGCGGCAGGCGGATGGGTGCTGCCACCCGCCGCTGACGGGGGAGCGGGTGGGGCTCCAAGGGAGGGGTGGGGCACCACTAGATCACCAGGGAAATTGGACCTGGGGTTGATTTAATGTCACCATTGGCTCATGTCCACTGACCACCAGGATATTGGTCTTTGGGGTTGAATCCTTTCTGACCGCGATTGGGCTAGTCGGGGGTCATTTCTGTTATGCCCGCGATCGCCAGTGGGGGTTCATTTCTATTTTGCCCGCGATCGGGCCAGTGGGGGAGTTGTTCAGTTATGTTCTGCCCATGATCGGATACGGGGGTTACTATTATACCTGTGACGGGCTGCCGAGGCACAGGAACAAGTGGAGGCCACCCACAGGTGGCAGCTGCTGTGTTGCGCCCTGCAATGCGGCAGCTCACCTGTGGGTGGCCTCGACTTCTCCTTTTGAGGGGCTCAAAGTTGTGCAGGTGCAGGTTGGGGGTTTAGCCTGCTAGCTCTACAAGCCCAGCTGAATATCAGGCTGTGCAGTTTATGCATGGTTCCTCCCCCTCCGGTTGAACATGCCTTCATTAGCATTGCGCTGTTGCTCAGCATGACTTGGGGGGGCGCAACTGCCTCCTGCTGAATATCTCAGAATGGCACAATTTTGGACTTGCGCAGGCGCAACCCTATTGAGCATGGTGCAGCCCTTTTGAATATTCAGCCCCATATATATTGTGAGACCTGTAAATCGGCATGAAAAGAAATGTAACTTCACAGTTTCAATTGGTAAAGAACTACTGAAGGAATTGATTTAACTTGGATTTAGAAAAAGTGTAAATGTATTGCGGTTGTTTTTCCAATGAAGATGAACAAAAAAAGATGCAGTACACAACTGTGTTTTAACTTTCAGTTTATTCTCCCCTCATTTTGGTCATAAAGCTATGTGCTTGTGCAGTTTTAAAAATTATTTTTTTTATTTTACCTGGATCAGTGGCCTACCTTAGACATTCTAGACGAGCCCAAGCTAGGTCCATTCAAACTTAAACTCAGACAGCACCTAACTGTACTTAGCTGTGACTGCCACACATAGCCTCCACCCCCATTGTACCGCCTGTCTCCACTCTGCCACTAGCCAGGTACTCTCTTTCTCCCCTCAGCACCCTTCTCTGCCTCCTCCCTGTCCATGTACTCCCTTCCCCCTTCCCCCTTCTCTCCCCTCCCTCTATCTCACTTCCCTGCTGCCTATTTGTTATCAACAATGTCTCTCTGCTGAAAGCTTTTCTATCCTCTCACTACGTCCCCTCAACTCGCATTGGATATCTCAAAATCAGTTTACTGACAACTTCAACCTGGGATGTTCGATTTGTACAATTGTTGCTACTAGGTACAATTCTGTAGTATTAACTGCAGTCATTCTACCTGTAACCCATGTAATTTACAATTGTGACCTAAACTTTGTATCCATCCTACTTGAACTCTGGTTGTGAGACTGTTACCTTACACTGTTTGACAATGTCTGACTTTGCACAGCACCTTACCCTCTGGTCCGTTTGGTACATATGACCCTTAATAAGCATAGCTGGTACTACGCTGAATGTCAAAATGTATTGTTAACCCATATGTATACTGTCTCTTGTATGCTGTAGCTATGTTAATAAGTCCCTCTGTTGTGCAATGTGCATTCTGACGTGGAACCACTGTAAAAGAGCCCCTGTAATCCAGGATATAAATAAATAAATTTAAAAAATGTTAGCGGGTTCTACACAGCAAAGCATCTGGATCCTCCATTTGGTGAAATCTTCAAATTAGTTGAATGTCAACAAACATGAGTTCATTTTCATTTATAAAGACTTTTTTGGTGGTTAAAGATACTGGACAAATATCTTTTTATTGCCATAAAATGGTATATCAACCTTCTGTTGCCCCTCCCCACATGCATAGGAGTGTGGTGGGGACAGGGAGTGGTATGCATGTGGAGTGGGAGACATCAGTGAGCATCAAGTTGGATTCCCATCCTGCCGGCAGACTATGCAGAACAGAGGATAGTGGGTACCAGTGTACCACAGTACATTAAGGGGCCCGTGCATTATGGGCAGATGCCATCCAGTAGGCTTTAGCTCTCACTGCATGTCATGAGGACTGGCAGTTGCAGGATTAGGGGCATCTGCATACTGCTCGGGCTGCCATCCGCTGGTTAGAGGGGGCATATAGTAGCTATGGCAGGGTACCTACTGGCCTAGCCTGTGCCCCATTCCATAGGCATTATGCATCATCATGCATAGCATATAGTCAAATCCCACCCAAGGCAACCTCCCCTCCCTCATGGGCCGTCATCCAGCATTGCTTATGGCAAGGTTGTGCTGCATACACAGTGCATAAATGCTCAAATAGGTATAGTGCATTAGGCCCTATATGAATACTAAGTTAATACTAATTTATTACTATTGAAAGTATTCAGTTAGTATTCATTGTTCTTCATTGGTATTCAGTTGTACAATTCAGAAGTAATTATTTGATCTTCAGAATGTACAGCCCTCATTTGCATAAAGACTAGCTAAATAATAAATGAATATTGACTTATTACTAAATTAGGCAAAATTTGTAAGGCATGTAAATATTTCAGCTTGTGGGCAGACTACTTTAATACTAGTGAATACTATGCTAAAATGACAAAGAAAATAGTAATTCAATACTAGTGATGAAGACAAAATGAAGACTAACAGTAGTAGTCAGACTAATACAAACCCTAGATAACGGGTCTCTTACACAGCCAAAGCCCACATGGCTGGGTTAATGGTCATCCCTACTTTGCTAATGGTGTCAAGTACAGCTGTAAGATGCTGCATATGGCTTTCCCACTCAGTACTAAAAATGAAGACATCATCCAAATATGCCGCACAGTATTCAGTGAGGGAGGACAAGATATGGTCCATGTATAGCTGAAAGGTGGCAGTGGTACCATGCAATCCAAAGGGCATCTTTGTGAACTGAAAGAACCTCACAGGTGTTACAAATGCTATCTTTTTCTCTTGATTACTTTTCTAGGAGATCTGTCAATACCCTTTTGCCCTTTTGTGGGGTCTAGCGTGCTGATATAGTTTGCCCTCCAAATTGGTCAATCAGGTCATCGATTCTTGGCATTGGGTAGCCATCGAATTCAGAGACCTGATTCAGCTTCCAGAAATCAAGGCAAATCCGAATGCCACCTTCTGTTATCCAATGCACCAACTCAGTGTACTTCACTAGCTGTTCCCTTAATGCCAGTACATAAGAGGTGATGCTTTGTTTTTGAGGAGAGGGATTTCCTTCCTGGTCTCTTTAATTATATCCAACAGACCTTGTGGGTGCTGTCCATAAAGTAATCCAAAAGGGGAAAACCCTACAGTGGCTTGGGTACCTCTCAGTAGGCAAACAAAAAGTGGTCCCAGTTTTTCCCTTCTCCTTGCACAAACCTATGAAGCATCATTTTTAGAGTCTGATTAAATCATTCAACCAGGCCATCTGTCTGGGGGTGATATGGGGGAGTCCTGACAGCAGATACTCCGAGATACAAATGTAACTGTTTTAACAGAGCTGAATTAAAATTGCTATCCTGAAGTTAAAATCTCCCAGGGATACCCATCCTGCCAAAGATATGGGCCCACTCTCCAGCAATTTTAGGGGCTGATACAGTATGTAATGGGACTGCTTCAGAATATCTTGTGGAATAATCACATACCACAAGGCTAAAACAATTGTCTTTAGTACTACATTCCATTGGACCTACAAGATAGATAGATAGATAAAATATTTATGTTTCAATAGGATAAAACTATTAGGACTTATGACAACCCTGTTTGCAAAGTTGTCCTGCAAAATGGCTAGCTACTACTTCATTAGCTTTTCCCTTAATGCCAAAATAGCTATGCAGTTGAGTGGTTTGTCCTCTATAGGCAGGGGCTCCAGGAGAACCTTGTCTTTACGGATTATGTCTGTTACCTTCTGGCACTCAGCACAGGCCTGGCAGTAAGTCACCACCAGTTCATGAATACTGGGCCAAAAGAAATGATACAGTAGTTGGACCAAGGTACAGTCTCTACCTACTTGACCTGACATCAGAATATCGTGGGCTAAGTATAATAACTCTCCCCTATACTTTTCGGGCACTGCCAGTTGCTCTACTTGTTCTTGGGTCAAGGGGTTGGTACAGACTTTGTACTGGAGTAAGGAAGCAGTATAGTGCAGTGGTTTAAGGCTCTGAACTGCCAACCTGGAGACCTGGGTTTCAATCCCAAAGCCCCCACTTGCATACTGTGTGACCATGAGCAAGTCACTTAACTTCCTTGTGCTCCCAGGCCGCACCTGTAAACAAGCTTTCAGCTTAATGTGTGTCTCCTAGTAAAATAAATTAAAAAAAAAAGATATCTTTCCGTTGGATAACCCTGGGCTTCCCTGATTCTTGCTCCACCTCTACCATGGCATACAAGGGTTTCAGACTAACATCCTGCTACTGACCATTGGCTACATCAGGAGTAGCTAATACATTTCTCATGCCACATATTGTATCATGTTTGTCATCATTAACAGTAGTACGGTGTTCCAATGTCCATTTCTGCTTCACTCTTCTCTTTTACTTCTTTGTCTTCCTATCTTTACCGGGGTAACATAGTCTTCTTCAGGAAAGGGAAAAATGTCCAATAGGACTTGGGCTTTTTTGGTCTGTAATTGGGTGACCACAGCTGCTGTAAGAGGGGGTGTAACTTCTTCTTGGACTAGTTCTGAAAAAAACTGGAAAATCATGTCCTATCACCACAGGCAATAGTAATGTGGGAACCAGCCCCATCTTAATAAACTCAGATACCCATTTAACCGCTAGGGTTACCTGCACGGTTGGTTAAAAAAAAAGTGCATCTCCCTGTATACAAAGCACTACAGTTTCTGGGCCTGTTTAGCAACTGTTTGGGAGAAAATGAAACTGGATCTATGTCTGATGACTACTTGAGTCTATCAGGCCTTGCACTGTCTTTGAGCCCACTACTGCTTCAGTGAAGTACTCACCTCAGTAGTGGGGAAGATCATGGAGACATTGCTTAAAGAAAGGATAGTGAGGCATCTAGAAGTCATTGGAGTCCTGGACCATAGGCAACATAAATTCACAGCAGGGAGGTCATGTCAGACAAATCTGGTTGATTTCTTCAACTGGGTGACAAAGGAAATAAATCAGGGTGGGGCAGTGGACGTTGCTTACCTCGATTTCAGCAAAGCCTTTGACACTGTCCCACAAAGGAGGATGATAAACAAGCTAGGCACGGGCATGGGGGACAGAGTGGTAAACTGGGTTAGAAACTGACTAACAGACAGGAGGCAGAGGGTGGTGGTAAATAGGGTGCAGTCTTGAGAGGGGGGGTGACCGGTGAGGTGCCTCAGAGATCGGTCCTGGGGCCAGTCCTGTTCAATGTCTCCATTAGTGACACTGCAGAAGGGCTGAAGGGAAAGGTCTGCCTGTTTGCAGATGACACCAAGATCTGTAACAGAGTGGATACTCCAGAGGGGGTGGGGAAAATGAGGAAGGACCTAGGGAAGCTTGAAAAGTGATCTGAGGACTGGCAACTGAAGTTTAATTCAAAAAAGTGCAAAAGTATGCACCTGGGACACAGAAACCCTGTGGAGAGTTACAGGATAGGTGGGGAGTTGCTGACAGTCACAAAGGAGGAAAGGGACCTGAGGGTTATTATTTCAGATGACCTGAAAATGTCAAAGCAGAGTGCTAAGGCAGATGGGAGAGCCAGTGACATGTTGGGATGCATAGGCAGGGGTATCACCAGCAGAAGGATGGAGGTAGTGATGCCATTATATAAAACCATGGTCAGGCCTCACATGGAGTACTGTGTGCAGTTCTGAAGGCCGCACCTTCATAAGAATATTAACAGGCTGGAAATGGTCCAGAGAAGGGTGGCTAAGTTGGTATAGAGCTTGCAACACAAGACTTATGAGAGAGGTTAAGGGACCTCAATATGTACTCACTGGAAGAGAGATGGGAAAGAGGGGACATGATAGAAACATTCAAGTACCTCAAGGGTATAAACAAGGTGCATGGGAGAGACATTTTCCAATATAGGAGGAGCACAAGAATGAGGGGACATGACATGAAATTGGAAGGTGGGAGGTTAAGAGGGAATGTGAGGAAGTTCTTCTTCACAGAGAGGGTAGTGGATGCATGGAATGGTCTGCCTCAGGAGGTGGTGGGAGCAAGCACTGTGGATGGACTCAAGCATGCTTGGGACAGGCATAGGGGAACCATAGAGGTACAGCAGCAGGTGGGTCAGAAGCAGTAATCCAGTACAAGGGCTTACAGGCAGACTGGATGGGCCAGGCAGTCCTTATCTGCCAACAACTTCTATATTTCTATGTTACTGCCTCAGATTAGCTAGGGCCATGTGTGGCTTTTACCTGTGAGCAGGGGCAATTACATGCTATATGACCCATTTTATTACAGTTAAAGCATACAAAGTCAGATGAAGGCCTTACACTTCCACCAGGTCTAAACTCTGGTTTTGGTACAGGCATTGGCCCAGAAAAAGGGATTCTTACCAAGCAGACTGATGGGCCATCTGGTAGTCCTCAACAAGGGAAATCATTTTCTCTCTAGCGTCAGGTCAGTGCCCCTTAATCCGCAGCTGAACATCACCAGGCAACAGATTAACAAATTTCTCCATCACAATGAGCTCCAGTATTTCTGGTACGGTCTTTACATCAGGTTGCAGTCACTTCATGCAAAGATTTTTCAGTCATGTGTAGACCTGTCTTGGGGTATTGCCTACCTGATATTTCAGGTTTCTGAAACTCTGTAAGTCTCGCTGGAAATGTTGTACCTCCACAATATCTCCCTCTTCACCCAGCAATAATCTTCTGATGGTATGGTGTCCATATAGCTATAGGCTAGTTGTGCTTTTCCAGATTGGTAGGGGACCAACCTAGCAACCCACTGGTCCCAGGCCACTGGCAGGCTTGGGCCACTCTCACATAGGTCATTAAATAGGCCTCTATATCATCACTTGGTGCTAACTGAGACATTCAGGGTACTGGGCCCAGGATTCAAGCCTTCTCACAAGGCCTACAAGGCTTTGTCCCACCATGCATCCTGCTGTTGTACCTCATGTCCACACCATCTGTAAAACCATTGTCAATTTTCAGGGCCCCATTCTGCACCTACATCTTCAGAAAGCGGACTCACTTTGGGCATCTGGCTTGCTCCATATCTTGGGTTTCACAACTGATTCAGTTGTTTCAGCTCCTTCCACCATCTTTTGTGACTTTTCTGCCATCGTCCTGGTTACCACAGCCAGTTCACCATATTTTTTCTTGCCTGTTTTTCATCCTGTCATGCCACATCTCACTGTGTATCAATCACTGGCAACAGCTCTCATGCTTCCCAACTACCCTCCCCCATCAGAGAGTATCCGAGATGTATCCCACTCACTCTGACACTCTTTGTCACGGGGTGGGGGTAAGAATGATAGCAGGACACAGGTGGTAAGGCACGAACGTCCTTAGACATATGCTTATTTAAACAATAAGCAGACTAGAAGGCAAAAATGGTTGGTAGTTCTTGTCAGGATAAAGTCTTTTACAAATCAACTGAAAAAAGACAACAAGGCAGATGTTTCTTCTTACTCGTACAGTCTGTCTGTATCTTTAAGGCTAAGAACCTTTCCTTGGTTGCTGTATACTCTTCTTGAAGAGTTTCACTATACTTCCTTCCTCCAGCTCAGTGCTCAGGCAGGAGATCTTCTTGCTTCACACACCAGCTTCACACTCTTTTTCTCTGCCTAAGACTCCCTTTTTATACATTCCCAGGGGTCAGGTGGTCTGTCTTGTTGTACTTCATTAACACATTTTGTCATTTTATGTTGGTATTCTCTTATGTAGACATATCAAACTTTAATACATGAACAGTGCAATGACACAGGTGCATACTTTAAAATATCTTCTCTAGTGCCAATATTATGACATTATTTACAAATATGTTTCTACAAAGGGGTAGATCTAAGTTACTAACTCCTCAGGCAGTATAGCGCAGTGGTCTAAGGCTCTGAGCTGCAAATCTGGTGACATCCAGCAGACCAGTCCTGGGTTTGAATCCCACAGCTTTCACTTGCATACTGTGTGACCCTGAGCAAGTCACTTAACCTCCTTGTGCTCCCAGGTCGTTCCTGTAAAAAAGCTTTCAGCTTAGTGTGCTATACCTGGTTAAAAAAAAAAAACTACACACCTGCGTACCTACCCTTAACCGGCATTTAACTATACAAGTCTGCGGCTTAGTGACAGCACCATCTGCAGGTGAGTGCATTGTAATTTCGGAGGCCTTACACTGAAACAGTATCACATTTCCTTTAGATAACCCCTTTTCTAATTCCTAGTTTTTTTCGCAAATGTCTCAGGGGAATCAGACTATCCAGTTGTCTCAAATGTGGGCTACCAATGTATAATAAAACACATTAACATATTTCTTCAGTAGCAGTAACAAAAGGGAAGGCTAACAGCAAAGCAGGGGAAGACTCTTTCTTTTAAGGTTTCTGTGTAAAATCTGCAGGTGCACTGTAATGGGGCACCTTTATTTGTAAAAACAGGGTTCAGCATTTTAGAACACAGCAAGCTAGCATTCTATAGGGCTTCTTTATGTATGTATATATGATAGCATGCTTCTTATTGTTGTTTTCTGCATCATGGCTCAGTTAGTCAATTTCAGAGGCTCAGCTTTCATGCTGTCTCTAATAAATGTATATTTTAAACATCTCTATTTATTGCTGATGCTTCTACATAATGCTGATATGGGCATGGGGAACTATAGAAAGGAAAAGTGAATTAAATGTGGAGGAGAGGAAAATAAAAGGAGAGGAGATAGTAAAAAAAAGAGGGGGGTCACAGTCTGACCTTTAGAGTGATCAGCTCCTGGGTAATAGAAAATGCTGTTGCAACAGACTAAACAGAAAAGTAAAAAGAAAGATA
Organism: Neoceratodus forsteri; assembly: GCA_016271365.2. Taxonomy (NCBI): domain Eukaryota; kingdom Metazoa; phylum Chordata; order Ceratodontiformes; family Ceratodontidae; genus Neoceratodus; species Neoceratodus forsteri. Next base: position 1,394,857,848 of record CM028131.1, on the reverse strand, counting down.
TAGAAAGATACTTTTTTTAAAACCCTAGAACATACTTCTCCTGGTATAACCATGGCCAACATCATGATAGGCTCACCCTGTCACAGGGGCCACATACTGGAGGCACCACTGGGATCTCCTGTTGAACATCTGGGGCTTTTCAGAGACTTTTGCCATTGCACCCCCCCCAAAAAATGTCTGCAAAAGTATACAAGGTTTTTCAAGAGGCAGAGGACTGGTGTGTGTTCGAGAGTCTGGACCATCAGACAGTACTTCTGATAAAAAATGTGTCCGAGCAGTGGGATAAGGAGTCCATCTTGGGAGTGCTTGATGATGCCATGATGGACTGTGGAAAAATGAAAATTCAGAGAGTGACCCAAGAGCCAGGCACCCAGTTCATAAACCTAACTGTGAAAACTGAGAAGGACATAGGGACCATGAACCTGCCTGCCACAGTGACACCTGAGGGGTCTCAAGAGATCTGTGTGGTGATAAGCAAAGTCCTGTCAGCCTGAAACCTCTTTCACCCTGCTCAAATTCTGCTGTGTATTTCAAGACCAAATTAGAACTGTTGTTGGCTTGTGAAAGGAAAACCTTCAAGGATGTGCAGACCTTGTTGCCTCCCTGGGCAACTTTTTTTTTTAATTGAATAAACCTTATTGAAAATAAAAAAAAATATGGCGGGGGGGCGCTGTTGAGCCCGAGCAAGATGGCTGCTTCTTAATACTGCTCCTCTAAGCCACGTGAATTAAAACTTTTAAAACTGAGTTATTTGGGTCATAAATTGTGAAACTTGGAAAGATAATTGAATCGGAAGTTCCCTGCCTCAGGATGGGAAACCCCCGGAAAGATCGCAATCATCCAGACGGAGCAAAAGCAAAAAATGCTCTGGCCACCTCCTCCACACGGTCGGGCCCTACTCTGCAGGCCTCAGACTTGGAGAGCGCTGACGAAGAAACCTTACAATCTCTGGGTCAGAAAATAAATCACCTTATAGCCTCTGTATCGTCATTTGCAGAGAAAATGGACAGTATTGCCAATCGAGTGACCAATTTGGAGACTTCCATGGAGCTGGTAACAACTGAATCTCTGGAAGCTAAAAAGTGCTCAGATGCTGCTGTGGGTCAGCACTACACTGGTGAAAGAAAATGGGCACCTCCATATGAGACTAGAGACTCTGGAGAACCAAATCAGAGCTCCTAACATTCGGCTTCTAGGTTTTCCAGAGGGATGTGAAGGGGACCACCTGGTTTTATTCCTACAAGACTGGCTGATACAGCAATTTGGTGAAGAAGTTAAAGATCAGGCAAAAAGCATTCGAAAAGCCTTCTGGATAGCCAGGCGGGGGAACCCAGACAATGCGGAGGCTCCACGCGCAGTTTTGGCGGTGACGGATGGTGCGGCATCAAGGGACTACCTCCTAGCTATGGCAAGGCAGCATAAAACTTTGTTGTGTGAGGAAGAGTCAATCAGTATCTTTCCCGACATCGGCTCCACCACAAGGCAGAGGTGCAAGTTGTTCGATGGCACCAGGGCGCTCCTTCGAGAAGCAGGGATACAGCACAATGTACTATTCCTGGCTCGAATGAGGATTGTCCACCATGGGAAAATTTTTATCTTCTCGGACCCGAAGGAGGCAGGCCGTTGGATCCAGAAGCAGGTTCCAAGGAGGAGACGCTCGAGAGATCAGACCAATCACTCATCAGAGGAGGATGAGTCGTGAAGGGAAGACGAGGGGGTTTTTTTTGACCAGAGAAGAGAAACTATCCATATAATTAGAGGGTCTGTATTGTTTCCCCTCCGGGACCTTGCATGAGTAAACGCACTGGAATATAAGTGGGACTGCAGAAATGCAAATATTTTGTATAAGTTTTTTGCTAATTATTTGAACTTGTTCCCAAAAGTCGCAATTACGTGGGGGAGGATTTTGTTTAATTAAAAATGGTCATATTTCAGTCTTTGTTTTAAATAAAGGTTTAGGCAAATGTGCTAATCAATTTAGAATTTAGGCCATGAAGGAGCAGTGTTAATTATCCGGAATTTAGCACCATAAGTGTGCTCCTTTCAAAGTTAAAGCATGGATGTTATTATTCCCTCTTTTGAGGGGAAAAAGATATAAGCATAAATACTTAGAATTATTGTTTTTGTTATTTCCATGCTGCTCTTGGGCTTTACAAAACAGCTTATGAAGGAATAACGGATTTACTCGAACTTATTGTTCTTTAGTATTCCCCTCAGATGTATCTTATGCGGTAGACTAAATCGGTATGCTTTGTAACATGAGGAGTGGCGCCCTCAATGTGTTTATAACCCTAACATGTGATATGTCTCTGCTGGAAATGTACAGCTTGCTGTTTATAACAAAATAATAAATATAAAGTTTAAAAAAAAAGCAATATGGCAACACAGCACAAAAATGCCAAACAACAAATACACAATTACCGAACAACTCCCCCCACCCCCAACCCAACTGGTTATATATGAATCTATAAGTAGGGCACTACACAGGAAACAGCCACTAGTTCAGAGTAAGTCGTATAAAACATTTTGGCATACTTCACACTGTGCACATCATGTAATAAGTAACAAGGTGTGGAGAGACTCCCATCTTTTCATATAAGATTAAGTTCTGTGATTTAAACCTGTGAGCTGCTTTTCAACACTAAGCTCATGCAGGACTTCCCTGTGACTCTCCGCCCTTGTAAGAATGTGGTCATCACACTAGTGTCTCAAAATAATTTGTTTTGCTGTGATTGCATTAAGGGCTATATGACCTCTATTTTGTCCATGTACCAAGTTCTCATGGTGTCCTACCATACAGATCTCTGGTGTGAAGGCTTCATCTAGCCCCAATAAGGGGTTTAGAGTCTGCCTTATTTCCCACCAAAAGGGGACTACTTGTTTACAGATCCACAAAATATACATTAGGGTTCCTTCCACTTTACCATACCTTGTACACAAATTAGAATTAATTCCCCCCATATTATGCAGTCTAGTTGGGGGTGTAGTACATATTTTCCAGAACCTTAAACTGTATCAGTCCATATTTGTCTTGCGTAATGTATTTGTAGAGGTGTATCCATATTTTCTGCCAGTCTTCAGCTGTCCACTGGACTTGAAGTGCCCTCTCCCAGCATGGGCAACTGCCATCTAGTCTTTTGGGGTCTATCATCTGTAATACCTTATACAGAAGGGATATGCCATTGGGTTGTGTTGTTGCTTCCATGAGTTTTACCACTATTCCCCTTTCCTCCTTAGGCCATGGCTGAGGTCCCATATGGGCTGCCAGGGCATGTATTACTTGGAAAAAGGCAAAGCATTTGTTGTGCCAGCCCTGTTATCTATGTCAAAAGGTCTCAAAGCCTATGAGTCTCCCTTCAGTTAGTAGTCCCTCCACCTCCTCAACAACCAAATTCCACCACCCTCCAAAATTATTTGGTATGGGGAGGCTGGCAAAATGAAAGTTGCAATTACAAAAGATGGGTTGTGAGGTGTCTTTGGTACAATCCCACCTCACAAAATTTCCTAACTGCCTGTTAGCTCTCAGTGACCAGTAAGTGCGGGTGCCTTTGACTGCCTTGGGGAGCTTGACTGGTGCTAGGTATAACAAGCATCTCAAATTCAATCCTATCTTGGAATACAGAGGGCTCTTTCCATTCTGAGCCACTGGGGCTCATGGTATCCTGTCAATAGGGTGCAGCAAAGAGGGCACTGCAAGGTGAGTGTTGGGATTAGGGAAAATGTGATGTGGGCAATCGGTATTTTTTGAGCATGGGGGGGGATGGTGCCGAAGCTGTGCACCTGTTCACCTGTTCTTCCCCTCAATGTGTGGTGGGTGGGGACTGTTTATATTTATTTGAGGGGTGTGTGGGGGCGAATCCCCCTTGACAGCAGGTGCAGGTGGTGGGCACCCAGGAAGTGTATTGACACCGGAGGTGTCACTGCTATTGGTATGCACACCGAGGGCACATGCATCCCTGTCCCTATCAAACTTGGTGACGCTCTTTTCCCATGCCCTGTTTTCCATGCACCATTTATTTTCACCCTAAAGTGGGTGAACCTTGGCTCATATTCCTGATTATGTTTTAAGGGGGTCCTATTGACCCACCAGAAGTACTTGGAACCCTATAGGGCCAGGTAATGCATCCAAAATTTGGATAGATGAAGGCCCCCACCTGTTTTGGATTAGACAGCTTGAGGTATGCCCATCTTGCCACTGTCCCACATTATAGGAAATCAGCTATCATTCTGTGTAATTGTCTAAACCAGGCTTCTGGAAGGACCACATTCAACATGTCCATGGGGTAGAGCAACTGCAGCAAAAAAATTATTTTAATCACTTTTACCTTACTCCACAGGGTCAGAGGCAGGGTCTTCCACCTAGCAATGTCCTGTCTCAGGATCCTAATCAAAGGGTCAAGGCTGTTTTTTTTTTTAAGTCAGTGAAATGCCTGGTTATTTTAATGCCTAGATAAGTAATCAGTTTTGGTTCCTACATCAAACCTGTAATATATATGTGATCTGTGCAGGGATACTCAGATACAGCATGTCTGTTCAGCAGCTATCTTTATTTCAACTCAGAGATAGTAGTCACACACCACTGGACACAGACAAAGAAAAGTCCACTGGGCATAACAGGAACTGTACATTAAATAGGACCACAATTATCCATATGCATGAACTGCAGCCCTAATGGCATTTCTTATTCTTTCTACAATACGTATCATGTATATGCTACAATACATATCCATGTATATACTACAAAACCCATGCTTTTGATGTTGTGTTTTGCTACCTGCAGGTTAAGGGGCATAATGCAAGTCTTGCCCACATTGAGCTTGTAAACTGACACTCTGCTAAAGGCCTCAATCTCTTGAAGAGCTGCTGGAATGGATTTCTTTGGGTCTGCCACACAGAGAAGACTATCAGCATAAGTGGAGAATTTAAATTCCTCCAACCCTATTTTTATGCCCTTAACGTGCGGATCAGTCTTCAGTTGCCATGTCAGAGATTTGGGGTAGAGATTATATAGGAAACGTGAGAGGGTGATTCCCCTCTCCAACCTGATCCTCTTAAAAATAACTCCATTGCAATATATTCTTGCTGAGGGGTCCTGATACAGTACTTTCACCCATTTTATATAGTCATCTAGGATATCATATTTCTTCATAAATGAAAACAGAAAGGGCCAAGATACCCTATCAAAGGCTTTTTTTTTTTTTTTGCCAGGAGGCAGTATAGCACAGTGGGTTAAGGCTCTGAGCTGCAGATCTGGAAACCTGGGTTTGAATCCCACAGCCACCTAGGTGCATACTGTGTGATCCTGAGCAAGTTATTTAACTTCCTTGTGCTCCCAGGTCACATCTGGAAACAAGCTTCGGCTTAGTGTACTACTGTCCTAGTTACATAATGTTCCCTTTCCCTTTTTCTGCATCCAGGGAGACCAGGGACCACACAACCCTGCTCTCTCTGGATGCAGCAACCAGAGAGTGAAACTTCCTAAGGTAGTCGCAAGATACCCTGCCCTTCACAAAACCTACTTGTTCTGCTCCCACCAAGTTTTCCCACATTCTGTCCAGCCTGTTGGTCAGAACCTTTGCTAATATTTTAAAGTTCACATTGATAAGGGAGGGTTTCATTTTGCAAGCTGGGCTGAATTGATGCTTAGAGATTGACTCTGCTCCTGACTTAAAAATTATCCTCTTCTACTTGTTTTTTAAAAATCACTTAACAGAGTTATAAAATATACCATTTGAAAGCTCTTGGAAAGCCAGACCTAATGGTATCTTTTTTGCTTAATAAACTACTTAAGCTACAATTAGCATTAGAACGTTAGCCTATTTAAAACTTAACCATAACTCAGCCGCACCTATATTCTGTCATGGCCGCAGAAGCAGAAATCTCAGTCAAACCCAAAAAACAGAAAATAACGGCAAACATCCACGATATGTTCACCACTTCACCTCTATCAAAGACACTTTATCTGCACTTAGAAACTAATTTGGAGACTTAAAGCTCAGCATTTAAAATGCTCAGGAGAGGGTGAACGCAACTGAGACCCATATTTCTTGGTCCAAGAACCTGCTGTTTAAACTTGAAGGCATAGCACAAGCACAAAGTAAGTAAATTAATTGCCTGCTGAACAAAGTAGATGACCCTGAGAACAGAGGTCACAGGAATAATCTAAGAATAGTGGGAACCCCCAAAGGCTCAGAAAAAGGGGATGTGTGCTTTTTTTAAGTAAGATATTGTTCAGGATTCTACAGTATCAGCCTACAACCCCACTTCAAATAGAGAGAGCACACATAACTCTAACTAACACACAGAAACAAGAGGCCAAAAGAGCCATGGCAATATTAGCATATTTCCAAAGGTTTTCAGAACAGGAACATATTCTAAGACTTTGCTGACAGAAAGTTAATCTCACCTGGCATGGAAAAAAGTTCATGATATTTCAAGGTTTTTTTCGATGCTGTAGCTGCCAAAGCAGGGAGAATTTTCCCCAGTTCAATCCTTGTTACAAAGTATGGATATCTAGTACTTTGTCAGATATCCAGCCATGTTTACTTGTATTTATTTAGTTATTGAATTTTGGTAACCAGGTAAGCCCGCTGAGACAATTACAGTCCCTTTTTCAGGGGTGACCCAGAAGTGCAACAATGAGATGTACAAGACAAATTCCACAATTCATAAAAGAGAAGGAGGTACAATGCAGTTAAGAAACAAATGTCACATAAAAACAGTATACAAATAAAAGATTTAAATACGGTTGCAATAAACAGTAAGTTAATACCAAGTTAAAGCATTCACAGGCTTGATTTAAATGTATACAATGCAAAGGAACAGTTAAAGTATGGGGAGGCTAAGTACAGAGAATGCAGAAGAGGAGCAGGGGACGGTAAAGCAGGAGTCAGCGGAAACAGGAACAGGTTGCAGAGGAGGAGAGAGTGGAATAAAGCTAAGTTTGGAACTCAGGAAGAGAGGAGCAGAACAGTACAGAAGGAGGGAGGGAGTTCCAGTCAGATATCACGGCCTATGAGAATGCCTTTTGGGCAGAAGCAAGATGGAGATTGGGCTTGATGAGAAGGGGAAGAGAGGTCACTCTAAGGGCATGAGGAGGTTGTCTTAGGCAATTGATGTCTAGGCAAATGATGTCACTGAGGCACGGAGGGGTAAACTGGTGAACCAACTTGTGCAAGAAACATAGCGTGGAATACCACACCTTTGATTCATATGGTAGCCAGGTTAGAGAAGAGAGGAGAGGACATCACAGTGGTGGTGATGAGCGCTGACCCCCAGTGCGAATCTACCCACCCTATGATAGGCCTGAGTTATGTGGGACAGGGTGGGGGTACTGGTTGATAGAAGTAAAGGAGCTCTATAGGTTAAGATCGAGAGAAGGGACGAGGAGGCGATCTTAAGGCACAAGGCAGAGGTAAGAAAGGGATGGACACATTAGAGAAGTCCTAGCTTTTGATCCAGGGTTCTAATCAGGATGGAGACATGATCATTAAAGGAAAGTGAGGTATCTAGAGTGATACCCAGATATTTAAAGGTGCAAACAGATTCCAGGGCATCACTGTTGAAGGAGGTAATACTGAGATGGGGAGGGGAGTACTAGGGCAGGAGGAAAGTTGAGACAAAAGCATGCTTTTTGGGGTTTGTTTGTATTAAGGACAAGCTGATTAAGCCTGAATCAATCTTCCAGGGCTAGCAAGTCAGCAGCAAGATTGCTGTTTATCTGGCTAATGTCAGGAGAGAAGCGATAAATAATAGCATTGTCCGCATAGAGGTGCACAGATGTACCACCACCACCACAGCTTCTGGGTAAGTTATTAATAAAGAGGGAGAACAAGACTGGGCCCAAGATTGAGTCCTGTGGCACCCTGTGTGATATAGGCCTAAGGCTAGAGACAGAACCAGACCACTTAACCCTCTGGGAGAGGCATGACAGCTGTGGACCCAATCAAGTGCAGTGGGATCAAAACCGAGAGTATGCAGCTGCTAGAGCAGGAGACCATGATTCAGCAGGTCAAACGCTTTAGTAAGGTCGACAAAGATGGCGCCCATATAAGAACCATGATCCAGGGCTTGAAGTATGTCGGTGATTACTTTTATCAAGATGGTGCGGGTATTGTGATTCTTTCTGAATCCATGTTGGTAGGGGGATAGTAGATTGTAGTGTTCCAGACAATTCTGAAGTTGGTTATAGACTATGCATTACTGGACTTTACTTTTAGAGGTGAAACAGAATAGTTTGATGATCCAAAAGCACTAATTTATTTTCTAAATAAATCTAACAAAAATCTGAGCAAAGGAAAGTTACTAAATAATACATTTCCTGATGCTGACAAAGTTTCACAGCAAGCTGAGGTGAATGAAATGGAAAAGAATCCAGCTCCCATCAAAAGGGAACTTGCTAAACAAAAGAGCCAACCAGAAGATGCATCTTGGGAAGACCTACATTTCTGGAAAAACCCTTCCCCTACAAACTCTGCGATAGGTGCCCTAATATGAATGACAGAAGAGGAACCAAATGGACTAAAAAATGGAGGGTAGTTCCTTACTGACAAAAATGTCACAGGATTCAGATTCAAAGGTTATGTAAGATATGTAACAGGGTGGGCCTCAGAAGGAGTGAGCAAGATGGAAGCTGACCTCAAGAAACTAGAAAAATGGGCTGGAGTGTGGCAGCTGAGATTTAACACCAAAAAGTGCATGGTCATGCGCATAGGAAAGAAAAATCCAAGAAAGAAGTATTACCTAGGAGGCGAAAGATGGGCAGCCTCAAACCGGGAACAAGACCTGGGAATCATAATCTCAGACAACTTGAAGTTTAGTAAGCAGTGTGAGAAGGCAACATTGAAGGCCAACAGAATGCTGGTCTGCACTGGGAGGAGAATCATGAGCAAGAGGAGAGAGGTGGTACTACCACTGTATAGATCATTGGTCAGGCCTCACCTGGAATACAGAGTCCAGTTCTGGAGGTCTCACCTCAGGACGGACATTGATCGGGTGGAAACAATAAAAAGAAAGGCAACAAAAATGATTCAGGGTCTGCAGTACATGTCTTACGAGGAAAGACTTGGGAAACTGAATATGTACTCCATGGAGCAGAGAAGCGAGAAAGGGTTGTTGGACCAGTGGTGCTGAAGGATAAGGCACTGGATGCCACACCCCATGCTACGCTGGCAGCCTAGGTTCAGGAATAAACACAGGTCAGCGGGGGTCAGCAGGGAAGAGGGAGGATTAAGCATCCCTCGACAGCTCTCCTCACTCTGCGATGGGTAAGGGGTCTATGTCACTCTACAGCAGCAACTGGTGGAAGTCAGGGGCACTGCAAGAAGCGGCGTACAGCTATGGGTTGGAGTTCGGCAGGTTTCAGCACATAGTGCATAGATACCATTGCATGTCCGGCTCCAAGGGGAGAAAATCCAGGTGGAAAATTGTGGGGCTGTATTTGCGGCTAATGGCCGTGCGCTGCGCCTCCGGACCTGAGAGGTGTGCCCCCCCCAAGGTATTGGATACAGGTCTCCATGGGAGGGGATACTGCATGCTAGCCTGCATGGAGGACAGTGTGTCACTGACCAGACCGGGTCCGGGGATGCGGATGCCGGTGGCCGAACAACCTGTCAAGCCCGCTTCGTAGAGGGAGGAGGTAAATGAATGTTGATATAAAAAAAGAGAGAGGTGACATAATTGAAACATTCAAGTACATAAAAGGCATTAACAAGGTACAGGTACAGGAACTTTTTCACTTCAAGAAGCGCTCCAGGGCCAGGGGACATGACCTCAGGCTGCAAGGAGGGAGGTTCTCTACCAACACCAGGAAGTTTTTCTTCACAGAAAGAGTGGTGGACAACTGGAACAGCCTACCCCAAGAGGTTGTGGGGGTCAACACTGTGTGGGAATTCAAGAATGCATGGGATAGACACAAGGGAGCCCTGACTACAAAAGGCAACTAAAGTGTCAAAATAGGTCTAAAACAAATGGGCAGACTAGATGGACTTAGCAGTCTCCTTCTGCCATCAGTTTCTATATTTCTATGTTAAAGAAATGCAGTTGTCTGGGGGGGGGGAATGCTGAACATGAGATCGAAGAAGACAATGATCTCTCCAGCTTGGCAGAAGGCACCAGCAGAAAGGACTGCTGTGTCACTGAACTTCTCTGCTGGGACTATATTGCCCTCCTTCCCTTCCCTCCACCCTCCACCCAAAGCTAGTTCTATTTTTATAGGCACAGGATTTGACTGACAACAGGAACTTCCTGTTTAGGGGCAGGAAGTGAGTGATCACAGAACCACCAAGGACCCACCATCCTAGAAGGGCAAGAGTAGCTCTCCGGCCCCCTCTAGCTGCTGGAGGTCTGCCTCTGAGCAAGTAAGTGGTCTACCATACAGAGTCAAGCCATACAAAAGTGAGGGTACTGGACTTTAGGAGGGCTGACTTTGGCAAGATGGGAGAGTGCCTCAGAAAAGCACTAGCAAACAGGCTAGAAGGAGGTGTGGAGCAACAATGGGGAATTATCAAAACCGCCATCACAGAGGCAACAAGCCTTTGTGTGAAGCAAATAAACAAATCAAAACGAAAGAAAAAGCCACTATGGTTCTCAAAAGAGGTGGCTGTGAAAGTCAGGAAGAAAAAGATAGCATTCGGAGTATAAGGAAACATAGAAGGAGCAGGACAGAGAGCTGTACCAGTTAAGGCAGAAGGAAGCAGGAGGAAGTCAGAATAGCAAAAGCCCAAACTGAGGAAAAGATAGCCAACTCAGTTAAGAAGGGGATAAAACCTTTATAGGTACATCAGCGAGCATAGAAAGACAAAAGGAGGGATAGTGAGGCTGAATAGAATGAGCGGTGGGTGGGCAGAGGGGACAGTGAAAAGCAGGAATACTGAACGAATATTTCTGCTCAGTATTCAAAAGAGGAGGGGAAGTGCCTCATCCAATTAACAGAACACTCTTGATAGGGGGTCGATCCCAGTCCTTTCACAGAAGAAATGGTTCTGCAAGAACCCTAAAACTGAAGGTGGACAAAGCAATGGGTCCTGATGGAATTCACCCAGAATTCTAAAAGAATTAAGGAGGAACTAGTGAAACCACTGGCTACTCTTTTAATAAATCATGGAGGATGGTGTGGTACCTGAGGACTGGAGGAAGGTGGATGTGATTCCCTTCACAAAAGTGGGTCCAAGACAGAGGCAGGAAACTACAGACCTGTCAGTCTGACCTCTGTGGTAGGGAAAGTGATGGAGTCACTTCTGAAGGGAATAGTTGAGTACCTAGAGGCCAGTGGAGCACAGGACCCAAGGCAGCATGGGTTCACAGCGGGAAGGTCATGTCAGACGAATCTAATAGATTTCTTTGACTGGGTGACCAAAGTAGTAGACCAGGGAGGGGCTGTGGACATGGCCTACCTAGACTTTAGCAAGGCATTTGACACAGTCCCACACAAAAGATTAATAGTCAAATTAACCATCCTGGAAGTGGGACCCAGGCTGGTAACCTGGGTAAAACATTGGCTGGACAACAGGACACAGAAGGTAATTGTAAATGGAGTCCACTCTGAAGAAAGGGGGGTTACTAGTGGGGTACCGCAGGGTTCAGTATTGGGTCCAGTCCTTTTTAATATCTTCATCAGTGACATTGCAGAGGGACTGGAAGGAAAAGTATACCTTTTTGCAGATGACACAAAGATCTGCAACAGGGTTGATACACAAGGAGGCATGGAAAGGATGAAAAGGGACTTGGCAAGGTTAGAGGAATGGTCAGAAGTATGGCAGCTAGGATTCAATGCAAAAGTGCAAAATAATGCACCTGGAAAACAAGAACCGGGAAGAATACACAATGGGTGGGGAGGTAGTAACAACAACAAAAGGAAAGGGACCTGGGGTAATCATATCAGACGACCTTAAGGTTAGCAAGCAATGTGAGAAGGCAGTAGGGAATGCTGGGGTATACTGGGATGTATATGGAGGCATCATCAGCAGAAAACAGGAAGCTGTTATCCCTCTGTACAGACAGTTGGTGAGACCCCATCTGAGTACTGTGTCCAGTTCTGGAGACCCCATCTCCACAAGGACATAGACAGGATAGAGGCAGTCCAGAGGAGGGCAACTAAAATGGTGCAGGGTCTGCAAGAGAAACCGTATGAGGAGAGACTAAAGGAGCTTAACATGTATACCCTTGAGGAAAGAAGGGAGAGAGGGGGGACATGATAGAAACTTTTAAGTACCTCAGTGGAATCAGCAAGGTCCAAGAGGGTAGCATCTTTCAGAAACAGAGACTTGCAAGAACAAGGGAACACAATTTAAAGATAGAAGGAGGGTGATTCAGGGGCAATGTGAGGAAGTATTATTTCACAGACAGGGTAGTGGATGCATGGAACAGCCTTCCTGAGGAGGTTGTGGGGTCTAAAACTGTGGGAGAATTCAAGAATGCATGGGACAGACATAAGGCAATTCTTGTGGGGGGTAGAAAGAAATAGGCTGTTGGTTAACTAGGATCTGTGGCCTATCCTGTAGGTAGGGAAATGGGCAGACTAGATGGGCCTAGCGGTCCTTATCTGCCGTCAAAGTCTATGTTTCTATGTTTCTCCACTTGGAACTAGGGCAATGAAGACACAAGACACATCTATTTTGATTTATCACCTCATCTCAACTAAGCCATATGAACTAAGCAGGTAAGTTCACAGTACTCAACAAGGAGTCGAGGGATGGCACTGAGAGTGGCGTTGGGGAAGGGGGATAATTGGTTTCCCCCGGGTCACTGATGAGTTAGGTCTGTCTATCTGCACACAATGAGCTTGATTCACAAAACTCTGATTTTGATGGCAGGTGCCTGTGTCAAACAGAATTGATGCAAGGGGCACCATGTGTCAAAACTTGTGGAGTTTCCAATTCTTGAAGACTGACTGTGGCAAACTGGAGCCCCCCTGCACTGGACCTGCTGTGCACCAGGCATAAGCTGAGGTCAGGGTGCACCAGGGCTCTAGGGGTCTTGCAGAGGATGCTGACTGCCATATCCCCTTAAACGGGATTCCAAAAGCCAGCAGCACCCACCAGGACTTAGACCACCCAACAGGTGGTCTAACAGCCCTTGCGCCACCCACACAGACACTGCAGGGTGGAAGCAGGGGCTGGTCTGGGTTATCCTGTCAAATAAGCAACTCAGTTTGAGTGACAGAATAATAGTGCATGTCACGTCAGTGAGTTGTGCTTGATAGAGTATGCCATTTCAGAGATGGCTACTAGTGTTTGGATCGTATTTACCCTGTATTAGTGATTAGTGAGGTTTCAGAGTTGGTTATTTATAGTAAGGGGGGGTTCGGGCGGCAAAGCCCCCGATGTGGTGTGCGGGGGGCATAGCCCCTCATAGAAAATATAGTGTAGTTTTATATCAGTGTGTCACATAGTGAGCAGCTATTTTATTGTTTTCTGTACTGAATATTGTTTGTTTCCCATTGCTGTTTTGATGTTCGCTGTTTTTGGTACTTGCTGTATTTGTTCGCACTCTTTTGTCTTTGCCTGTATGGTTGGCACTGTTTTATTCTGATATGGAACCCTGGCCTGGTGTCTGGGGAAGTGGGCAGCTGAGAGATCAGCACTGCAGTGGACCGCAGCCATGTGGTCAGGTGCAGACCGCACCAGGAACAGTGCCACCCACACCCCTTACATGTGCCCTGTCTGCCTACTGGACATGCAGCAGGCATGCCTGTTGGCAGCACTATGCAGGTCCTGGGCACATCCCCACCCCCCCCCGCCTGTCCCTCCTCTGGCACTGTGGCCAGGATCAGCTCCCTGGGACTTTTTCATGTTCTAGTGCTGTGCAGTGGGGTTGGTGATCCTTGCCACCCTGCTGCACCCTCCGCCAAACTCCTCCCATGCACCAAATGTGTGGTGCACGGGAGCGGCTGCTGCAACCAGTAGGTGTTTGGTGCCAGGACCCCTCCCATATGAGAATCAGGTGCAGTAAGGATCGTCGCAAGCTGCTCTTGGTGCAGCTTGCACCGGTCTTTGAGAATCAAGTCCAAAGAATACAAGCCCTACTAAGTGAATTTAAGTGAACTCCTACTAATATCCGTTTTTTGCTAGTATGCATTTAGGCAAACAGAGAATACGCTGGCGTATGGTATAGACAGGTGACTACTAAATGGAAAGCCCATCTAGCTCAGTTAATTTATATTGAATCAGAGTGTGGGCATAGGTGGGCACTCATTTCAGAAGGCTAAGGGAGCTTGGTCAGTCTCACATGACTGCTCACAATCCTTAACACTTAATAGCCAATATGGCATGTTGGTGGGTTATTAGCCTTGAATGTACAATGTCTAAGATTTACTTCTGTAAATCTTTACTTGCGTATGGCTTTGCCTCCAAATATGATAAAATAAAATATTATGCACCCTGTAGCTGTCAGTGCTGGCAGGTTGGTATGTGGGGTGCTTCATGTTCTTCCTTGTCCTCCCCACCTCTGGGTGCCCCTCTTTGCCCTGATCAAAGGACACCCCGGACTTGTGTGAGTTTACTGCAAGGTGTTTTTGTTATGCTTCAAAATTTTCTGCAGGCTTCAGTGAAGAAGAGACTGTTTATTTTAAATTATCAGTTCTGTTCATTGTGGTTCCTTACAATTTACTCCAGGTCATTTTGCATGCTTTTACTGCCATCTGCTGACAATGCTTGCTATTGCAGCTTCTGAAGGTCACAGACTTATTCTAATGCATGAGTTGATTTACTGATCTCTGAAGTTATTTAACACTGGTTATTACATACTCTACAATGGATTACAATTCCTTTACGAAAGTCTCACAGCATGTTTTCTTGTGTCATCTTGACTTGGAATATCTACTGACTATTCACAGTACTTATATTGTGCACGATTACACATGCAGAAATTCCTAGTATACTCTGGATTGTTATGTCTGATGATTTTAAATCTGGGACACTTAATATCCTGTTCCTTAGCAATTTGCAGTTAAGATTGTTCTAAAGAGGTTTTTTTTTGGGTTGTATTCTACATTTTATGGCTAGGTTAGTATTGTTATGCTATTTTATATTACGGTTATTAGATTAGTTATAGTCAGTACTGCAGATTCCTTATGTCTAGAGTACAGAATCCTGGAAAATACTCAAAAGTTACAAACTTTCTACATAAATGGAAAATATTTTAGAACAGTGTTTGGAGTATTTTATTTTGTTATTTGTTTAGTTACTTTGTTAATATATGCCTCTGCAAAATAAGTCTTTCCTTATTGGTATTATATTGCGTTTACTGCCTTTATGTTAAACACTATGTCTTAGTCAGGCATAAGGAATGTAACAAATGTAACATTCTGAATGGATGGGTACAACCTTGGGAATTTCAACTACTTATTTAAATAACATTATTTTTTATTCAAGTTTATGACAAGAAACATTTTGTTTCTTGGAATGTGAATGGTATAGGTTCGCCTGTTAAGAGGGCTAAAATCCTACAATTTTTAAACAATTCTAAAGCTAACATAGCTTTCCTTCAAGAGATACATATGATGAATGAAGAGGCATATAAGCTCAACAGAAGCTGGGCAGTGGGTGTCTTTCATAGTTGTTTCAATAGTAGGAAAAGAAGTGTGGTCATTTTTATTAGGAAAAACAGCACATTCGTAGTACAGAATACTATTAAAGACACAAAAGGAAGACTGATTTCAATAAATGGTAAACTAGAGGGCAGAGATATAATCCTTTGTAATGCGTACACTCCAAGTGAAAACTGTCCAGAGTTCTGAGCAAATCTCAATATGGAGTTAAGTAAAATTTTAAGGTCAAGTCATTTCTGGGCAGGAGCAGGCCAGATACTTCTAACTGTAAGTCAAGCACAAAGCAACAGATTCATAGTGTATGTGGGGACCCGGGTTTAATAGACATATGGAGGTCGACTAATCCCAAGGGGAGGGATTGTACCTTTTTCTCGTTATCTCATGCATTGCACACAAGAATAGATTATTTCCTGGTATCAAGGAGTGACTGCATGTCAGATGTTAATGCTAATAGTCTCAATAATACAATTTCATATCATTCGGCAGTAAAGATGGAGCTTCTACAGAGCTACACTTCGTAGAATGGCTTAAAAAGGAAGTAAGGGAGTTCTTTACTTTAAATGACACCCCTGATATATCTAGAGCTACACTATGGTAAACGTTTAAGTGCTACCTGAGGGGCAGGGTGATAGGTTATCGTAAAACCTGAACACGACAAGAGCAGAAACTCTTAAGGAGTTAGAAAAAGAACTAGATGATCTCCTGAATCTGCATAAAAGGCAGAGCATCCCAGATGAAAATCTGTTATGCAAAACTAAAAAACTTAAATATAAAATCAACAGTATACAATCTTATTGGACAGAACTGGCCTTAAATAAAACCAAACAAAAACACTGGGAAGCAGGAGGAAAGCATAGCTCTTGGTGCATATGTTTAAAAAAACAAAGAAATAAAACAATTATTTCTGCCTATAGAAACACCATTGGAGTAGCTGATAACTCAACAAAGGGCATTATTCAAGCTTTCAAGGAATTCTGTATTGATCTCTACTCCTCCAAGATAGTGGTTAGCAGTAAAGAAATAGATCAGTTTTTATCAGAGGTGGATGTCTCCAAACTATCTAATGAACAATTTAAGGGTTTGTCTAAACCACTAATAGCAGATGAACTTCATCTAGCAGTCTCTTCTTTGAACAAGTTCTTGTTAGAGCTGATACGGCTGCATACAGCCACTCATGGAGTTCCGGGAGCCGGGCGAGAGCTTCACGAAGAATGAGCTCACAGCATATGTTACAGTGCTCATAATGTACCCTTCAAGGATATGGAAACTTTGCAGCATTCATAATTCATATTTGCTTACCCATTTTCTTTCTGTACATGTCCTGCTTTTCTGTTTTTTGTCTCCTTTGCCTTTAAAACAAGCTTCTTTGTATGTTGACCTTCTTTTGCCCAATTAGAGGTGCTTGTGCTCCAACCAGTAACATCTTCAGCTGCAAGTAATGGCTTCTATAGACAATACCAGTTCTAGAACGGGTTAATTCTATGAAAACTGAGGACCTGGTAAAATCCTCAGACAGTGGGACTGGACAAAATGGTAAAAACCAGACTGGTTCATCCGGCCAGACCAACCAAGCTAGGCGCAACTTGAACAGTCTGACAATTCTGGTTGGATCACTCAGTCCAGTTTTTACCATTTTTGTTCTGTCCCTTCTGGCTCTCCAGATTTTAGCTACTATGAGAAATCGCTGGACCTGGGCTGGATCTTTTGCTGTTTTGGTTTGGTCTGGAATCAGTGGTCCACATTTCACCCATAACCTGAAAAATTACCACACTCAGGAACTGCTGCATTTCCATCCACCTAGCAACCCATGCAAATACAGTAACGTTATCAGCACTGAAACTAATCACTAACTACAACCAATGATGTCAGGGGTTGGAGCATCTTTAATGGCACAATAGTGGTTTTATATAGAGCGCAGGTTGTAAACACCAAGGGGAGGAGAAAACAAAAAGAGACAAGACATACAGATGTAGAATGGGGTATGCAGATATTGCAATTTCCTCATTCCTTTTAAGCATCCTTCAGTGGAAAGGTTCCTGAATCTTACTCTAGCTAAAACTTTTTCTTTTGGGGATGGGGATCAAAAGTAGCCATTTCACTGGTGCTGCACCTTTAAGAGGAAAGACTATGAGAACTACCATCATGTCCCTACCCTGGAAGGGCTCTGCTATACAGTACATAGCTGAGCTCTGAGTTAAAAATAAGCAACCTTTGAAAAAAAATATCATGGCAGGTAGGGCCAAAAACCTGCTTTTACATATATATATATATATATATATATAGTTGTTTTTTTTACAAAATGTGTATTTATATTTTTAATAATAGTGATAATCTCTCTAAAGCAGCAGTTCATTTGTTTTAAAAATGTTATATATACTTCATTATACAATCCTTTTCGGCCCTTGACATTAAAAAGCAGGTATTCACGAACATACTGTACGGATATACAAAATTTGCCAGCAGAAAAATGTCACTTGGTCTACCGAGTCTGCTTGATTATGCAGCTAGCAGCCCTATTCTGCAGCTGCCCCTTCCTCCTCACTCCCCCCTCCCTTTATCCTCCCTCTTGCCCTGTCCCAGCCCCTTTTGAAGAAGCCCACTGTTTTACAGGCTACTACCTCTGCTGGTAATGTGTTCCACCCTGCCACCACCCTCTCTGTGAAAAAGTGTTTCCTCATTTCCCCCGAACCTTCCCCCCTTCAATCGCATGTTATTGCCTCTAGTGTTCCTCAGCACCCTTACCCTGAATAACCCATCCATATCAGTCTTGTTTATCCTTCTCCTGTACTTAAATGTCTCAGTCATATTACCTCTATCCCTACTCTCCTCCAGCGAGTACATGTTCAGCTCCTTTAGCCTACTCTCATACAGTAAGTCCCCCCAGTCCCTGGATCATCTTAGTTGCTCTGCGCTACACCCCTTCCAGTAATTTAATGTCCCTTTTCTGGCACGGACACCAGTACTGCATGCAGTATTCAAGATTATGTCTAACTAATGATCTATACAGCGATAGAATCACCTCCCCCCCCCAGATGTTATTCCCCTTGCAATGCAATCTAGTATTTTGTTGACTCTTGCTGCTGTCTTCCTACACTGTGCCGAGTTGTTCATTGATCCCATGATGACCACCCCCAGATCCTTCTCCTCCTCCTCAGTCCCCACCAGCTGCACTTCCCCCCCGTTGGTAGTTTCTCCTTGGATTTTGTGCCCCAAAATGTAGTACCTTACACTTTTTGACATTGAACCCCAGCTGCCAAGTGTCTGACCAGGTCTCCAGCTTTTTCATATATTCCTGCAAGCTCTGTCACCCCCTCTATGTCATCCACCACCACCCCATCTTGGTGTCGTTGGCAAACAGGCTGATCCTGCTCTTGATGCCCGTGGAAATGTCTGCAATAAATATCCCAGATAACAGTGGTCCCAGCACTGAGCCCTGTGAAAGCCGACTCATTACTGCCCTTGCGGAAGAGAGTTCCCCTTTCATCACCACCCTCTGCTGCCTTCCCTGCAGCCAGTTTGACACTCATCCCACCACTTTTGCTCCTGTCCCTGTGCCTTCAAATTTTATTCCAAGTCTCCTATGTGGCACCGAATCGAATGCCTTGCTGAAGTCCAGGTACAGGACATCAACTGCATGGCCCTTGTCCATCTGCCTAGTTACCCAGTCATAGTAATCTATCAGGTTGGTTTGGCAGGATCTGCCTGCGACAAAGCCATGCTGTCTACTGTCCTGCAGCCCATTGTACTCCAGCAGGGACACCAGCCTGTCCTTCAGGATCATTTCCATTAGCTTCTCCACAATGGACATGAGACTCACCTGTCTATAGTTACCTGGTTCATCTTCGGGGTTGCTCTTATGCAAGGGAACCACATAAGCTAACCTCCAATCCTTGGGTACATATCTTGAATTCAGTGAGGCATTGAATAGGCTTGCCAAGGGCCCCACCATGATCCCTGCTAGCTCCTCCAGTAACCTGGAGTGAATATTTAAATTGTGCTGTTTTATATTGGCTATGCTGGCATTATTATGTTTGCTTGTATGCATGTGCAAGAAACATATTGCCACCATACGAATTTTCATAGGTGTGCCACTCAGCTTCCAATGCCCTGCTCCTTCTTGCAGGCGCTGCCTCACCACACCAATAAATGTCCGAGCTGTCTATGACAGCAGTTCAGATGCAGCAGCATACAGTTGAAAGCAAAAGACCACTACAATCGGCAGTGGTAACGTGTAGGCAATTTGCATACTGCCGTTGGCAGGCAATTTACATACTGCCATTGGCAGTATGCAAAGTGCCTGCACTCAGCACTGCATCTGAACACAGCTGTCATTAACAGCTCCCTTGTTTTCTAGTTCCACCCTCCCCAAACATCCAAGTAGCATGCTGGGAGCCCACCCCAGTGTGCTCATGCACTCCCCTCCCACACACACACCGTATGGCTGACGGGGGTGCCCAATCCTCCATCGGCTCTGATACTCCCCAACAGACTTCGAGGTGCCATGCTGGGAGCCCACCCAGTGTGGCAAAAGTCCATATGGCAATAGGGGTGCCCAATCCGCCGGCTCCCACTGTACCCCCCAAAATAAGACTCCAGCTACTGCTGGGAGCCCACCCCAGCATGGCAAACGTGCTCAGGCTGGCTGGCGGGTGCCCAATCCCCCTCAGCTCCACTGCCCCCCAAAACTTCAGGCTGCCATGCTGGGAGCCCATCCCAGCATGGCAAAAGTCCCACGTCATCTTCTAAAAGAAAGAAACACCTGAAAACAAAAACCGGTCCCTTGTTGACTGTATTGCCCCCCTCAACCCACACCCACCCTCTGTGCACCCACCTCCTCACACCCCCTCAACCCCATACTTACCTCTGGAGCCCAGCACAACGATCTTGTGTGGACTGGAAACACGTCTGCACTCTTCAAAGCCGACCGCAAACTGAAGAAATGCCAGTAAGCTGTATAATGACATAAATGTGTTTTTTTTTTTCAACTTTAATGCATATCTCGGCCATTTTGGGGAATTTTTCCACCAAATTTTCAACATGGGGTTCTTGGTGCCCCACCTCATGAACTCAGTCACTGTCATTTTGTTATTCAGTCCCGAAATGTGATTTCGCAGTCACTGCTCTGTTCATGAGATAGGCCCCCAAAAACCCTATGTTGAAAATTTGCTGAAATAATTCCCAAAAATAACTGTTTTATGAGTGTGCATTGTGCAGTTCCTTTGCATGCTCGTAACTTTTCACTGTAGATGTTCAACATTGTTGTTTTACCACACCTTCTTATGAACAGTACAGCTGCCAATTTTCATATCTCACCCAAAATGTGTTTTCGCACATGTAGTGCACATTGGTATGAAATCAATGTTCAGGACACATTAAGAAAATCATAGTGACACTGGCCATGAACAGAGGTGTTAAAATGGCTATGTTGAAAATTTGGTAACATAAGTCCTTAAAATGACTCTGTTACGAGCGTGCATTGCACAATTTCCATGCATCCTCGTAAGTTCACGAATCTGTAACATTTGCAGTCCAGATTTTCAACATAGACATTTTTCCACACCTCCCTGTGAACAGTACAGCTGTCATTTTTCACACCCTGGCCAAAATGTGTTTTTGCACTTCCGATGCAGACTAGCGGTCACTGTGGGAAATTAGTGTTCAGGACAGATTACGAAAATCACAGTGACACTGTTCATGAGTGGAGGTCCCAAAATGCCTATGTTGAAAATCTGCTGAAAAATCACCAAACTAATTACTTTATGGGTGTACGTTGCGCAGTTTCTACGCACGCTCGTGACTTCACCAGTTTTTGTATATTTTCACTCCAGATTTTCAACAATGCCATTTTTTATACCTCCTCATGAACAGTACACCTGTCACTTTTCACATCCTGTTCGAAATGTGTTTTCGCACCTGTGGCGCCAAATGGTGCAGTCGCTGTGCAAAATCACCTTTAACCTAGTGAACTGATAGTATCACTGTTCATGCGGTGGGGTTACAAACTGCCCATGTGGAAAACTTGGAGTAAAAATACCAAGAAACACCCAGGACATTAGGGTTTTCGATGATAACACCCTACCCTGTAGGGACTGACAGGCATCAGGGGTGTGACTTGGGATTGTCGACAGTAATGCTCATGCCATTCCACCCCCCCCATCCTGCAGCCAGTGACAGGCAGCGAGGTATGCCTTGGACCCTTTGCCCCCAGAGTTCACCCCATTCTCCTATACTGTGCCCATTTCAGCGTATTTCCTTATGGAATGAGATGAATGTAAAGCCCAAACACCCCAAGGCACACCTCAACACTTATCAGTGTCTGAAGGGTAGGGTGAGGTGAAATGTCATGACCGTCATGGGCGACGACCCTAAGGCACACCTCAATGTCTGTCCAGCTCTGCAGCATGAGGGTGGAGTTGGCATCAGTTCAATACCTCAATGCCATTCCTATACTGCATCTGTCTAACTCCTGCACTTCCACTGCTAATGCCAGCAAGCAAACATTCGGCATTGACAAATGCTTGTTTTAATAAATACCTCTTTAAAAATGGTGCTGTGCAGTCTTCCTTTGTTTCTTTCTGTGTACCGTATGACTAGAATTTGCATCAGTCTATCAGACTGCCCCGTCTATTTCAGACCGCAAAGGGGAAAACTGCTGGATGAGAAGTGCTGCCAGCCCGAGTCTGTGTGATATCAGTTTAAGAAAAAACAGACTCGGGCTGCACCAGGCAGTACAGAATGTGACTGTGCAGTCTGTAGGAATTCAAAGTACGAGTGTGTTCCCAAGAGGTACTCATTCATGATTGTCTGACAGACAGGAATATCTATACACATTGCAGCATGAATATTTGAAATGTGCCCTGCCCTGTTGAATTCCTCCGGTCATCGGTGAATAGGTCCCTTTCTGACACTGTGTGTGTGTCTATATGCAGCCCAGTAATAGAGTGTAACGACAGGATTTTTAGCTAAAAAAAAAAGAGAAAAAACAAAAGATTTGTACCTTTTGATTTGTAACTCAAGTTGCCCATGAAGGTCTGTAGGTCTGTAAGGAAATAAAAAAAATAGAAACTATATTGCCAGGGCAGATGCAGCAGAGATATTTATCTGTATGTTATTTTAATGTGCAAGGCTGTGTCTGACATTTCTCTTTTGTGTAATATATTATTGTCATGTTCTTGTCATTCTCGCATTACAGAATGATTGAGGAAGTGAATGAATGTGCATGAAACTGGGGCTTCTAGGGGAAAAAAACATGATAAATTAATAGAAAAAAGTGATTTAACCATGTAACTGTGCCCTTTTTATGTCTGCTTGCATGCATGTGCAAGAAACATAGTGCCATCATCCGAGTTTTCCAGAGGAGTCAGCCTCTTCCAATTCAGTCAGTGTGCTTGCAGGCGCAGTCGCAGTGCTCCAATCACTGCTCCAGCTGTCTATGACAGCAGTTGAAAATGCAGTGGCATACAGTTGAAAGGGAGAGCTCCGCTTCAGTGAGCAGAGCTCCCCCTCTCAACACGCATGCACTCCCCCCCCCATGCACATACTGTATAGCTGACAGAGGTGCCCAATGCCCCGTTGGCTCCATGCCGCCGCCCCCATAAAAAGCTTTCCAGGTGCCATGCTGGGAGCCCACCCCAGCGTGGCACATGTCTAGATGGCCGACGGGGTGCCCAATCCCCGCTGACTCCAGCCCCCAAACAGCCTACAGGCTGCCACGCTGGGAGCCCACCCCAGCATGGCAAACGCCCCCGCCATCTTCCTTAAAAACTGTAAAAAGAAACGCCCCGGCGTTTCCCGCCCACTGTGCCCACCCACTGCGACCCTGCCTCACCCCCACCCCATACTTACCTCCAGAGTCCGGCGCGATAATCTTCGGTGGACCGGGAACACGTCTGCACTCTTCAAAGCCGACCGCAAACTGAGGAAATGTCGGTAAGCTGTATAATGTAACAGATAGGGTTTTTTCAACTTTGCTGCATATCTTCGGCATTTTTTGGAATTTTTGCACCAAATTTTCAACATGGGGTTTTTGGGACCCCTTCTCATGAATGCTGTCACTGTCATGGTGTTAATCAGGCCTGAAGGGTGATTTTGCAGTCACTGAGCGAAATCACCTTTCAGGACCGATTAACAAAACAACACTGCCAGTGTTCATAAGGTGGGCTCTCAAAAAGCCTATTTTGAAAATTTGGTGGAAAAATTCCTTAAAATCACTGTTTTACCTATAGGCATTGCCTAGTTCCTACGCACAGAAGTTCGGCGAATTTTCAGTATTTTCACTCCAAATTTTCAACATTGCGATTTTACCATACCTCCTTATGAGCAGTACAGCTGTCATTTTTCACATCTCACCCAAAATGTGTTTCCGCCCATGTAGCACACAATGGCACAGTTGGCGTCCGAAATCAATGTATGGGACAGATTAAGAAAATCACAGTGACACTGTTCATGAGCAGAGGTCTTAAAATGGCTATGTTGAAAATTTGGTGAAAAAATTCCCAAAAATGACTGTTTCAGAGCGCACGCTATGCAGTTCCTACGCATGCTGGCAAGTTTGCGAATTTATAATATTTGCACACAGATTTTCAACAGTGCCATTTACGCACTTCATATGAGCAGTACAGCTACCGTTTTCACATCTCGCTCAAAATGTGTTTCCGCACATGTAGCGCACAATGGTACAGTCGGAGGGAAAACAACGCTTGGGACAGATTAAGAAAATCACAGTGACACTGGTCATGAGCAGAGGTCTTAAAATGGCTATGTTGAAAATTTGGTGACAAAAGTCCATAAAATGACTGTGTTATGAGTGAGCATTGCACAGTTTCCACGCACCCTCGTAAGTTCATGAATTTGTAATATTTTCAGTCCAGATTTTCACCAGTGGCATTTTTCCATGCCTCCTTATGAACAGTACAGCTGTAATTTTCCACAACATGGCCGAAATGTGTTTTCACACTTTCAGTGCAGAAATGCGTGGTCGCTGTGGGAAATCATTGTTCGGGACAGATAAAGAAACTCACAGTGACACTGTTCATGATCGGAGGTCCCAAAATGCCTGTGTTAACAGTCTGCTGTAAAAAAAAATCCCCAAACTAATTACATTACGGATGTGCGTTGCACAATTTATACGCACGCTCGTGACTTCACCAGTTTTTTTAATATTTTCACAGCAGATTTTCAACATTGCCATTTTTTACACCTCCCCATGAACAGTACCGCTGTCATTTTTCACATCTTGTTCAGAATGTGTTTTTGCACCTGTGGTGCCAAATGCCGTAGTCGCTGTGCAAAAGCAGCTTTCGGCTAACAAATTGATATTGCCACTGTTCATGAGTTGGGGGTCTCAAAAAAACCATGTTGAAAATTTGGAGTGAAAATACCAACGAATGCCTAAGGCATTAGGGTTTCCGACCATAACACCCCACCCTGTAGAGAATGACTGGCATCAGAGGTGGGACTTGGGATTCTTGCCTGTAATGCTCATACCATTCCACCCCCACCCACACCCTGCAGCCAGTGAGAGGCATCAAGGTGTGCCTCGGACTCTTCGGCCCCAAACGTCACCCCATTCTCCTATACAGGACCCATCTCACCGTATTTCCTGATGGAATGGGGTTGCATAAGAACCAAAGACGCCAAGGCACACCGTGACATTTGTCAGTGTCTGCAGGGTAGGGTGTGGTGAAATGGCGTGGTCATTATGCCTGACGACCCAAAGGCACACCCCAATGCCTGTCACTCTCTGCAGGGTGGCGGTGGGGTTGGCTTCAGTTCAATACTTCACTGCCATTTCTATTATGTACTGTAGCTCTGTAACTTCTACACTACCAATGCCAATGCCAGCAAGCAAACATTCGGCATTGGCAAATGCTTATTTATTTATTTTTTAACTATTTTGATATGCCTTTATAAAATGACAGTACAGTCGACTTGTCAGACAGTTCAACGGTACTGTCACTGACATTTCTTGAATGTAGCCAAGTTGGCTGTACTATAAAAGGACACAGGTACATGGTTAAATCACTCTTTTCTATTAATTGTGTTTATTTTCCCCTAGAAGCCTCAGTTTCATCACAGAAAAGTAAATGACGCTCATGTCACATATTCATTCACCTCCCCAGTCATTTCATGATGCAGGGATGACAGGAGACATGACAATAACATATTACACAAAAGAGAAATGTTAGACACAGCCTTGCACATTAAAATAACATACTGATAAATATATCCACTGTACATACCTCTCAACTGTCGGCACCATCCCTGGCAATATAGTTTCCACGTGTTTTTACAGACCTTCCTGAGCAACAAGTAACAATAAAACAACACAAAGTAGAAATCTTTTGCTTGCTCTTTTTTTCTAAAAATCCTGCCATTACACTCTGTTACTGTTTTTCCCATGGCCGTTTATTCACCATGAAGTTGGATGGAGCAGCAGTGTTTTGCCGAAGCTGAGATTGAAGCTGAATCTATAAAAACAATAAACCACAATGAGCAGAGATGGAAACACGGATCTGAGAAGTGAGATGGGTACAGACAGGCTTGAGCAATCAGAGAAAGTCTCTTTCTGTTTCTGAGACA
Source organism: Neoceratodus forsteri (assembly GCA_016271365.2). Lineage (NCBI taxonomy): Eukaryota > Metazoa > Chordata > Ceratodontiformes > Ceratodontidae > Neoceratodus > Neoceratodus forsteri. The sequence continues at coordinate 1,394,831,720 of CM028131.1, read as the reverse complement.
CTGAGGGATGTGCTCGATGCAAGAACACAAGAGGGAGATTGTTTCAAACAAATGAGTGTCAAGAGCTAAATACTGACCTTAACACTTTTCAACCAGCTAGAAAGATGATCGGTTCTCCCTATGGGGGGAAGTTAATGTAATTATCATGAATGTTTTGCCCCGATTGTTGTACCCTCTGGGGATATTAGGCTTCCATCTTCCTAAAAATTGGTTTACCCTTTTGCAACGGCTCTTCAATTCCTTCTTGTAGAAATCATCTTCCATTTATAGAGCCTACTCCAAATTAGCAGTCCCTCAGATAAATGGAGGTTTATCTTTGCCCATGGTTTTCTTATATTATGGTGCACAGCATGCAAGCAAATTTCTTCAATGAGGAACCTTAGGCACACTGACTGGCCCTCAGTTTATACCCCCTTCTGGTTGGATATTACCAGGGCCCTAGCTCCTAAAGTGGATTGTTCTCTAGACAGCTTGCTTTTTCTTAGGCCTTCTCAGCTCCCTCGGACCCTGCATTCCACTCTCTTACAGTGGTCTCTTAAAGCTTGGGCACAACTTCAAACATACTTATCTCCCTCTCTCTCTCTCTCTCTCTCTCTCTCTCAGATGATGTCTGCCTCCCAACTGGTTTTCAACAATCCCCACTTTAAAAATAGCCCATTGCCCAAGTCTTAACTTCTTTTGCTCCAACTGAGTGCCTGCAAACTGGCCGACATTCTTCACGAAGAAGGGGTTTTCCCATTTCAGACACTACAGGCCCACTTTCAGTTAATAAATAAGGACCTATTTAAGTTTTTGCAGGTTAAAAGTGCAGTAGCTGCTTTCATGGGCCCTAAGCCCTGGCTCCTGACTCATCAAGAGAGTATGGATTCCCTTTTACAGTTAGCAGTGCAACCCTGCTCAGTATCTGCCCTCTACTAGCATTTCCAGTCCTTAGATCTGCACTTCCCTACTGGAGTATATTATTGGATGCATACACTCCATGTGCCAGATGATAAGGAATATTGGAGGGTTCTCTGGTTGAATCTGTACAGGTATATACAGCAAGATCAGCTGCGGTTAATACAGTTTAATATCATGCATGACCTGTGTTTCACCCCCAAATAAATTGCATAGGATGGGTAAATTCTCCTCCCCTACATGCTCCCATTGTTTAGAGGCTGATGGTTCCCATCATCGTATGTTATGGGAGTGTATTAAGAGTCAACCATTCTGGGCCTCCCTCAAGTAGGCCTTAGATCCTCTTTTGAGACTAGATGAGCTTTTCACCCCTTTGAGTTGTCTATTAGGCTTTTTTCCACCAGGCACCCCTAACATCTTGTGGCTGCCATGGCTAAACGTGTCATTCTCCGGCACTGGAAATATGTTGCCCTTCCATCCTACCTGGAATGGCATTGTGAGATTCTAATGGCTCTCATGCTGGAGAAACATATTGTATCAATGCGGAAAAGGCACCAGATTTTTTGCCATATCTGGGATCCTCTTTATACTCTCTTATCCCTCAGAGGACCCACTGGCAGCACTTGATTATCCCCTCCTTCTCCTGTCTCTTGTTATCAATGAGTGATTGGCCGCGCCTATCTTACTTTGGGTTTTGTCATTAAGCAAGGTCACAGACAATGGGGTGGGGGAAGGGGTAGTGGGTGGTTGAGGGATGTTATTCTCTTTGTATTCTAGCATCCCTCTTCAGACTTTTCAAATCTTTACTATATTATTCTTGTATTAGTGTTTGTCTGGGTCTTTATGTAATAGTTGTGTGACAAGGAGCTCCTGCCACTCTTGAGGACCAACCTTTTCTTAAATCTTTTGCAACAATTCTTCTATTTCTTAGCCTAATTATTCTTTACAATTTCTATTCCATAAGGTTGGCCATCTATGGGCACCCCATCCCCTTTCTTGACTATGCTGTAGTGTCCTCTTTAAATGTTCCTTTTCCCTCTCAGGTCCTCGTACAGGGAGGTTACTGTGGTGACCTCCAAGCTGATGTAAAACAACAGGCTGTGTTCCTCATTATTGGATTTAGTATGTAATGGCACTATGTCATAAAATACATTGATGTATATACCTTGTGGGCTGGATATTCAAACTGTGCCATTCATAGGCGCAAGCCCTTGAGCTGCGCAAAATAGTTGCGCAGGGGTGTGTCCTGGGCGATATTCAAAGGAGTTGTGCTATTGAGCAACTCCTTTGAATAATACCCAGCCACAGCCACTGTGCATGGTGCAGTGGACTTGCACCACCGCAAGTTGACAGAGTGGAGCATTCAACTTGCGTGCGCGCATACCATTGCACCATGTGCAAAATCGCGATATTCAAAGGTGACATGCAAATGGGGCTATAATTCATACCAAAGGCGCGGGGGGCCATTTGCATATGATATGTCCCCATTTGCATGCCATTAGCATGTGAGTGCATGATCCGAGGACTTGCGCCTGGCGCCCTGCCAGGCAACAGCCGTCGGGGACCGACACCCCCTGCAGCCCGATCAGCGGGCGGTATATGTAATCCCACCCCTCCATACATATCCCTGGTGGTCAGTGGACCGAAATGACCCGATTGCGTGCGGTATGTATAATAACCCCCGTACATATCCCTGGTGGTCAGTGGACCAAAATGCCCGATCGTGGGCGGTATGTATAATAACCCCGAACATAGCCCTGGTGGTCCAGTGGACCAAAATGCCCGATCGCGGGCCATATGTATAATAACCCCCGAACATAGCCCTGGTGGTCAATGGACGTATGCCTACTCCCCGGCCTTGTTGAGCGTAAGCATCCACCGCCTGCCGCCCCACCGCCCGCTGACTGACTGCCCGGTAGAACATCATTCACAAATCTGAACTGTCATATGCGGTATGGGCTGCATGCCCATTGGCTCTGCCTGCACCAATGGGCGTGCAGCCCTACTGCAGTCAGTCGGCGGGCAGCGGGCAGGCAGGTGGGAAGGATGCTGCCGCTCACCGCCGCCGGGGAGCGGGGTAGGGCTTCGGGTGGGTGGGTGGACACCAGCCACCAGGGCTATGTTCGGGTTTATTACAGACACCACCCGCGATCGGGCATTTCAACCACTGGACCACCAGGCTATGTTCGGGGTTATACATACCGCCTGTGATCGGGCATTTGGTCCACTGGACCACCAGGGATATGTACGTGGGGGTTATTAACATACCGCCCACTTATCGGGCATTTCGGTCCACTGGACCGCCAGGGATATGTATGGGGGAGCCACATTGTTGCCTGCGATTGGGCTGGTGGGGGGGAGTACACTATGCCCGCGATCGGGCTGCAGGGGAGGCACAGGGACTGGGTTGGGGGCCAGCCACAGGTGGCAGCTGCTGTAGTGCGCCCTGCAATACAGCAGCTCACCTGTGGGTGGCCCTTGACTTAAGCCTTTTTTTTTTGGCTCAAAGTCTGCAGGCGCAGGTTGGGAGTTGCGCCTGCACAACTCTGCACAGCCTGGCTGAATATCGGGCTGTGCAGTTTATGCATGGTTCCTCCCCCTCCAGTTCAGCATGCATTCATTTGCATTGAGCTGTTGCTCAGCATGTTTTCTGTGGCGCAACTGCCTCCTGCTGAATATCGCAGAATGGAGCAAGTTTGGACTTGAACAGGCACAACCCTATTGCGCATGGCGCAACCCTTCTGAATATCTGGCCCAGTGTGTATAAAACCTGTAACTGAAGGTAAAAAGTTACTGGGGGACTGTATGAAAAAAATTGTTAGTTGTGCTATTTAAAATGCATGTAAATTTCTGCAAACTGAACAAGTCTAAATTGTATGGTGATTTACATATATCCCATGATGCTTTACGTTATGGAAGTATGTATGATGTTGTGTTTCTTTGAAACTTGGTTTATTGTCAATGCCCTTTGGGGTAACCCTTGTTTCAGTGCTTTTGCACTGAAGTTATTTGTCTTTAGCTTGTTTTATTTCTTTTTAATTGAGCCCCCACCACCCAAGCAAACAAGGCCCGCATAGGGGAGGCTAAATCACATCAGATAAGTTGGATCAGAGATCAGTAGGTGCTGGCTAAGTGCAGGGGAAGGGCATGCATAGTATGTTGCTGCAAATTGATGTACTGTAGGGATATGCCATTGTTAAAGGTTATCTGCTGTATTTTGAATAAACATCACACAGACATTGTGTGTCGAAACTGAAGTTTGGTGTCTGGTCCATCTGTTATCCCACAACCCCTCCACAGACTTGGTATTAGAAGTGGGATAACTTGCTGGAAACATCTGGACTGGCCAAAAAGGGACGTTTTCTGGTGGATATCGCCCAGATATCCCAGGTGAACTGATGCACCAGGAGTTGACAGAGCAGAACCCAGAGAAGAAAGTCCATGGAGTTCTGACCAGAACCATGGCTGACAGACAGAGAGAAGCTGCTGCCTGGGCTGGACCTTGGAGTGCAGAGGAAGGCCAAGCCTGAAGATGATGAAGAGATGCAAAGGGATGAGGAACTACCGTGGGGTCAAGGCAGACCAGAGGTACGCAGACAACACCCAGGAGGTGGAGACCCTGATAAGGATGATCCACTGGATGAGGGGACAAAGGCTGGGGGCAGACTGATGACACAGAGAGGTGGAACACCGGTGCCAGGTGCTTTAGAGGTCCCTGCCAGAGAGTTTGAATAAAGAATTGGAGGAGGAATTTCCATGGGCTCAGCTAAAGGAGGACCCCCTGACTGAGCAGGAAATTCCTTTATTGCTTGTGTTCCCAGGATGTTACCTGTTGGAGGTTGAACAAGCAAGTATGGAACTTGAATGTGAGACCCCAGGTAAGACTGTGCCTGGTGATATTGTGCTGGGGTTGAAGACTCCAAGCAAGCAAAAAGAAGCCTATGAGGCTGAAGGGATGTTTGCTTGTAGTGATACAGCTAAATCTATTAACAGTATTGACTGGGGTATACTGCAGGCTAAAGATGCTAATGTTACCAAACTATTATAGTATGTTAAGGAGGGCATGTAGATTAATGGTGGTGTGAGGGCAAATCAGTGTTGGTGGTATGAACTGAAGAAGGGTGTTCTGTACCAAATGAGGCCCAACCCCCGTACAAAAAGTGTGAACGTCCAGGTAGTGGTGCCTGAGGCCTACAGACAACAAGTGATGGAGGCTGCTCACTTTAGTCCCTGTGGGCATCTGAGCCATGGTGGGATATTAGCTTGATTAACCCTGTATTATTATTGGCCAGGAATGTATAAACAGGTTACAGCCTATCTTAAGACCTGTCTTATGTGCAACCAGATAGAGGTACCTGCTGACAACAGCAGAGGAACTAGTACCTGGGGTGTGGAAAGAGTGTCCGAAAGGATAGCGGTCATTAAAGAAAACAAAAAATTGCACCCTTGGAAAAAGGAAAAACTCCCACACAGGTCACAAGGTACTAGATGATAACAGATGGCTGAAAATAGCACAATGATTAAAAAGATGTTTAATAAGACACCCCACAGTTAAAAGGTTTAGGAACCTGATGTTTAACATTGCAGGGTATTCAGCATGGGAGGTTCCTTGGTTTCCTATAGGTTTCTGTAGAGATCCGCCTGGGGATAGGCTGACCAAATGTTTGGGGTCATATGTTATCATAGGTTGAAATAGGAGAATAGAAGCTACTGTTGTTCCTTCCATATTCCCGCAGACACTTTGTGTAAGACAGAGGGGTCAAGATAGTGGCAGGCACAAGGCTAGATGTGGCTCTGCAATTATCCCTTTCCGTAGGCAAAAGTGTAGCGTGTTTGGTCAGGGGTGGGCCTGATGTCAAAGAAAGAGGTACCCAAGGGCAGAGAAGGAGTCTGAGGTGGTATGTGTGTTTTATTCTTTTCTGAGGGAAAATCTACCAAGGAGGAGGTGGTGGAAAATGGATTGGAAACTGTATGGGGGTAACACCAAAAGAGTGTCTACCCTCAAGTGTCTGTATCAATAGCAAGTGAAATGAATGAATCAAGAGACATAGTGGGTTTATATAGAGGGGCTGAACCTAGAACTGGACCCCTTCTTAAAACTGACGTGTCTGGTGGGGTTGGAGCAGGTAATTACTTGCCCAAGAGAAAGTCTTTCTATGGTACTGGACTTTACAGCCATCCAGATTTTTGGTTAAAAAAATATGACAGACTTTCCCTTAAAGGAGATGGTTCAGGGAAGGTACCGTTAGTCTCTGCTGAGAAATGTTTTAATGCCTCAAGGTAAAGAATGATGATATCCACTATGTTTATGATGGAATGTTTATTGTTAATAGGGACCCTGAGACTGACCTTCTAAAGATGGATGGGGGAAGCTATATCCCTTCCTGGGACAGAAAGGTGGTAAACAGTCTGCAATAACTGCTTCCCACTTAAGGTGGGGGATATGTGACAGGGAGCTCCCGCCACTCTTGAGGACCAACCTTTTCTTAAATCTGTTGGAACAGTTCTTCTATTTGTTAGTCTAATCTATTCTTTACAATTTCTAGTCCATAAGGTTGGCCACCTATGGGCTACCCTCCCCTTTCTTGACTTTGCTATAATGTCCTCTTTAATTTTCCTTTTCCCCCTCAGGTCCTCGTACAGGGAGGTTATTGTGGTGACCTCCAAGCTTATGTAAAATAACAGGCTGCATTTATTGTTGTTGGATTTAGTATGTAATAGCACTATGTCATAAAATATTTTAATATATATACCATGGCCCCGATTCTAGAAAAGTTACGCCTGGCATAACAGCACATGTGCTAAGTAGAATGGCGCAAGTAGCAACTTACGCCAGCAGTTGCAACATGCACAATGCTACAATGTCGCAGGCCAATTGCACCAAAGAGCTGTTACACCAGCAGTTGTGCCATAAACTCCCTGTGACATGGCGCTAGGGGGTTTACGGCTGCAGTCACGCCCCATTCCTGAAGGGCAGGAACAAAGTCCCCAATGTCAGGATTCTACAAGAACCCCCGGAGGAGAACCGGCAACATAAGTTACACCAGCTTTTAGCTGGTGTAACTTATGGATGCCCCCCCGGGAGTCCTGCAGACCCACCAGCAGCCCAGCAGGCAATCCACAGGTGCCCTCCCCCCATGCCCAGCAAGGGACAAGGGATGTATGCCTGTACTGTACATACTCTACAGCATGCTAGTAATGGTGCAATTTAGGGACATCACGACAGTGGGTAGGGGGCCTCTAGGCCTGCAGGGTGCCAGCAGTGTGTAGGCATTGGGGAGGGAGCACTTGCGACCTGCGGTTGCGGCTTGCAACTTCCTCAACAGGTATGCTCTCTGTTCAATGTACCTGGCCGCATGTCGCAAGTTGCAGGACTTAGATGCGGAGACCCTGCCCCTTCTAGAATACGGCACAGGGTCCATGTCACAATGGCAATTGGCACAAGTCGTGTTTGGCGGTGACTTGTGCCAACCTTCTAGAATCGGGGCCCTTATCTGTATAAAAACTGTAAATGTTGAAAATACCATGGCACTAGGTATTTTTGATGAAGGTAAAAAGTTACTATGGGACTGCATGATAAAAATTAAGTTAGTTGTGCTATTTAAAATGTGTGTAAATTGCCGAAAACTGAACAAGTCTGAAAATACATGCTGATTTGCATATATCCCATGATGCTTTGCATTATGGAAGTATGTGTGATGTGTTTCTTTGAAACGTAGCTTATTGTCAGTGCCCTTTGGGGTAACCCTTGTTTCAGTGCCACTGCACTAAGGTTCTTTGTCCTTTTTTTTTATTATTTGAGCTCCCACCACCCAAGCAAACAAGGCCCGCATAGGGGAGGCTAAATCGTAACAGATAAGTTAGATCAGAGATCAGAGATCAGTGAGTCAGTAGGTGCTGACTAAGTGCAGAGGAAGGACATGCATAGTCTGTTGCTGCAAACTGATGTACTGAAAAAGGGATATGCCATTGTTGAATGTTATCTGAGATTGTGTGCTGAAACTGAAGTTCGGTGTCTGGTCCATCTGTTATCCCACAAACTCTCCACAAGTTGGTTTGTTAAACATTTTAGTAAGGCATATTAAATAAAAAACAAGAAAGATGACCAATTCAAGAATCAAACATTTGGTATGAACAAATCACGCTTGAGCAGTACTTAGCTCTGGGCTGCAATACATACACACACAGAACGTCAGACAGTGAACTATTCACTGGCATCCATAGGAATTCAACAACACAGGGCAACCTTTCAAATATTTGTGCTGCAATTTGTGCTATTCAATTTTGCCTCTGCCAGGGCTTCCCCAAGACATCAGAAATCCCATATCGAGTTCATTCTGGCCGATGACTATGGCTGGGTGCAGTTACATGGAAGGGCTCCCAGCAGACCCCTGGATATGGTAGAAAACAAGACTGGCGCTCTGAAAACATAAGAAATTGGGTTATGAAACCCACAGGATTTAATCAAGGAGGTTCTTGTGGGAGTGAGTAAATATTTCATGCATGCGCGCAAAAGACTCCAGAAATCCCAGAGAAAAATAGTGCACTGGGGGCAGCTGACCACTCGGCGCAGGAGAGCTCTGTCTGTGGAGGGAAGGGGAGGTTGAGACACCATACAGCAGCAATGAAGTGCGCTGTGTGGACAACACAGCGTAACACTGCAGGAGAAGACAGGGACCATTTCCAATCAAGGTCCCCCCTCTCTCTCACAATGATCGCAAAATGCCTGCAGGGCTCCGCCCACGCAGCCATAAAAATGGGAAAACACCAGGACCAGATGGGTTTCCATGTGAATTTTATAAACATGTATTTCCACTTATCTCTAAACACTTGTTAAGCATGTTTGATAAGGCATATAATAAAGGCCACCCTCTTAGTTCCCTCAGAGATATTCTTCTTTTACTAAAGAAAGATAAAGCTGGAAAGGATTGCTCTAATTATAGACCAATTTCATTGTTAAATTCAGATTATAAAAAATATTGCAAAAGTGCTTAAAGATCAAAAGCAAATATAGTTTAAAAATAACCCTTTTTCCTAATACAAGGACAACCAGTCCTTACGTATTACAAATAAACTGCAGGAATTGCAATTTCTTATGTATAAATGGGTTTTTTTGCCTCTCTTATTTGATGGATTCACAGAAAGGCCCTTAGACATTTTCAGATCATCTAGCGGAATCTTTGATGCGTGATGTAATTTAAGCAAGGATGGCATCATTTTCGTCAAGGTCCTGGCAGCTTAGTATACTCACAGTATATCATATTTTGATATGCCACAAATCAGTTGACACTTCAAACAGTACTAAATATACTCCAGGACACAAAGGGGCCTGATTCTCAAAGATGACCTTAGAGTGGCGCAAGGTACGTCGGACGCACCATGTGCCAAAGCCCCCTGCATCATCGGCAATGCACCCTATTCTGTAAGGAACGCACCATGCGCCAGACACAGCGCACATGGCGTAAGAACGCACAGTGCACAAATAAATAGTGTAGGTGAAATGCAAGGTGCAGGCAGCATCTAAACACAAGGGGCAGAGGAATAGCCGAATCATGGAGAATGCAACAGAAAGAGTGGGGGCAGCCAACCCCAGGGACACAGAGGAAGAAGACTGGGAACTCCAGGAAAAAAGAACTTCAGGGACCAGGAGACAGACATCCTCCTGGATGCAATTGAGGCCCAGGTAAGTGTGACATGTGGCAGGAGTACAACAGCATGATTGGCAATGGTGCAAGGCCCTGACCTGTGTGTGACACCCAACAGGTAGACCTGCTACTGTCCCGGGGAAGGGACCAGAAGGTATGGACACAGCGGCAGGAGGCATGGGATGAAGTAGCCAGACTAGTGAATGCAGTGGTACCCAGCAAACGCAGTGTGAGGGAGCTGCAGAAGCAGCATTGTGACATCAAGCACCATGCCAAGGAGAAGGAAGTCCACAACAGATGCTGCACAATGGCGACGGGAGGAGGACCCACACAACCATGGCCCCTCAGCAGACATGAGGAACGTGTAGTGGCACAGATCAGCATGCGCAGCATACAGGGTGACACTGAGCTAGACCTGTATCGGCAACAACATGCACAAGGTAAGCACTGGGCATGCATGTGGTGGGTGGCAGCACTGTGCAGACAGCCGATGTGGCACCACCAGTCTAGGCAGATGCACCGTAGGGGCACCAGGGACCCACAATGGACAGGGACCCGGGGGTCAAGCACAGAGGGACACAGTGTGGCCTGGGCCACCATACAGTAGCAGGAGATGCAGGAGGTGACCCCTGTACTGGTTGCCACAGGCTGGACATGCACCATGGCACTGGACACATGCCAGCACATGGGCACCTGAGGTAGTGCACTGTGTACATCTGTCTGTATACCCAGCAGGTGCCCTGACCACAGCGACCAGACAACATGCCACAGCCAGGCAGGCAACACCACCACAATGCCATGCTGTGAGCCACAGTGACAGCAAATTGTAGGAGCACAGCGGTCACAGCAACAGTGATGAGGAACAACAGCAGGCATCCACAAGTGACAGCACAGTGAGTCAGGCCCACGGGAGGGTGACAGATAGTGAGGCAGATGAGCAACAGGGAAGTGACACCAACAGCAATGCCATGCTGTCCAACAGCAGCAGCACCATTGGGCAAAGAACCCCCGTGGCCAGACCTGCAAACCAGCACCAGACTACAGTGGACACACAGCAGCAGGGGGACAGAGGGGATGGCCCTGTGGTGGGACAGGAGAACAATGCACCCATCACTGTAGGCTGCAACGGCCTGGCACACAGCACCGCCACACCGGACCATGGAGGTGCAGGTGGGACAGGTGAACATGGTGCAGCACCACTGCCACTGGAGGATGACCTTGGTGAAGACCTGTCACAATACTGCCAGGACGTCCTGCTCACCCAGGAGGCAGCACATAGTGATCTGGCAGGGATACAAGACAGCATACGGAAACACACCACTACCACAGTTGCACACATGGAACAGCTGCAGCTGACAGTGGCAGATATCCATGCAGCCATCATACATGGGATCCAGAAAGGGGCATGCCAAACAACACAGACAACAAGGCTACTCCAGGACATATGACTGTGCGTCACATGCCAAATGGACGCCACAGAATGGCAGACCATGATCATGGAATGCAGCATGGGGCAACATATCGCCCAGACTGAGGCAACAATGGCAATGGCAACAGCACTGCAGGAAATTGCAAGATGCATACAACAGGCAGCCAGTGTGGCACTGGTCCCACAGGTATGTCCAGACTGCAGTGCGTGGCAGCAGAACAGAGGGGCAGTAGACAACCACCACAGCATGGGGAACACAGCCAGCATACAGGATGTGGGACATGACCATGAGGGTGCACAGGGCATAGGGCAGCCGTTTCTGCCTATGGGACAACAGCCAGACACAGTGCTGACATAGCATGTGACATGCACAGCCCTGCCCAAGCACAGGGCTGTGGGTGACACGGCAGGCACACACACAGACAATGGGGAACAGGAGCTGGATGTAAGTGACTCTGAAGACAGATACGTGGTCCCAACAGACATCAGGGATGGGCTGGAGCCACACAGCGATGCTGGTGTGGAGGATGGCCATGGCGCAGTGGGGCACATACTGCAGGGGGCCACGGCCGCACAGGGCACAGAAGACAACCGCAGTGAAACATCCAGTGGCACAGCTGAGGGTGTGCACAGGCATAGAGGGGTACTGGAACATGATGGACACAGGGGGAAGGACATCCACACACACCTGTCAGTGACATGGAGTGGTCTGGACAGACACAGAACAGTACAGGGATAGACAACAACATGGCCATGCCAACACCCAGTGCACCACGGAGGCTGGAACAACACATGACAGCCCAATCCCAAGGCCACAAGAGGGCCCACCCTGAGGCAGGTAGAATGGCCTGTGAAGGGCGGATGGCCAGGCAAGGAGCACCAGCAGCAGCATCTGTTGCACAGACGGCAGCAGTAGGCAGCAGGACCAGAGCTAAGGGGGACAACAGCTGCAGTATGTCAGGGACCACTGAGGCACAACAGATACCCCCAGTGACACGACGACAGTCACAGAGGCACAGGGTGCACACAGTGCCACCTGTGGTGGGGGTGCAGACAGAGCGTGCCACACTGCAGGATGCTACACAGAGCAGCATCACAGCAGTACAGCCACCATGCACTGCACAGAGTGCACCACCAGTCACCATATGCCAGAGGGGGAGGCCAGCATACACACACCAGTAGGATGCACGCAGCATGCCAGGCATGCACATCGGAGGGGGGCCAACCAATGTTGCTGGCCACCACAATGCAGTGGTCCAATGCACACAACAGACTATGGGCAAGGACCCCAATGCAATACACACCTCACATGTATGTGCAGGTGCCATGCATACCTGTGCTGCATGCACCAGTACCCCATATCCCCTGTACAATGCCCATGGCCATGGCACACCCCACCATGGCACTGCAGCATGGGACACGCACACAAGCCTGCATCCCCAGACAGCGGAACCCCCCCACGCTAGCGATAGGCTCACCGCCATCCCAGATGGCACATACTGGACACCTGCACAGCCCCCAAAGCCAGCCCTGTGATCAGTTGCATGCACCCAGGTGTGTACACCATGGCATGCCACAGACCGCTCACACTGCACACCCACACCCGTGCACCACCAACCACCGCCAACTGGACAAGCCCCCCCATGTGACCAGCAGGAGCAGTGGGTGCACACACCATGGCATGGAGCACCAGCACAGGCGTGGCCCCTGGCACACACAGCACCATACCGGTCCATGTTGCCATGCATGCCCCCAGAACCAGGTGCATGGCCTCTGCAGGACTCTTGCCTCCCCACCACACAAGGGGCTCCACATGCCACCCAGCACCAACACTCACACACAGTACCACTGTGGGGCATGCCACCATGGCAGCCATACAGAGCTATGAACTGTAGTTCACTGGGTGGGCCCTGTGGTATGCCACATACCATGTCACAACACCCAGCCCCACACATCTGGTACTGACACATGTACGACACATGCAGGCCCAAACCGTGGGGTTCCATCTTGTCAACTGGTGGTTTGGCTTAGCCACTGTGGCATGCCACTGTGGAACTAAGAGGACCCCAACACTGGGTGGCATGGGCCCACAGGGACACAGTGTCCTGACACTGTGCCCGGCATGTCGCAGTAACAATACCTGTGGCACAATGCGATGCAATCCACATGTTGCTGGACAGCGGTCCCTGTTGTCCACATGGTGCCCTGCGTAGGCCCTGTGGGCTTTTACCCACACAGTGGCTGGCACCAACCAGTACACAGCATAGACAGGTGATGAACATGCACAGTACAGAATGATGCACAGATACAGCTTGCACAAGGAACAACAATGTATTGGGTACACATAAGCAACACACAATATCAACAGTTAGGGTGATCCAAGAGGTACACAATGCAATGGGCACAGCTCCACACACAGTAACAGTCTTACAACAGTGATGCAATTAACTGCATTGCATACACAGTTACCAGTTCCCTGATGTCCCACTGACCTGTGTCCATACCACCCAATGAGCCCTGTTCATGGCATGTCCGCGACTGCAGGAGTGGGGCCAGGACATTGTTGCACTCCCATGTCAACCACTCACTGTCCACCAATCTAGTCCAGGAGTCCAGCAGGTCTTGCACTGCATCATGTAAGTCAGTCAGCAGAGCTGCCATGGGCCTGATGCGCCGACTGAGTCCCTGGGTAAAGTCATGGAGTGTGTGCCGCTGGGACTGCATGACATCATCACTCCTCGCATCCCTGTCTGGTGACGTATCCCTTTCACTCCCAGGCTGCCCTGGACCTTGTTCGGGGGTTGCATCACCACTGCCATGCATGGGGGCATCCCCATACCCAGTCTGGTCAGCATCTGCCCAGCCAGCTGTGCCACGGGTGTCCCTGCCTGTTGCCATGTTGGTCGTGACACCTGCCACAGGTGGTCCCAGAGCGCTGTCACCCGGCCCTGCATGCTGGCGACGCACCTGTCAGTCACCCGGGACGTCCTCCTCCATCACCTCCACATCCTCCTCATCTGTTGCATCCTTCACACCCTGCTGTGGTGCCATCTGTTGCCTGCCCTGGGCCATCATCTGGGTCCTGGCTGTGTACGCTCGTGCATCGCCCCGCTTCAGGCGTCGCATCACCCGCTCAAGGGAACACCACTGTGCATCCCAGCCCTGCTGCTCATTCCTCGCACCACCATCGGCACCTGGAAAACAATGTGACACCCTGTGAGTTCACCACATGCCCATGCACTACCTCACTGCATGTTGCCCACACCACCAAGCCTGACAGGCCACCACTGTGCCATGTCACATGTTGCATGGGCTGTGACATGCACCGACCATGTGTGGGGCATACACTCACACATGTGGCCATGGTGCATGTGCCCTACCAGCAACCACCGGCCGTGGACACCTGTGCTGGTCCTTTCAGTTTGTGTGTGTGTGTGTGTGTGTGTGTGTATGTATCCCCCCTGCCTGCTGGTCCCTACACAGTAGCCTACACAGCTGTATGCATGCCATGACTGCTGCACACCTACCTTGGTGATGTTGCTCTCTATGGGGTCCTCTGCCATGTCCATCCAGTCCAGGTTCCTTGAGCCTGCCCTGGCCTTTGGTGTAACTGCCATCTTCTGTGGGGACATAATGGTATGTGACATCATCAGTACCCATCTGTGCAGTCAAGGTCACTGTAGTGTGCTGTGTGCCAGACATGTTACTGGTGACACATACCTGACCGGCATGGCTGTCCTCCACCCATCTGGACATCTGCCTCTCATGCCATCCTCCTCAGGTGGGCAAGGAGCCGCCCCTCCCTCCAGGCCAGGTCATTCCATCTGTGTCTGACCTGCTGCATGGTCTTCCTGATGCCAGACACTGCCTGGACCCTACTGCCTATGGTGGACCACATCCCCTCCCTGTCAGCTGGGCTGGACTGCTGTGCTCCCTGTGGGAACAGTACCCTGCTCCACTGCTCAGCCAGGCTGATGAGAAGCACTGTCTCGTCATCTGTAAAGTTAAGTGCCCTGCTCCAGTGTGCCATTGCAACTGGGACTGCCACCTACTGTTTGCCCCTGTGCCTGCTTTACTCCCTTGCATCCCTCTGCAGTGTATATGGGGCTGTGTCCTGTGCTGCACTGTCCTGTGTAGCCTAGCATGTGCTGAGGCCCTGCACATGCTGGTGGCTCAGCTCCACATGTTCCCTGCTTTCCCCCACCAGTCCCATGCTGTGATGCACATGCTATGTAGCATGCAATGCACTGTGCGTTGCGTATGGGATAACACTGTATGCAGGTAGTGTTGCTGTGGCTGCCACACAGTGTGACATGCGTCCTCCCATTGTTGATGCACAGCGCAACCTGCGGTGCATTGGTTGCCATCCCCCCCTGTCTCCACACACTGTGCTTGTGCAGGTGCCATGGCTGTGCTTGAGGGGGGCATGCCTTCAGTGGCACTGTGCCAGTTCTCACGGCATGCCCTATGGGTGTGCTACAACGCACCCATGTCCTGCAGCATCGGGTGCACTGCACCCACCTATGTGCAACACCTGCAGGTGTGCTGTTTGGTGTGTGCAGCCTCCCACCCATACTGTCCTCCATATCCCCACTGTGCCTACCTCATGTACCCACTCTGCACTGACATTCATGTTGGCACCAGCACCAGTGTGCTGCATGCCACATGGCCATGGTGCCATTCCCATCACATGTAGTCTATGCTGCCTAGCGCTGTGGCTGCTGCGCATGGGACTCAACACATCCCTCCATCCCTACATTACACTGCTCATGCACGTCGCCCCTGCTAGAAATGGACACCCGGCCACACATGCTGCTGTCCATGGCACTGTGCATTGCACCATCTGGGGTGGCACACAGGCAATGGGCACATCTGTGTCAACTGTGCTGCCACTGCCTGTGTGTGTGGGCCCAGGTGGTGACACCTCCACATCGCCACAGCTGTTCCAGTCTACCTGCAGTGTGTGCTCTCCACATTGGTCCCTTGGCACTGTTTTGTTGTTCCCCGCAATGCCATGGCACTGCTGCCCAGTGTGCCTGTTGTGTGTGTCATTGCTGCATGTGTGTGGTCCTCCCATGGTCTCGAGGCTGTGGTCCATAGCCAGCACACAGCATGGTGGTGTTGGCGTACCTGTAGCCGAGCACACTAGCATGCTGTTGTGTGCTCATCCCAAAGTGTGACACAATGAGCTGCGCTCACATTCATTGTTCAGCTAGTGTGTGTTGTGCCTGCTCTTGCTTTCGCCAGTCATAGGTGGGCCCCGCTGCCTCCTCCTCCTTCCCCTGCCGCAGTGTCACCATCCTCGCTGGGTAGTTCCTCATCCTCTGCCAGCGGTGTGCCATGTTCCAGTGCCATGTTGTGCAGCATGCAGCATGCTATGAACAGTTTGCATGCCATTACTGGTGTATACTGCAGTGCACTCTCTGATCTGTCAAGGCACTGGAATCTCATCTTGAGGATGCCAAATGTGCGCTGTATCACACTGCGTGTTTCTGTATGGGCATCATTGTAGCATTGCTCTGCCACACTCTGTGGATGCCTCACTGGTGTCATCAGCCAGGGCTGTTGTGCGTATCCGCTGTCACCTGTGGGACGGGAGGTGTTGGTTAGTGTTGTGCCCACATATGTCCCTTGCCCACCCATGCTGCGTGTATTTGTGTGTGCCTTACCAATCAGCCAGCCATCTGTGAGTGTCCCACTCTGGAAGGCCTCACACACTCCACAGTTCCTGTAGATGTACACATCATGTGTGGAACCTGGATACTGTGCCACAATGTTGAGGATCCTGCACAGATAACCTGTACATTCATGGAATGGAAACCCTTACAGTTGACATAGGTCTCTGGTTCATCCAGTGGTGCCCTTATGGTGATGTGTGTGCAGTTTACTGCACCAAGAACACTTGGGAATCCTGCTGGGCTGTAGAGTCCCTACTTTATTGCCAGTTGCTCCTGGACATCTGTGGGTAGGTGGATGTATCATTGTGACCTGTGTATGAGGGCATCCACGACTGCCCTCAGGCACCATGATACGGAGGGCTGTGAGATGCCCATGGTGTCGCCACTCAATGTCTGGAATCTGCCAGTGGCCAGTACCCATAGGGCTGCACATACCTTCACCTCTGTTGGTATGGCATGGCCTCTCTGGGTCCTGCTTCTCAGGTAGGCTTCAAGTTCCTGGCAAAGCTCTGCTATGGCTGCCTTGCCGACTCAATATCGTGCGATGCACTGCTCCTCAGTCAGGTCCGTGTGGGCGGTGTGTGGCTGGTACACACACATGGCATGCCTCCAGTGTCTGGGTTGCTGTTGTCTGTACACCTGCTGTGCAGCACCATCCTGTTGTGCAGCCTGGCGGGCATATCGCCTATGGAGTTCCATGGCCAGCTGTATGCCCAGTAGGGCCTGTGGTGCTAACATCCTCCTGGCAGTTGTCTGTCTCTGTCCTGCTGTAGTCCTGTGTCTCAGTCCTGTAACACTACCCTGCCTCTTCCCCTTCCTTTTCCTAAGTCCCCTTAGATCAGCTCTGTGTGGTGTAGCAGGTGTTTGAAATCTGCTGTTTGGTGCACCTTTGTGAATTGCATTCCTGCATCCTGCATGTCTTACCCCTGTCGCAACCTACCCTGCGTCATGGCACTAGCTGCCTTCTGGCGCTGTGCTGGTGCATGGGGTGCTTGACGCAGTGGGTCTTTGCATTCATGCATGGTGCATTTGTGAATCCCATCTTGCTTGCGTCTTGGCGCAGCTTGCTGCTTGTGTCCTGCTGCTTGGCGCACGCACCTTGTGTCTTGGTGCAGCGTTTGAGAATCGGGCCCAAAATATCTTGTAATTTTCACAGGCTAATTAGTCAAACTTAGGGGACAATATCAAACAAGAGATGTGGTACCCAAATGCCATTAAGTCATGTAATTGTTTTCCCATTTTCCTGACTAACTAACCTATATACAGTTCTATTTGATTCACTGCATTTGCTCAAGTTCTACCACACTCTCAATAGGTATGCATTTTCTCTATAATGGGTTCTCCTCACAGAATTTGTACCACTGCTGTTGTAGCTCTTCCAAAATATTCACTTATGTCTTGCACCTCTTCCTAATTTGTACTGCTACCCTGTCCTCTGCTAATGTTATACCTTTTATTCATATTTCCCAAAACGTGCACCTGTTCTACTGCCCCTCACAAGTTTTACCTTTACCCCCTCTCAAAATTAGATTTTTACTTCTACACCAAACCAAATAATGAACCCCATCTTTTGTGCCCCTCTTTTAAAATTAACACATTAGCCTACTCCACCACACATGTGCATTTACTCCTGCACTCCTTCCAAATGTACATCACTTGCACCCTTATCTAAATTTGTACTTCCACTCCTCCCAAAATTTGTACCTGTGCCCTGCAACCTTTCTAAATTTGAACTTGCACCCCCAGAAAAATGTGCACTTGTATGCTGCACCTGTCCTGAATTTTGTACTTACATCACTGCATCCCTCACCAAAATTGTACTTGCCCCAGTATCCCTCCCAAAATGTGTACTTGTATCCCCAAAATCTGTAGCTGTACCACAGCACCTCGCCAAAAAGTTGTACTTCAACACCTACGTCCCTCCAAAGTCTTGTACTGGAACCCCTGCACCCCCAAAATTTGTTGTACCCCTGCACTCCTCTGATAATTTGTACTTGCACCCCTGTACCCCTCCCAAAATTTGCACTTGTACCCCTCCAAAAATGTGTACTTGTACCCTTGCACCCCTCCCACAATCTGTACTTATAGCTCAACATCCCTATCAAAATTTGCACTTGTACCCCTATAAACCTCCCCAAATTTGTACTTGTATCCTACACCCTTGCAAAATTTCTACTTACACCCCTACAACCCTTCAACAATTTGTACTTGTACCCCTTCCAAAATTTGTACTGTACCCTAGCACCCCTCCCAAAATTTGTACTTGCACCCTTCAGCCCTCCAAAATGTGTGTACTTGTTCCCCTGCACCCCTTCCAAAATTTGTTGCACCCCTGCACTCCTCTGATAATTTGTACTTGTACCCCTGCACCCCTCCCAAAATTTGCACTTGTACCCCTGCGCCCCTCCACAAATGTGTACTTGTACCCCTGCACCCCTCCCATAATCTGTACTTATAGCCCAACACCCCTCTCAAAATTTGCACTTGTACCCCTATATACCTCCCCAAATTTGTACTTGTACCCTACACCCTTGCAAAATTTCTACTTGCACCCCTACAGCCCTTTGACGATTTGTCATTGTACCCCTCCCAAAATGTGTACTGTACCCTAGCACCCCTCCCAAACTTTGTACTTGTACCCATTCAGCCCTCCCAAAATGTGTACTTGCTCCCCTGCACCCCCCAAAATTTGTACTTGTACCCCTCCTGAAGCTTGTACTTGTACCTCTGCACCCTCCCCCAAATTTATATTTGAACCCCTGTACATCTCTCAAAATTTGTACTTGTACCCCCGAACCCCTCCCTAAATTTATACTTGAATCCCTGTACCCCTCCTTAAATTTGTACTTGTACCCCTGTGCCCCCTCAAAATTTGTACTTGTACACCTGCACCCCTCTCAAAATGTGTACTTGCTCCCCGGACCCCTTCCCAAAAACCAGCACTTGTACACCAGTACCCCTCTCAAAATTTGTAATTGTACTTCAGCACACCTTCCAAAATCTGTACTAGTACCTCTGTTCCCCTTCCAAAATGTGTACTTGAACCCCTACACATCTACCAAAATTTGTAATTGTACTTCAGCACAGCTCCCAAAATTTGTACTTGAACCCCTGCACCCCTTCAAAAATGTGTCCTTGTACCCCTGCACCCTCCCACAAACTGTACCTTATAGCTCAACACCCCTCCCAAAATGTGCACTTGCACCCTATAAACCTCCCAAATTTGTACTGGTACCCTAAGCCCTTGCAAAATTTCTACTTGCCCCCCTACAACCCTTCAATAATTTGTCATTGTACCCCTCCCAAAATTTGTACTGTACCCTAGCACCCCTCCCAAAATTTTTACTTGTACACTTTCTACCCATCCAAAATGTGTACTTGTTCCCCTGCACCCCTCCCAAAATTTGTACTTGTATCCCTGCACTCTCCCCAAAATTTGTACTTGAACCATTGTACATCTCTCAAAATGTGTACTTGCACTTCTGAACCCCTCCCTAAATTTATACTTGAACCCCTGTAATCCTCACTAAATTTGTACTTGTACCCCTGTGCCCCATCAAAATTTATACTTGAACCCCTGTACCCCTCCCTAAATTTGTACTTGTACCCCTGTGCCCCTCAGAATTTGTACTTGTACCCCTGCACCCCTCTCAAAATTTGTATGTGCACCCCTGCACCCCTTCCCCAAAACTTGCACTTGTACATCAGTATCCCTCTCAAAATGTGTAATCGTACTTCAGCACACCTCCCAAAATTTGTGCTTGTACATCTGCTCACCTTCCAAAATTTGTACTTGAACCCCTACACACCTCCCAAAATATGTAATTGTACTTCAGCACACCTCCCAAAATTTGTACATGAATCCCTACACACCTCCCAAAATGTGTAATTATATCCTTGCACCCTTCCCAAAATTTGTACTTGCACCTCTGCACACCTTCCAAAATGTGTACTTTTACCCTATCCCTCTCAAAATTTGTACTTGTGATCTTGCACTCCTCCCAAAATTTTTACTTGTACCCATGCACCCCCAAAATTTGTACTTCTACCCCAACACCCCTCCCAAAATTTATACTGGTACCCCTGTACATCTCCCAACATTTGTACTTGTACCTTATACCCTTTCAAAATTTCTACTTGCACCCCTACACCACTCCAAAAATTTGTACTTAATTCTGTCCCAAAATTTGTACTTGGACCCCACCTAAAATACATACCTGTACCCCTACTGAAATATACATCCCTTTCAAACTTTGTTTCCTACCATCTCTCCCCACTTAAACAATACAAAGGGCTGGGGTGCAGACTTGGAATGAGTAGTGTGTAAAGCTATGATACATATTTTTGGCTAATTTGTGGAAAGGTGTAGTTTTAGTTGTGTAAATTGTATGAAGGTTGTATGAGAAGGCATGCAGATTTTTGGCAGTTTTGCAAATGTTGCTACTTCCAAAGGAATGGGGTAAAAAAGTTTTTTTTTTTAAATATGTGGACTGTGGAATGAATTTTGGCAGAGGTACAAGAGAAGGGGTGGAAATCTTGAGGAGAGTGGAGATGGGGTAAATTGTCTGCAGAATGTAAGGTAGGGGCAAAACTTCAAAAGGTTCCAGGGGCAGATGCACACATTTTGCAAAGGGAGTGGAGTGGGAGATATAGATTTTGTGTTGGGTGGGAGGACAAACTTGTGGAAGGGTGCTGATTTGAGGGAGCTGTGCAGCAGAAGTACAAGTTTCAGGAGTCATGGTGTAGAGAGTACCAATGGTTGGAGATGTATGTATGTATGGTATAAATGTGGGAAATGCAAAGATGGGCACACTTCTTGGGTGAGTGGGGATGTGGTACAAATGTTGGGGTAGGTTGGGAGTACAAATTGTGGGAGGGGTGAGTATGAAAATATTGGAATGGATGCAGGGTAGGAGTACAGATACAAAGGGTGAGGGGACAGATTTAGGGAGGCATACAGAATTTTTTGAAAGGTGCAGTGGTACACATTTTAGGAGGAGTGTAATGTTAAATATTCTTTTCAGGAGGTGTGTGGGAGAAAGGGTATAGGTTATAAAAGTGGTGCAGGTTAGAGTTAGAAACCAGGGAAGAGTTGTGTGGGCACATTTTGGAATAATTACTAGGGAGGGGCAGGGTACAGGTGTACATTTTCATAAGATTATACATTTGGGGAGATTTACCTGGGTAGCAGCACACTTTTTATGAGTGCTGTGGAACCTCAGCAAAAGGAGTGAATCTGAAAAGAATACATAAGGAGAGAGTTGCAATGGCCGCATCTAGGGCTGAAAAGGAAACACAGTAAACCAAAATTTACATTTTTAGAGTATGAAAGTTTTTTGGGGGGCTTGATACAGTGCTCAAAAGGTTGGTGATTAACCTAGGGAACCTACTAGACTGTCACATAGTTAACATTTTTTCTACTGATTTAAGTCCGTTAATGAAAGCCACCCATCAGAAAACTGGTAGCAAAGACCAATTTTTGCCATTTGACAATTTGATGTTGTCATAGAGGCAATGGACAAGAAGCATAGCCACACGTAACTTTGGAACTGCCCCCATTTTCATTTAGTGCAACACCCATTAATGCTCAGAGTCACTTGGGTGGTGGGTTAGTACCAAGTGTCCCCATGGATGCAGATGACCCCAGTACCTGTTACTTTTGCACAGTTCTTTCCCATAACTTCAACATGCACTGGGGTTTGTCTGCTTCCTAAATCTATAAGTCCCTTCACAGTCTTATCCCCCACTTTGACATCTGTTAAATACTTGCCCCAACTTGCTAAGGCCAAATATGCTCCAGTGTTACCCTCTATTTTTTTATGGCAGTTTCTTGCAGTATGGCCTGGTTTATTACAGAAACACAGAAACATAGAATTTGACGGCAGATAAGGACCGCTTGGCCCACCCACTCTGCCCATTTCCCTACCTAATGGATAAGCTGTAGATCCAAGTTAACCAACAGCCTACTTCTTCCTACCCCCAACCTCTAGAATTGCCTTATGTCTGTCCCATGCATTCTTGAATTCCCTCACTGTTTTTGTCCACAACCTCCTCAGGAAGGCCGTTCCATGCATCCACTACCCTGTCCGTGAAAAAATAATACTTCCTCACATTACCTCTGAGCCGTCCCTCTTCTATCTTCAAATTGTGCCCCCTTGTTCTTGTACATCTCTTTTTCTGAAAGATGCTGCCCTCTTGGACTTTGTTGATTCCTCTGAGGTACTTGAAAGTTTCTATCATGTCCTCCCTGACCCTCTTCCCTCGAGGGTATACATATTAAGCTCCTTAAGTCTCTCTTCATATGTCTTCTGGTGCAGACTCTGCACCATTTTAGTTGCCCTCCTCTGGACTGCCTCCATCCTGTCTGTGTCCTTGTGGAGATAGGGTCTTCAGAACTGCACACAGAACTCCAGATGGGGTCTCACCAGCTGTCTGTACAGAGGGATAACAACTTCCTGTTTTCTACTGGTGATACCTCTTCCTACACATCCCAGTATACCCCCAGCCCTCCTTACTGCCTTCTCACATTGCTTGCCCACCTTTAGGTCATCTGATATGACTACCCCCAGGTCCCTTTCCATTTTTGTTGTTGTTGGTATCTCACCTCCCATAGTGTGCTCTTCCCCTGGGTTTTTGTTTCCCAGGTGCATTACTTTGCACCTCTTAGCATTGAATCTAAGCTGCCATACATTTGACCATTCCTCCAACCTTGCCAAGTCCCTTCTCATCCTTTCCACCCCACCTTGTGTAGCAACTCTGTTGCAGATCTTTGTGTCATCTGCAAAGAGACATACTTTTCCTTCCAGTCCCCTCTGCAATGTCACTTATAAAGACATTGAAGAGGACCGGTCCTAGAACTGAACCCTGTGGTACCCCACTAGTAACCCCCCTTTCTTCAGAGTGGACTCCCTTTACTATTAACCTCTGTGTCCTGTTCTCCAGCCAATTTTTTACCCAGGCTACCATCTTGGGACTCATTTCCAGGCTGGCTAACTTGTATATTAATCTTTTGTGTGGGACTGTGTCAAATGCCTTGCTAAAGTCTAGGTAGGCCATGTCCATAGTCCCTCCCTGATTTACTACTTTGGTCACCCAGTAAAAGAAATCGATTAGATTAGTCTGACATTACCTACCTGCTGTGAATCCACACTGCCTTGGGTCCTGTGCCCCTCTGGCCTCTAGGTACTCAAAAATTATCTCCTTCAGAAGTGATTCCGTCATTTTCCTTATCACTGAGGTCACACTAACAGGTCTGTAGTTTCCTGCCACTGCCCTGCTTCCACTTTGTGAAACAGAATCACATCCGCCCTCCTCCAGTCCTCAGGTACCACCCCATCCTCCCATGATTTGTTAAAGAGGGTAGTCAGCGGTGTCACTAGTTCTACCCTTAGTTCTTTTAGAATTCTGGGATGAATCCTAATACAGTTATAGCAAATAAAGTATTTGGGTGCAGATTTGTTATCCTCACCAAAGTTCTTATCTGATATGGAGTTAAACTAGGAAAAAAGAGTCTTACCGGTCCTTGGCTGTTACTTCCTTGCTGTGTGGTCTGTCTAGCCATCTGAAAAGTATTTAAGCAAAGAAGCAGCCTCGTCCCCATTTTCTAGTCGGTGTTCTTTTACCCAAAGCTGCATGTCTGTCAGAAGAATGTTGATGAATTGCTACATTGCAAGTGTGTCGATGAACTGTGGGACTATTTTGCCCTCAGGATGGAGCCATTTAATAAGGATTTCTCTGAGTTGGGTGAAGGCTTCTCGAGGATTGTCAACAGAGTTGTACTTCAGGGATTAGAATCTCTGCCTGTAGGTTTCTTCTGAGATGTCATACCTTTTCAGGACTTCTCTTTTCACAAAGTCATAGTTCTCTGACTGCATAGTATCCATATTGCTGTAAGCAAGTTAACCTTTACCTGTCAGGTAAGGCACCAGCCTGATTGCCTATTGCTGTTTTGGCCACTGGCGGGCTCCTGCGACCCTTTCTAAAGTTGTCAGGTATGCTTTGATATCATCTGAGGTACACAGCTTTGTAAGTTTAATCTCTTTTAAGTTGTTTGTATTTTGTTGTTCTTTTTTTTTTTTTGAGGACTCAGATAGTTCATATAAAGAATTTAATCATCCAAGAATTAATCTTAATGATAATATCCACATGAACATCATCACCATCCTCCTATAACTAAATTGTCCAGGGCTCCATGTTCGCACAAATATATAGTTCCACACAATTCTAATACAAAAAAATCCTCCAGTTTTAAACAAGCAACTTTATTCATGGAAATATACATATAAGGGACTCCAAATTTTTTCAAAGCACATTAATCTTTGTTCTTTTAAATAAAAAACTCATTCTAATCTCATTACATCCACAAAGAGATTCAATCATGAATCATAAGAAGGGGAGATGGGTCCTTCCATCTTAACAAAATACATTTTTTTGCCAAGATCATTGCAATGGCATATAGCTTGCTTTGGGGGATAGTCATACCCTCATTCTGATCAGAGTAAGCAAAAAAGGCTCAGCATAGGATCCTGTCGCATATTCACGGACAGCACCCTATTAAGAAAGTCAAAAATATTTGCCCAGAAATTAGACAGTCGAGGACAGCTGTGTAGCATATGTACCAAAGTACCTGAGGCATATGTACATCCAGGACACTTTAGTAAAACATTAGCATTAATTTTATTTAACTTATGAGGAGTAAAAAAGTTTGATGTAAAGTATTGAGATGTTTTTGTAACATCTTATTTGATTTTACTGCAACAAATGAAAAAGCCAATATTTAATCCCAAAGGGATTCGGTTATTTGGATACCCAAATCTTTTGCCTATTTTTCTTTTAATAGAACAATGCCCCCTCTTATAAAATCATCATCAATAATTAGATTATACAACTGTGTTACTAATTTTCTATTTGAGCTTTGTTCCAACAGATCCAAGAAACATGTGCTGCCTAAGCTACCAGAGTTATTAACTGCTTTAATTGCATTCTTTAACTGTAGATATTTAAAAATAATGGGATTTAGGAACATTAAATTTAGTTTGTAACTGAGTAAATGATAAAAAAATATTATTCTCATATAGCTGAGCCAAAGAAAAGATACAATTTTCATTCCAATCTTTATAACAAACATCAGAAATCCCTGAAAAGAGATAGAAATGTTTATGTATTGGAGAGTATTTAGTTATAGGGAGTTTAATCTGAAGTAATTTGTGTAACTCCAGCCAACTTTTAATTGATGTATAAGTAGTTGCATTAATAGTGCTCCTGAAATCATTTTTTTTTATTATAATAACCAGAAAATAAAAACTGAATCAAAGTTTGGGCACCAAGAATATCTTGTTCCATTTCCATAGACGAGGAACCTCATTCTGTTTCCCTCAACCAGTACCAGATTTCACATATTTGTGACACCAAATAATAATATTTAAAGTTGGGCAGAGCAAATCCTCCTTTTTCTTTAAGCAAAATTAATTTTTGATATGATATTCTGGTTTTTTTCTTTTTCCAAATAAAGTTTGAGATCACCCTTCTGAGACTAACAAAAAAATTGTCTGGCAGTATAATAGGGATAGCACTAAACGTATAAATAATTTTTGGTAAAATTTTAATTTTTATTATATTAATTCTACCTATAAGAGTCATAGGAAGATGCATCCATTTCTCCAAATCTATTTTAATTTCTCCAGATAATTTTGCAAAGTTTGTCTGATAAAGTAATCCATAATTGTTCAATAAATGAATACCCAAATACTTAAAAGAGTTCACTAGACCTCCTATTCCTAGTCTAGTCATATCCAGATGAAACTTACGATTTAGTTTCATTAATTGGGTTTTTTGCCAGTTTATTTTATACCCAGAAAAACTTCCATAAAATTCTGCAAGATTAATAAACTCAGGTATTGATTTTAATGGATCTGTGAAGAATAATAACAAATCGTCCGCATAAAGATTAGTTTTATAAATCAGATTCCCCACCTTAATTCCTTTAATATTTACATTTTTATGAATAACTATGGCCAAAGGCTCCATTGCCAAAACAAAAAGCAATGAAAAAAGGGGGCAGCCCTGTCTCATACCCCTATTGAGAAAAATAGGGTCTGATTGAATGTTGTTTAATCTAATAATAGCCTCAGGGGATAAATATAATAATTTAACCCAAGCCAAAAATTGTTTACCAAAGTTCATCCTTTCTAATACAAACAGGAGAAAGGGCCACTCCACTCAGTCAAACGCCTTCTTGGCATCAACTGTAAGCAAAACTGTATCCTGTTGTCTATTATTTGCCGAAATATTAATACTTCTACGAATATTATCTGCTATCTTTCTACTCTTAATAAATCCTGTTTGATCATGATCTATAAGATCTGATAGGGTCTCCTCTAATCTCAAAGCTAATATTTTAGCAAATATTTTATAATTTGAGTTTAATAGTGATATAGGTCTATAGGACTCACATAGAGTTGGATCCTTCTCCTGTTTGTAGAATAATAATAAAATAGCTTTTTGAAAAGAGGGAAAGGTCTCATGAAACTTTACAAAATTTATCAAAAAGTGTAAGCAATATTCGGGTCAAAAATGTTTTAAATTTTTTATAAAAATCAAGTAAGATTCCATCAGGGCCCGGAGCCTTCCCCGAAGGGAGGCTATCTATTGCTCTGGAGATCTCTTCTGTAGTTATTGATTTATCTAAAGCTTCTCTTGTTTCATTACTTATTCTTTTCAATTGAATATTGGAGAAAAATTCTTCCATTCTCCCATGATTTCCATCATAGGCTGATGTATATAATGCCTGATAGTAATCCGTAAACAACTTGGATATCTCAGTAGGGTCCCTTTTCAAGTTACCACTTTTATTTTTAATTATATTGATATTATTTTTCCCTTGCTCTTTCTTTAACTGCCAAGACATGAGTTTCAAATGTTTATCAGACATCACATAATAATTAGATCTGGTTTTCATAATTATTTTTTGTGCTTTATCTGTTAAAAGCTTATTAAGAGCTATTCTTTTTTGGACTATCTTTTTATAGATTGCTTGATCATTATTCGAGACAGATATTCTTTGCAAGTTCAAAAGTTCCTCTTGTAAGCACTTTTCTTGTTCATGCCATTTTTTTAACCCTTTTATTTTTATATTGTTGAAAAGTAGCCTTAATCCATAACTTAAAGGTTTCCCAGATCATAATTATGGAGGTATCTTTTTCATTATTTACTTGGAAAAAATATTCCCTCTCTGCCTGAAATAGTGAAAAAATAGCCTTTCCATTAAGAAGTGTTATATCCATCTTCCAGATGTATTCCAAATTACTACTAATTAGACAAAAAATGTCTAATTCATGGAGAATGGTCCAAGATAATTATACCCAGATATTCAATATTCCCCACCCGATGTAACAATGACTCAGATATAAAAAATATATATATTCTGGAAAAAGATAAATGAGATGTAGAAAAAAAGGAAGAACTAATCTCATTTGGTTTTAATACTGACCACGGATCCGACAATCTTAGGTCCCTCATAGTTCTTTATTACTTTAATTGATGAAAGAAAAGTCAAAGAAGAGAGAGATGCTTGATCTTGTCTTCTCAAAACTAAATTAAAATCCCCCCCCAATATTATATGGAGCCCGACACTCCACCAGTTGTAAAAAAAAAAATAGCAGAGAAAAAGGAAGGAGAATTAATATTTGGCCCATATATAGAAACAAATGAATATGTTTTCCCTTCCATAACAATTTCTGCTATTACATATCTACCATTTTTATCTGAGATAACCTTATTAATCATAAATGAATTAAGATTTTTATGAAAAAAAATTGCTACTCCAGCAGAAGCTCAACTACCACCAGAAAAAAAAACTGGACCCCACCTTTTCTGTATCCAAAAAAAGTCAGTCTCTTGAAAGTGAGTCTCTTGTAAAAAAAAATACAGTTTAATGTGCTTTCTTTCTAAATATTGCATACTAGAAGAAATCGACAGTTGCAAGTGATGTCAGTTCCAGTTTCCAGCAGAAGAAGGAGCTGAGCAGATGCCAGACTCAGCGGCAGCAAGAAGGAAGAATGGCGTTCCGAGCGAATTGAATACTGATTTGCTGGTGTTATGTTTTATGTTTTTTCATTCTCCTTAGTTTTATGGTTCTCCCAAAGAGCTGTGAAAGCCATCGGTTTAGTTTTTCTTTTTGGTTTTTAGTGCTACGGGATGTCCAAAAACGTGCAGCGGACAAAGGAACACTGTAAGCATAAGCTCACCAAGTGAAAAATAATCTCAGCAAGATTCAGACCCGAATATTTTGCTCCAAACAGAAGTAGCAGCTCAGTTAACACTCTCCCCACAACAGGTACTCCCTGATATCACATCTACGGTAGTGGTAAGTGGGAATTTGATCTCCCCTATACCAAGAACACTGATTCCAGGTAAAAATATTTTTTTCATTTTTTGCAAAGCAGGGTGCAGAGAGTAACGCCATGCCTCCTAAAAGGTTTCAGATGTCGACTTTGCCTAATAAGAATCAGGTGATTAATACAGATGTAGAGGTTGAGGGGGGAGAAGGTAAGCCCTAAAGAAGTTAATGCTTGGGCTACCTGTGTGGAATTGGAAGTAAATCCTGAGGCAGGGGGGTATGGGAGTGACCAGTAGGCCTTTGGTTTTGAATTCTGAATTAGCTCCTAAGCGAGCTATGGCTCAGGAAGATCTGCTACAGGTTTTGATGGTATTTCAGAGTGAAATGAAAGAAGCCATTTCGGGTATTAAGTCCACAATAGAAGGAGTTTCAGATTCTATTGGTTCTTTGACAGCACAATTTTCGGATTTGTCAATGAAAACCAAAGAACTAGAAGACAGAATTGTGGTAATGGAAGGTACCTCCAAGTCTATATCCAGTACTGTAACAGGTCATGAAAAAATTATTGTAAACATGCGGCAAAAAATTGTAGAAATGGAAGACCATTCCTGACGGGTTAACTTGAGAGTTTGTGGCCTTCCGGAGGGTGTTGAGGGAATAGAAAATCAATCGGTGTTCTTTGAAAAGATGATTACATCTGCCATGGGCCATTCATATCCAGACCACAAAATCGTGCTAGATCGGGCCCATAGAACAGGGAGCAGATCTGGCTCCTCGAAGCAACCTTATTCTAGACCTGTTATTCTAAAACCTCATAAATTCCAAGAAAAAGAACTTATTTTGGCAAAAGCACGGGCCGATGAAGGTTTAAAACACCAGGACATGTCTTTATCCGTTTTTCCCAATCTTTCAGCTGCAACAATGACAAAAAGGAAACTTTTCAATTCACTGAAAATAAATTATACGAGGCTGGAGTGAAATTTACCATGCAGTACCCAGCCAGAATTCGCTTTCTGGTCAAAGATAAAATACAAATCTTTGATGATGCTGATGAGGCTTTGGAGGCATATGAATAATGTTATAATCAAAATGCTCCTCCTGCTAAATCTAGCAATATACGAGTGTCCCCATATTAGTAAGATTAAACAAAAACGTTCTTCTTGATCCTGCTTTGGTTTAATTAATAAATAATCCATGGGATAAATGACTGTGTACTGCTGCGTTATAACAAAAATTAAAAAAATCCTTCTTGCTATGAGTCACTTTGGCGATAGAGAGACGATGCCTTTCATTGTCTCTGCTAATGGGGGGGGGGTAATTTGGCCCAATTGGCTGTATTGGTTAAATTGACATTGTTTTTATTTTTCTTCAAATTGGGTGGGTATTCAGGGGTATTTTGGAATTTTTTTTTTTTTTTTTATAAGTATGTCCAGGGCTCCATGGTTTTGCACAAATGTTATACATAAATACAGTACTGGTATATGGGTTGATAATGGGTGATAAAATCAGGGTAGCAATCATGGAATGTTAAGGGACTAAGAAATAAACTTGAAATTCTTTTTTTTAATAATTAAATTTTATTAAATATTTAACTAAGTTACAAGTGTACAAGCAAAGAGACAAGAAATGCGGGTGGAGGCTGTAGAAGATGAAAACATACAGTTATACCACTCTAAAACATAGCTATTAGGAGGTTTTTACATTTGCATGCATTCCATAATTCCATGAGGGGGAGATTCACAAAAGGGATGTGCCCAGAGCATCTGAGATGCACCAGCACATTTCAGAGTTGCGCCCAAGCGTGATTATTAAAGGGCAGAAATGCACCAGTGCACCTCAGATGTGCCGGCCCATCTCCGATGCACTGAATACCACCTATAGTGGTATTTGGCACATCTGGAGGAGGAATGCAGGGGGCGTGTCCATGTATATGGGGTGCATCCCTATTCACAACCCACCTGGGAGGTGTATCTTTGGAGCAAGTCCGAAGACGCGCCTCCCAAAGTTACGTCTACAAAAAGTAGACCTAAGTGGGCATCCGCCCACAGGCAGGCTGCAGTACTGGAGACAGCAGCACAGCAGCCTGCCTACCCTAGCAGTTCAGTGGCCCCCTCCTCCCTGCCCACATCCCCGTAAATAATAAAATGCATTCTGAATATCTCTGGTAGTCTAGTGGAACCCCTCTCTCTGCCCATATCCTCATAAATAATAAAATGTGGTCCAATAATACCTGGTAGTCTAGTGGACCCATCCGCCCCAACACACTAATCTCCTGCTAACCCAGGTGTGCTTTCTCTGTCTCCACCCTGGGTTTGAACTCCTGACTCTCCACTGTGGAGGCTTACACTTTATCCGCTATGCCACTGGGGCAGCCACACACCCCTGATACTTTGACCATCTAGTTACCTGTCACTAAACTTGCTCTCCAATATGAGGTGGGCTATGCTACCACTGCTGGCAGCCTTGCTGCTAGGCACACTACTCCTTGTAGTCCTTGTAGATCTTGGTGCTTCCATACTTGCCATAGAACAGAAGCTCCTATCCTTCCTTACCCCCTTCTTCACCCCTGATGTTCACCCCTGTCCCACTGTCAGGTAAGTGGGTACCCCCATGGGCCTCACTTTTTTTGCATTTCTTTCCAAACAGGATGCCTGCCATCTTGGCTTCCTCTTTTTCTCTGTTACTATCCCCCTTCCACATTTTCCCACAGCATATCACCTGTTCTTATCTTTGATTCTACTAGCAGGAGACATTGAGACCAATTCTGCCTCCCCCCATGTACCGCCATTTATCACTCGAATCCTATATGGAACTCCTCCTTTGGATTGAAGTTCACATACATTAACCTCTGCAGCCTCTCCTCCAAATTCATCAGCCTTGAACCCTGGGTCACCCTATACAAGCCACATGTGCTAGGCAACTCTGAAATGTGGCTAAAACCCCATATCACTAATGCTGCCTACTATCTCCCAGGATGCTCCCTGCTGAGGCATGACAGGCCTGGTAAGAAAAGGGGTGGTGGAGTGGCTCTCTATATCTGTGAACCTCTCTCTGCTACCCCCATCCTCCACTCTGACCCTAGCTCACCCAGTGAGTGGCTCCTAGTGGAACTGATCATAGGTGCAGCAAAAATGTTGTATGTGGGTTGCTGCTATAACCCCACTCCAGGACACCCAGCAGGTCTCACAACCCACCTTGAAGGGATGAGAAGCCTCTCCCCCACCAGGGACACATCATCCTTTTGGATTTCAACCTGGACTTGCTTAGTGCCCAGGAACCTGATTACTCTAACTAACTCAAGCTCCATAACCTAGTCCAAATTATCACCATCCTCACCAAGCACAGCCCTAGTACCCAAAACCATACACTTCTTGACTGGGTAATCACTAATAGAGAGGACAGGGTGCTTCTATCGGGCACTCTGTCTGATTCCATTTGCGATCACTCCCCCACCTACCTGGTCTGGGCCTCTAAGACCAAGCACCCATCCCCTAAACTACTCTCCTTGCATAATTTCAATCATCCAGACATTCCTTCCCTCTTTCATGATGTTCGAGTGATAAACTGGTCAGTCTTCTACACCCTCTCTGACATGTCCGAGGCTCACAGTTTCTTCACAACCGCACTCCTCCGTCTCCAATATCAACATTTCCCCCTGACTACTCGAAGAGTTAGGGGTGGCTGTACACACTGGGTTACCAAAGATCTCCTGGCTATGATGAGGGAAAGGGATAAGCTATGGTCAACCTACAAAAAAGCCCCCACCCCTGCCCGATGGAATGAATACCGGAGGCTACGAAACCTTTGTAAACAGTCAGCCCTTGCCAAAAAGTGTACATTCTTTCAGGGCAAACAAAGGAACAGACTTGGTGACCCCCATCGCTTCTAGGGTGAGGTCGGCTCATTACTCAGCCCACACACTCATAATCCCATTATTCACCTTGACACTCCCTCGAGACATCTGGCCGACCCCGTTGCTGTGGCTGAGGGCCTCAATAAAAAATTCACAGACCTGTCTGACCTCCTTAGCAGCCTGCCACCCCTGGTGACCACTGGTCTCTCTGATCATCCCCCACCCATACCCCTCAAACCCCTTCCCTCCCCTTCCCTCTTTCTACTTCCAGACCATCATCTCCAGGGACACTGCCAAACTGCTGAAGAGTCTGCCTAGCCAGGGCAGCCCAGGCAGTGATGGTCTTTTCCCTGCCATGCTTAAACTTATGTCACCTGTCATCTTAAAACCACTCACCTACCTCTGTAACCTGGCATTGATTACCTGCTCAGTGCCCAGCACTTAGAAGCATGCCAGGGTGGTCTAGATTTTTAAGAGTGGTGACCCGCTATTCCCAGATAACTATCAACCTATATCCTTGCTCCCCCACCTTAGTAAACTCCTGGAAAGGATTGTCCACTGACAATTGTCTGACTATATTGACACACACAACCTACTGTCCAGATAGCAACATGGCTTCCATAAACATTACTCCACCACATCTGCCCTTACCCTGTTTACCAATCATATTCTTAGGAACATGGACCTTGGAAGGACAATGGGTGCTGTCTTTGTCGACCTGTCTAAAGCTTTCGACCTGGTTGACCACACCCTGTTAATCTCCTCCCTCTGCACCCTTGGTTGCTCTACTGAGGCCATGTGGTGCTTCCAAAGTTACCTCTCAGATAGATCTCAGTCGGTATGTGTAGGACCTTCCACCTCCCCCACCCTCCCAGTCACTATCGGTGTACCCCAGGGCTCCATCCTGGGCCCACTTTTATTCTCCCTGTTTATAAACTCTCTCCCCTCTGACTGTCTCACTTGTGATGCCCTATATTATGTAGATGACCTTGTCTTCTTCACTAGTGACAAGGCTCTTGACAATATATCCAGGGTTTTATCTAATAACTACTCTGCGGCGCACACCTGGTTCCACTCACATCACCTGATTGTTAATGCTAAAAAAACTAAATACATGCTATTTGGATCTAAACCCTTCCTAGCTAAGGTCGCCAAGGCTGGGTCCACCCTCTCAGTAGTCTTACCAGATGACACTGTACTTGAAAATGTATGAACTTTCAAATATCTGGGAGTTATCCTGTACCCATCCCTCTCTTTTTCCGATCATATCTATAGCACAGTGGTCTAAGGCTCTGAGCTGCAAATCTGGTGACATCCAGTAGACCAGACCTGGGTTTGAATCCCACAGCTTCCACTTGCATACTGTGTGACCCTGAGCAAGTCACTTAACCTCCTTGTGCTCCCAGGTCGCTCCTGTAAAAAAGCTTTCAGCTTAGTGTGCTATACCTGGTTAAACAACTAAATAAATAAAATAAATAAATAAATATCTCCTCTGTTATACAACATATTAACCAAAAATTGGGCACAGCTTATCAGATAAAGTCACTCCTGACCAGGAAAGCCTGTTTAGCCATTGCCCAAGGCAACCTGCTACCCTTGCTTGACTACTGCTCCCCTATTTACTCACACACATCCTTAGCCTTGCGTGCGTGCCTTTGCTTCATGTACAACAACATATGTCATTTCACTCTCCTGGCACCATACTCCACTCACCATTACCACCTCTACCAGACTCTTGGCTGGCTCCAACTACACTGCAGATTTGATTACGGGCTTGGCTGCCTGCTGGACAGTGCCATCAGGCATGGTGAAGCCTCCCCTTATACGTCTCTCCTCAAGACCAGAACTCCCTCGAGGTATCTGCTTGCATCCTCAGTGCCCCCCATGGATATCCCAAAAGTCTCCTCAGCTATGGGTAGCAGAGTGTTAACTGTAGCTGCTCCCACTCTATAGAACAAAATCCCCGTGCCCATCTGCTCTCTGGACTCCCATGCCACTTTCAAGACACATCTCAAATCCTGGCTGCTGGATGAGGCCACATGCCGTTGCTAGCTTGGATAATTCTCCCCCCTACATTTCTGACTTTTCCCTCTTGGGCTGCTTTGGTCTCCCCTGCCCTCTTTCATTTCTTTGGACTCCTGTCTTACATCCCTCACTGCCTGCTTCTTGGGCTCTCCCACTTGGCTATTGTCTTGTATGTTTTTTTTTGTTTGTTTGTTTGTTTTCCATCATGCATTAATTTGCACTAGCCACTTATCCCTAGTAAATATTTGTATAATAATTGTTGCTTATCATGATGTACCAATTGTTTTTTTCAGCCTCTCATTCATTTTACTTTCCTATGTCACTTTCTCTGTTTGCCAATGATGTCTGTATAGCCACTTTGATCACCAATGATGTCTGTATATCCACATGGCTTGTACTCATTGTATAACCTGTCACTACCTCTGTAACTGCCACCTGTGTGTCCCGGGTCAAGCCTGAAAATGGTCCCCTGGATCAGGGCACTTACCCGGTTACCAAAAACGTAAATAAAAATTTGCACTGGCGCAACTGAGATGCACCGAGTGCAAATCTTTGTGAATCCCATTGTGTGCAAAAACAGTCAAGGTACAAAAGCTGACTCAGTCTTTAGTTTAGAAAGGATCCACCTTCTCCAGATCTCATCAGACACTGACATACGATTGAAATAGTGATAGGAACATTTTTCAATGCAATAATTATTATCTATTATAGCACTCCATCGTGCTAATGTTGGAGGTTGTGGCTGCAACCATAATTTGGTTACCGCTTTCTTGTCTCCTGTCATTAGGATTAATAATACTGTTTTAACTGCTGAGCCCTTGGGTTCCAAGATGATGTCAGGATACTCAGAAGAACAAACTCTGAAGTCAAAAGGTTTGTGACCCAAAACATAGGCTCTAGCATATGGGTAGTATCATTCCAATAAGGGGTAAAAACAGGGCAAGGCCAAAACACATGGGCCTGGTCTGCCCTGTTCTCCCTGCAATTTCACCAGCGTTGACCCACATGCTGTCCTGTTATATTGTATTTCATCAACCTTGCTGGTATTCTAAAGAACTGCATATGACATTTCCAAGTGAATTCCTTAAGATAAGGGGCCACTGACAATTTATAATTTGGAAGAGAGTATTATTTGAATATCAGCGCTCCAACTGAACTCATCTCATTTTATTTTTAAAAAAGCACAAGTCACCATGTGTCCAAGTGCTTGTACAATAATTAAAACAATAAATAAAACAATAGTTAAAATACAGTAGTTAATCAGACATACAGACCAGTGATTCATTCATAATCCAAAAAAGCAAGGCTAAAAAGATGTGCTTTTAATGCAGATTTAAAACTCTGCACAGTCCATTACGTACCAATACCAAGGAATCTTTGATCTGGTCCCTAAGGATGGCATATATAATACCCACTAAGTGACTTTCCACACCCTCCTTGCTGATGTTGTTGCAGTAGAGTAAAAAGTGCTGAGGGGTGCTCTGGGTAGACCCTACAATGGGGAGGTAGGGTAAGCAAATAAGCCCTGAGTTATAAATAGAGGAAATGATCTGTGTTTGATAATGAATATTTGGTCTTCAGATCATCAGAGGGAAGTACACCTCTGCTATCCAGGAGCTGATGCAGGTCAATTAATCTGCACCTGGCCCATCTGCGCAGGAAGGGATCATTCTATTTAGTGGATTAGATTGGTTCCCAACCAAGGTACCCAGTAAGGGACCCTGGTCCCCTTGGCAGTCCTTGGAGAGGAATTCATGGCAAGCTTGTGAGGCAGTTGCTGTGAAGCTAAAACAATTCAAAAAGGGGAAATATTGAGGAGGGGAAGAGAACAGCATTGTGCCAATATCTTGTAAGTCATTTAGGACAAACTCAATATTTTTCCAATGAGTTTTGTAGCCCTCAGACAACCATAAACAAATAAGCCTTAACTGGCATGCTAAAGCCTAAAGTCACATATTTGGGAAGTTGAGTCCACCTCAGGCCATAGAAAGTTGCAAAAGAGAGAGCCATAGCCAGGGTCCCTGCCCTCCCCATAGAAAATGACTTAGGAGTTTATTCCACTCCCAGAAATAACTGCAGTTTGGGAGGAGTGGGAGAGTTTGAAGATAATACAAAATATGGGGAAGGATATTTTGTTGGATGGCTTTGAGTCTGTTCGAAAAAGTAAGGCCGAGTGAGGACTAGTGATGAAAGTCCTCTGGAATGGCATTAGTGAAAGGCTCATAGTTAAGGAGTTCCAAATGTTTGAGGTTTTTAGTTAAAAGGACTCCAAGATATTTTAGGGAATTTTTATTCCAATGAATGTTGAGCCATTGCCTAATTGCTTGGGATGGGATATAGTTAAATGCTAGAACCTCTGTTTTGGTGACATTAAGCCAGAAGCCTGCCAGGTATTCAAAGTGTTCTAAAATGTTCCAAGCCTCATGTAGCTGCTCTGAGGGGCTAAGTGTTAACACGATGTTGTTGGCAAAAAGGCTCAACTTATACTCTCTGCCTCCTAGAGGAATTCTTTGTACTTGACAGGATAATCAGAGGTAAGAGGCCAAGGCTTCCATAAAAAAGGCAAATAGAATAGGCGATACAGGACATCCTTTCCGGATCCCTCTATGTAGAGTAAAAGGAGATGTGACTGAACTATTAATTCCAAAGTATGCTTGGGGATGATGGTAAAGAGAGCATAGCATGGCTATAAAATCAGTGGGGAATCCAAATTGTGCTAGAGTAGCCCACGGAAAGGGCCAAGACACCTTATTGAAGGCCTTCTCCGCATCCAAACTAGCCAGGACCACGGGTACAGATCATTGCAGAGTGTAGTCCAACAATAAAAGAGTTCAAACATTATCATGAGCCTGGCAACAGTGTATGAAACCTGTCTGGTGCATGTCCAGCAAGGATGGGAGAAGGCCGTCTACCCACAGGGCCCAGATGGACATAAACAATTTATAATTGTGATTTAAGATCGATATTGGGTGATATGATGCTGGAGACAGTGTGTCCTTCCCAGGTTTAGACAGGGCAGAAATAGTGGCATAGTGCCAGGAAGGTGAAGGAGGCTCACCATTTTGGATGGATTGGTAAAGGTGCATCAATAAAGGGAGTAGATGGTCCTGCAATGGGGCTAGCTTGTAAAATTCAGCTGGTAGCCCATCAGAGCCTGGACATTTACCACATTTAGAGGCTGCAATTCCTAATATTATTTCATCAGCAGTAATTGGAGTAGTCAAAACTTTCACTTATGCCTGGGAGAGTGTAGGTAATTTGGCTTGCTGTAGGAAATTCTTAATAAGTTGTTCAGGGGGTGGGGGATTCTCTGGGGTATAGAGATTTGAATAAGAGGTTTGCATTATAGCGCTGATTTTAGGGTTGTGATGTGTTGTGTTCCCCGTACCTCGGTCCTGTATCTTTGAGATAATCGCTTGCATCTGGGTTACTCAAAGGTGTCGAGCTACGGTGCATGCTCCCCGAGCCCCCCCTCCCCTTCATAAAAATGGTGGCTAAGGTAAAATAAAGAGCGCTCAACTATTTGGTCCAAGATTTTCTGGATTTGGGCTTTTCTCTTCTTTTTCTGAGGCCAAAGAAAGGTGTCCCTATGCATGTGAAACATTTGTAATGTGTATAAAGAATGTTGTAATTCATGTAATTTACATTCTCAGGCCTCATGTTGAGCAGAGGCATACGTGATAATATCACCTCTAATAATGGCTTTTAAAGTGTCCCACAGTATGCCGGGGTCACCTCTGGATCATCATTATTGTGCAAATATTGCAAGATATGGTCTTGTAGTTTGTGGATCAAGACTTGATC
This sequence comes from Neoceratodus forsteri, assembly GCA_016271365.2. Lineage (NCBI taxonomy): Eukaryota > Metazoa > Chordata > Ceratodontiformes > Ceratodontidae > Neoceratodus > Neoceratodus forsteri. Next base: position 1,394,793,052 of record CM028131.1, on the reverse strand, counting down.
CCATTGTAAGCCTGGATGCAAGTGCCAAAGGGTTTGTTTCTTCAGTTTTCCCAAGGAAAAATAATCTAATACTGGTGAATGATCAGATAGATGAATAAAGACCATGGGAGATTTGTTCTAAGGTATCAATATGCTTGATCGTGGTTAATATATACTGTAGTTCAACCTAGTGTAACTTCCATGGTGAGAAGAGTAATCGGTAAATTCCTTTTTTAGTGGGATATATATGACGCTAAGTATCAAAGATACCTAATTGCTGTAGAGTTTTACGCATGTATTTTTGAGATGGGGGGGGGTCTATGTTGTTTCAGGGTAGAAGTGTCTAGATCCTGACAGAGGTTAAATTAAGATCCCCTCCCCAGATGAGTTGGCCTTGTAGATGTGTTAATAACATTGAGAAAAATGTCTGCAAGGCCTTAGGCGCTGTCCCCAGGGGGAAATAGGTATTTACTAAGGTGAAAGGGTGACTGTACAACATTCCAGTCACTATCCCATAGCACCCCACTGAGTCGGCCTTAATATCATAAAGGTTCAAATGGAAGGCCTCTACGAAGGAGTGTTAAGACTCTGCATCTACGGCCAGAGTGATGAGAAGAATAATAGGCCTGGGAAAAGCCGAACTTGAGGTATTTCTGATGTTCTTTCAAGGAGAGATGTGTTTCCTATAAGAAATTAATTTAAGCTTGTTCCTTCAAAAATATTGTGATAAGCAAGAGCACGTAATAGGATTATGAACCTCACGGACATTGTAGGACAGAACTTTAGTTGGTTGTGCCACGTTGCTCCACTCACACAGTAATTTCTGTTAACTTGCCTCTGCAATAGTAAATCATAATATGCTTGACTTGCCCATACAGTGATACCTCCCTGCTAGCCCAAATCTCCTCTGTAGAAATTTGAACAAAGACAACCTGCCACCCCATTAACCATAATAACAACAAGTAGAACAACAAGTGACAAAAACAGTTGAAGGTGCCAACCGAGCAATTGAATACATCAGTAACTACTATAAAAAGAACAACAAAGTCCATAAATGTCCTAAATGTACTTCCAAGGTAGGGAGCAGGATCCATAAGCCCATTCCTGTGAAATACCGGAAGATGGTTGTGCGTTACTGGGTAGCTGGGCAAAGCCTGGGCCCCCAAGGTTCAGTAAGATCCTGCTCCCTGAGAGAGAAAGCACCTTTATTGCAATTCAGCCACAGAGCAAGAACCAGAACTGGGAATTCCAACCTGAAAGCAGATGGGAGGAGAGTCGAAGCATATGGTAAACATGTTCAAGAGAGTAGTAAAGGAGGAAGAGGGTACAAGCTAGCATCCTAATCTGTATCCTTGGTGCAATAGGGGATGCAGAAGAATAGAAGGACCCCTGCCCAGTCCCCAGGCCCTGGTACAATGCCACACCACCACCACCCTACCCTGTGACTCCACCAGGCCAACCACAGCACACTTAGAGAGCTACATAATGTGCCAAGTCTGAAAGTCCTGCTGCTGACCACAACCTAGCCAAAAGCAGAAGGAAAATAAAAGGGCTGCAAGGACCAAGAAAAAGAATTAGGGCTGACATCTCCCAGGTCAGGCCCAATGGAGGACTCCCCACAAGTGGTACAGCTCCACCCTTGTTGTCTTAAAGAAAGCATGTCAATTACTGACTAAGGTCACTTACATTGCAGGGTGTACATAACTGGTTAAGGTTACAATATTATATGGGCAGCCAGACCTGTTAAACCCATAATGCTATAAGTGTTGGTGAGGTACTGTAGTAGCCAGGGTGGCCCAGGGCAGTGTGGGGAGCAGCCCCCAGAAACAGCGAGCCCCAAGCAAGCCCAGGGGCCCCTCAACCAAAGCTAGTTTAAACTGCCATACTAACATGGCATGTTTTCTTTTGGGGGAGAAAAAAAGCAGGGACCCACATCCGCCCTCTCTGCACCCGAGAACCACCTTACCTTGGAGCTGATTTCAGAAGATGGTAAAAGGAAGAAAAAAGGATGCTATCATTTTTGTTGCCTGGAGAAAAGTTGTAAAAATTCTTTAATGACTTTTAGGTCCTGTGGCTGGGCCCTTTTAGCATGTCCGTGGCTGCTTGCAAGGCTGGGGTTGGTGCCAGTGGAGGAGCAGCCTGAGATGATTTTTCGTTTCAAGCCTGTGGTCTTTTAGTAGAGGTGCCTGCTTGTCTCTGAGGGAGAGGAATGGATATGCCCCACCCAGTAAAGTTTTCTCTTGCCCCCTCTGCTGTATGGTATAAGACTGTGCTGTACGAGAAGTGAACCCGGAGCTTCATGGGGAATAGTGTTTCAAATTTCACACCTGCTTGCTTTAAGGCTGTCAGGTATGGGGTAGTAGGTCTGCCACTTTTGTTGGATTTGTGGCGCATAATCATGGTCAATATATAATCTGTTGTGCTCCCACATAAGAGTGCCTTTTCTCAAGGCTTTGATAATAACTACTTCTTTAGTGCAATGCTCAGAAATTACATCACAATCGACCTAGGTCACAGATTAAGGCCAGGCTGAGGGCTCGGTGGACTCTTTCAATTTGTAAAACATAGTCCATAGGGATATCCAAGAGGGTATGTAAAAGATTGTCTATGCAGGCGTGGATGTCCGCTCCTTCACTGCCCTCTGATAGACCGTGAATTCTTGTTTCTGTGATGTAGGCGACTCTCCAGGTCTGTGTTCTTTTCTTCCAGTTGAAGAAACTTCCTGCAAAGTGCCAAAGCCAGGTCAGCCATGCAATCCGCTTTCTCGGTGTCCACGGTAAGTGCTTGTTGCTGGTCTTGTTGCGCCATCTGTAATTTGGAAAGATCTGCCCAAACCAAGCTGAGCTCGGAACGAATCTCAGTCCAGAAATCTCTGAGTTCTGCCAAGATTAAAGCATTTGAGGGGTCCGATGCATCTGAAAGCATGGCCAAGTAAGAAGAATCTGGCATGCTAGGAGAGTTGCCAGCTGAGCTGCTTGGAGAGTACATTCCTTTTGTGTTCTGTTGTAAAGTTTGAGCCACAGCTTGTTTTTTCCTCCCATTACCTCCCATCACCAAAGAATTGCCAAGGTGAAATTCAACTAAGGTATTGAAGTTTGTGCATTTACTTTCAGCAGTTTAGTTACTTCGATGCCTAGAGCTCCATCTCAGAGGTGTTACTCCATAGTGGGCAGAACCAGAAGTCTGTAGTTTGTTGTTCTGATGGATTTGTACCAGATCCTCTAGCTTTGATAGCTTGCAAAGCATCCAGCCATCGCTAATGCTGTCGCTGCATCTCTTTTCTCTGTGCTTCTAATCTTTGAATCTCTTTTTATGTTGTCTTGCGCATGCGTAAGCAACATCTTGCAGTAACAGCACATTCAGAGGTATGCCAGTGTTGGCAAATGCAGGGAATGCTTTAGTGGGTGCGTACCTCAGCCACCAATTAGCAAGCATGCTAGCGATGACGCGAAACTTCAAAGAGAGCCAAAACCTTGAAAGACATCCGCCACTCCAATGAGGTGCAGCTTCCTCATTGGAGCATCAGATGACAAGGCTCCATTCCGTGCCTTTCCTGGTGAAATATTCCAGTAAATATGGCAGCTCCTGCCACCCACCACACAATCCCCACAAAGACAACATCGGGGATGCCCAATCCCCATGTCGGCATGCACCCTCCCAGTTCAATTTGTCTTCATGTCCCCCTCAACACACACACACACACACACTCTTTCTTTGCCGACAGGGGTGCCCAATCCCCATTGGCATCATGTCCCCCCCCCCGACAAACTCGTGGCACACTGGGAGCCCTCCCTATTGTGCCCAAAATATTTTTTTTACCTAGAAATAAAGAAAACTGTCGCTCCCAAAGTCCAGTTTCTTTTTTTGTTACTTGTAAAAGAAACAGTCCCTCGTCATCCCGCCGCACCCCCTTCCCCAACTCGCACCCACTTTCTGCACACTCCACCTCCTCACACCCCTTCACCCCATACTTACCTCTGGAGGGTTGGCACTGCAATCTTCTGTGGAGCGGGAACACGTCTGAACTCTTCAAAAGCCAACCGGAAACTGAACAAAATGCGGTAAGCTTTATAATGGCAGGCCATGGAGGGTTTCAACTTAAGTGGATATCTCAGCCATTTTTGGGAATTTTAGTACCAGATTTTTAACATAAGGTTCTTGGGACTCCATCTCATGAACACAAGCACTGTCATCTCGTTACTCGGCCCCAAAAGATGATTTCACGGTCACCGAATGGTATCACCTTTTGGGACCAATTAATGAAATGACAGTGGCACTGTTTATGAGGTGGGGTCCCAAAAAGCCCATTTTGCAAATTTGGTGAAAGAATTCAAAAAAATGACTGCATTAGGAGCATGCATTGCGCTGTTTCCATGCACACTCGTAACTTCAATAATTTTTAATATTTTCACTACAGATTTTCAGCAGTGACAATTTTTCACATCTCCTCATGAACAGTACAGCTATCATTTTTCACATTCTGCCCAAAATGTTTTTTCGCACCTGTGGCACATAATGACGCGGTCGCTGTGTGAAATCAACTTTCGGGACAGATTAACAAAATCACAGTGCCACTGTTCATGAAGAACAGTCCCAAAATGCCATGTTGAAAATGTGGTTAAAAATCCAAAAATAATTGCGTTATGGAATTGTGCATTAGCATGATTTCTGCGCTTACCTCATGACTTCACCAATTTTCATATTTTCACTCAGATTTTCAACATTGCCATTTTTTTACACCTCCTCATGAACAGTACAGCTGTCATTTTTCACATCCTGTCTGAAATGTGTTTTTGCACCTGTGGTGCCAAATGGCGCAGTCGCTGTGCAAAATCATCTTTCGGCTAACAAACTGATACTGCCACTGTTCATTAAGTGGGGTCTCAAAAAGCCCATGTTGAAAATTTGGAGTGAAAATACCAACAAACACCAGCGGAGTTAGGGTTTCCAACCATAATGCCCCACCCTTTAGTGACTGACAGGCGTCACGGGTGTGACTTGGGATCATCGGCTGTAATGCTCACGCCATTCCACCCCCACCCTTCAGCCAGTGGCAGGCATCGAGGTGTGCCTTGGAGTCTTCAACCCCAAAGTTCACCCCATTCTGCTATACTGCACCCATCTCAGCGTATTTCCTTATGGAATGGGGTGAGTGTAAGGCCCGAAGACCCCAAGGCACACCGTGACACTTGTCAGTGTCTGCAGGGTCGGGTGAGGTGAAATGGCATGAGCGTTATGGTCGATGACCCAAAGGCACACCCCAACTCCTGTCAGTCTCTGCAGGGTGGGGGTGGGGTTGACATCAGTTCAATACTTCACTGCCATTCCTATTATGCATCTCTCTAACTCCTGCACTACCAATGCCAATGCCAGCAAGACAACATTCAGCATTGACAAATGCTTGTTCTCTCTGTTTCTTGCTCTCTCTTTGTTGTATAGCCCACCATTTGAAGAAGACAGATATGCTCTCAGGTGCTGTCCCTGTTTGTTCTTCTTCTTCCATCATTGGTGCTGGCTGTACAGTCTCAGTTTAGACTTTTGTTTCTGCTTTTACCTTGGCGGCCATTCGTAATCACTCCTGTGCTTGCTGTTGCAGGATCCATATCTTTCTTCAGTTCTTCCATGGTACCAGTTCTAGTACTCACATACAAAACTTCTGACTTAGAGTATGCATGACATAACACCAATTGTTGTAGAGGCAAGGCCCGGAAGCATAGGCAAAACAGGAGAAGTTATAAAAATTCACAAGTAGAACTTTATTATTATAAAAATATTAACATTTGTACTTCAGGCCTTGGATTAAGTCTAAGACATGTTAGAACACAATACAACAGCCACTAAGGGCATCACTGGGCAAGGCAGCAGGGCAGAAAAAGAAAAAACAACTAACAACAAGCAATACAGGGCGGGCAATTTAAACTCGCGGCGGCTGCCGCTGCAACGCTTGCAAGCAGTGTGAAGTTAGTTAGCATCTGACCTGATCCTCCTCCTCGCCTCTGGCTCTAGCCAGCTCCCAGTCCCAGGCTCCAGTCCAGATTGCCTTCCACACACAGCAACAGCATCAATTCACGATCGTTGCCACGGTCAGTCGGTCCACCTTTTTTACATACTTTAATTGTCTTTAGTTTTACTTGTTATTGTTTGTGTACGGGGGGAAGGGTGGCGGGGGGGCACTGCTACTGCCTGAGTGCACAGTGTGCGACATCAACACATCACATCCCTAGGCTCCAGTTAACTCCCGCAACTCTGTGGTCAGTGCTGCCATCTGCAGTCAGGGGGTGGTGGTGGCAGCAGGCACGGCCAGCCTCGATTCTTTCACTTGCTATGTTTGCTCCTCTGCAGCCTTCTTAGCACTATCAACTGCCTTCTGAAATGTCAGTCTTTGTTTATTGCCCTTTACAGCAGTCACATGCTGGTCAGAACCCAAATGCCTGGTTAAACCACTATGTTGAAAATTTGGACTACCAATATACACAAATGGCAACATTTTTCTGCCTTGCTGCAGCCTAGTTTTGCAATAGAATAGCTCACAGTCCTTGCAGTACATTAAACCTGCATTATCATCAGAACGCAGCCGTTTGAAAGTATACAGCCATTTGGAATCGAAATTCCGTTTAACTTTTTTGGCTGCTGGTTCAGCACTTGAAGAAGGTGGTGTTTCTGGAGGAGAAATCAAGACTGTAGAAGAAGAATGTGCTGGCCGAGTAAACAAAGCAAACACAGCAGTGGAAGAAGCTGAGCGTCGGGTGGCTGAAGTAGTGGTTACACTAGTGGTTGGACAAGTCACAGATGTTGTGTTATTCGTAGCAGAAGAAGCTGATGGTGCATTGTTGTCCTCCATGACTAACAATTGTCATCAACGGTGCAGTGGCACAGGGGCCCGACACACATAGGGGCCCATAGTAAAAATCAAGGATTTCATTTATTTAATTTGTTCAGCAATCATGAATCGTGTATTCGCTTTCGCATTGTCTTTTTTGACATTAGTGTGACTGACTGCCGCCTGCCGTGCTTGCTGCCACCACCACCCCCCGACTGCAGATGGCAGCACTGACCACAGAGTTGTGGGAGTTAACTGGAGCCTAGGGATGTGATGTGTTGATGTCATGCACTGTGCACTCAGGCAGCAGCAGCGCCCCCCCGCCGCCCTTCCCCCCGTACACAAACAATAACAAGTAAAACTAAAGACAATTAAAGTATGTAAAAAAAAAAAAAAAAAAAAAAAGGTGGACCAACAGACCATGGCAGCGATTGTGAATTGATGCTGTTGCTGTGTGAGGAGGGCAAGCTGGACTGGAGCCTGGGACTGGGAGCTGGCTGGAGCCAGAGGCGAGGAGGAGGATCAGGTCAGATGCTAACTAACTTCACACTGCTTGCAAGCATTGCAGCAGCAGCCGCCGCGAGTTTAAATTGCCCACCCCGTATTGCTTGTTGTTGTTTGTTTTTTCCTTTTCTGCCCTGCCGCCTTGCCCAATGATGCCCTTAGTGGCTGTTGTATTGTGTTCTAACATGTCTTAGACTTAATCCGGTCTCTCTCTCCACAGACTGAGTCAGTGTGTGAGTCACTACTTCTAAGTTCTGTCTGCCTGGCTGTGAGATGACCCGGTCCCTCCCAACTCCCCCCAGCAGCTGTGCACTTGTGACTGGGTGATTTGTCTTTTGCAGGCTAGCTACAGCATTAGTTGAGTTGGGACTGGGAGGACCCTCACCCTACGTGATTGTTTTTTTATTTATTTATGTTCCACAGTTCCGCTGCCTGGCTGGGTGGGTGGATGGGATCGATTCATGTTTATGTTATATTCTTTGATATGTGAAGGAGGTGGGTGAAGGGTGCATAACCATAAACAGGTAAAAAAAAATTAAAAAAATAAAAAAAATCGGAGGGGGGGTTGAGGTGCCGGTATGGGGGTGGGGGCCCAAAATTACAACCTGCACTGGGGCCCATCTTTCTCTTCCTCCGCCACTGGTTCTAAGTGCTACAGAACCCGGAGATCTCAGATGGGTTAACTAGTATCTTTAATAACTGTCAGAGGCTACTATTGTAGGAAATACCTTTTTTACACCTGAGCCCCCCCTTTGACTACAAGCAGATATCTTAATCAATGAAGACAAGTGTATTTTTTAAGTATGCCTAAAGTAGCTAGGTAGATATTTTGAATATATTTTTTCAAACTGTGTCTGACCTGAACCCCCTTAACACAGGCCGGGCTGTTATATCAGAGTGAGAGTATTTATTTAAGTCACAAAAATGAAATATGTCAGTAGAGACGAGGCAGGAGTCTTATATTTTCAGACCTGAACCCCCTTAACACAGGCTCTGGGCTTTTAAATCAGTGAGACTTGTGAAAGTATTTATTTAAGTCACAAAAATGAAAAATCTGTAAAGAGGCAGGAGAGGTCTTATATTTTCAGACCTGAACCGTCTTAACACAGGCTCTGGGATCTTATATCAGAGTAAGTATTTAAACTGCAATAGCCGGACTGTATTTTCAGACCCTGATATCACCGTAAGCCCCACTGAACTGCTAGCTGAACTCTAAAGATAATCAAGATAATTTAGATTTTTTAAATCAAAATGTAGAATGCAGCAGTGAATATACAAACTCAGTTCCCAGAGTCAGCAAGCTGAATCAGAGTACTTTTTAAAAGTCACAAAATGTAGAAGGCAGTATACATACAAGATTGTTTTGAACTGTATCAGCTCTTAATCAAAATGCCATGAGGCAGTATATTAATTTATCTCAAACTAGCCAGAGGGTGTGTGTCTATAGAAGTTCTTGTTTATTTTAGACCAAAGCCAGACCCCTAACTGAAGTGTCTCTGACTCTTCATTATCTTTCGCCAAACAAGTTCACACTGTCTGGCTCTTCAGTTTGCAAAACGAAACTCTTGCTCTGTCTCCTTATCTATTTTTATGTTTGCTTGCACGCATGTGCAAGAAACATAGTGCCACCATAGGAGTTTTCGTAGGTGTGCCTCCCCCACTTCCAATGCCCTGCTCCCTTTTGCAGGTGTGGTTGCACCACGCCAATGAATGTCCAAGCTGTCTATGACAGCTGTTCAGAATGCAGTGGCGTACAGTTGAAAGCGTAAAACCACTGCAATCAGTAGTTGTAACGTGTAGGCAATTTACATACTGGTGTCGGCAGGTAATTTACATACTGCTGTCGGCAGTATGCAAAGTGCCTACAGCAGCACTGCACCCTTAACAGCTGTCATAGACAGCTTCCTTTGTGTCTACTCTCCCCCAAACACTCAAGTAGCACGCTGGGAGCCCATCCCAGCATGCTCATGCACTCCCCCCACCGCACACAGTATGGCTGATGGGGGTGCCCAGTCCCCCGTCGGCTCCATGCTTCTCCCCAGAGTTCTAGGTGCCACGCTGGGAGCCCACCCCAGCGTGGCATAAGTGAGAATGGTGATGGGGATGCCCAATCCCCCGTCAGCTCAATTAAACCCCCCCCCAAAAGAAACAGACTTCCAGTTGCCACGCTGGGAGCCCACCCCAGCGTGGCACACGTCAGTATGGCCGACGGGGTTGCCCAATCCCCCATCGGCTCCACTGACCACCCCAAAAAAATCTTCCAGCTGCCATGCTGGGAGCCCACCCAGCATGGCACAAGTCCCGCATCATCTTCCTAAAAGAAAATAAACACCTGAAAAGAAAAACGGTCCCTCATTGATTGTCTTGCTCCCCAACCCGCGCCCACCCTCTGTGCATCCACCTCCCACCCCCACCTCACCCCATACTTACCTCCGGAGGCTGGCGCGATGATCTTCAGTGAACCGGGAACTTGTCTGCACTCTTCAAAGCCGACCGCAAACTGAAGAAATGCCGGTAAGCTGTATAATGGAATAAATAGGGTTTTTTCAACTTTGATGCATATCTCAGGCATTTTTTTGGAATTTTGGCACAAAATTTTCAACATGGGGTTTTTGGGACCCCTTCTCATGAATTCTGGCACTGTCATGGTGTTAATCGGCCCAGAAAGGTGATTTCACGGTCACTGTGTGAAACCACCTTTTGGGACCGATTTACAAAAACAACAGTATCACGGTTCATGAGGTAGGCACAAAATCTATGTTGAAAAATCTAGTGAAAAATTCCCAAAAAATGACAATTCGCAAGCATGTTGCGCAGTTCCTCCTCCACGCCATAAGTTCGCGAATTTTAATATTTTCACTCCAGATTTTCAACATTGCCATTTTACCATACCTCTTTATGAGCAGTACAGCTGTCATTTTTCACATTTTGCCCAAAATGTGTTTCCGCGCATGTAGCGCACAATGGCGCAGTTGGTGTGCAAAATCAATGTTTAGGACATATTAAGAAAATCACAGTGACACTGTTGATGAGCAGAGGTTTTAAAATGGCTATGTTAAAAATTTGGTGACAAAAGTCCATAAAATGACTGTGTTACAAAAGAGCATTGCGCAGTTTCCACGCACCCTCGTAAGTTCATGAATTTGTAATATTTTCAGTCCTGATTTTCACCACTGGCATTTTTCCACACTTCCTTATGAACAGTACAGCTGTCATTTTTCACACCATGGCCAAAATGTGTTTTTGCACTTCCAGCGCAGAAATGCGTGGTCACTGTGGGAAATCACTGTTCGGGACAGATTAAGAAAATTATAGTGACACTGTTCATGAGCGGAGATCCCAAAATGCCTGTGTTGACAATCTGCTGTAAAAAATCCCCAAACAAATTACATTATGGGTGTGCGTTGCGCAGTTTCTACGGACGCTCATGACTTCACTAGTTTTTTTAATATTTTCACTGCAGATTTTCAACATTGCCATTTTTTACACCTCCCCATGAACAGTACAGCTGTCATTTTTTTCACATCTTGTTCAAAATGTGTTTTCGCACCTGTGGTGCCAAATGGCATAGTCGCTGTGCAAAATCAGCTTTGGTCTAACAAATTGATATTGCCACTGTTCATGAGGTGGGGGGGTCACAAAAAAAACATGTTGAAAATTTGGAGTGAAAATACCAACGAACGCCTGAGGCGTTAGGGTTTCCGAACATAACGCCACACCCTGTAGAGACTGACAGGCATCAGGGGTGTGACTTGGGTTTGTCGCCTGTAATGCTCATACCATTCCACCCTCACCCACACCCTGCAGCCAGTGAGAGGCATCGAGGTGTGCTTTGGACTCTTTGGCCCCAAAGTTCACCCCATTCTCATATACAGCACCCATCTCCCCATATTTCCTGATGGAATAGGGTGAACATAAGGGCCAAAGACCCCAAGGCACACTGTGACACTTGTCGGTGTCTACAGGGTAGGGTGTGGTGAAATGGCATGGCCGTTACACCTGACAACCCAAAGGCACACCCCAGTGCCTGTCAGTATCTGCAGGGTGGTGGTGGGGTTGACTTCAGTTCAATATTTCACTATCATTCCTATTATGCAGCTCTGTAACTCCTACACTACCAATGCCAATGCCAGCAAGCAAACATTCGGCATTGACAAATGCTTGTTTATACTGAGTACATAAGACAGATTTTCCAGTTACAAGTTTTTAGAGCACAAGATTCAAGCACTAGAAAGTCTGACCAATTCAAGTCAGGGTTTTTTTTTTTTTTAGATTCCATTTATTCACTACCACATCAGGGAACTCTGTCAGGCAGCCACCTTACCCCCAACTCTACCTCCTGGCCCAAAACTCCTCCTGTATCCTGGCACCAGACCAGCTATCCCCCCGGCTCTGAGCCCCCCGAAGTAGGGCCACCCTATCCACCCAGAGCGCTCTATCTACAACTCGGGCTGGTCTGGGCTTGGCCCAGGATAGGAGGAAGTCCAGCCTGATGGAGTGTGGCTGGTAGGAGGTGGTGCCATCGCCTATCCCCAAGGGCAGGGTATTTTACCTTTTTCTCCCCGAAGCTCGGACGTGCAATGATGTCCAGCTCGGCAGAAGCACGCTCCCGTGTACCCCTGAAAGACGTCCGCCACAGCTTCTACCCCAGCTTTCTGCGGCCATGCACTGTGGTACCTCTGGCCTCCACCAGAGGTCACCAGTGCAGCGGCAGGTGGATTCCCCCCTCCCCAGGGAAGAGAGCAGTCCATGGGATGCTCAATCCTTCCCTGTCCCTGACTACCCCCGATGTCCCGGGCTCGGGAACCCGGGTCACCAGCGTGGCGTGAGGTGTGGCACCCAGCGCATCAACCCTCAGTGCCACCAGGCCGGCTCAGTTTTTTTTTTTTCAGAAAAAAACAGAACACCAACAACAGCCAGAGGCTGATAGAGTTAGTTTTAATTAGTTTCTAAGTTAGGGTCTTAAAAAGCTGTCCAGGGTGAATTTTTATATGTGTGACTAATTAAAGAAGGCAAACTAGTGCAAAGTTCTCCTCAGGAGAAGAGTTTTAGGGTTTATCATTGATGATTTCTGAAGCGCGCCAAATTTAGCTGCTGCTGTGCAGAGATGGTCCTTCTCCAACGGCCACCTAGTTAAATCTATCTGCGTATGCTTTGTACAGTCGCAGCTAACAGGATCTGTATCACATGTGTGACTGAAAGACACACCACATGGTACAGACTGAGCTGACTTTAGTTGCTAAGGAGCAGAATGATGGGCGTTCACTTGCCATTTAAAACCCCGCCTCTTGTCTGCTCACTCACAGCACTACTGGGCTGGTATTCTCAATTTGCATGCCGTAACTTCCAGATTGAGTGGTAGCGTAAGAGTAAAGTAACTTCAGCAGCAGCAGTGACAACACAGAACCGTCATTATATAGCAGCAGCATGCCATGATTAAATGATTAATGCCAGTCAGTTGAATAACTTACTGAAAACCCCTTTTTGGTTGCATCCCCCCCAACTTTATACCAAAGTTACTCCACTAGTGAAACCATCTGAAACTAGGGTTTTGGCTGCAATCCTTATCCTTTGAGCTAGTGAGGGAAAAAGCAAATAGTTGAACTGTGTGCCTTTCCTTATGACTCACGGATAAGGATTGCAGCCAAAACCCTAGTTTCAGATGGCTTCACACACACACGGTGAGGGCAGTGTCATTCATTTGTTCCTCTGAGCTCTCGTAGTCCCAACAGCGGCAAGACAGCATATGTGGCAGCCCCCCCAGAGAAACATCGCAACTGCCCCAGCAGTGCTGTCACAGCAACTAGTGTCCCAATCCCTGGCTCATAGTCCCCAGTGGTGGCAAAACATATACAAAACCAGAGGCTGTACCCCCCCCAACAAACATTGCAAATTCCTCTGGCGCTGTCACATTGTTTCCAACCAGATCCCCGAGTCTCACATCCTGGCGGCAAGAAGACAGCATATTTGGCACCTAGTGCATGTAACAGGCACTCCCCGGACCCACCCACAGATTGAGGCGACCCTGAATTACCTTGCAGCTGATCTTTTAGTCGAAACCGAGCCTCGGCACCACTCAGCTCATTCCTTCCTTGCTGGCTATGGTGAGCTGTCACCGCTCCCTGTCTCCATTGGGGCAGAGCTGTAAACAAAAGCTGTCTGGTATGCAGAACTCCTTTAGTGGCTTGACGACAAATCGCTGCTCAGATTGATTCCACAGCCACTCCTACAGCACAATGGGTCCCTGCCCCCTTAACTTATTAATCACGTTGCCTCCAATCACGTCGCTCAACAGACTAAACAAAATCACCACACCACCCCTCTCACAACAAGGAGAAGATGGTAATTGATGGCAATTTAAAGTGACAGCGCAAAATTACGTCAGAAGGGCTGCGTCAAAACCAGATGCAGTGCACTCATACCACTGTGTCAAAAATGGATTGTCTGCAATAGGGGGATGTCAGTAGCACATTAACGCAAGCCCTGGTACATGATGACTTTTGACACAGGCAGTCCGAGCAAAAATCCTTCTTCTGAGAGAATATCTTAACCTCCAACTCTTCAACTTAAATCTACAACTAAAAGTGAAAAAAAAAAAAACATTGTTATCTTTATAGTTAACTGCATCCTTTTTTCCCCAAAATGTAACAAGTTTGTCAGTTCCTTTCCTGAGCAAAATAGGACACCCAGGCTCCACAGGTGTGACAGACTAGAACAGAGAGTCTGGATCTGGTCTGTTGGCAATTCAGTTAACAAGCCAGAGAAAGTCAAAAGGTTTCTCAAGGTTAGATCCCTTGTATTTACAGCTTGCTTTCTTTTCTAATAAATTGAATCTTTTTCTAATAAACTAAAATAGCTTTCTGCAGTTGATTTCAAACAACTAACTATGTACATCTACAAACCAAGGATCCAAACTTAACAAGAAGATCCACATATGCTTTCTCAACCACAGAGAAGCAAGGTGGAAAGAAAAGACAGAAACAGCAAGTGAAGAAAGGGCGATAGCAGGAGGAAAGCGCGGGACCTTTCAGATTGGTCAGATCCTCAGGATGCCTGGGAAAAAGATGTGATTATGCAATCATACAGGCAAAGACAGACAAGTGGCAAAAAAAGAGAGAACATACTAGACCCTTGCCCTAACTCTATGCATAACAAATGGGAGAGGGTCTTATTCAACCCTGTCACAGATGTACTGTGTGTACTAAGCTGACTGAACCTAGAGGAAAATGATGTAATTGTTGCTTGAATGACATCAGCATCACCCAAGATTCCACTTGCTGGTTTGAAAATATCAGAAGGATTTTTTTTAAAAAACTGTCACATAAAAGAGGAAACCAAAATGGCATTTTACATGAGTAATGGCATTTTCTGAAAATTTATTTGAAACAAATGAGACCTAGCTGTCCTCATAGTGGGCAAATAGTACATTTTTAAAGCACTGCATTTGATCTTTAACACAAGGGTTCTTAACACTTTAAATTACATTGTGAGGAAGGAGCTGGCAGGTTTTATGTGAGGGAGGAATAGATTGGACAATATAAAGAGACTCATGTCTGTGCTATGGACTACCAATAATTCAAAACATTCTAAGGCATTCATTTTGCTGGATGCTGAAAAAGCATTTGATTCAATCAAATGGCCTTATTTTAAAGCAGTCCTTTTAAAATGTGGGTTCCCTGATTACTTTGTTAATTGGGTCATGGCTCTACACAAATTCTCTAATGCTTCCATCCTGACTGATGGACTCAGATCTGATTCCTTTTTACTGGCAAGGGGAACTAGGTAAGGCTGCCCCTTATCACCTACTCTGTTTCTATTAGCAATCCAGCCACTGTTAGCCAAAATCAGGAGCAATAATCTTATAAAAGGGATTAAAATCAAAAAGCTTAATTGTAAAATCTTGGCTTACACTGATGACTTGTTAGTTACTGTAAAAAACCCTTGTAGTTCTATGAATAATCTTATGTCTGTTACGAACACATTTAGAGCAGTCTCAGGACTTAACATGAACTGGAACAAATCAGAAATAGTACCACTAGGATCACTGCCTTCTAAAGCAACTCTAGGACTCAGGTACAGCATTTAAAATGGTGGGAAGATTCCATAACGTATATAAGAATTAAAGTTACTAAAATTCCATCCAGTATGGTTAAAGTGAATTTTGAACTTTTATTAGATCATATGGATGTAGACTTTGAAAAATAGAAAACGCTGTCTTTATTACTCTGAGGGAAAATAAATGCAATCAAACTAGTGTTGGCTACTAAAATCACATACACACTATGCAACCTCCATATGGAGGTGGGAGATCATTGGTTTAAAAAACTAAACAAAAAAACTGTGACTTCCTATGGAACAAAAAAAATCCAAGGATTAGTTTTAACAAAGTAGTCCAAAATAAAAGTAAAGAGGGATTTGGGTTACCAAATTTTAAGCTATACCATTCAGCCTTTGCAACAAAATATGCTTCTTGGTTTCTAACCTCCTCTGCCAAAGTCAATGAGCCTTTTTGGGTAGAATATGAAAAAGCAATACTGAACCAAACAGTTGGTCCTACATTCTTTTCCACAAACTTCCAAATAGAATTAAAGCTCACCTTCAATAGCACTGTTGATACATATATGCCATTTTATTAGAAAGCATGTTAAAAATAAGGATTTTCCACTGAAGCTCATGCCCATATGGGACAACCCAACCATACTATTTGAAAATAACCCACTTAAGAAAGAGGGATGGATAAGGAAAGGTATTCTTAAATTGGAAGCTATCATAGACCCTAAAAGTGCTAAGATTTATACATTTCAGGAGTTCAGAGACATATACGCTGTAGGTAAGTGGGATTGTTGGATCTAATTGATCTACTGCAATTAAAGAAAGCTACAGAATTACTAATAGAACAAAATGCAGGAATATTACTCCAGACTGAATGGGAAAACTTTTCAAAATTGCAGAAGGGAAATGAGGGGAAAGCAAAATATATAAATTTCTGCTAAGTGGTGAATCTAACGCTACTCTTAACTCTAGAATATCCTGGAAGAAGGAACTGCATTGCACAATACTGGATGAAATATGGGAAGGCCTCTGGACCACAGCATTCAGGACTTTCAAGGAGGTAAGAGGGAAGGAAATTCAACTTAAAATTATACCTAAATTATATAGCAGAACCAAGTTGGATGCAGACTGGTGCCAGTTCAGGAAGGCACGGAACTTATGTATAAAAATGATCAGAGAAGCGAAGGCTGCTATCTACCATAATGAACTGGACTCCGCTGCAAAATCTACCTCTAAATTCTGGAGTACTATTAAGGAAATGTCGGGGCACACACCCGGCAACTCCTTACCTACATAAATCATCTCAGGGAATACTACCATATGTGAGAAAAAAGGGGATCATTGACTCCTTTAACAGTCATTTTGCTATGGCTGGTCATTTGATAACTCTTCTGTGTACTTGGCACACTCTCAATTAGAAGTACAAGACAATGACTCTGATGCCCCCGCTCCTGATTTCTCCTTCCAATCTGTATCTCTGAAAGAGGTTAAAAACCTCCTACTTCAACTGGACTCGAAGAAAAGTGCTGGTGTTGATTCACTAGATCCCGACTTCATTAAGATTGCATATCATAGATACATAGACAGTGTCGGCAGATAAGGTCTGTTCTAGCTGTGCCAATCACTCACCTTTTTAATCTATCTTTGTCGCAAGGGCTTATTCCCTCAATATGGAAAACTAGGCATGTCATTCCTTTATTCAAGTCAGGAGACCCTTGTGATCTGAACAATTACAGATCGATATCTCTCTTGCCAGTTCTAGCAAAACTTATAGAAAAAATAGTGAGTACCCAGCTCAGTAATTATCTGGAATCAAAAAACCTCTTAAATCCCTTGCAATCTGATTTCAGAACAATACATAGCACTATTTCGGCACTTGCTAAAGTGACCAACGATTGGTACCATGATCTGGATAGTAAAAAATTAATCTGTGCCGTATTCTTAGACCTAAGCAAGGCTTTTGACACTGTGGATCATAGCCCGCTTCTCTCATCATTGAGGAGCATAGGTTTGGACACAGTATCACTGCATTGGTTCACTGATTACCTCTCAGGACAGTTCCAGCAGATTAAGGCTGAGGGTGAGCTCTCCCTACTAAAACCTCTCCAGAGGGGAGTGCCGCAGGGGTCAGTGCTTGGCCCCCTACTATTTGCTATCTATATTAATAATATTGATGATAGCATATCCAAGGCAAATATACTCCTGTTCGCAGATGACACAGTTCTGTACCTTAGTCGCCCGACTCCTGAAGCCTGCTGTGCAAACCTCCAGGAGGAATTCAGAATCAGCTTCTCTTTAAAAAAAACTCCTGTTAAATGATAAAAAAACAAAAGCGATGTTTTTTTTGCCCTACAGTCATGCTGTGAACCTGGTTAGTACTGGAGCGTTACCTCACATCACTACTGTCCTTGGAGAAAACCTGGAGTTTGTCAAGAAATTCAAATACCTGGGAGTGTGGCTGGACGAAAATCTTTCATTTTTGGAGTATATTGAGGACTTGCTTAAGAAACTAAAGCAGAGGCTGGGCATCTTCTTTAGGATTAACCGGTTCTTGACTACAGATGCTAGAAAAAGCCTGGTCCAATCAACATTCCTATCACTGGTTGACTATGCAGACTTCTTATACAGTCAGTGCCCAAAAGCTTCCCTTGCTAAACTGGACACTCTTTATCACAGAGCTATCAGATTTATAACAGGCCTTCCTCTTTCTACCCACCACTGCTTGCTGTATACTGCTGTAGGGTGGTCCTCCCTTATGTTTAGAAGAAATAGAAATGTGGTGTTTTGGACTCTTAGAGCTGTCACATAAAAAGCTTCCCCAATATATCTTTGACTGTCTCCCGCTAAGCACACCAAGAACTTATGCCTTAAGAAGTGCCTCATTTTTCACACTTTGTATTCCCAAGGTCTCTTCACACTTTGGTAGAGCAGCATTTAGCTTTTTACTGCCCACCTTATGGAATAAATTGCAAAAATCTCTGAAATTGAGCGTACCCATCAGCTTGGATTCCTTCAAGACTTTATTTGCCCGAACTGTGAGTTAACACTGTAACTGTTTCCCTCGCTCCATAATCTATCCTGAGTCCTAGGCACCCAGCTCTCAGCTGCCTTCAGTGCAGACTAGAGTACTGCTGGCCCTATGGATCCATTTCATGTTGTGAGCAAACCCTTTAATTTCTCTCTGCCCAGTTAGCTTGCAGCTGCACACTAGCTACCTGTTTTCCAGCTTAGGTCCTCTACCTCCCTCCCTTATGCTCTCCCATACCCACCATGCCATCCCAGCTCCCCACCCTTACTATTCCCTTCTGTTTTATTCTGCCGCTGCATGGAGCACCTACCTCATATTATTTGTGTCATATGATGTACTGTCACTGTTGTATATAAATCTATTGTGTACTGGTATTAACCAGGCCCATCTTGTAAATGAGTTCTGTATTTATATGTTGCCTTAATGGTATATTGTCACTGTTGTATGTAACTCTATTTTGGCCGGCCTTAACCAGATCCATCTTGTAAATGAGCTTTGCTCAACGATGTTCGTCTGGATAAATAAAGATCTTGACTTGCTTGATTGATTGATACCTAACATTTATTATGCCACTGACAAGGTATCAAAAATGAGAAATGGGAAAGAAGGTAATTACTGGAGATGTAATGAGGAGAAAGTTAATCTCTCTCTCACATTCTGGGGTACTGCCCAAACATTTGTAGAATACGGAAGGATGCAATTTCCTATTGTAGCGATTTACTTATTTATTTATTAATTTCAAAGGTTTCACCAGCAAAGGTATACTGAGCTATAATAGCTCGTTTCCAGATGCGTCCTGGGGGAGATGGAAAAGGGGATGCATTTGAATAAGAGATCAAAGTAAAATATACATAGATTTAAGCCAGTACATACAAGCTGATACATTTAAAACTATGCCAAACATATCTGAGGTATAGGTAGGCAGCACTTGGCTTCCAGGTATAGACAATGTATGTACATGCATTATATGTGTATACACACACACACACACATATATATTCTATGCAAAAAACTGTTAATGCATCTGTTAGGGTTGAAGTGACAAAAGTCAGGAAATTCAACATTGGGGTGAACACCCCCCACACACTCACATCATCCAAGTCCTTGGATAAAGTCCAAGGACTTGAACAAGGTATGCAAGAACAAGTGCTGAAGGCCACCCAATTTTCAGAGTTTCTGCTGTTAAAGTTACGCTTAAAAGAGAGACTGGCTGATGCACCCTCCCTTCCACCAAGTCCTGCTACTGGAGGTTAAAGAGGCCAAGGAACAAAATGAACAGTGGGGACCCCTGACTGCTTCCACCACCAGTGCCCAACTTGGACAATGGGGGCACCCTTGATGTCATAGAACTACAGAGATTGATTCAAGAAATAAAGTGCAGTAGTCCCACAGTGTAAGGCAAGCTTAGTCTCCTGTATGCCTGTTTCAAGTAGTGTGGTGTTAATTGCCTTAAGTAATAGTGTGTGGGCATCAATTGTTATGTCACTAGAAGATGTCCATGCTGAATTGATCGGGCTAAAGAAAATGAAGGCAGACTCCTTGAGTCACAAGTACTGCAATCATCTAGGGCCACTGCCTGGGAGGGAGGGAGGAGGCATCCATGGCACTTTCCTTCTAGAACCTCTCAACAGCAAATGTGTAGAGTCAAAGTTTATTGTTACCGCTGTGGCAGGGATGAACATATCAAAAGTCAGTGGCAGTCAGAAAGCAACTTTCAGAGGGTTGCTGACCAGCTACTCAGTGAGAAATCAGCCAAGAACCCTGCCAGGTCTCTGAACTTGGTCCCCCAGTAGAGGAGCACTCTGGTGTTCTGGGAAAAACTAATTTACCAGCAACCATTGCTAAAGCTACAGGTCATGTCAAAACCAATTTGTCAGATACCAAAGCCAAAGTATCAGGGAGCTGAGATGAGACTGTGGGTCCTACTTCAGACATGGAAGCTCAAGTGGGTGGATGGCCCACCCACGTACTCCTGGACAGTGGCTCCCAAGTCACTATAGTGCTCAAAGACTATTATGCTAAGTATCTGTCTCACAAAAAGCTGGAGCCTTTGGGAGGTTTGGATGTGTGGGGTCTCAGTGGAGCTTTCATACTGTAACTTGGTAATAAATTACCTTCTCAGATGCTTGGTGGAACAGCACAATAGGAAGAGAAACAGACAAGTGGTACTCATGTAATAAATGGAATGTATTACAGATCAATAATACAGGCTTACTACCAACAGTGTGATTGCTGGGAGAATACCAGTTTTCCTTACCTAGGTAATGCAGTCTCTCTTCTCGGAGAAGTCACATGCTACAAAGGGTCTTATACCCCAATAATTTTCTTGGCAACTACTAAAGAAGATACATAAATAGTATATAATTGGCCAAAAACAGGTGGCCAGAGTAACCATCCTAACTAACATGAGAAGTTGCTTAGCTTGCATAAGATAGTGTAACACAACAGGCCTTCTATAAGTTCAAGGTCATAATAGCAGTACAATTACTAAAGATGGCACTGTTGCCTTACTTATAGAGAATATAGTAAAAATAGAGTAAAAAGCATCTCTCATAGCTAAAATATATCAGTAAAACATAATAAAGCATAATATGCATTAGTAGAATACAGATCCTGACACTTATGCTTATATGATAAGCATCTTTGCCCTAAGGTTAGTACATGTACCTACATATAGATTGCTGTCCAAGAGGTGGGGGTACAATCAGGGGTGCTGGACCATGGATAACATTTCCCCCCTTGTTGCCTTCAAAAGAAAAGACAACAACCATAGGAAAGTAGTGGGATGGAGCTACAAAAGTCATTTACAAGCCCGACACACGAGCCTTGTAAAGGAATTCAAGTTGTTCTCGATGTTGTCATAGAGTACGACACAGACAGCAAAGGGTTAGTATCAGAAAAATGATCAAAAATGCTTGGATAATAACAAAAGATTTAAAAGTCAATTCTAACCAAGTATTGGATAGAGCAGTGCTTAAATCACCATCGTGAATAAGATCATTAAGAGTATCACCAGCCTTAGAAATATTATTGCTGATATATATCAAATGCAAATCCTTTGTAGCTAAAAGAGATTGCAAAGATAGTGTCAAAGGATCAATGTGCACGTTAAATATGGGCAAATATTGAGACAAGGCAAGCAAGTATTGCGGATCAGTATCAATAACATCTGGTTCAGGGAGAGGAACAGGAGTGATCACAGTGTGACCAATGACTGTTTTCTGTTGTTGAGTAAAACAGAAGTTAGCAGCATTAATAGAACAAGTTTTGGCACCATAAGCAAAGGATTTATGATTTGTCATGTCACAATACTGCCCATCGGAATTGTAGATAACTCGTACAGTTGGAACCCTCCATTTCTATAGACATATAGGACATGCAAAAGACTGGTTGGTGAGTCATGAAATGAAGCGATGTACCTCTTCCAGGTAGCTTTGGGATGCAGCTCTTTCAGCATTAGGCCCTGAAGATACAGCTTGCAAAGATTCAGAATCATCAGTTAGGTTGGACGGCAGATCATCACCCAAGGTATAAGCCCAGTCGAGTTGTTCTGGAGTGCATCCGCAAACAGGTTTAGCAATGTAAAATACATCACAGCGACACAGGTAGTAATATCCCTTCTTGGCACAGCAGTTGGTATGCGGCACAACCCATGCTTGGAGGATGGAGTGGTAAGCCAACAAAGAAGGCAAATCAGTTATTTTTTGGTAAATGTTCTCAGCAAGATGTCTGATGGAATTAATAGCAGCCAGTTTGTCAATGACAGAAGTTTGTGGATCAAAGCGGGGTAGTGACACAGTAAAAGTAATAAACATGTTGTCATGAATTTCTTAGTAAAGTAACAGGGTGCCTGGTTTGGAGAACATGAAACATATCCAAGATTTCTAGCAGTAGACATAGAAATACTAACATTGACATACATACAGTTATGCATGACAGAGACTTGCAGTAAGAGCAATACCATTTAGACACTCTCCTATCATGAATGAGATCTGGAATGCGACATGTTTCCAAATCCTTGAAGAGATTAACAGTGGCAATTACATAAGAACCATAGGCGGAGCATTAAAGTTCATGGGCAATATATTGCTAGTCTGCCTCCTTATTGTTCTGGAAAATCAATTAATTAATTTTGGTTTTAGTGTCATTGAACCCTTTGGCAATTTCCTGAATATTATATACAGTAAAACATTCTTCCTTACTTAAACTATCTACACCATGTAACAGTGGTGGTAACACATCATTTTTAATAGCTTGTTGAAAATTAAGTGTTTGTGCTTTAATAGCAGCTATATTTGCTCTATTCCAGTTAGACATCCCTGAACCAAAAAGGCCAGAGATGGCACCTGCTGCACCAGTAACATCTGCAGTATCAGGTCTAGCACATGTTTTACCTTTAGCATTAGGTGCAGGTCTGAAGAATCCTAAGTGATCAGTGGCATGAGGTCCACTAACTGGATAATGTTTGCAACTTTGGTATGCAGCTACAGTGTCTAAAAGCATCATACTGAAAAACTTAGAAGTGTTGGTCTTATGACAGACATCAAACTCAGCCATATTCCAATGTGTAAGATTGAAAATAACTGGGACATGCATGTATTTGTGCATTATTAATCAGAGCTCTAGAAAGGGAAGTGGCAGTCAAACCACTAGTAGGACCAGGCTCCTGGGGAGGACATTCAGTCAGTTCTTCTTCAGTGGGTGGGATTACAGAAAGACACATGGCTTCAGTAGCCACATAGTTATGAAGACAGAAAGCATGTGATTCCTCAGAGTTAAGGCAGTCACAAAAGGTAGGATCTATTAAGTCAGTTAGGTTGTAGAGACCAGTATGTCTAGGAGAAGTTTGTCGAATAGAGAGTGAACCATTTGGTGCAGTCTCTGTGTTGGGCCATCTTTGAAAAGTACATTTGGATAAACAAGCTACAGGAAGTGTGTAACCATTAAAATCAGTTTCCCGGGGGGCGTGGCTAGCTGTCGGCCATAGCAGGCGCACTTTTGGTGAGCTCCCTAGATGGCATCCCGATAATCTTAAAAAATATACTTAAAATTTGAATCCTAGACTGAAGGCATCTGAAAAGAGATCAGGTTAAAGTTGGTGATTCTCCCGAACAGAAGTTGGACGATGGGGAAGAAAAATAATGACTCTAAAAATAACTTTTTCACACCACGCGGTGCGACGTCCAGAGTGCAGCAGTCTTCGACAGGCCTAAACTCCGAGGATCCAAAAGGAGCTGAATTCCTCCCAGCAACGCTGGAATCCTTGCAATCTGCAGTCCTAAGCCTAACTAAGACAGTACAGCAACTAGACAAGAAAATGGACTCGTATCACAATAGGATTCTGATAGTGGAACAAAAAATGGATGGGTTAATAAGTACGGCGCAGACAGCGGAGAAGACATCAGAACGGGCTCAGGCCACGGCAGCAACATGCGTAAGGGAACAGGCGCTGTTGAAATCCCATCTGGAGTTTCTCGAGAATCAGTCAAGGGCTGCGAATGTGAGAATTCTGGGGATCCCAGAAGGAACAGAGGGAGAGGATCTGCTTGCTTTCCTTTATAACTGGCTAGAAGCTACTTTTGAATTGAACTTGCAAAGTTGTCTACTTAAAGCATACCGGATTAATCTTCGAAGAGCGACCGGCCAGATGGGCGGAACCAGGACTGTTATGTTGCAGACAACCTCTTCAGTAATCAGGGACAGAATTCTTTATGCTGCCCGCACTAAGAAGGGGATCGAGATTGAAGGAACCAGAGTTATGATTTTCCCGGACCTCGCCTATGCCACCCGTATGAAGCGTAAAAGTTTTGATCCGATTAGACGACGATTACGGGAACTGGAAATCCCCTCGAACATGCTCATGCCAGCTCGACTGCAAGTGGTTGTGGGCCGACGTGTTTATGTGTATACAGATCCCAAAGATGCTTCTAAAATGCTTGACAAGTTGGAAGCTGAAAAGGCTGCAAGGGAAGGAGACACTTCCGATGTTTCAGAAGACGAGGAAACCTGAACTGTGAGTCTACTCACCCTTAGATCTTTTTTGACCCTCGAGACTGAAAGGGGAATACCCCCTCTGTTTTCATTTCCTACTACATTGCATCGTGGAGAGGAACATTATTATCGGTAGCTGAAATCGATTGCCCTTAAAATACGAACTAGGGATAATAAGAGGGCTTACCTTAATGACTTTAAGCATGGAATTTTGAATTTTTGTTCTAGGAATGTTCGGGGTGCAGAAAGGGGAGTTCATTGAAGGGGAGAGTGAGAACTTAAATATAAAGGGGATAAAACATAAAGCAATTGTGCCAGTTCACTATTTTGAGGTATTGTTATTACAGCTATATAACTCTAAGGCATTGACAGCAATAACCAAAGTGAATGTGTAACTGTTGGGAAAATTAATAATTGCTTTGCCTCCATACCTTGTAACAACAGTAATCCTGGATTTCAATCTGCATGTCAATCTATTAAGTAATACCATGAAGTACTGCAGGATTCTTGGATTATCTATGCAATGCATTGTAATGTCATAAAAGATATAAATAAAAAGTATAAAAAAAAAAATCAGTTTCCCATTGTATCTGCAATGTGGATTTGTCTGGAGCTGAAATCATCATCTTGATCTAACATGAGCATACCAAATCCTGTTACCTGCTCTACATCCACATAGGAGGTGGCGCCATCTGTAAAGACATGATACATGCTGGTATCTTCTAAAACATCTGGTGTAGCCAGTAAGAATGGTCCCGGCTCAGGTAAGTCTGGAGGTTAGGGTGCACAGTCTTGGGGCTTACCTGTGTAAGCCTTCCTTAACAGTAATCATTTGTTGGGAACACCAGTGTGAACTCCCTGTTGGCCAGGGATATCTCTAGCTGAATGTTCAAGTTTATCAAGCAAATGTGCTATGCGTTGTCTGTGTTCAGTCGAACGGGGTTTGTCTTGAGAGTAAGTCAAAGAAAGTAGTCCCACCTGTATGAGGATGTGCAAGATAGCCATCTTGCCAGTGTATCTGAAAGAAACAGAAAAGGATTCTTAAGTGAGGTGTACTGTTCCACCCTACCAGGGTTGGGAAAAGTAATTAGTCACCTTTATACAACTTGAGCTGATTAGCATGGAACTACTTGTCGGTGGTCTGTTTTTGCTGTTGAACTCTGACCTGATAGACAGCAGAACTGAGTTTGTTGACAATGGGATAGGGACCTTCCCATCTGCTGGCAAATGAATGAGTTGATTGTCTGTATTGGAGGAACATGACTTAATCTCCAACTTGTCAGTCGACTGCTTTGGCATGCTTACTAAAATGAGCTTTAGCTTATTGTTGAGCTTTACCCATATGATTGGCAGTGAACAGATGTGTTTTCATGATGTCATCATGAAGTTGTTCAACATATTTGTCCATGGATACCCTATCTGCAGTCGGGGTGTGGAGATCAGTCAACAGATACTCAGGTAATCTCATGGCTCTACCAGTCATAACCTCATAGGGTGTGCACTGAGTAGTTGCTGCAGGTGTACCCCTGATTGCCATCAGTAGCAGCAGCAAGAGGGAATCCCAATCCTTGGGATTGTCATTGACGAATCGCCATAACTTCTGTTTAATTCTTCTGTTTGCTCTTTCTACCTGACCTGAGGATTGAGGATGGTATGGAATATGAAATTTCTGATCTACTCCAAGCATTTGGAGTGTCTTCATCATCAGCTCAGCTGTAAAACTGGTTCCCTGGTCTGAGTCTACCTTAAGGGATAGGCCCCACCTGGAGAACAATTGATCCACCAAGATCTTGGCTTGGCAGTTGTCTTTGCCATGTTATTCTTAGGGGGAATGCCTCCACCTACTTAAAAAACAAATCTGTGACAACAAGTGCATACTTGTTGTTCTTACTAGAGTTAGTCAAGGGGCCAATTAAATTGATTTGTATCACGTCCATGGTCCAGATTGCCTTTGTGGCAAAAGTTTGGCATTTCTTTTCACCAAAATTGTTTTTTTCTGGGCACACACTATGGAGTTGTCCACATAGTGCACCATGTCCTTAGCCATACCAGGCCACTAAACGACGGTTTTGAGTCTCTGGATGGTATTATCTGCCCCCTGGTGTCCACCAGTGGAGGAGTCATGAACCATATGAATGAATTCGGTTCGCAAAAAGTGTGGTGCAACCCACAATTTATCACCTGTATCTTCCTTTCAATACCAGATGAGTTTCTGATCACTAGACAAGTGTATGTTGTCAAGAGTGTCTCTTGTATGGACTGCCAGTAGGTAGTTCCTGTTCAATTCCTTTGTCCAGGAATTTGAGCACATCTTTTAATTCTGGGTCAGATTTCTGTACAGCAGAAAGCTCCAGTGGAGGTTCTGGTTGTGGTTTCTGCCTGGTGTTGGTAGCTAAGAAAATAGCTGCCACAGCTACTGGGTGAGTCATTGTCCATGTCTCCCCCCTTGAGCACCTGCTTTGGCAAGCGAGTCTGTTCGATCATTGAATTCACGATAAGGGTCAGTTTTGCAGTGAGCCTTTACCTTGTGAATGAAGAGTTTGTGAGTAAACTGTTGTGTCAGGGTGTGTATATACATAGACAGATCCCTGTACTTGACAGCTGTGCCATCAGAGGATGTGAAATTATTTCTCTCCCAAGAATGGCAGAAATTCAGTAAGAGAGGAACAGACCCAGTTAGAGTCTACAAAGATGATACCATCTCTAGTGCCATGGGGCATAATTTCTAGAGCACAGGCCACAGCTGCCAATACAACATACTGTGAGGAGACGACAGTGCATTTCCTTGAAATGCACCTGAAATCACCATCTTGGTCTAATATGAGCACACCAAATCCTGCTACCTGCTCTCCATCCACATAGGAGGCGGAGCCATCTGTAAAGACGCGATACACGCTGGTATCTTCTAAAACATCTGGTGTAGCCGGTAAGAATGGTCCTGGCTCAGGTAAGTCAGAAGGTTGGAGTGCACATTCATGGGGCTTACCTGTGTAGAGTAGGCCATGGGCCAAGATGGATGGCATTCTCACAGGCAGTACTTTGATGTCCCCATCCTGCAAAAGCAAAGACCAGTGGGTGAGTCTGGTATTGGAAACTAAACCATCTTTTACTCTGTCTGAAAGTAAAAAGTTGGTTGGGGTGTGACAGGTATGCAAAACAATAGGTGCATACCCAATGATGTACAGAAAATGTTTGACAGCCCAAAAGGTTGCCAAAAGTGTTCTTTCACAGAGACTGTACTTTCTGTCTACTGGGCACAGCATCTGAGAAGCACAGACAATGGGCCTGAAGTACCCATTGTACTTCTGTGCCAACACTGCAGACATGGCTACATCAGATGTGGCAGTTTCCAAATGGAATGGAAGGTGTGGGCTAGGATTGACCAGTGCTGGGACTGAGGCTAAGGCCTGTCTCAGCTGTGTCATGGCTTCAGTATGAGTGGGGTCCCATGTCCATGGGACATCCTTTTTCAGAAGTTCATACAAGGGAGCGGCCTTCAAGGCAAAGTCAGGAATAAAATCCCTGGAGTAGTTTACCATTCCTAAAAAGCATCTGAGTGTCACCACACTAGTAGGAGATGGCAGATCTTGTAAGCCCTGGATCTTCTTGACAGCTGGGCTCCTGCCTTGGTCTGTAATGCATAAGCCAAGGAAGACAACTTCTTTTTCACACAATTGTGCCTTAGAGGGGTTGCACTTGAGGCCTGCTTTCTTAAGCAGAGACAGAAATTCATCTAGAAGGGCCAAATGATCTTCTTTTGTGGTGGCTGCTAGAAGCAAGTCATCCACATACTGCAGGAGACACTGGGGTGTGAAAAACCCCTGCAGAGCATCCATTATGTGGAGATGAAAGAGGGAAGGGGTGTTGTGAAAGCCCTGGGGAAGACGGGTCCAGGTGCACTGACGTCCATCAAAGGTGAAAGCAAATTTATATTGGCTTTCCTGTGCTAATGGGAGTGACCAGAACCCATTAGAGATGTCAAGAGCTGTGAACCACTTTTTGTCAGGTGTCAACAGCTTGAGTACATCAGGTGTTGATGCTACTGTTGGTGCGCAGCTGGGAGTAACTTAATTAAGTTTCCTGTAATCAATTGTGAGTCTCCAAGCTCCATTTGGCTTTTTCACTAGCCAAATGGGTGAGTTAACAAGAGACACAGGTTATAATCACACCTTGTTGTAGTAGTGATTGGATGGTCTCTCTCAATAATGGCAAGGCTTCAGCAGGGAATGAGTACTGCTTCTGCCTCACATGGTTAGGCCCTGTGATTTCAATGGTAGTGTGCATCCTACCACAGTCATGCTTGTTGGTGGCAAACACGTCAAGGTGTTTTTTCAGCAGAGGTGCAAGCTCAGAAAACAGGTCATGACTTTTAAACAAGGCCATGACATCATACACCTTGTTGTTGTGGGAGATGGCTGCCACCACGTGCGAGTCTGAGACAGTGACAGCATGACATTGTCCTTTGATCTGAATGAGTAGCCTGTTGGCTAGATCCACTACACAGCCATGTAGGGCTAGAAAACCAATACCCAATATGCTGGGGTGATGACTTAGGATCATGAGGTCAAAAGCACAATCAGTCCTGAGGTGGCCTACCACCACAGGTAGAGGAATAGATTGGTAGGTGTGTAGCTGGGTACCATTTACACCCTGTGCACTGGCCTTCCAGCTGGTAGACCAGTCAGATGAGTCTGGGTCCTCATCACGGAGGACTGACATGGCTGCTCCAGAAGCATGGTAAGTTGGTGGCCCCCAATCATGGCCTTTACACAAGGCCGCCCATTTGTATCAATGATCAAATCACTCACAATCCAGACTGGAGCCTGTAATTGTCAATTGGTATTTTCAGAATCAGCATCATCATTCTGTTCCTGAAACCGTAGGCCTGCAGGGACTTCCAAGGTCTTCTGTATGTTTTGCAATGGGTACAAGTATACCTGTGATGTCACATGCACAGCAATGGCCTGTACAGGTGGTTCCTCCTTGGATGTCGCATTGGCCTGGCCAGCCACCAGTGCAACAAAAGGATTCCCTCAGCGGGACTTCCGGTGATGTCACCATCTGACATGGAAGCTTGAGTCAGAGCTCCGAGACTGCGGTGTTAAATCAGTTCACATCTGGTACCCCACAACCTCCTAATAACCTCAAAGTTATATAAAAAATTAGTCAGTTAGTCAAAATGAGGGGAAGATCTGTGGTGAAAAATAGTGAAAGATAGAAACATAGAAACATAGAATTTGATGGCAGATAAGGACTGCTTGGCCCACCTAGTCTGCCCATTCCCCTACCTAATTGCTAAGCTGCAGATCTTAGTTAACCAACAGCCTATTTCTTCCTAACCCCCACTAGAATTGCCTTATGTCTGTGGAAGTGGAAGGAGAAGATCGCAGCCCAACCGTAGCCCCAGTGCATCTCTCTCATGGGCCTCTGAATCAGCCATGGGCTCAGGTGGAGAGGATGATGAAACGCCCTCGCGACATGGCTCTCTGGATGGCAGGGCAATGGCGCCCATTCTGAAGATGTTGCAGAGAATAGACACTAACGTTAAAGATATCAAACAGGACCTGAAACATCTCGAGCAGAGGACCACTGAACTAGAAACAAACCTTGATGCGCTCTGGGATGACTATGAAGCTAAGCTGAGTGGTGGTGGTATATCTAGCCGAAAGGGAGTGGGAGCTCACAATCCGAGCAGAGAATGCTGAGTCGAGCGACCAGAGGAAAATCATTCGGATCTTTGGCTTTCCTGAGGGAAGTGAGCAGGATGATCCCCTTAAATTTATCAGATCGTGGCTACGGCAGGAATTAAGCATTCCAGACACTGAACCCTTAGAGCTGGAAAGGGTGCATAGGGTGCTGGGCCAACACCCCAGGAATGATGCTCCCACCAGATCAACTCTGGTGAAATTCAACAGATACCCAGTCAAGGAGATGATACTCAGAAAAGCCTGGGCCAAAAAAGATCTGAATCTAAATGGGAAAAGAGTATTTGTGGACTAGGATTTCCCACCAACTACAATGCAGAGGTGAAAGAAAGTCTCGAGGGTGATTAAATTGCTAAAAGAAAAACAAATCAAGGTACAACTTAGGTATCCAGCGAAGATTTTGATTCACTGGGAAGCTGGGAACAAGTTGTATGATACATTAACCCAAGCGAGTAAACCACTTTCAAAAATCAGCATAGATGTTCCAGACTGCCAGCAGGAGCTAGTGGAACAAACCCTCCTCCAACTGTAGTGGGCCATTGCAGGCAAGAAAGGACCGAAGAACAGGAACCGGGAGAACACCAAGCCAGATGATCAGCTTTGTAAGGACTTAGTCCACATCAGCAAATCTCTCCTCAAGCAAGTAGACACTTGACTTTGACTTTTGCTTTTTGCACTGTTTTTCTAGAATGGCTATAAAGACAGGGATACTGTTTAGACATGTTTTTTATGAAGACATACTAGAGAAGGCGGGAAACTGAAACCAAGTCTGAAAATGGAGACGTTTGTTTCTGTATATCGCAGAAGCTCGACAAACGTGCGAACTTAAGCAACTGACTTTTTGGATGTACGACGGAATCAAAGAATTGAACTTGTTGTCACAGGACTTGTAATATTTAAGGCAACAACAAGTGATTTGGTTCATCCTCGCTAGCTGGGCTTTATTGGTTCAATTCAGGGAAAGATTGCAGGAAGGTCTGGGTTGCTGGCAGGGCTCCTGGCCTCCCTTGTGCGAGGGGGGCTTTCATCTCACCTAGTCTGGAAATTGGTTTGAGCCTGAACCAGATCAATAGTAAGGCAAGTCCCTGGGTGGGTAACTTATGAAAAATTAAATAAAAGCAACTGTTTTGTGTCTCATGCCCACAAGAGGGTTTAGTGGGAAGAGGGTTGTGGAAAACGATATCAAAGGTATGGTGGTGTTTAGTCACTAATAGAGTGTTACATGTAGTTTAATACTGAAGCACAAATGTTTAAGATGCCAGATGTTCGCAGTTTGCAATGGGGGGTCTGCGGGGGCATTTTACCACTGAGACTCCAGTCCTCTATGAGTTAAACAAATTCTAGTCACCAGAGGTATGGGTATCGGGTCTGGTGCTTCCACATCGAGCCTCTTTTTGGTTGTCTTGAGGGGCGCGAGAAAAGAGCTTCTAGTTAGCCTGTGCACCCACCCCTGGAGACCACATTCACGCGTTCCCTGGCTAGGGAGTCAGTGATGCGAGGAGCTTTAGTTGGCTCGTGCTCCAGGTCAGAATTAGTTTCCTTCTGTAAATGACCTCCTTGGAGATCAATGTTGAAACTGGAGGGGAGGGGGGTAAACTGGGATGTTGTTCTGTAAATAGTTTTTTCTATATGTTGTTCGGGAAAGAGAAGGGGGTTGCTAGTGGGGGTTTAACTGTTTTGAAGGGGGGAAGGGAACATGCAGCAACATCACAATACTCAGGACTCCTTCCTGCTCTGTAGGGATAGAGCCGAGGGGCCGAAATTCGAGGTAAGATATATGATCTGGTGGGTGGCCTTTGGGTGGCCTGAGGCACAGAGTCTGAAGGCAAGACATCCAGTAGCTGATTAAATGGGGTCACTAAATATTCAGTCCCTAAATGTTAAGGGACTCAATACCCCTGCAAACAGATATGCTATTTTGAAAGATTTAGCTAAAACAAGATGTGACATAAGACTGTTAAAAGAAACGCATCTTACCCCCTCCGAGCACGCAAAGTTGAGGCATTTGTGGGTGGGTGAGGTTATAACCTTGTCCTATCCTAAAGTGAAAAAGGCGGGAGTCGCCATCTAAATCAGAAGGGGTCTCAGCTTTACCAAGTTGAATACACATGTAGACACAGAGGGCAGACTAGCTGCTGTTACAGGGAGGATAGTGGACAGGGTGATCCATATTGTAAATGTTTATGCCCCTACCCCATGTAATCTGAAATTTTTTAGACAGATATTCGGGTACCTGGCATCTGTGGAGGATGGTCAAATTATTATGGGAGGTGATTGGAACTGTGTTGAAAATGCGAACTTAGATAGGTCAGGAGATTTATTTTTTTTAATTTTTTATTTTATTTAAGAATCAGTTTACAACCTTTGAGCCAGAGGCTCGTTTACAAAGATACTTCGTCACATAAAGACATACATTGCGTTTCAGTTACATAGCAAAGATTTGCCAAAAATCAGTAGGCATTCTGGGGGAGATGGGAGATCAGTTGAGAGATTGGGTTTCAGGGTCCTTTCAAACTTAAAAAGTGAAGCAGGGATGGTTGACACATGGAGGGAGAGGTTCCCTATGAGTAGAGAGTATACTTTTTACTCACATCCCCAAAATTCCTATTCATAACTGGATAGGTTCTATACCCAGAAATCCTGGGTTCACACAATTACAGATCAAGAGATATACCCTGTTTGTCAGATCACGCAAAAATCGATCTGACCGTGGGACTGGGCCCCCTGGTTAGGCAGTCAGTCTGGCATCTTAATGCTGGGCTGCTGAAAGATCAGGCCTTTAACACAAAAATTAAGGAAGTTATTACCAACTATATGACTGAGAACACTGGCACGACCTCTAAAGTAAAATATCTGTGGGATGGTTTGAAGGCGGTGGTGAGGGGAGAAGCGATTGCTAATGCTGCATAAAAAAAAAAAGTCCATGCAACAAAAACACGATAGTTTAGAATGGCGGATTAAAGAGCTTGAAACAATACACAAACAAGGGGGAGCTGATGGTATACTGGAAGAACTCAAAAAAGTTAGGGGGCAATTGCAGCAAATCATATCGGCTAAGACAGAGAATTCTCAGATTTTTAGCCCAAAAGTACTATGAAGAGGGAAATAAGGCCATCCAGTTGTTGGCTTTCAGACTCTAGAAGCAAATGGCTGATAAATATATTCCAGTAATTAAAAATCCTCTATCCCCATCAGAGTCAGAAACCAAACCGCACTATATAGCAAAATGTTTTCAGTGGTTTTATAAAGATCTGTACACCTCAGAAGCAGAGATTAACCAGGAAGAAAAAATAAAAAAGTTTTTTAGAGAAATTAAATTTACCCAAACTTTAGAATTCCCAAGAACAACTGTTAGACCGCCCTTTCTCCCAGGGGGAGTTAATGGAGGTTGTAAAAAACTTGAAGCATAATAAATCTCCAGGGCCCGATGGGTTCGTCGGTGAATATTATCAAAAGTTTTTGAAAGAACTATCTCCCCTTTTTACTTCAGATTTGCAACATAGCCCATGAGCCCCAAGAGGTCCCGGATACATGGGCTAGAGCTTTAATATCAGTAATCCCTAAGCCAGGTAAAGATGTTACTTTGTGTTGTAGCTACCGGCCTATTTCACTTTTAAATATAGATGTCAAGATCTTTGCCAGACTGATTGCCAACCATCCCCAGACTGTAGTCACCCAATTAGTCCATTCAGACCAGGCTGGGTTTATGCCTGGGAGACAGCTGCATAACAATGTAAAGCGTTTGCTGACTATAATGTCACTGGCTCTGGGACAGCTAAGGGAACAATCAGCGGTGGTGATCGCATTAGACGCTGAAAAGGTGTTCGGCCGCTTGGAATGGCCCTTCTTAGCGGAGGTCCTGAAGAAGTTCAACTTTGGCCCCAAGCTTAGAGCCTGGGTAGCGGCACTGTACACAAACCCAGGTCAGGTTAAGTGGGACACTTTCACAACCCTTCTCCATTCACAAAGCAACAAGGCAGGGGTGCCATATGTCGCCCCTGCTGTTTGCACTAAGTATGGAGTCTTTAGCTGAGGTCCTTCAGTCTTCACCTGAAATTAAGGGCATAAAGATAGGTTCAGTAGACAACCGTATCTTGCTCTATGCTGATGACACCCTCCTCTATCTTCAGGAGCTGGAGACCTCTTTCCCTAAAGCTATGTCTGTATTGGCTGAACATGGCAGCATCTCAGGGTTCAAAATTAATGAGACAAAATCAGAAATTATGTCTATTGGAAGGGAGGTTTCCCTGAGTGTTAAATCACTCAATAATTTAAAATGGGTCTCTGGGAGTTTTAGGTATTTAGGCATTCAAATACCCATTGACACAAGTAAACTCTATCAGCTAAACCATCTGAAGCTGCTCGAGGAAATTAGGAAAGACTGTAATAGATGGTCAGTACTCCCATTGTTTATTTCAGGGCGTGTTGAAATGGTTAGGATGAATATCCTGCCTAGAGTGTTGTTTCAGTTTGACTCAATCCCCCTAAGCCCACATAGGAAGTACTAGATAGATATTCGTAGAATACTTTAAAAGTTTATTTGGGCAGGGAGGAAACCCAGGTTAAAGTGGGCAATACTTAAGTTAGATAAAGGAAAAGGGGGAAAGGGGGTACCGGACCTGAAGGGGATACTATAGAACAGCACAACAGTAGCATTTGGTTACCTTTCAGGCTGCAACGGGAAAGCCCAGCTATATTACTATGGAAATGGAGCTAATGAAACAGGGTGCCCTGTGTCCTACCCTGCTTAGTGGGGGGGTCTCCTGGGATGTTAAGAGCTCTTCCCACACCATGGCTTAAAAATACAGTGAAAATATGGCATTCAACGATTCAGGAATTAAAACTAGTGGAGGTTATCCCCTTACATGGAGAAATAACTAATACCACAGAGCTCCTTCCTGGGAGGGACAACCTGATCTTTAAGAGGTGGAGGGGCCGAGGTGTGAGGACATTTTTACAAATGTATGATGGTACTATTTTAAAGAGCTTCACTCAATTGAGGCAGGAGTTTAATTTGCCACAAAAAGAGTTCTTTGCCTATTTACAGCTAAAGCACTTCCTACAGTCGGGGACCAAGAAGGGTTACCCATTGCCACATCCCGAGCACCAGCTAATAGAATTTATTCTCAGCATTGCCAAGGGTCTGTCCCAAAACCCCATCTGATTTTGATAACCTATAAGATGTGTAACGGTACTCAGGAACAGCACAAGCTGTCTATTCAACAGGCATGGGAAAATAATTAAATGTGTCTCAGAACCTTATAAGGTGGGATTTAGTCTGGGGGTTGGTGCAGAGGACTACCGCCTTGTTCTTCTGGAGGGAATTCCAGTGGTAGGTACTGACAAGATATTTTAAGACCCCAGCGATCACAAAGCATTATGGAGGAGCAGCCTCAGAGGAGTGCTGGAGAGGTTGTGGCCTGAAAGGGACACATGAGCATATCTTCTGGAGTTGTCCCAAACTAAATAGTTTTTGGGAAAAGATAATTGATCATATGAGTACCATCCTGCAGGTCCAGGTACCCAAAGACCCACATCACCTGCTACTTGGGGAGCCACCTATATGGGTGCGAGGTTCTAAAGCAAGATACCTGTTTCCTATATTGGTAGCGGTGGCACAGAAGTCGATTACTAAGCTGTAGTTGTCGGATAGGCCTCCGACTGAGGAACAATGGTTGGCTGGATGCAAATCAGATAAAAAGTATGGAAAAACTTACAACCAATCTGCGCCTTCAGTCGGATCTTTATAAGGCACGGTGGCTGCCCTACCTCGAGTTTCAGAGTATAAGGAAAGGAGTGACAATTGTAGAGATTTTAGCTAGAGAGACTTTGGATAAATAAAGATCCTGGTCCTAGTACAGTTTCTTAACCTAAATAGAAGGTGGAGTTCTGCCGCATGGGGAGGTGGGGGAGGGGAAAGGGGATTGTTTACTTTGGTAGATTAAGTTTTAATGGTATAATTGAATGTTTGGGTGTTATAATAGCTTCCTATTAGCTCTGTTTATATATTTACAAGTCCAGACAATTACCGCTCTCTGAGTGTGCATAGTTGTTGTAGTGTAATGTATTGTATACAGTAATTAACTACTGTCTGTCTGGCTTAGTACATGTACTGTAGTATGATTTGTCTTTTTTTTTGAGAAAATGCAGAAAATAATAAAACTGCAATTTCAAAAAAAAAAAGGGTTCCCTCAGCTTTTCGAGCATTTGACAGCCATGGTCAGGAAAGGATTTCCTCAGCTGCTTATTCATTCAGCAGTCGGGCCTAGGGCCACTACAGTTTGTGGAGCTTTAGCTTCCCTTTTGGCATGGATCTCCTCCAGCAGCTTGCGAAGGGTCTCATTTTCATCTTTGATCTGTCACTAGCTAGGACCGTTGAGGTTCTGGCTATACTGCTGGGCATTTGGATTTTTCCAATTGCCTCTGTCTCTGTTCCTATTGTTTCCATAGTTCCGGTCCCCCCCATGTGACTGCTTGTCGTCAGAAGGGACGTCATTCATTTGGTTGTTTCCCTCTACCATATAATGGGTAGGGGTATCAGGGGCGGGTTGTACTGCAGCCATCTGTACTGCAGCCACCTTGCTGGATTTGTCAGAAGTCAGGGTATGGAGGTAGACTTGATGGGCACGCTCCGTCTTAGTGAGGATAGCCACAAACATATCGGTACTCGGGTAAACACTGAGCTCAACCTTTCTCCAAGTAGCAACTGAGATCGTCAGTTGGGCCCATCTGTCCGATGCTTTGTGCAATTTGCTGAACAGAGTGAGCAACTTGTAGGAGGTTGAAGGTGTGCGTAATTGCATTTAGTTCATTACGTTCCCAAGCTCCGCGAAGCGCAGCTTCCGCTGCTGCATCAGTGATTGCTTTGTCTGTGTGATCCTGATTAAGAAAATCTTTTAGCATTTTGTCAGTTTGGTCCTGGGTGGCCTTCTTTTGGTCTTCCAGGACAGTGATCTGACTAATCACATCATTAATCAGGCTGCGTATCTCTGACTCATCCCCCTGGTGAGAGGAGCGAATGGAGGTGCACCATGGAATACAGGCCTTCCACCTGTGTCATGGGGGCCACCATCTTGGCATTGTACATGGCATCTGCCATGTTTGTGTAGATGTGGTGACGCAGTGTGTATGCCGTTGGTGCCATTTTGTGGATGGCTGGCGGAACTTGCTACACCACGGGGGTTGGACTTGCGTGTGATGTGGCATGCCTCATCATCAAAGTCAGAGTCGTCATCGCTGGATGACACAATCTCAATGGGTGTGTACTGAAACCTGTTCATGGCCTTAACATGGCTGGCAAGAACCTTTCATTGATGGCGCAACTTTGCCATCTTTTGTCTGCATTTCTTGTGACAGACTTTTGCAGTGCCCTGCTCAATACCTCTCTCAGCCTCTCTCTGCAACATTCTATACGCAGTGCCTAATTCAACATTTTCCGTAAGCTCTTTGTCCAACTCACACGCTTGTAATCCTCTTTCTGTTCAGCATTCTCCTCTCTCAAACCTTTATTCGTATCACTCAGAATATCATTCAAATACACTGTTTCTTATCACATTTCAACCTTTCACAATCATCTCTTAATAAACCTATGTCTCGCTCAGTGTCTTGAGCAGTACAGTGTAGCAGTCTGGAATTAGCATCACGGAGTAACTGTGTCTCCTCCATTAGTTTCTGTTCCTTTTTCTGCAACTCCCATGCCTGCAAGTCCATCTCTTTTTTTAGAGATGCATTATGCAGTTCAAGGGAGGCACACCTTGTTGTGAAACTCTCAACAGCGGTAATGTAGAGCCGCAACCAAGAGACCTTTAATGTTGTATTTCTTGGCTGTTTGTTTGGACTCTAAGCAGTGGTCAGATATTAGTAGCAATGGTTTGTCAGCAGATTTTGTGTCCAGCACAAAATCTGTCCATCCACCATCGGATGTGAGGTAGTTCGAGACATCAAGTCTCAGTTCTGTGCACAGATCAGACATAATGAAAGTGTGCAGCTGGGCCACAGTAGAGAGGTCATGAGGGTCCTGAAACTGCCCTCCCCCAAGCCGAAAGTGTGCAGCTGAGCCACAGTAGAGAGGTCATGAGGGACCTGAAGCTGCCCTCCCCCAAGCCGAAAGTGTGCAGCTGGGCGACAGTAGAGAGGTTGTGAGGGTCCTGAAGCTGCCCTCCCCCAAGCTGAAAGTATGCAGGTACGGATCCGCGGAATTAAGCATTGGAGGAGCCTGAATTAAACACTGCTCGCACGCTTGCTGAAACACTGCTCCGAACTATGTTATGCATGGACTTGAATGCTGAAACTTAAACATAGAAACATAGAATTTGATGGCAGATAAGGACCACTTGGCCCACCTAGTCTGCCCCTTACCCTACCTAATGGATAAGCTGCAGATCCTAGTTAATCAACAGCCTACTTCCTCCTACCCCCCACTAGAATTGCCTTATATCTGTCCCATGCATTCTTGAATTCCCCCACTGTTTTTGACTCTATGACCTTCTCAGGAAGGCTGTTCCATGCATCTACAACTCTCTCTGCGAAAAAATACTTCCTCACATTACCTCTGAGCTGTCCCCCCTCTATCTTCAAATTGTGCCCCCTTGTTCTTGCACATCTCTTTTTCTGAAAGATGCTACCCTCCTGGACTTTGTTGATTCCCTTGAGGTATTTGAAAGTTTCTATCATGTCCCCCTCTCCCTCCTTTCCTCGAGGCTATACATCTTAAGCTCCTTTAGTCTTTCTTCATATGTCTTCTGGTGCAGACCCTGCACCAGTTTGGCTACCGTCCTCTGGACAGCCTCCGCCCTGTCTATGTCTTTGTGGAGATAGGGTCTCCAGAACTGTACATAGTACTCCAGATGTGGTCTTACCAACTGTCTGTACAGAGGGCCAACAACTTCCTGTTTTCACTGGTGATGCTTTTTCCTATGCATCCCAGTATCCCTCCAACCCTCCTTACTGCCTTCTCACATTGCTGGCCCACCTTTAGGTCACCTGATATTTTTTTTTATTTAGTTGTTTTACCAGGTATAGCACACTAAGCTGAAAGCTTTTTTACAGGAGCGACCTGGGAGCACAAGGAGGTTAAGTGACTTGCTCAGGGTCACACAGTATGCAAGTGGAAGCTGTGGGATTCAAACCGCAGGTCTGGTCTGCTGGATGTCACCAGATTTGCAGCTCAGAGCCTTAGACCACTGCGCTATACTGCCTCCTATGCCTGTCATATGAATAACCCCAGGTCCCTTTCCATTGTTGTTGTTGTCAGTATCTCACCCCTCCATTGTGTACTCTTGCCCTGGGTTTTTGTTTCCCAGGTGCATTACTTTGCACTTCTTTGCGTTGAATCTAAGCTGCCATACATTTGACCATTCTTCCAACTTTGCCAAGTCCCTTCTCATCCTTTCCACCCCGCCTTGCGTATCAGCCCTGTTGCAGATCTTTGTGTCA
Organism: Neoceratodus forsteri; assembly: GCA_016271365.2. Classification (NCBI taxonomy): domain Eukaryota; kingdom Metazoa; phylum Chordata; order Ceratodontiformes; family Ceratodontidae; genus Neoceratodus; species Neoceratodus forsteri. Next base: position 1,394,753,538 of record CM028131.1, on the reverse strand, counting down.
TCTGCAAAGAAACATACTTTTCCTTCCAGTCCCTCTGCAATGTCACTTATAAAGACATTGAAAAGGACCCAGTCCAGTACTGAACCCTCGGTACCCACTAGTAACCCTCCTTTCTTCACTGTGGACTCCATTTACTATTACCCACTGTGTCCTGTTGTCCAGCCAGTGTTTTAACCAGGCTACCACCCTGGGACCCACTCCCAGGCTGGCTAATTTGTTTATTAATCTTTTGTGCGGGACTGTATCAAATGCCTTGCTAAAGTCTAGGTAGGCCATGTCCACAGCCCCTCCCTGGTCTACTACTTTGGTCACCCAGTCAAAGAAATCGATTAGGTTCATCTGACATGACCTTCCTGCTGTGAAACCATGCTGCCTTGGGTCCTGTGCCCCACTGCCTCTAGGTACTCAATAATTCTTTCCTTCAGAAGTGGTTCCATCATTTTCCCTACCACTGAGGTCAAACTAACTGGTCTGTAGTTTCCTGCCTCTGCCCTGCTCCCACTTTTGTGAAGTGGAATCACATCCGCCCTCCTCCAGTTCTCAGGTAGCACCCCATCCTCCCATGATTTATTAAAAAGGGTAGTCAGTGGTGTTACTAGTTCTACCCTTAGTTCTTTTAGAATTCTGGGCTGAATCCCATCAGGCCCCATTGCTTTATCCACCTTCAGTTTTAAGAGTTCTTTCAGAACCCTTTCTTCTGTGAAAGGACTACTATCAACCCCCCTATCTAGAGTGCTTCTGTTGACTGGATTAGGTACCTCCCCCTACTTTTCCATTGTGAATACTGAGCAGAAGTATTTGTTCAGTATCCCTGCTTTTTCACTGTCGCTCACTGCCCACATTCCCTCCCCTTTATTAAGTCTCTGTATCCCTCCCTTGGTCTTTCTTTGCTCCCTAATGTACCTATAAAAGGTTTTATCCTCCTTCTTAACAGAGTTGGCTATCTTTTCCTCAGTTTGTGCCTTTGCTACTCTGACTGACTTCCCTGCCTCCTTCTGCTTTAACTGATAAAGTTCTCTGTCCTGCTCTTTCTGTGTTTCCTTACATTTCCTGAATGCTATCCTTTTCTCCTTAACCTTCCTTTCCACCTCTTTTGAGAACCATAGTACTTTTTTCCTTCGTTTTGTTTTGTTGATTTGCTTCTCACAAAGGCAGTTTTTCAACCATTCATTGAATCCCATGGTGTGGAATACCCTAGCATCATCCTTGCCATAGACAGGCAGCACCTCTGAGAAGGTTACTGTACATGATACTTGTCTAAGGCCCCTCCCCAACTCAACAAACTCCTCTTACACAGCTCTGATCCCATTCACAGCCAGGTCATTTGTCCCTAGGTGGACAATGACATCCAGTCCCCTCCCTCGTGTAGCTGCTCCCACGATCCTGAGAAGTCGCTTCCTGTCCCTCCGAGCCATGGTGCCAGGCAGGCACCTTACCTCCCTTTCCCCTTCCTCCCCCACTTCTACCCCCTAATGATTGAGTCTCCCATCAGGAGTTGTTTCCTTCCCCTGTGGGGTCTCATGCCACCCTCTTGTGGGTCTCCTTTGTGGAGATTCCTAGCATCATCCTTGGTCTCCACTGCAGGTGCCTCCATAGAGGAACCACTCTTCACCAGAACAGCATATGAATTGTGGAGAGGTACAACTGGAGGGATGCACCTCGGTTCCACCAACCTCTCATTCCTTGAACACACTTTGGTCCAACCGTTCCTCTTTCTTGGCAACCTCTGAGGTAGCAGCAGTGGCCCTGGTGGTCCCTGGGTGGGGGAAGAGGTTTCACGAATACAAGCTAGGTCAGCCTGGAGATGGACAACCTCCTTCCTCAGACCAGAGAGGTGCCTGCAAATAGGGCAGCATCGCAGCCTCCAGAATGTCTCCTGGAACACTGTAGCCCCACAGCCATTGCACTGCACCACTCCCATCTTGACCTATTTTTGTCCCCTCTCCTGCTGCTTTGTATGCTTACTGTCTCCTCCCTCTATGTATTTTTACACCTACCTTCCTACTGCCTATGTGCCCTTACAACTCTCGCCCTTCCTGTTCTGGGACAGGAACTTCCTGAAGTCTTCAGTAATCTTCTCCTTCCTTGCTCGGATTCAGACCTCCAGCAGCCGGGAGAGCTATTTTTTAGTTTCCTTCAAGGCTGATGAAACTAATGTTTCTCAGTGATCCTTCCCTTCCTACTGCCAAACAGGAAGTTCCTGTTGTCAGTCAAAGCCAGTGGCTATAAAAAAAGAACTGGCTTAGGGTGGGAGGGTGGATGGGTGGAAAGAAGGGCAATTAGTAAGAAAAACTGTAGTTTTAGTCAGCCGTTACTTGCTCTGAAAGCAAGATTTGCCTCTGTCAAAAACTAGCAGCAGGAAGCTGTAATTGGAGACAGCTGCTTTTCTACTGCTCAAGCCACACACCCCAATTAGCTTCTCCCTTCTGCTCCTGACTCAGCAAATTAAGTTGATACAGCCCCTTCCTCAAACAGAGAAACACACAGTGACTTTCTTCTTTTTTTTTTACTTAAATGAGACCCCCTGCTTCTAATAGAGTATCTGTTTGCTTAATCTCAACAGGATCTGACTCCTGCTGAGATATAAGTGATTTATCAGTTAGAAAAGCTGTAGTTCTAGTCAGCTGTTACTTGCTCTGAAAGCAAGATTCTCCTCTGTCAAAAACTAGCAGCAGACATGCCAGATTGCATTATTCACAGAGAAGGCAGTATGACTCCATAGGCGAGAGGGGTCATAATCCTCAAGCAGATCCTACTATTGACCCTGCTGAACAAATACCAGTCTCAAGCACATACCTCAAGCACCTAAGGATGCTAGATTTATCACACTGCCTCTTCACAGTCCAGCATTATGTACCTAATCTCGGGGGGGGGGAGCTTACTGTGTTCCCTAAACAGAACAGCCTGTTCATTCCTGTTAGCTCCAGAAAATAAACTGTGATCTTCCCTCTGCTCTAAGCCAGAGTATGCTTCAGTCTCTCCGTGCATGACTTCCTGCATCCCTACATGCCCATGCATCCCTTTCCTTGTGGTCCCCAGAGTGAGACTGAAAACTTCTGAGGACCGAGCTTTCAAAGTGGCTGTGTTATGGAATTTTCTTCCATGGGCCTTAACAGAGGCCCCCCTCAGTGGAGATTTTTAAAAGCAGTCTTAAAACTTTACTATTTCTCAGGCCTTCAGGGTCTAAGTACCTGGTGACACTAATGTTTGAGGTTTAGTTATGTGAAATATCATTTAAAGATTTAAGGGCTATTTTTATATGACAGCAATTTTTATTTAGTTATTTTGTATATTTTCTTTTTACCAGGAGAGACGTACTAAGCTGAAGGCTTGTTTACAGGTGCGACCTGGGAGCACAAGAAAGTTAAGTGACTTGCTCAGGGTCATACATTATGCAAGTGGGAGCTATGGGATTCAAACCCAGGTCTCCAGGTTTGCAGCTCAGAACGTAATCTCTACTCTGTACTGGCACCCTGTGCCTCTGGTGAAGGGCGCCATAAATAAATAAAATTTACTACTACTACCACCACCCCTTTTCAAAGACAAGATCCACAAGTAATCAGCCTACATTTTTGGCTCCTCACCTAGCCAGGAATCCACGAAGCCGACCAGGTTGCTAATTTTCCTTGTCTTGTACATGTGCCACTGCAGGTTGAGCAAAAGGTGGTGGCAAACTCATTCATACTGCCTGAGATGAGCAATGGTGTCAGAAATAATTAAGTGTGCCATATGCGACCAGCACGAGTGCATGCAATAAGCAAAGGCATCGGAAATAGTTAAGTGTACCACATGTGACCAGAGTGAGTGTGCGCATGCAGGAGGATGTTCCGTGAGTACATGACAACATCATGTCACCAAGCATGATGAACAGATGTGCTCACACAGTGTACCGCTCAGCAGCGGAGTCAGTGAGGTGGTTTACAAGGCAAAACACCTCTGTCAGCTCAGTGGGGAGGATTACAAGACAAACAGCCTCTGTGAGTGCACTGGCAGAGAGTCAGTCACCTGGCTATACAAGCTCTCCATGAAACATCGCCTGCAGGAGCTCCAGGTTCTAGAACTGGGAACTCTAGCCCAGTCACCAGCTCAACAGTGGAGCCCAATGGGGCAAAAAAAAAATGAACAGACAAAAACAGGGATGAGAAGTTGGTAGTGAGCCAACCAAATGGCCAGAAAAAGCATCCAATGGGATTAATGCATCCTGCACTAACTCCTGACTGGAAGCTAAGCAGACAAACCGAGTCCTATAAGCTAGTCACAAGAAAAACACTGTCAAACCTTGGTTCTCCTCTATTACAGAGATAGCAACATAAAAGTAAGAGACTATGGGGGAAAACAGCCCATATTACAGAGCTAGTAACATAAAAGTGAGGGACTACAGAAAAAATTCCAGACAACTGCCTAATGCCAAAACCCAGTCCAAACACCTGCCTAATATCAAACATCAAGTTGTGGGGGGGCAGAAGGAAACAAAAACACTGCACTTAACTATCTGACTAAGCCACCCCACAAGAAATTAAAAAGATTTTACCTGCCTGAGGCACCAGGCTAACAACCGCTCATAGACCTATAATGTAGAGAAACATTGTGCTATGGCCAGTGGTTCCCATCCAGACAGTGTAGGCAGTGGAATGGAAGATGCTAGCAGATTAGTCAGTTTGAAATCCTCAACTTAACAGGCATGAATTCTATATTTTGGGGTGCTCCCTGCAAACAGGCAGACCCATCCTCCCCAAGAGCCTCACAATTCTGAAAAGAAAAATCAAAAATAGACAAATCTTCCAGAGAACTATGTCTATGCTTCCTACACCTTCAGTGGTACAGCACAGACTGAGGTAATGCAGTATTCAGAATGTTCACTTACCTAGGGTTCTATGCTAATTCTTTGAGCTGTACCACTACCCCAGTGGGGGAGCATATTACCCATATGTATTAACTACCTTCCTCATTGATGGTGTGGAGCAATATAGAAAAGACATCATTTATCTGCCCCCTGGAGTTCTATGAGTTCCTCTGAATACTGCAAGGGATCTCAGGGGAGCCAACTACATTCCAACAGCTGATGGAGAGAGAGTGCAGTAGGCGACATGAACCTTTTGGAATGCCTGGTGTACTTGGACAACATTACTATATTCAGGAGAACCCTGGAACAGCACAAAACCCGGCTGTTCAAACTACTCAACAGTCTGGAAGAGTATGGCTTCAAACTGTCCATCAACAAGTACCCGATGTCCAGTACCTCTGTCAAGTATGTGGGACACATCCTGTCCCAAGATTGTATCCATAACAAACCTGATTATGCCCAGGCTGTCACCATCACCATGCCAAAACCCACGCAGCTGAGAGAACTGCAATTTCTTTGGATTCTTCAGTTATTACGGCAAGCTCATTAAAGACTACACCAAGATCATCAAACCTCTGCAGGACCTAACCCAGGAGTATCCTTCTGCAAACCAGAAAAACAAGTGGGTGCCACAGTTCACTCCTGAAAAGGTTTACTACAGTGTGCATGAACAGTTTGTCCCATATGGACCCAAGCATGTGATGAAGCATTTGAAGAGATAATCATACAGTTGACTCACACCTCCAATTTAGTCTGTGCAGACCCCAACAAGCCATATGTGTTGCACACAGATGACAATCTCAGAGGTTTGGGAGCAGTGTTATATCAAGAACACTCACAAGGACTCCTACCAATAGCTTATGCCAGTCACAATTTGTCACCATCAGAAAGAAATTATCCAGTCCACAAGCTGGAGTTTTTAGCACTCAGATGGGCAACTGTCGATCAGTACCATGAGTTTCTGTATGGGGCCCACACCACAGTCCCAAATGATAACAACCCCCATATCAAACAGCAGCAAAACTGGATGCTGCTATTGTTGGTTGTTATCCCTCTAGACATACGATTACTGTGTGGAGTATCACCCCGGAAAAAACAACACTGACACTGACATGCTATCCAGAAGATCTCACCCAAGTGTAACAGGGCAAGAATGGATCTGAATCCTACAGACTGCTGTTCAAGCTTTGTGCAAAAAAGATATGACCCAGAAGAACTGGCAAACTCCAGTGTACCACATCACCTAGTGGACAGCTTGGGCACCCCATCAGACTGCATAACTGTGATGCCAACAACCCAGGTTCGGGAACAAGCCTGGGCTGCTGAAGGGTCAACGTGGAGAGGATGGTTAAGAATCCCATGGATGACTGCCTCCTCAGAGGTGGGTGGGATTCTGGTCTCCGCTGCAACACTGCCACCTTGGTGCCACAGGTGGTAGTGCTGCAGAGCACAGGGAGGGGAGCATCAGCGTTCTGATGTCTTGGTGTCAGATGTAACATCTACATCTTGAGATGCTCAGGGAGAGGAAAGAAAAAAATGGAGAAATCCCTGACAGTGCAGGATGCCACCCGCCACCCTGCCGCAGGTCCTGCACTGCTACTGAGGCTCTCTCTCCTTAACTGACACATCACCTCCATTTGGGGGGAAGAGGTGACCCCCAGGTGACCCTTCCCCTTGGGGGTCATCCATGGAGGAACACGGGAGAGAAGTAAATCCCAGGGAAGGCGTATGACAGGGCAGGGCAGTCAAGGCTGAAGGAGGCCGGTCGGCGTGAGGGGGCATAAGTATGGTAAATAAAAAAAGAATGCATACCTGTGGTCTATTGCAATGTTGTGTCCCTCTGTAAACCCTCTTTGCCATAAATAAGGCCTGAAGACTGGAGAAAAGAGCAAATGAAGAACCCTGCAATCTGAGACATTGTTAAAACTTTCCAAGGAGGAGGACGCCCAGAATTTGTCAAAGTGAATCATCCTGCCACCTCCCTGCTCCTGAGAGTGGAACAAATTAAAAGTGCATGAAGGCATGATTTACAGAGAGCAACAGAGCAATGATGAGCCAAGCCTAAAACAGTTGTTACTGCCAGTCAGATACAGAAAACTGGCTCTTAAAGTCCTGTATGATAAGTTGGGACACTTGGGTGTTGGCAGAACATTGAACCAAGTTAGAAGGCAGTTCTATTTTCCCCGGATGAGTACAGAGGTGCAAAACTACTATAAACAGTGTATGAAATGCATCCAGAGGAAAATGCTGTCCACCCAAGCAGCCCCTTTGGTGAACATTACCATAAGTGCTACTCTGGGCTTGATTTTCATTGGCATTTGAGCTTGGAACCAGACAAAAAAACATTAACATACTGGTGGTAACAGACCACTACTTCTGGTATGCCCAAGCATTTCTCACAAAAGACCAACAGGCCACAACCATAGCCAAGATTCTGATTGAAAAGTACTTTATTCATGATGGGCTGCCAACAAGAATTTATTCGGACCAGGCTCCAGATTGTGAAAATCAGCTGATCAAGGAGTCGGTGTCTTTTTGGGGGATTAAGAAACTATGAACCACTTCCTACCACCCTCAAGGAGATCCACAACTAGAATGATTCAATGGAACTCTGTTAAATATGTTGGGCACATCGGACCTCCATAAAAAATCTAACTGGAGACAAGTGAGCATGCTTGTCCATGCATACAGTTGCACTCACAGTGATGCCACAGGGTTGTCCTCATATCTGCTCGGAAGGGAGGCTAGATTCCTGGTGGACCTTGTGTTTGGACTGTCATCTGATGGAGACAATTTAGAGACTTACACCAAATCTGTTCAAGGACTAAAACAGCAATTGGACAATGCCTATAGGCTGTCTGCAGAGTTGTCTACAAAGAGAAACTTGGCAAACAAAACCAGATACAACAAACATGTCAGAGCTCACAAGTTACTCCCTGGAGACAGAGTCTCAGCTCAGAACTTGAGGTTACCCGGAAAACATAAAATTGCCAATCGGTGGGGCAATATCTGCTATGTGGTCACAGAAAAAAACTGTGGACTTGCCAGTGTTCAGAGTATGCCCGGAGGGAGTCCCAGCAGAAGTAAAACTTTGCACCACAACCATCTGCTTCCCATTGGACAGTTGGACATGCCAAATCTGGACAATGACCCAGTATTTCCCCAGAGAATGGAAACTAAAGGTTCTGATAGACATAGAAGCACCCCTTGTCAGCATGCAACCAACCTAGATAACTGTCCACTCACGCCTTCAGAAGAGCCCTCACCTGAACCAGCACAAAATGCAAAAGATTTGTCTGATGAAGAGGATGACCTTGATCATTATCATTCCACTGTGGACATTCCCCAGCTGTTAAATGCTTTTGACGATGGGTGGACAACCACCACTCCATTCATGTAGTTAAATTGAGATGCAGAGCCTTTTGAACCCTCAGTGAAACCAGTTATTCTGAACTAGAGGCTGTGGAAGATCATGTAGAATCTCACCAAGAGTCAGACATCATAATTAAACCAACTCATTCTAAGGAACCTCATTCACTGGGCAGAGAGGAGGGACATGCACCTTCAGTTGCCCAGGACTCAGAAGAGGCCCATTACTATGTTCAAGAAGGCCTGTAAGGCCAATTTTGAATCTGAGGTACAACACTGCAGGTGCCCCCACTGAACTGCCCTTTTATATGGTGCATCATGGAATCTATATCACACCTTGAGCCATACCCCCCCACCCCATATTGTGTTCAGTAGTCCTATGTTGTAATGGGAGGATGCAGAGTACTGGGAATGTACTCTGGGAATGCTGGTCAGATAGGAACCAAGACTCACAGACTGCGCTAGACCCTACAGCCATCTTTTTCTTTCAGCCCATTCCGAACTTGGCAACTTTTTACTTGTGTTCTCCCCTCTGATTCTGTGAACCTCCTCAGCCTGTTTTATATCTGATTTACCTGGTTTAATTATTTTGTAGCATATCTACAGGACAGTCTGCTTTATCATCTGTTTAGACTGAGAGATAATTTTTTTTGTGTGTCTACTTCCCCATTTGCAAATTATACTGCAAAGCCACTAGAGTGCAACAACTCAATTAACTTGCTGCTGCTGGCAATTGTTACTGTCCACTGCTACTCACAGCCACTTTACTTCTGCCAGTACCACTTATCTACTCCCTACTACTGATTAGTATACCCTGATCTATTCTTGCTCCCTCGATCCATACAATGTGCCCACCCTTCCTTCACCACTTCCCCTCTTTCTAATTCTTCTATCAATTTTATGTACCTCAGCTCCACACTCTCCTCAGTCCAAAAAACCTTTCTCACCATTCCCCTCCGCTCTCCTATCCCCTACCTTTATCCTTGCCATAACTCCTACACCCCCTCAAATGCTCTGGTCTCACTTCCCTCACTTCCCCCCTGCTACTCTATTCTCAGCCCCTAGCCACCAAGCTTTCCTTTGCCGCCTTATCCTCACCTCGCCTAGTCCCCTTCACCCCCCAAAAAAATACTTCCAAAATCCTCGGCCCATCGCAAATGCCCTAAACTATACTCACTCATAATAGCACTCCTCTTACTCGTACCAGGAGCTGTTCATCCCAATCCTGGTCCCACTACACCCACCTCTGCCAGTTGCAATCCTTCCACTAACGTACCAACTTCTCCCACCCCTTCTGCCCTCCCCAAGGGCCTGAAAATCCTCCACAAACATCTGCAGTCTCATGTCAAAAATTTACCTTTTACATCCTATGGTAATCTCCCATCACACCTGATATACTAATTTTAAAGGAAACTTGGTTAAATGCTAAAATACCTGATCTCGCCATTAATATCCCAGGTTATTCCATAATCAGGCAGGATAGGACTGGCAGGGGTGGCGAAGTAGCCATGTATATCCCGTCCTCACTTCAGTTCACAACCATTCTCTCATCCTCATTACCCTGTGCCTATGAAGCACTTGTAGTAAACATTACCATGCCTTTTTCCTCCCCTATCTTCATAGCCGGCATCTACTGTCGACCTGGTACCATGGCATCCAATACTTTGGATCTTATTACCTCCGAAGCCTCCCTCTCACATAAAGGCGAGCTATACATCCTGGGTGATGTAAATCAAAACTGGCTATCACCAACAACTGCCAAGAAACAAAATAACATCACGGCCCTCAGTCTCTCCCAACTCATTCTGGAACCCACCCACCTAAATCATGAATTCCTTAACCACTCCCTGATAGACTGGGCTCTCTATCCTCTCACCCCCACTGAGTCATTAAATCAGGCATCCTCCCAGATGCCCTCAGTGATCACCACCCAATCTTCGTAGTCAAGAAAGTCCATAGACCAAAACCGCCTCACAAAATTCTGCAACTCTGCTCCTTCAGCTCCTTAAACCTTAACTCCTTCTTAATGAACTGGCCAGCTCTGACTGGTCCCCTATTGCCTTTGCCCATTCCATTGACCAATCCCTCGCTAATTTTAAAGATAAATTTCTAACTACATGGAACTCCTACACTCCATTCAAATGCACCAGAGTTCATGGCAACCATCATCCCTGGGTCCCCCTGAGTTACTGACCTGTCTCAGGGAGCGAGGCAAAGCTTGGAGGAAACATAAGGCCTCCCAGATTCCCCCAGACTATGCCAGGTATTGCATGTTAAGAAATGCCTGCACAAAAGCTACCAGACCTGCCAAGTCTGAATATTTTAAATCATCTTTTTCAAAAACCAAAATTCCCCCTTCAAATTCTGGAAAATAGTCCATGCCCTATTGCCCCTCCCCCCACATCCTCCTCCCCTGTGCTTTAAATAAACAACTCATTGGTCTCTGAACTGTGCGCAGTGGCTCAAGAGTTTAACTCCTATTACACCTCCTGTGCCACAGTACTTCTAAAGTCCCTCCCCTCTAACCTCCCTCCTCCTCATCCTCCCACACCCATCACTCAACCCCTCCATGTCCACCCTTCCTTCTCCTTTTCTGCTGTCTCCCCAGAAAAAACACTAATGGCCCTTCTCTCTCTCTTAATCCTTGCAAAGGCTCATCGCCAGATGACCTTGACCCTAAACTCCTCTACCTTTCAGCTTCTGCTAGTGCTTACCCTCTCTCCTTAATCCTAAATCTTTCCTTGTCGTCCTCATCTGTCCCTTCATCCTGGAAACATGCGGTGCCCCCCTCCTCCCCAGCACATTTTCACCCAATCTCCCTCCTCCCTGCCCTTGCTAAACTTCAAGAACACCTGGTCCTCTCTCTCAACTAACCTCCTTCCTTAATGACTCTTCCTTTTCACGCGTATGAATATGAGTAGTCAGAAACATACAATCTTAGATTGGGTCCTTGTTAATAAACAGGTATCTATTTCTAGTGTTGGTGTACTTCCTGATATGATAAGTGACCATTTGGCCGCTTATTGCATATGGAGATCCAAAAGGCCCAAACGGCTTCCTAGGTTCATTTCGTACCATAGGTTTGTTAATGAGGTGAGTGGAGATCTACCTGTTGACCTGCAGAAACTTGATTGGACTTTCTTGGATGCAATTCCTGATGTGAATATTACTGTTGCTTATTTTACATCTACTCTTTTGGAGTTACAAAACAAAACAAACATTTTCCTAAAGTGGTTAGGAGAGTTAGAGGTTCCTTGAATAAATTGATTACTGCACCCTTGCTGCACTTAATAAAATTGAGAGATGCAGCTTGGAAGTTTTATAAGGTAACTAAATCACTGAGAGATTTTAATAACTATAGGAAGCTTAGAAATGAATGTAAAATAGAAGTCAGACAAAGTAAATCTAGTTTTTTTCAGAATTTACAAACTTCAGGTCTAAATAACCCTAAAAAGTTTTGGTCTTCGGTAAACACTTTAATTAATCCATCTAGGAAAGAAACTTCAGAAGTTTTTATTAATGATGGCCATGTGAAAACTGATGCTCAGGTGATCTGTGAGTGTTTTTTGGATAAATTTCTTGATTTGTCCAAACATACACAGGCTTGTAATTTGGGTCTGAGTGTAGATGGACAGTCCTGTGGTACTTCTGAACTTGATTCTTTTTATTTTTCAGCTATTGAACCACATCAGGTTTATAAACCCTTAAAACAAATGGCTATTGGTTCAAGTGCGTGTGGACTTGAGACTAGGTTCTTAAAACTGATATCTGAATATATTACTTATCCACTTACTTCTAGTTTCAATTTGTCTTTGCTTACTGGGTGCTTCCCAAACGAATGGAAGCAAACAGTAATCCAACCAATTTATAAATCTGGTGACAGAATGGATATGGACAATTATCGTCCTAGTTCCCTTTTGCCACCTTTGGGTAAGGTTTTTGAGAGACTTATGAATGAGCAACCTCCTGCTCACTTACAGGATAATGGTTTTAGGACACCTGATCAGCATGGGTTTCTAAAATGTCATGGGACGGGGACAGCCTTGGCCAGGTTCACGAACCACACCAGTGTAGCTATGGATGAAGGCTTGCTCACTGGCGCTGTGTTTATGGACCTGTCCAAGGTCTTTGATTTAGTGAATCATCCCCTGCTGGTCAGGATGCTCCGAAACTAAGGTTTAGCAGAAATTGCTGTTAATTGGTTTCACAGTTACTTGAAAAAACGACCATTGAAAGTAGGATTAAATGGAGCCTTTTCTTCTAGTAGGTTTTTACTACAGGGGGTGCCCCAGGGGTCCATTCTGGGCCCACTTCTGTTTACTGTATTTGTAGACATTGTTCCATCTTTATTGAAAGATACCCATTGTCTGATTTATGCAGATTATATTATTCTGTATAAAAGTTCTGTTTCAGTGGAACTTATAAATGAGTCTTTAAATAAGGACTTTGCTGTACTCTGTAGCTGGCTACAAGGGAATTATTTGTCTAGAATTAGACTCAATAGAGCTCAGAATTTGTCGATTATGGATACATTGGGTAATAAGATGGAGCAGGTAAAACAATTTAAATATCTTGGAGTCCTGCTGAACCAAAACTTAACTTTTTCCAATCATGTAAATTCTATTTCTCGTCAAATAAATCAGAGATTGAGTGTCCTATTTAAGTTTCAATCCTTGCTGACCCTACCAGCTAGGCAGGCAATAGCCAGGGGTGTATTACTTCCACAGTTAAATTACAATTCATTTCTTTTCTCAAATTTGTCTAATAGAGAGTTACCCCTTCTTACTAATGTGTTTCATGGCATTTGTAGATTTACTCTTAAATTGCCTTATTCTACACATCACTCTGAACTATATAGACTATCTGCCTGGCTTCCACCTTGGCTTAATTGTCTATATAGTCTATGTTCCCTAACTGATAATATTCTCCATTAGGGTACAAATTCTTCATTATATTCATTATTATTAATTAAAAGGAATTCAAGGGAACTTCGTTCAAATTATCAGATTAAATTAAATGTTCCCAAAACCAGGACCAAAATGGGGGATGGCTCCTTTTCTTATTCTGCTGCTAAAAATTGGAATGAGCTTCTTTTTGCTTTATATGGGAATGTTACCCACCAAACTTTTAAAATTAAGCTAAGAAATTATTTTCTTGGCAAATTGCGTTGTCATTGTTTTTGAGTGAGTGTTTACATTTGTGTATTAGTTTAATGATTGTTGTATTATAATATTGTGATCTATGTTTGATACTTGTTTGTAATGTATTGTATTGTAAGTTTGTTAATTTTATTTGTAACATCTTGACTGTATATTTATGGTCCCGGGTGGTACATGAAAACAGGCCTTGGCTCATTGTACCTACCCGGTAAACAAAGGTTTAAATAAATAAATAAATAAAAATTGTAACCCCTTTCCAATCTGATTTTCGGAAGAACCACTCCACTACCACCTCCCTACTCAGGCTCACTGACTTCATCCTCACCGGGATGAATAATGGCCTCATTACCACTGCCATTTTTGTCAACCTTGCCAAGGCTTTCAGCACAGTCTCCCATGCCCTACTTCTTGACTCCCTTATGACTGCTGGATTGTCTACTTCTGCCCAAAACTGGTTTAGCGCTTAATTCTCAGGCAGAACACAATCAGTCAAGATCCAGGATACAATCTCTCCCCCCTCCCTGTTTCCACAGGAGCCCCATAGGGCTTGGTGCTTGGACCCATGCTCTTCTCCATCTTCCTAAATGACGTGCCCTCAGTATGCTCCCCTTCCTCCTCTAGTCATATGTATGCCAAGGACACCATCCTGTTTTCCTCTGGCAAATGCCCTGCCAATGTAGCAACCGCCCTTTAGCATGACTTCCACCAGGTTCAGCTATGGTTTGCCTCACATCAACTATTCCTAAATGCCAAAAAGACTGTCTCCGTGACCTTTGGCACCAGACAGAGAGTCTCTAGGCTCCACCCTTTAACGTCTTTCCATACCCTTGATGGGACAATCCTAGAGGACACCTTCTCATTTAGATAGCTTGGGGTTTGGTTGAACCAACATTTCAACTTCTCTGGCCACATTGATGCCATCCTGAAAAAATTGTGCCCCAAGCTTGGTGCCTTATTCAGAAACCATAGTTGCATCCCTCTTACGGTGCGTGTGAACTAGTCCAGAAGATGATCCTCCCATTTTTGACTACTGTGATGTAGTCTATGGTGCCTCACCCAAATCCTCCTTAACCAGATTGGACACTCTCTTTAACTCCTTCTGTCGATTTGCCCTTGATACTCCATCACACACTCATTACTGTGACCTCTACCATGCCCTGTCCCTTCCTTTGCTTGCCAACAGGTGCCTCACTTATTGTGCCAAACTCACTTCTAAATTTTGGTTAGGAGAAATTCCCTCCTACCACTCATGCTCACTCCCTCCCCCATTCCCTCAGATCCTCTGACACTCGCACTTTGTTGGTCCTCTGTCGAACCACTCTCATCAGTCAGTCAAGCTTTACTCATCCTTTACCCATCATTTCCCATAAATCTGGACCCCCCCAAATACAGCACTCCTCCTCCTTTTATTCTCTTGCCTCTGTCTTACATAACTTTCTCTCATCTAACTGCTCTTGCTTTAATCCTCCTTGACTGTCTTCCTATGCTTCTGCTCCTCTCCATGACTCACATCCCCTATTAAACCTTTTGGTTCTATGATGCCAGTTCGACAACTCTTTTGTTGACCGGCATCTTGCCGACAGGAATCATGTCAACACGCAAGTTGGGGATAACATGAGTTCCTGTGTCGCGTCCATTATTTTTATCGGGGCTTCTTCACTGAACCCCATGCGGGGGCTCTTCCCTGCCCCCATCTTTAGGATTATCAGCTCCAGGCAGAGTTGATTCGGGGCAGGGGTGCAGTACCAGGAGACAGTGTGCCCCTGTCTCGGGCACACCAACACAGTGACCTGTCAGCAAAGTGTCAATTTTGCCAGCAGGGTTGTAGTTCGCTGTCTTGGTGTTGCCGTACATGGGGCATACCAAACCTTTCTTCCCCCCAAGCTGCTTCTCAGCACACTTCCCTCTCCCTTCACCACTTACCCCCGACTCCTACTCCTAACTTTTTTTTTCCATTACCAACTTGCCACTGCTTAGTTTTGAGCCCTGGCAGGGTTCTCAGCATCCTGGAGGGGTCTAGTACTGGGCAAGCTTCCTCCTCCTTCCCCTCCCCTTCCCCCTCTCTCCTTTCTACCCAACTTGTCCTTGCCAAAATCTGCCCTCTGTCAGCATTCTTAGCATCCTGGCGATGTCTACTCTAAGGTAAGTTTTCTTCCCTCTCTCCCTCCTTTTTTCTTTTCCTCCTCTATCCCCACTATTCCTCATGTCCAACTTGTCCTCAACTAATTCTGTCTCCTGGCAGGGTTCTCTGCATCCTGGAGGGGCCCAGCATTGGGCAATTACCCTTCTTTCACTCCCCATCACCCTATATCCTTTCTACCCAACTAGTCCTCAACTGATTCTGCACTCTGACAGGGTTCTCAGCATCCTAGTGTGACCTAGTCTTAGGCAAGCTTCTTCTTTCCCTCCTGTTCCCTCCTTTTCCTTCATTCTTTCATTTCTTTCTTTCCAACTTTTCCTCACCTAGTTCTGCCCCCTGGCAGGGTTTTCAGCATCCTGGAGGGGTCCAGCAGTGGGAAATGATTTTTCCTTCCCTCCCCTTCCCCTCCATCCTCTCTACCTAACTCATTCTCACTTGACTCTGCTCTCTGACAGGGTTTTCAGCATCCTGAAGAGGCCTAGTCTTAGGCAAGTTTCTCCCACCCCTCCTTTACCATCCCCTCTACTATCTCTACCCAACTTGTCCTTGCCTACTCCTGCCCCTTACTCTAAGTCCTTGCCTCATTCCACCACTGGCAGCTATCTCCGCACTCTGAAGGGGCCAGTTCCAGGTATGACTTGTCCTTCCCTTCCCTATCCCTTACCCCCACCTCTCTCCTGCCCCCCTCTCTACCTCCCTGCACTTAATCAAAGGAATTAGTTCACTTGAGCTAATAATTTGCACTTTCTGTTCTGTCTGAGGTGCTCCCAGAGTGCACTTGCACTGTGTTAACTTGCCCTTCACAACTGATTTTTTTTTTTGCTTACTTTTCTCCGGTAATGTTCCCCCCATCTTTATCCTCTCCTTCCCCCAGCTAGTTTCCCAGTCTACCCCTCTACCCTTCTTCATGTCTCCCCACTGGACCTCTTTTATTCAATAATTGCTAAATAATCTGTCTCTTAACTGTGATCCCTTCCTGCAAGGAGTTGGCTCCAAGGCTACATTAAATTTCTGCACTATGTTCCTTAGATATGCCACTTGTAATTAAATGCATATTCCACAGGTATGATACATTTAATTGTATGTTATGTTACAAGTGTGACTGTATGATTATTTATGATATTTTTTAACTGTATGTCTTGTTACAAATGTAATTGAATGTTTAATTTCTCAGATATGATGAATGTTAAACTGTATGTCTAATTTGTCATCCAACTGTACCCCCGTCACACTGGGAGATGAACAACTTGTTGTTCAGTGTGCCTTCCTGGTGAAACATTTCAATAAATAAATAAAATACATGTTGGGGGTGGAGTCAGCAATCTAGCAGGCAACATGCATTTCGTTAAGCTCCTGCATGTCCGACTACAATAGCATCAAACTTTATTGTTTTATCAGGTCTAACTCAGCTAAAATTGCTTGCACTTTGATTAATGCCACCCCAGCAATTGCAACTTAGATGTATGTTCCCCAACTCTGTAATCTGTGTATTTGCTCAACTGTATAAATGATTGTCTAAACTGTTGTTTTACTCTATTGTAAACCCCCTACCTTCTCCCCTGGGTCACACCTGGAAACAAGCCTCTGCTTAGTGTGCCTTCCCTTCACAGAGAGGGTTGTGGATGCATGGAATGGCCTTCTGATGCATGGAACGGCCTTCCCTTTCACAGAGAGGGTTGTGGATGCATGAAACGGTCTTCCAGGGGAGGTTGTGGAGTCAAAAACAGTGGTTGAATTCAAGCATGCATGGGACAGTCATAAGGCAATTCTAGGGGGTGGGGGTTGAAAGAAGTAGACTGCTGGTTAACTAGGATCTGCAGCTTATCCATTAGGTAGGGAAATGGGAAGACTGGGTGGGCCAAGTGGTCCTTATCTGCCATCAAATTCTATGTTTCTTTCCCAATTAGCAAATTTTAAATAAATAAATAAATAAAAGTGCTTTAAAGCGGTGCCTAAACAACAAAAATGTAAGTGGGGGAATTATCGAAATGATGGGCTATCCAAAAGGGTCTGGAAAATGACAGCACGTAGTGGAAGTGCAGTCACAGCCACCTCCAGATAAGAAAACCACTGGTGAGGAGAGGGAATCCATGGCCACACTCAAATCTCTACAAAGGGCTGTAACTTTGCTCACCAACACTATCCAAAAACTGGACAAAAAACCTGATGCACAACAAGAGAACTAGTTTTGGTGGAACAGCAAACTGACAGCATGGTGGGAGCCATGGAACAAATCTAACAAGACAGCAGGAAAAGCCCTTGCTGCAGCCACGGTGACAGTGGAGGAACATGTGATTCGCAGCAGGCTGGAACAGCTAGAAAACACTGCCAGACCAGCAAACATTTGATTATTGGGGATCCCTGAAGAGATGTGTTGAAATGATTTGATGAGGCGATGGAGCTGAGCTATGAGGTCCCTATACTCCAGGCATTCCACATTAATCTTCAGCAAGCATACTCACCCTCTGAAGGGTGCAGAACAGTGTTGGCAGTCATAACATCAGCAGCCAGGAATCTTGCTCTGAAAGCCACAAAGGATCATGTGCCACTGTTAATTGAGGAAACAAGAATATTATGTTTCCAAACTACTCCTATGCTACACGCCTCTACTGCAAATGTTTTGAGGGAGTTACCAGTAAGTTGTGTGAACTAAACATTTCTTATAAGTTGGGATTTCCAGCTCAGCTGCAATTTCCCTACAAGGATAGACAATATCAATACACAGACCCTAAATCGCCAGGGACTTTTGTGAATAAGCTTACCACAACACAGTTGGAACCAGGAGGAGAAGCCTAGGGGGAAGAGGAGAACTCGAACACACTGTTTTTGACCATTCCCTGCCTGATTGTGAGTAGTTAATCTGGACTCTGAAATGGGAATTAATAAATAAATGGACTCAAATGCCAGATGTTAAACTGTATGTTAAATAGTGTTAATGTAGTGCGTATAGTGCTACATTAAGATGGCGGATGGATCATATGAGGTTTCACACCAACTCTTCTGATATTTCAAGCAGGTTAAGGGTGAAATTATTATTTTTCAGTACCTCTTGGGCAGGACTTGGGCTAACACTCAACTTGTGTTTGGGGGTCTGATGGAGGGACGGAGGTTAGGAGATCTCGCTGTCTGTTTTCTGTGCTGGTGGTGAAAATAAAATGGCAGGTCAGCCCCTGCACAGAGTTCTGGGATGCCTGAGTAGCTGTGAGTGCACTGCACATATGACATAGGACAAGTGATTCACTACCACCCTGTTACCTGCTGATCCTACCCTGCGAGGTATATCCTCATAGTTGGATTTCAACTCAGAATGTTACTTTATATGGTTAACTGTATAACTGTAGTTTTCTGGCTTCACCAAGTTACACATTTATAAGCTATTTAATGTTCATAAAGGTTATAGCACTGCATGCTAACTTACGTCTAAGAGGCTTAGTGGAAAGCCTACTAGTGTAGTTAGATCTTTTTTTTTCTAGGTACCTCAAGCAGCTGCCACAGCTGGGTTATAGACTAATAGGTATTTAGAGCTTATAAAATATTTGTTGCATTGGCTGCACAGATGGTTGCATATGTGGAAAACCTTTGAAACTTATTAACTAATAACTTGCTATCCCCACATGGGGTAACGCTAGAGAATATGAAACAATTGTAACTGTATTGATAAGATTGTGCATGCTTACAGATGTAGTCATTCCCTATATGAAACTGATGTATATATGCATTTATAAAAGCAATAAAATACAATGAAAAAAGATAAGAAACCAAGTGTCTGTATAGAAAAGTCTGTGAAATTGTTGTTAATTCTGAACCTGTTGATATTATGTGTTTATGGAGGCTCCATCAAGCAAGTTCAACAGAAAATCTGTCGACCGCCTTTACAGTGACAGCAGTGTCTTAACCATGATCACAGTCGGCATTATGCTGTCAGGAAAACTGTGGGATTTTTTGCGGGGGGCTGATCCCCCTGGAATTAAATATAATCAACTCTGAGTCTGAGTCATTTCAGGGAGGGGGCGCAAGACCCAAAGAGACCATGTTGGAGTCCCGTGCAATCATTAAAGCTATCTGTCGCTTCTGTTGCTGTAATGGTCTTTGTGATAAATGTTTCGCTGTCGGAACGGTATACCATTTATGGACCTGAGAATAGCCTTGCTAGGTAGCATTTGTCTAGGTAGAATTGTTTGTTGTTGCCTGTTTTTGTGTCTTTCGGATCCACACTGGATGAAGCTCATGGAATTGTCGAGATGACAACTGTGACCCGGGAGAGAGTGCTACACCCCTCTTGGGAGAGGTCTTACTTGGACTGCCAACCTTGCACCCTCCTAATGCTCTAAACTGCTGCTGGAGTTTGTGCTGCAGTGGCCATCTCTCTGTAGCTCTACCACATGTGTGGTGCTGAGAGGGAGAGCCTGACTGCAGGGAATCTTTGTCACAGTCTTTGCCCTCTGTGCTTTATGGCTGTGGTCACATCTCATTAACCTGGTCCCCAATCCTGGCAGAGGGGAGCAGGAAACAACCAAGACTCCTCCTTTTTCCTTGGTGTGACTGCACTATGAGAAAGCCACCATTATCTTCGGTAGCAGTGCATGTGTAGGGGTGTCTCCTCAGCATTCCCTGCTCTTACGGCTGCCAGACACTCAATGCCCCCCCCCCCCGCCTCAGTCAGTCTCCACTTCACAACCGGACAATAGCCCAGTGGGGCTTAAAAAAACCCTGGGGCCAGCACACTAAATGAGAACAAATCAAAGACTTTGGAGCACAAAACTCCTACAAGAACATGGAGCCAGCCACCTTTGTGCTCCTTGACCCCACTAGACAGCCAATCAGAGGGTTAAGAAGCCCTAGAAACAGAAGCAGGGGATTGTGGGGAGAATCATAATGATTCTATCATACCTTTCCTAATGGACTGGCAGGTATGTGGGCCAACTGGGGGCAGGACAGGGTAGAAGGACTGAAGGACAGCCCTGCCTATCCAATGAGACAATGAACAGAAGAGAAAGGAGCTCAGGGATGTCTGAGAGAGACACTGAGGTGATCAGACATGCTGCTTGTGAGATCAAGTGATATGCCTAGCCAGGCCAACAATTCTGTGAGCCCTCACCAGGGTTCATCCTGCAAGATCCCTGTGAGCCTTGTCCTGGGCTTATATTGTCCAAAGACTGTGCCAGGGAAAGGCACCTGTGTGGTGAAAGCTGTGAAATTGTGCCAGATGAGCACCTGTTGAAGGCAGAGACTGAGAGTGTGCTTTGTGTGGCATTGCTGCAGACTAAAGCTGATGAGCTGTACCAAGCAGAGGCCGAGATCTGCATCCTACCCAGGTTACTCTGGAGCCAGGTAAGGTGCCTGCTAGCCCTTATATACTATAGTAGGGTGGATCACGGAATAGGGAGCTATGTGGTGCATGCCCCGGGTAAATGGGTACTCTCAACTCAGAGGGGAAGCTGATCGTGGGGGCTGCTCCTGGGATCTGGGCTTCTTGAGAGCTGGGAAGCTGCTGCATAGAGCTCCTGTGACTGAAAGCTGAGCCAGAAGGACTATGTCCTAAAAGATGTCAGACAGAAGGGCTGTGCTGCTGCAGAACATCTGAGGGAATATGAAGTGCTTCATACCCAGGCTGCTGGGCCCTGTTCCTGCCTGCTGCTCACCCTGTTACTGTGTACTGTTCCCTGCCTGAACTGAACTGCTGCATCTGTGGGTCACATGAGCACTGGCATTGCTGGCTGGGTTCCTTTGTGATTTTCAAAGTTTGGATTACAGGTACTGCATTTGGATTCCAAGTTGAGTTTCAAGCATTTTCCCACTGGATTTCAGGTTCTTTAAATTGTGTTACACACTATGGCCCATTGGGGGTTACATTACAAGCTTGCTAATTTTCATCAAGTGCACCACTAAAAGAACCCAGGCAACGTGGCTATCAGGCCTGCACCAGGACTCTAGTGTAATTCCTGGGTACTCAGAGTCATTGGTTATTGTGTCATACTTGAAGTTGTAGTTTTACTACTGGTGACAGCTGAAGAGTTACCGCATACTGTGTAGTATTAATTCCTCTGCTTGTGCCCCTTGATTGGGCAGGTGCTTCATAGACTGCGTGGGATCTGGGAGGGTGGTAGTGACCAACAGTACAGTGGCTTCCAGAGGGCATTTCTATAGGGTCGAGTGTTCATGGTGGCTTGCAGTTATCTAACCCCCTCTTTTCCTCCAGTTTCCAGGCCAGGGTTCTTAAATAAAAACACTGTTCATTTGTTGAATTTTACTTCTGTATGTGCACCCATTTTTTTTTAATTATATTTTACTGTTTTACAAAATAAACAACAGCATACACTATACTCATGTCAGATATCTCAAAGGATCCAAACAGTACATCCAATGTGTCAGTAATAATTAATCTAAACAACCTGGTTTCTGGATAGGGGGTATTCCTTTAAGAACAAAGTACATAATTAAAAATAATGTCCAAGAGAAGCTGCACCTACAAGACTTTGGGTGACCTTTCGACATTAATAGTGATACCAAACATTTCTACATATCATCCTGTGCTGTTGTGGTCCCCATCCCGGTAATTTCACCAACATACGTTAAGGGTTCAAACATTATTCCTCCCTCACCCAACTGGCAATCATCCCAACTTTAAAAAGCATACCTCTAGCTGTGGGATTACTGATCTGTGCCATGTTGTACCTACGCCATAATCTTCCACATGGAATTCAACAAAAACAACATAACGGCCTGGGACAAATGTCCCCTTGACATTAACAATGTAAAACTGTTATAGTGGCTGTGAATGGTTAGATTTAGTGAAATTTAAACATTAACTTGAATAGTTAATTAGCTACAGCCACATTTCCCCTTAAAATAAAAACGGTTGTTTAGCTAAATAAAAACTTCATCTTTTAACCCCTGCAGCTCGAAACATAAGTGAGAGTTGCAGACTGAAGCCTCCTAAACTGACTTCACATATGAGATTACTAAATCAAGTCCAACACAGTTCAAGTTGCTTCCTCCTGCAAATCTTCTGACTTTTGATTTTCAGCTCGGTCAAAGTGTCTAGTTGTGGGCTCCGCTTTCCTACCCGCCTCTTCAGGGTAGGTGTACTGGTAAGTAGTATGACCCCCACAGTGCACCCTGAGTCTTGCCAGCATCAACAATGAGTGGGTCACCCCAGAGTACAGAGTTTTGATCTGACCCCGTCGAATTTCTTGTGCCGAATCCTGGTGGCATAGGACAAATCTGGGAAAAGATGAACTGTAGCACCCTGAAAGCTTAGCCTGTCAGTGTCTCTGGTGGCCTGAAAAGTACGATCTTGGATCCCTGGGCCTGCAGTAACAAGGAGAGCCAACCTGGGCATGTTGTTTCGAGCTGCAGCTGATCATGGTGAAATTCAATAGGCTCAGATTAGCTTTTCCTCATTGATCTCAGAGATCACATTTAGAGCTCCTGGCAACCATCCTTGAAGAAAGCAGAGCAGGCTATCCCCTTCACAGTTCTTGGGTAAGCATACAATGTGCACCATTGGAAGCCCTTTGAGAATTTTTAAGTGTCTCCAGATGATTTCTGAGCTGGGTATTCTCCAGTGTAAGTTTGCTGGTCATAGCCAACACTTTTGTTGCAGTAGATTCTGCGGCTGAGGCCATTTTAACTGTGGCTTCTATTTTAACGTCCTGCTCGTGAAATCTGGCAATAATAGATTCAAGCTTCATATTGATGGCCTGCATTGATTTCTGTAGAGCCTTCCATGGTGGCTCACTCCTGAGGCGGGTTTGGCTGCCGCCTCGTGTTGTTCCATCTCGGCAGGCTGGTTTTTGAAACCGCCCATAGGGCCTCTGTTTGTCTGACCCATTCCTGAAGTAAGGTATAAAAAGAAGCAGTACAGCCTGGAGAGTACAGATCTGCCAAGGAAATTTCATTTTCCCCACTGTAAAAGGTACATTTTGTAAAGTTAATCCAACTTGTCGGTAGGTGTGCTCCACAGCACCCTTCCCCCCATGCACCCATTTTGTATAACCTGATTGAAGTGTTTATCAGTGAAGGTAACAACTATCTTATTGATCCCCAGGGGGTGGTCCAGTCCAGTGTAGAGAGGTGATAAAGTACTGCATCCCAGGGGGTAGTACTGCATACAACATCTGGCCCTCTTATTCTTTCTAGGTAGAGGCATCATGCCATTTCTTATTTGTTCTAGGATGAACCCATCCACCAGGTAATGAAATGGGCAGACTAGGTGGGCCAAGCAGTCCTTATCTGCCATCAAATTATATGTTTCTATGTTCCTATGAACCCTCTTACTACAGGAGAAAGAACAAACCCATCTTCCTCAACCAGATAAGCCCTGTAGGCTGTACAGTGACCGGGTAGAGATGTGAACCCACACAAGGTGACTCGGGGTCACATATGTACAAAGATATTATGTGGTTATACCTACATATCCACAATCCAGATTGTTTCAGGTCAGTCTCTATACTGACTTCCAATTTATGAATCCTATTGTCGTATTTTGAGTACCAGGCATGAGTATATATGTATTATGCTGGTTTCTATTAAAACAATAAAATATATGAAAAAATACACTATTTGTGCCTTACACCTAACAACTCCGTGGTTTATATCAGTCTCTTCAAGCAGCAGCATTCTACAAGCCTGTGCAGGTATTTGAAGAGAGACTTATAATTCTTGTAGACTTAGAAGTAGGCCATTGTGTACTTGTTCATCTGAAAGCTGAGTGACTAAGAGACTCAGAGTGAAATGCAGAAGAGGTGTCAGCTAAGCGAAGCTGCCCTGTGAACATTCTTCTGTACAGAAAGACTTTGCTGCATGGCAGTCCAAGTCAAACTGCCTGTGTGTTAAATCAGACTGGTGTCCTAGAAACTGAATTAGCCAGAGGAAGATACATAGAATAATGCATGGAGAAGTGTGGTTTATGGATTTTATGCACCCCATGAGGTATGAGTCACCCAATGGGTTTATATGGGCATCACACACCGAGGGCATGCATAAGATCCCCAGAGAACATTCCTCTTCTTTACCTCTCTAACCTGCCACCCCATACATGGTCACTTTCCCCTATATGTGTAGTTGTCGGCTGCCTCACTCAAAAGATCTCTGCTTATAACCCCTGTATGCCTATGGTTGATTGTACATCTGCTGACTTCTTCAATTGTAAAATAATGCTGTTTTTTTTTTATTTATTTCAACCTTGTACTGTACTGTATACACTGTGTATACTTTTTCTTCGTTGTATATTATTGCTTTTTGTATACCTGCTTCTGTACTGTACTTTGATGTATTCATGACCAGGTCCACCTTGCAAATGAGCCTTGCTCAATGGTGCCCGCCCGGATAAATAAAGATTTTGATTGATTGATTATTTCTTTTTTTTTCTGGATTTTGGTGTTTTCTGGTTTAAATTGTCTCTTCTGCCACTTTGCAAGGGTAACTGTTACTGCCGATAAGCTTGTCTCGTGCTGAGTGACCGATTGTGTAGCGCTTATGAACATCCAGTGCAAGGACAGCTTGTTCGGTGTTTTTTCTGGTGATGCTGTGGTACTGTTCTGCCCGTGGATTGAGGAACTCCATAAACCACATATGTGGTTTATGGAGCTGTTGGGCACTAGCTGGCAGTGGTTTATAATCACTAACCAGTAAATATCTATTACCATCAAACACCCCCCCAACCCCTGAGCACTGAGGGACATCCCACTGGACTGGTAAACTATGAGTAACTTAGGAATTGCCCTGCAGCACAGCACCTCCACTTTTTTATTTGCATTTTGGAAAAATAGTTGATGGATTTGGCCATCTGGCCAGGAATTAAACATTCCTCAATTTGAGAGTTTGCCATTTTTGCAGTTGGACTGCCTTTGTTTTTTTTTTTATTTAATTTTATTTATTTATTTATTGAAAATTTTCACCAGGAAAGGCACACTGAACAATATAAAATTGCTTGTCTCGTGGAGCGTCCTGGAGGGAAGGGAAATTAGGAGTACATAGTCTTAAACAAAACATGCATCAATAAAAATATATGAGACATTTGTGATATGGTCAACAGGCCTTGGTAAATACATCAACATTTAAACATACAGGTAAAGTTTATTGCAAAATAAATGAGCACATGGAGTACAATTTGAGTTTATCCATTGTGTGGATTAACATGGAGTAAAGACTAGGAAGCACTTGTCAAGAATAAGTACATCTACTATCAACATAACTTATATACTTATGTACAGAAGTGCAACACACAATAAAGCAGCTTGGAGCTTACATTTCATTAAGAACTAAGAGTTAAATGGCACTAGTAGAGGAGAGTATGTGGGGGACTAAGAGCAGTTGCAGGCAGGATAGAGGACATTTTTGAGGGAGGTCGACATGGACCATGGGGAGGAGGAATGCCTGATTTGGTAAGGCAGAGAGTTCCATAACTTCAGAAATCTATGGGAAAAGGCGGATTGGCCTATAGAAACATAGACGCTGACGGCAGATAAGGACCACAAGGCCCATCCAGTCTGCCCATTTCTTTTTCTACCTTATGAATGTGCCATAGGCCTTTGCTCTGTCAATGGCCTATCTATTCATACTCATCTGTATTGCTCCCTTATGCCTATCCCTTGCCTGTTTGAAGCCCTGCACTGTATTCATAGCCACCACTTCCTGAGGTAGGCCGTTCCATGCGTCCACCACTATTTCTGTGAAAAAGAACTTTCTCAAATTACCCCTTAATCGGCCTCCCTCTAATCTCATGTTGTATCCTCTTGTCCTGCTATTTTTCTTATATTGAAACATGTTAGACTCTTTCATCTTGTTAATGCCCTTAAGATGTTTGAATGTTTCAATCATATCACCTCTCTCCCTCCTTTGCTCTAGGGTATACATATTGAATTCAGTTAATCTGTCCTCATATGTTTTCTGATGCAGTCCCTGCACCATTTTGGTTACCCTTCTCTGGACTGACTCAATTTTGTTAATGTCCTTGTGAAGGTGTGGCCTCCAGTACTGCATGCAGTACTTCAGATGGGGCCTAATCAGTGTCTTGTAAAGAGGGATTATTACCTGCCTCTTCTGACTTGTGATACCCCTACTAATACACCCCAACATCTCTCTAGCCTTATCTACTGCTTTAGAGGTCTGCTTGGATGTTTTCAGGTCATCAGTGATGATGACGCCCAAGTCTCTTTCTTCTCTTGTGACTGCTAGCAACTCCCCTCCCAGCCTATAGGTGGCTTCAGGGTTTCTCTTCCATATGTGCATGATCTTGCACTTCTTTGCATTAAACCCCAGTTGCCACCCTTCCGACCTTTTTGCTAGTTTATCCAGATCTCTTCTCATTCTGTCCACCCCCTCTGGATCATCTACTCTGTTGCAGATCTTGGTGTCATCTGCAAACAGACAAACCTTACCCTCCAGTCCATCTGCAATGTCCCTGATGAAGATACTGAAGAGGACTGGCCCCAGGACTGATCCCTGAGGTACCCCACTTGTGACTTGCATCTCTTCTGACTGTATACCGTTTACCACCACTCTGTCTTCTGCCTGTCAACCAGTTTGCCATCCAGTTAACCGTCTGACCCACCCCGAACCTACCCAGCTTATTAATCAATCTTCTATATGGAACAGTATCGAAAGCTTTGCTGAAGTCAAGATAGGCAACATCAACTGCTCCCCCTTGGTTCATCTCTCTGGTTACCCAGTCAAAGAAATCTATGAGATTAGATTGACAGGACCTTCCTTTTGTAAACCCATGCTGTCTTGGTTCCTGTGCTCCTATGGATTCCGGATGTTGCACTATCCATTCCTTAAGGAGTGTCTCCATAATCTTGCCCACTACTGAGGTAAGACTGACTGGTCTGTAGTTCCCTGCCTCCTCCCTGCTACCACTCTTGTGGAGCGGGATCACATGAGCCCTTCTCCAGTCTTCTGGGACCTCTTCTGTGCTCAGAGACTAACTAAACAGTTTTGATAATGGCTCTGCTAGTTCCACCCTTAACTCCTTTAGTACCCTGGGATGTATGCCATCAGGTCCCATTGCCTTGTCCACCCTGAGCTTATCGAGCTCTTGTAGGACCCTTTCTTTTGTGAAGGGACTAGTGCACACCTCCCTCCCCCCTGTCTCCATGGTGCAGAGCTGTGGGCCCTGCCCCACCTTCTCCTCAGTAAATACTGAGCAGAAGTATCTATTTAGGATAGATGCTTTACATGGTCCTCCTCCTCCTCCTCCTCCTCCTCATGCCCCCTTGTCCCCTTTGATCTTAGCAATACCCCTCTGGACTTTCTACTTTCACTAATGTATCTATAGAAAGGCTTGTCACCTTCTTTTACTGTTTGTGCTAGTGTTTCCTCGGTTTGGGCCTTTGTCTGCCTTACTGCCTTCCCTGCTTCCCTTAGGGAAGTTTGGTATGCCTCCCTATCTTCATCCTGCTGCATTCCCTTATATTTCCTGACAGCCAGCCTTTTGGCTCTGACCTTTTTTGCTACTGTGTTTGAGAACCAAAGTGGTTTCCTTCTTCTTTTGCACTTCCTTTTCTCACTAACACAATGGGATGTTGCTTCTTGTACTGCATCTTTAATGCTTGCCCATTTTGCCTGTACCCCCTCACCTGTATTTCTTTTTACCAGGGCTAGTTTAACTCTGTTGGCCATCTTATCAATGTCAGCTCCTCTGAAGTCCCATATTTTTGCCTTGGAATGGGATGATTTTGTTCTAGTGGCCAAATTGAACCATAGCATGTGATGGTCACTGGCACCAGGTGACCTTCTATCTGGAGTTCTGTGATTCTTTCCCTGTTAGTCAGTACTAGATCTAGGATAGCTCTGTCTCTTGTGGGTTGTTGTACCAGTTGTTTGAGGCCCTCCCCCTGCAGGGAATCCACCGTGTGTCTAGTTCTGGCAGATGTCCCTGCTGGTATTGACCAATCTGTATCTGGCATGTTGAAGTCTCCCATTATCAGAACCTCCCCTTTAGCTGTCATGTTTTGTATATCTTCTAACAGTATCATGTCTATGTCCTCCCCCTGGTCTGGAGGCCTGTACACAACCCCAGTTCATATGGCTGTCCCATTTGCTGTTTCCAGGGTGACCCACAGTTCTTCGGGCTCCTTATGTGTATTCTGAATTTCTGTAGCTTTGATATTTTCATTGACATAAAGGGCCACTCCACCCCCCTTTTTACACCTTGGTCTCTTCTAAACAGTACATAGCCAGGTCCTGAAGTCTCCCAAGTGTCGTTACTGGTAAACCATGTCTCACTAATGCCTACTATGTCCAGTTTAGCCTCTGTCATTATTGCCTGCAGGTCTGGGATCTTGTTTCCCAGATTGCAAGCATTTGTGTACATGACTTTCCATTGGTCAGATTTCGGTGTTTTAGTTGTTGGGCGAGGTCCAGCGTTTCCCCTGTGCATCGTATGGGGAGCCAGACCTTTTTCTTTACCTGGTGATGTAAATGAACTATAAACATGCTGAACTCCTGTTTGACCACTAGCTGAGGGGGGAAGGGTGTTCTTCCCATTCGACGTATCGGGTGCTGCACCCCTCTCCCCATCTGCTAGTTTAAATATTCTGCAAAGACATCAAACTTCTTCCCCAATGCACTGACTCCCTCCTTAGTCAGATGCAGTCCATCAGATTTAAAGAACTTTCGCTCCCAAAACTGTTGCCAGTTCCCTACAAATTTGTGTCCTTTTTCCTGGCACCAGCCCATGAGTCACATGTTTAGCTCTCCTATCTCCCCTTCTCTGACCTTCTGTCCATCTGTCCCCCTGTCTTAGACTGGCATGATCTCAGAGAAGGAGATGCCGGACGAAACGGATGATAGTTTGTCACCCAGCCTGGTCAGGTGTTCCTTGTTCTCCACAACTGACCGGCTGGCGAGATTGTTAGTCCCTCTGTGTACCAGGACATCAATGTTTTTGCCTGTTTCCTGAAAATTTTAGCAATGCGGTCAGTGTCTCTCCATGCTGATGTACCTGGGAGACACCTGACCATTACCCCCGGCTGGAGATGCGTATCAACTCCCCGAATCATGGAGTCTCTTATGATCAGAAGTTTTTTGGATTTCCTTTTTGCTTTTTTGTTTTGGTTCTTATTTTGGGTGAGTTTTGTTGTGCTAGCTCCTGTGCTGCAGTGTCCTGCTCTGCAGTATCCTCTGCCCCCTTTGTTTGATTTCAGAGATAGAGGCAGATACCTGTTTGTAGTTTTTATATGGTTTGTGGAGGTGATATGTTGTAGAGCACCGAGTGATGGGGCTCCCGATTTGCCCCTTCTAACCACCTGCCAACCTCCTGGACCAACTACCCTCTGCGGTCGAGGTGCTTCTGTTGGATGTTGGGGAAATGGCGGGTGGTTCTTATAATATATTTCCTCTTGAATATGCAATTTGAGGCATGCAATCTCTGCCCATGCTGCCTGGAGCTGAGCCCTGAGATCTCCAATGGCCCAGCATGTACAACAGTGTCCTAAATACTGTAAAACTGCCCTTCTGAAAAGTGTTCCACAGTACCTGCAGTTAATGATATCCATTCCAGGTAAGTTGCTGGGTTTATAGTCTGGTCAGAGTAATTAGAAGGAAGAAAATGAAAGCAAAAGTTTGATTTTGTGTTTTGTTTGTTTGTTTTTGTATAACTTGTTATAACAAGTTTAATTACTAGTGCCCCTGTAAATGAGGTCAGTGTGTGGATACCCCTCTGATCCGCCCCTTCCTGCTTTGCTCCAGGAAATGTCATGACTGTGCTGCCCTATAAAAAGAGTGTAGTGCGGGGTGGTTGGGGATGGGGGTGGGTGGCTGGGCCCTTCCCCTGCCGAAAAAGAAGAACCACGGACAAAAGAAACAAGGAGGTAAGAGCATAAACAATCAGCCAGCAACAAATTCAGTAGCCCTGAAAGCTTATCCTAATGACAGATAAAACTGTGAAACCTGTAAAGTACCACCTGTAATAATTTCACAGAAGATATACCCCGTAAGAAACACTTTGCTACAGAGAAAAATAAAGCAGTAACAAAAGATATACCTTGCAAAAGACAATTTTAATCAGAAGATTACAGCAGTAATCTGTAAGCACACACCTGTAGGCACACCCAGTAATAAAGCAGCAGAAGGTATACCCAGCAACAGTAATTTGAATCAGAGAAAAATAAAGCAATAAAATGTTAGCAACAAACAGTAACAATCCCCGTGAGTACAAAATAAAAATAACAACACACAGCAAACCTGCCTAGCCAAAAGAAGTCTTAATCCTTATTGTTGCTCTGGTAAGGCTCTTTGCTCTGTCCTTTCAAGCAACCTAGAAGAAAAGAGCTCAGGTGAAGCTAGGTGCCATGGCCAGCAAACCTAGTCTTCGGAGTGGCGTGCGATAGTCAAGGTGCGTGAGTCACTAGATCGGAGGAAGAGGGATCCTTGCGGCCGTGAGGCCATAGTAGCGGATAGGTAGGGGGTAGAGAAGCAAACCAGAATTTCAAGGTGAATTTCATCAGTGGGGTAGTCGCCTGTTAGCCAGAGTGGGAAAGCCAAGTGATTGATAGAGGGAATAGTGGTGAGTGAGTGGAGGGGCATTGAGGGTTAAAATGACAGAAGGCATTAAAGAGGGTATCCAATCTGGTTAGAGAAGATGGTGATGCAGCACTATAGACTACATCACAGTGGTCCTATGTCATAATGGTGATCGTGGAATAGCGATCGCCATTTGGGCAAATGTACATCGCTGAAAATAAACAACGGTGATGTACATTCACAGCAACTACAAAACCGGTAACAGTCTTCTGTTCTGTGGGGGGCCACGCCCCACCTCACTTAAAGATTCTCAACTCCAGGGTGGGTGCATGTCGGGGTGTGTGTGTAAAATTTAAACAAATAAAAAAATGGACCCAACGCAAAAAGTGATCGTGCCCCAGACTCGAACCCGGCACCCTCCCAACCCCAGCCTGACACCCTACCCACCACGCCACACAGCCAGCTCAGCAGCCGACCACTGCACTACACCCCACATACCCTCCCTCCCTCCCTTCCACCCGTCGGCAGTGTGGTCCCTTCTGCCCCCCCGCGCGTGTATATACAAGATCCTATCACCATAGTCACCCACCCCTATCCCATCACTACCCTGCCAGGTAGCCCAGAACACAGGCACCGTGACTGAGTCACCCTTTTTTGCAGTCGCTCAATCACGGTCACTGTGTTCACTGGATACCCATCACAGCAGTCAAAGATGGGTCGAATAATTTTCTAGACAAGCTCACTCCTAGCCAGTGGGGGTAGGCAGCTTTGGTTTCTGTACAGGACACCTAATTTGGGGTGCAGTTTTTTCAGAATAGAGTCTATGTGTCCAGAAATGTTGAGGTGCTGGTCTAGCCAGACCCCAAGATACCTAAAAGAGGTAGTGTTCTCTACAGTAGTACCATCTAGGATGTGAAAAGAGGGCAATTTTGGTAATCTAGAGAGTCTCTGCCTAGTGCCAGAGGTCATGGAGACTGTTTTCTTGGCATTGAGGAAAAGCTGATTGGAGCTTAGCCAGAGCTGAACTTTCTCGAAGTCCAGCTGAAGATTGGAAGCGACATCAGAGGGAGGTTTGGTAATACTAAACATTGGGTAACTGTTTAAAGTGCACCACCACAGGCCAACCACATGCAACAACATAGGTCTTACACTGTTTCCATGGCTGGGTACCCTATGAAGCCCTGGGAGCTCCCATTAATTTAAGGGTTATACTGGTACCCATGGGAAGAGGGTGGTACCCAACAGTACAGCTGGGGAAGCAAGTACTGCACATGTGTGTTTTGGGGGTGTACTATTGTTTAGTTGTCTGAGCCTGGATAGGCATTGGAAGCACAGCAAGGGCTATTAAATTAGGCTGGGCCTAGTAGGTCTAGTGAAGGCCAATCAGTGTTCACTAATGCTGTATAACCCTCCTGTACTCTAGGACCTGATTTTGTCCCCCAATAAACCCACTGTTATTTGCATGTCAATCCCTGTGTTCAGTCCAAAATTGAGCGCTTTCCTTATCAAACCCACCAGGAGCTAAGACTCCTGTGGCTAAGTCAACTGGAGTGCCTCATATATGCACCCCATACCTATTTGTACTGGACCTTCCAGGTTTATCAAACATGGTGGCAGTGCCACCTGAAGGGGCCAGCCTCGCAGCGCCATGGAATCCATCATAGTTCCACATCATGCCCGTGGGAGCCGAGTGTAGTTAGCCCCAAGTCCCTCCCAACTTCCCTTAATGCTGAGTAGAGCTCTACCTCATGAAGCCTTGTACATTGCATCAGATATGTCATGATGCCCCCTCATAAGGCTGGCCCAGTGGTGTCTAGGGCTGAGGCATTCAACGCCTCACCTCCTACTATGCCAGTGACCAGTATTCTGAAATGATCATGGGCTGCTGGGGGCTGGCTGGGGTGGGAGAAGATCAAGCATCCCAAAGACTCTCTCCTGGGGAAGGGTAGCCAGCTGTCTCAGCCTCTGACTGCCACCAGGTGGAAGTTCGGTAGTAGTGCAGATTGCAAGCAGCTCAAAGGTGGGTCCACAGTAATGAAATTAAATGGAAATGTGATTTTACCATCTGGGTTTAAAACCACATTATATGCCCTGTTCAGTAGTGGGACCATTGAGTCCCAAAAGGTCTTATAGAACACTCCAGAGAACCCATCGGTCCCCAGGCACTTTAGGTTATCTCTGCATTAATTTCAGATGTGAGAATAGGGGATATTAACATATGCATTAAAGGGAAAAAAAGATAAATATTTGTGGGATATTTTAATGGTGGCCGCCCTGAAGGCTGTTATCAGGTGCTGGTTGCAGCCCACACTGCCAGAAAAGAAGGACTGGACTGCCACAGTGACACAAATGCAAGAAATGGAATATATAACTTATTCTCTGCAATATAGGCAACATGCATATACTAATAGGTGGACAAGATGGGAATTGTATGCAGCTGACAGGTTCCCTTGATGGTCTTCAGCTGTTTTTTCTTTGTTGTATGTGAGATCACTTCTTATTTATTTATATGTCCTTTTTTCCATACATATAAATTACACATCAGGAACAATTAAATGTTGGGTATGTGAAGGGACTGATTTGTTCTTCTTCCCCTGACCAAGGCTCAGATATGTGAAAATTAAATTATACATTTATTGCTTTCTGTTGGACTGTGGGGGTGATATCTACTTAGGTTTAAATAGAGTTAGAAGCAGGATAACTGATCCGGATGGGGTGGGGAATGACAGCCTATTAATTTATGTTTGTTTCTGTTCTTTCTTAGTATTTAAGTTTGTTATGTACTTGCAGTTTGACTTTTGTCTCACGTGTGCGTACTGCAAACCCATTTAATATGGTATACTGTCCCTAAAAGACTTACTTGTCCAGGATTAATGAGTTGCACTTGAGCCAAAGTAATTGATTAACAGAATTCTTTTTGTGGATTTACTTTTGGATTTGTACAATCTAATTGATTTTCAATAAAAGAAATATAAAAACAGAAGGCTGCCATGTGCACTGAAAGCAGAAGCTGGAAGGAGCCACTGAGTGCAGACACATGTGTAACACATGATGATTTATAGTATGCATCTCCATTTTACAAGGTTTTTAAAACAATAACAGGCAAGGTGTAACACTCCCCGGCCCTTCAGAATATTAACTTTTAAAACGATTCCACATCTTTTTGTTCATGAAAGTCTTACCCACCAACAGTTCTATTAAAATGTCGCCAATCACTTTCCATAAGGGTTGTTTATCATTAATTGTTGCTAAATAAAACAGTGCATCCAAATTGCACTGGTCCACGTGTTTTTTCCCTCATTTTTATGTTTGCTTGCACACATGTGCCAGAAACATAGTGCCATCATATGAATTTTCATAGGTGTGCCACCCCACTTCCAATGCCCTGCTCCTTCTTACAGGCGCAGCCTCACCCCACCAATAAATGTCCGAGCTGTCTATGACAGCAGTTCAGATACAGTGGCGTACAGTTCAAAGCAAAAGACCGCTATAATGAGCGATGGTAAGATGTAGGCAATTTGCATACTGCCGTCAGCAGGCAATTTGCATACTGCTGTCGGAAGTATGCAAAGTGCCTACACGTCAGCACTGCATGTGAACAGCTGTCATAGACAGCTCAGTTTTTTCTTGGATCCCCCCAAAAAACACCCAAGTAGCATGCTGGGAGCCCACCCCAGTGTGCTCATGTGCTTCCCCCACCCCCGCACAATGTATGCATGACAGGGGTGCCCAATCCCCTGTTGGCTCCACTGCCCCCCCGAACAAACTTCCAGCTGCCACGCTGGGAGCCCATCCCAGCGTGGCAAAAGTCCATATGGCCGATGGAGGTGCCCAATTCCCTGTTGGCTCCACTTTCCCCCAAACAAACTTCCAGCTGCCACGCTGGGAGCCCATCCCAGCATGGCAAAAGTCCTGCATCGTCTCCAAAGAAAACAAGCACTGGCAGAGCCACTATGACTGTGAATACATTAACTAGATAAGGGTGGTTCATGGGCTTAAACATAAACATTTATTTATTTAAAAAAAATGAGATTTACAAATCTCTGAGTCAGAGACTCATTTACAAAGGCACCTCGTCGAAACTAATACAAAGACAGCACAGTTAACAAGTCCAAAAACAATGGCTCAGAGAGCAGACAGTTATAACAATCATTCACTGGAGATACATGGGTAGCAGTAGATAAACAGATTACATAGTTTAGGCACACAGGCACCACATCAAGAAGACCAAAGCAGTTCAAACAATATACAATAGCTAAAGCAAATAGACATCAGGAGTCAAAGAGAAGCCCAGTGTGTTCACATGAAGGTTGTTGCATACACTAACTGAATCAAAGTATAGTACATTGAGAAAGGGCATATTTAAGCAATAAGGCATGACAGGGTGTGTGTTATCATGTAATAACGTCACTCCTGGGGTGGGTTGAAGTATGAGGCGAAGCCGAGTATTTATTTAGTTGTGCGTATTTATTTAATACACTGGATCAGCAATATTTGCACAAGCTGTGCCCAGTGCAGATTTTACAACACTGGTCCTGTTCTGGTGATCTGGGTTTTACCCATACCACACTGCATATGGCTTAATCATATACTGTACAGATGGCTGCAGAGGTCTAACCCATTGCAGGCTGAAGTTTCAGAAAACCATTATGCTACAAATATCAAGACTCACTCCCTCCCTCACCCCCAGTCACAATTAATCCTCTACCAAAGTCATGCTTAAATACTGGTGCCTCTACACCCATGCCACTAAGCTTTTAATGCCAACATGATTCTTCTTCTGCTGCTGTGAGTTAAACTCTTTATTTAAAAACATTTTGTTGAGAAATTTTTGTTTTAGTATACCCATGGTCAGGAAAAATGAATTTGTAAAAGAAACCAAAATCCCCATTTATCAGTTCATTGAATCACAATACAGCATGGTATGATTTTTTCAGATTCTATGTGTAACCTGCAGTAAGTCAAACAGAAATTAGACACAAATTCCTACCTATTTGCAAGTGAAGCAAATGTGGTTATTATCATTCAGTTGTAAACACCTATAGTCACAGCCAGGATTCACATTGCTAGACTCTGGGTAAGTATGACAAGTTTCCTAAATACTGGTACCTTATCCAGCTGTGTTCTGCTTGGTGTGTGTGTGTGTGTGTGTGTGTGGGTGTATGTGTTTAAACATGTAACTTTCTATAGTATATTGTATAGCACTGTGAATCCTGGCTGCAGTGTTTTTTCTCTGCTGTGGCTAAGCAAGACACTGTAACAAGACACTGGCCTGCTGTAGGGGCTATTAGACATCAAACCAAAGGGTAAGCCATGAAGACTAACTTGGAGAAGATACAATAAAGCAAACTTGAATGACAGCCCCCAGATGTCATAAAATACCCAGGGAAAATAAGAAAAACTCTTCTAACAGCCTAGGCAGAAATAAACAGATACCTGAAAGCAATCTAACTGGGGTTTCTGTAAGAAAACAGCTGCTAAATAGCTTAAATTCATTATTTGTGTTTTTGATAGTAAAACACTCCTGCTAGCTAGACCTGATGCACAGAGAAAACAAAAATAGTGAATTAGAGCTATTTAGTAGCTGTTGTCTTACAGAAACCCCAGTTAGCTTGCTCTTAGGTATCTGCTAAACTAACTGTTGACATTTGTGCTCCCTGGATAAGAACAGTTACAAGGCTCTGCTGTTGCTAAACTAATTTTAAAGCTGTACACATGCTAAATCTAAGGGCATGGCTGCATTACTGTCACATGAGAGGGGGGCATCGTAGGAGAAAGAAAGCCAATAAAACTATGGGTTATGAAGATCCCCAGGGGTCGTAAAGATTTTGAAACTACTAAAAAGACAAACTATATAGATAGATAGAATATGGTAAACAAATATTGTTAATCCCAAAAGCTGAACTTTGTTTTTAGTATATAAATGTTTAAGAAATACCTGAAAGCTTAGGGTTGGGAGACCTTTTCACTCCCGAAGTTTGTTTGATGGGAGATGTAGCTTCTATTCCTTTTAAAAATAGGAGGTTTCATATGTTGTTGATCTCGGCATCCCTCAAGGGAGTGGTATGCAGACACTGGAAGGATTCCATTGTGATTAGCTATGCGGAATGGTTGGAGGAACTTCTGGCTAACCTCCAGATTGAGAGAATGATTGCCATTCTTAATAAAATATGGGGTCCCCTCTATACTTGTTACACGATATAGAGATTTTTCTTCTCTTCCCTTTTTCTTCTCTGTTTGCAGGGTTGGGTAGGCACCTCAGAGCCTTTGGGGGGGTGTTGGGGGTGGTGGTTTGGGGGGGCAGAGGATGTATCTTATGTTATATGTTTTTGAGCATGTATGTACATTTCACATGGAGGTTTTTTGTGTTAAAAGATACATTCTCTGTATAAAAATTGTTAATAAAATCATAATAGAAAAAAAAAGAAAGAAATACCTGAAAGCTATTTTCCTTAGTTTTTAAACACTTCTTAGTCTTTCCTTTTGAGACACCAGGTGACTCTGATAATCATTTGTTCCAAGGGTTTTTAAGTCAGTTTGAAGGCATTTTAAGTATCTTCAGTTCTAGTCCTTAACAAAATGCAGGGACTCCACAGACTTGTTGTTCTGTCCCTTGGTCCACATCCCAAACATGTGAGCCTTCTTTCAGGATGATAGATCTACCTCATGCCCCTTCCACATGAATAAAAAAAGGTGGAATGGACCTTTTGGAGCTTCTTGGGTGGAGGTGGGGTGGACCTTACTTCCCCCCAAAAACAATGCTGACTCCCACTACTCAGGTTCCAGTTCTTGTACCACCCATTTAAGAAAGAAAATAGTACCCTGCAGCCATTGACTAACATGAAAGCGTAGTTATTTGAGGGTGGAAAACATTTCTTGGAGGAGGGTAAGGTGGAGGAGACTATTTACACCTTCAGTCAGTTCCACAGACAGAAAACATGACATCACTCCTTTTGTACATGCAATACTCCTGTAGGCTCTGCCCACAGTCATTAAAAAAAAAACACCACCTATAAGAAAAAACGGTCCCTCATTGACTCTCTTGCCCCCTCCCCAATCTGTGCCCACCTTCTGCATACCCCTCCTCCCCAAACCCCCACCTCACCCCATACTTACCTCTGAATGCCAGTGCACGATGTTCGGTGGACCGGGAACACGTCTGCACTCTTCAAAGCCAACTGCAAACTGAAGAAATGCCAGTAAGCTGTATAATGGTATAAATGGTTTTTTTCAACTTTGGTGCATATCTTGGCCATTTTTCAGAATGTTTTCACCAAATTTTCAACATGGGGTTCTTGGGACCCCACCTTATGGACTCAGTCACTGTCATTTTGTTATTCAGTCCCGAAAGGTGATTTTATGGTCACTGCATGGCAT
The DNA here is from genome assembly GCA_016271365.2 of Neoceratodus forsteri. Taxonomy (NCBI): domain Eukaryota; kingdom Metazoa; phylum Chordata; order Ceratodontiformes; family Ceratodontidae; genus Neoceratodus; species Neoceratodus forsteri. The sequence goes on along the minus strand of CM028131.1, from coordinate 1,394,715,182 downwards.
CACCTTTCAGGAATGATTAATGAAATGACAGTGTCACAGTTCATGAGGTAGGTGCCAAAAACCCTATGTTGAAAATTTGGTGAAAAAATTCCCCAAAATGACTGTTTTATGAGCGTGCATTGCACAGTTCTTACACACGCTCATAACGTTGAGAATATTTAATATTTTCCCTCCAGATTTTCAACATTGCCATTTTACCACACCTCCTTATGAACAGTACAGCTGTGATTTTTCACATCTCACCTAAAATGTGTTTTCGCACATGTAGTGTACATTAGCACAGTCTTTGTGCAAAATCAATGTTCGAGACACATTAGGAAAATCACAGTGACACTGTTCATGACCAGAGGTGTTAAAATAGTTATGTTGTTAATTTGGTGACAAAAGTCCATAAAATGACTGTGTTACAAGCGTGCATTGCACAATTGCCACACAACCTCGTAAGTTCACAAATTTGTAATATTTTCAGTCCAGATTTTCAACATTGACATTTTTTCAACACTTCCTTATGAACAGTATAGCTGTCATTTTCCACACCCTGGCTGAAATGTGTTTTCGCACTTCCAGCGCAGAATAGCACGATCGTTGTGGGAAATTAGTGTTCAGGACAGATTAAGAAAATCACAGTGACACTGTTCATGAACGGAGGTCCCAAAATGCCTATGTTGAAAATCTGCTGTAAAAAATCCCCAAACAAATTACATTACAGGTGTACATTGTGCAGTTTCTGTGCACGCTTGTAACTTCACCAGTTTTTTATATTTTCACTTCAGATTTTCAGCAATGCCATTTTTTACACCTCCTCATGAACAGTACACCTGTCACTTTTCACATCCTGTTTGCAATGTGTTTTTGCACCTGTGGCACCAAATGGTGCAGTCACTGTGCAAAATCACCTTTCACCTAACGAACTGATAGTATCATTGTTCATGTGGTGGGGTCACAAAAAGCCCATGTGGAAAACTTGGGCTAAAAATACCAAGAAACCCCCAGGGCATTAGGGTTTTTGACCATAACGCCCTACCCTGTAGGGACTGACAGGCGTCAGGGGTGTGACTTGGGATTGTCGACAGTAATGCTCATGTCATTCCCCCCCGACCCCCACCCTGCAGACAGTGACAGGCATCGAGGTGTGCCGTGGACTCTTTGCTCCCAGAGTTCACCCCATTCTCCTATACTGCACCCATTTCAATGTATTTCCTTATGGAATGAGGTGAATGTAAAGCCCAAACACCCCAAGGCACACCTTGACACTTGTCAGTGTCTGAAGGGTAGGGTGAGGTGAAATGTCGTGATCGTCATGGGCGACGACCCATAGGCACACCCCAATGCCTGTCCATCTCTGCAGGGTGAGGGTGAAGTTGGCGTCAGTTCAATGCTTCAATGCCATTCCTATACTGCTTCTGTCTAACTCCTGCAATTCCACTGCTAATGCCAGCAAGCAAACATTCGGCATTGACAAATGCTTGTTTTATTTACCCCAGTGATGACCAGTACTAACAGTTACACTGTGTAACTACACTGCCTCAGTTTCTAAGCTTCCGAGGCATCAGGTGCCGCCACAGTGTCACAGAGGGAGCAGGGGACAGATTTAGATTACAGTCTCTAAAGAATGTTTATTCTGTGAATAATGCCTGCCAGTGTTAAACTAAAGAGCAGAGATTTGTCCTCTACCTTTTAATGATAGTGGTTGCAAAAGCTACATAAGCACGAAGATAATGCATTGCTGCTAGCCTCCTACATCGATTTATACACTGTAGTAACTTGTATGGAACTTGGATTTAGAGTCATAGTAGGGACCGCTTTGGTCAGTATATGATAAAAATATTTTTAGTGGTTCCTGCATGCACTGTCTCTAGACCAGAATGGAAAACAAAACAACTGTTTTTTTAAAGCTGCTGCTGCCTTTCTCCAATCTTCACTACTCACCTCTGCTCCATGTCCAAGTCCTCAAGTCAATTACAAGGGCAGGCAACCACAAGCCTCTGGATTGGAAAAAGAATGGGGAGGGGACTAGGTCTCTCTGCGGCTGCCAGAAGGCATCCTGTCCCGAGTCCTGATGCGACGGTCCCGGTTGCAACTGATCAAAATCATGGAACAAAGTCCAGCTCCAGAGTCCCAGTCCTGCAGTCCATGCTGTCCACTCCACAACCATGATGTTGTCCTCAGGATGGCAGCTTTAGTCTTGAGGATGCAGCCACCCCCAGGATGCACCATGAGACAAGCAAGTGTTTTTTTTTAGGTTTTTTTATATATATATTTTACTCTTTTTTTTCTGCATTGGCTGCCCTGCTATTTTGGCCAGTCCTGCACTCCACTTGATCCTCACTTCCTCCCCTACCACCAATACCCCCTGAACTTACCCCTCCAGGGTGGGGCCGATGCCCAAATCTGGCCCATCTCTGACGGGAAAGGTGCCAGCAGCTACAGGTGATGCCTTCCTGGCTCCCCCCCAGGGCAGGGTTCGGGGTTTGGACTGTGCACTGGGGCCAGGATAGGTTGGCGGGAGGATGTAGCCATTAAGGCTGTGGTGCCAGGTGCATCATTCATGGCAGCCGACATGATTTTCTATGGTGCCCCAGGGGTGGGGACTTGCAATGACATCCTGCATCCACCCTGCCCCTCTTCCAGTTAGGCACCGGTGCTTGCTCCCCCAGTCTCCACCAGGGGTCATCCATGCACGGTCATACACAGCCCTCCCCCCAGAGAAAGACAGCAGCCCCGGGGTGCTCGATCCTTCTCCCCCAGCTGGCCCTCTGGCTCCCGGGTCCATTCCTGAACCCAGGTCGCCGGTGTCGAAAGCGGAAAATCCAACCACTGCACCAATGGGCCAGCATAGACAATCAAGTTTTTGCTTAGTGTGCTTTTGCTGGTGAAACTTTTCAATAAATAAATAAATAAGGTTCTGACCTGAATCTGTTGGTCACTGGCTGTAGAGCAGCCAGGCAGCTAGCCTACAAGCCAAGCCAACTCTTGAGCGGCATTTGCAAACACACGGTGCCAAAACTGATACTGATGGTGCCGCGCATGCGTGAACCTGGGATGTAAGTGTGACCCATGACATCTCTTCACAACAAGTCAACTGACAATGCATGACACCGGCATGACTTGGCCTGAAGGATCTGGTCCACTCCCATAGTATATATGTAGGCTGTAGCTATGTGACCCCACACTCCCTTCCCCCACCACTGCGGAGCCATGCTTCACTGTCCACACACCTAATCGAGAGGATTAAAAAATAAATAAATTACAGAATTGCACAATTCCGGCCCCGTGTGGGGGGGGGGCAGAGCTTAACTTCCATAGTCAGCACCTATGAGCACAGCACATCTCTTTTCTTGCAGCAAGAAAAAAAAAACACTCCACTCAGCTGGTTACTGGGTGGAGTCATGTAAATGAAATGAGCCAGCCGCTGTCTGATAGGAGCAACTGATTTGTTTCAAATACACAAAGTTTCTACCCAGCAAGCAGTGAGTAGTATCACAACCAGAGTGTCCTGTGATTGGTCTGTACTGCCGAGCTATATGGAATTTCAGCTGCAATTAGTTCGGCAGTGACACACCTCTAATAATGCCATTCACTGCTGCAAAATGTTTGGTGTGCAAGCAAAGCAAATGTGAAAAGGGAGGAAAGAATAACATAGTCTGTCAGAGCAGACAGCGATGATCAGGAAACAGCAGCAGACATATCAACAAAGTAGAGAAGCTGGAGTTATACTGATCTGCATGTAACCGGCACGTTTTCAGCAAGGCTCAGGCTGCAGTCTCCAAGGTTAATGAGTGTACATGCCCTGACTGCTTGTGTCACTTACTGGACTGTTTGCTAGTATGGTAGTGATTATTAGTGAGGCTTTCCCCCTCCCATTTATGGAATTGCTTTATTATAATTTTATTATTCAGGGTGCTCCTCCCTTTATGGCTCTATAATAACTGGGCATCAGTTTTTTCAGTGTTGACGATCAGTTATTAGTTGCCATAATAACCAGCCAGTTATTATGGCAAACATGCGGGTTTCCACAACAAACCTGTGCTCGACACTCATTGTCTCATTCTGTCTTGAGTGCAGAGTCATTCACGCAATAGCAGCACTTTCACTTACAAAAGTGAAACAAACATAAAAATAGACTTCTTCAAGTTACTATTCTTGAAGTATGGCCATCACACTGTCAGCACACACTAAAAAACTCTAAAAAAGAAAGAGCCCTAAACCCAGCTGTGCTTGAGACTCTGTTTGTGTCTCGAGCGCAGCACTTCCTGGATTGCAGTCTTGACAGTGCAATAGCACATTGTCAGTCAGTGCAGTTTCTATCAGTTTTATTTAAAAAATGAAACTGACTTCTCAAATGGCATACAGCAGTCTTTCTACGATGGTTTTCCTCAAGTTCAGTGACAAACAGTTTTGGCACATAGCAAGGTGAGTGTTTCATTGTTTATCAATTGCTAGCAATTTTTTGTTGAGGGAAAAAAAGATTGATTATCAGTGATTATATAAAATAAATCATGAGATGGTGCAATTACACTACTTTAATACATACCATTGGTGTGTGATGCTTGATAAACTCATCAAGCGTCACTCTCAAGGTTCATGTAGCATTACACACTTCAGGTGTGTATTAAATTCTCATAATGCACACTATCCCATGTATTATTCTAGATATAATAGAGCGAATTTGACATCACAATCTAATATCCAGAACCTCATATGAGATTACCAGATATGATGTGGGAAGTCTTAGTCACCATTTTGTGTAGGGATAAACTGCAGCCAAGGCAACAGCAAATCAGAGCTCCCCCTAGGCTAGGAAATATTTTACTTTTAAAAGCAAACTTCTCTTTAAATTTTCTTGTTTTTTATTTTCAGATTAGTTTTGTTGCTTTTATTTTGAACTACTTATTACCCCTTTTATAAGCACAATAACACACTCCAGGGTAGACCTTCTGCTGAGAAAACCTCCCTTCTAGGGGCCTACAACCTCTGGGTGGTTATCTCAGCACATTGCTCTCAATCATTTGTCACTGAAGGGGAACCTCCCCAGATAAAGGGGAGAAGGAGTTGGCACAGAGACTTTGACTGCCACCTCCTGCCCCTGCAAGGAAACTGTCCTTCCTATAAGCCTGCAAGATGTGCTGCAGGGTGGGAGGTGAGGCGCCCCTTGGTATAGGTTGCCATGCGGTGGTCTGCGGTAAGGATTGGTGGATGCAGGCCAGAGCGTGGCTCCAATGGAGGACACAGAGAGTTTAAAGGACCCCACCTGGCTGCACTGTAGCCTCTTTAATTGCTGTTTCCTGCTTGCTGACTCTTTATTGTTTTCTGGGTCTTTTCTGTGTGCCATTTTGTCAAACCACACGACTCCTGATCTCTGCTGCTGTGCACAATGACCCCAGTCACTCCTGATCCTCTGCTCCCCGCTTCCTCTGCTACTTATTTTTGTGTTTCTGCTTTTTGGGATTTTCCTGCTGTTTTGCCATTTCTTCTGCTTTGCAGTGCCACAACCATTTGTCTCCTTCTCCATTCCCTGCAGCAATCTCCCCATTTGATCCTGTAAGTGCATTCCCCTGCTCACTTTCCCCCTTGTTTTCAGAGCTTCCAGCTTTGTTTTTTCCCATTTGCTGCATCATTGCTTGAGTCCCCTTGCATATATGGCAGCTCTGTCTGCGAATGGAACTGAAGAAATCCTCCAGCAGGTCAGAACCATGACGGAGATGAATGGAATGGAGTGACTGGAGCAGGTGCTTTGAGTGGGGGATTCTGGCAACGCAGGAGGTAAGTTCACTAGGGGCTCTGTGGGGGATGAGTCTGATGGAGTGACCTATGGCTGGTGTTCTCGGGGTAGGGGTTTCCCAGGCAAGTCCAGACAGGGTCATTTGCCCCTATCTTCTTTGTCCCAATTGGCCCAGTGCACGAGTATGTGGCTGTGCAGAAGTCTGCCACTGGCGGGGCGGGGGGGACACACCTGTCTGGTGGCTGATGGCTTGCCTACCCTGAGCTCCCACTCAGTTGCTGGGGGAATGGAACAGTTGTTCAGGGCAGTGTGCTTAGTCCCCAGCTATGGCCTGGCTGACCCCCAAAGTTTGTAGCTCTCCCACCCTGTTCCCAGCAGACCCTTCAGCCTTTGCACCCCCCTACTCCAGCTGGTCAAAGGTTCCAAGAAGAAGAGTGTAGGTTCCACTGACATAACGACAACATGGTTTGCAGGGATGCCAGAGACAGCAGCTCTGGCTGGCAAGTATTCTGTTTATTCTGCTAGTGAGGTGTCTCCCGGGGATAAAGAGGTAGGACACCAGTCAGTCCTGGGTTTGCGTGATGAGTCGGTTTGGACTGTGGCAGCAGGGAAAGGAGATAGAGGGCATTCTGAGGACAATAAGGCATGGGAGGATAAGTTATTGGAGGAAATTCTGTGGTGCATTAGAGAGCTGGTGGGACATGTGGATAGGGTGAAAGAACATGGCCCTACTCCAGGGCATATTCACAGGCATGCTGGGAAAAGTGTCTGGATTGTGTCGCAAGCAGGCCAGTTCCATATAAAGAGGCCTGGGTTGGTGGAAAAGATGGGTCCTCAGCAGTGGGGTTAGTTCCTGGTGAGACCCCCCCCATGACAGAACCTGGTGTGTCTCCCCAGGAAGTAGCTGTTGATGAGGGCAGCCAGGGGGTGGGGTTTATGGCCTAGCGTAGCAGCACCCCAACTATCCAGGCCACAATAGCCCTGGTCTCACCAGTAAGGCCTCTTTGTGCAGCACAGGCCCCCCTGGCCCTTGGGGCCAACTTACTGGCTGAGGATTTGGCAGCGATGGTGAAGCCACTCATGGCTGTAATTCAGAAATTAAAGGTGGAAGCATCAACATGTGACCCTTGGTCATTGGCAACCCATGTACTATAGTCCCTGAAGGAAACAATCTGGATGAAGGAACATATTGACATTTTTTCCTTATTGTATGGAGCAGGACAAACTCAAGGAGGCAGATAAGATTGATTGATTGATTGATTGATTAAAACTTTATTTTTATACAGGTATATTTGATTAGTGCAAAAAAACTCTGTTTACAATCAAGTCCTGTATCGATGATACATAAATAACATCAAAATACTCAGTACAAATACTTCACAGAGTAATAACATATATGACATTATCCATAACATACACACACACATTCCTTCTGCAAATATTCAAATAATTTACTTTTAAAACTAACAAGGCTAGCTATATTCTGCAAGTGCTTGGGTAAATTATTCCATGATAAAGCAAGACTATTTTGTAACTTAATTTCTCCTATATTACTACAATATTTGAGCAATGGTACCCTATTTTCAGAATTTCTTGTACATAAAATTATAGCTATCCAGGGTCTTCAACTTAATGTACTTAAGTAATGGATGATTATTTTTGGCATATATTAATTTATGACAATTTAGTAGCCAAGTATAATTCCTCTGTACTTCAGGATGCAGCCAATTTAATCTTTCATATAATTTATAATGATGCATTTTATATTCGCCCTTAATAATAAATTTACCTAATCTATAAATTGTTTGATTAACTTTTTTTAACACTTTCTGTGAAGCATTCATATATATTGGCACTCCATAATCAAGTACCGGGATTAACATTTGCTTAACAAGTTTTTCCCTGGCTAATTTAGGCAATACATTTGTTAATCTTCTAAAAGCACCCAATCTTTGATTAACTTTTTTTATCTGCATATCAACATGACTTTCAAATGTCATACCAGAATCTATGTACATACCCAAATACCTATAACCTTTGACTTCCTCAATTTGAGTGCCATTTATCAAGTGAATATTTAAATGAGTTTGTTTTTTCAGCTTATGCCCCAAACTAAACACCATACACTGGGTTTTCTTTGCATTGATTAAAAGACCAGAGTTATCCATCCAATTTTCCAGTGAGGTTAAATCTCTCTGTAACTGTGATTCAACATTTCTCATATTATCTACAGAAACCAACAAGACTGTAACATCCGCATATAATCTTACCTCCCCATATTTTATTGTTTGCACTAACTCATTCACATAGATATTAAACAACAATGGGCCTAGTATCGATCCCTGGGAAACACCACGATTTAATTCCCCAAGGCTCGATATAAAATCACCATTGACAACACACTGTCTACGATTTGCTAAATATGATGCTATCCATGTTAATGGTCCTTCCTCTAACCCCACTATCCAAAGTCTTTCTAACAGTTTTCTATGCTGTACCAAATCAAATGCTTTACTGAGGTCCATGAACACCGCCCCAGTGGCCTTTCCATCATCAAGTGATGTTACCACCAAATTTTGGAAATCCAGTAGGGCGGTGCTCGTGGACCTCCCTACTCTAAACCCATGTTGTATGTCAGATAATATTTCATTCCTTTCCATATAATGACTAAGTTGTGAATGAACACTACGTTCCAATATTTTAGATAATATTGGAAGAATCGTAATTGGTCTATAATTAGATGGCACAGTACTATCCCCACCCTTAAAAATTGGATTACCTTTCCCACTTTCCACATATCAGGGACAACTGAACTTGTTAGACTCCAATTCAAAAGATGTGTTACTATTGGTGCCAAAATATCTGCACCAATCCTCAAAAATCTAGCTTCAATTCCATCTAAACCACCTGTCTTACTTACGTTTAAATTTTGTAATTGTTTCCTTATTTCAGCTATACTTAAGGGTCTAAAATTAAACTTATCATCTTGCTGTGTCCCATACTTCTTTTCCTGTTCAGCAATTAATTCTATTACAGTTATATCAGCAGTTTGTTCTTTTGGTGGCAGGATATCCAAATCAGGTAAATTGAGAAAGTAATGATTCAATATAGTAGCAATACTAGCTGAATCTTCAATCATATTTCCTTCCTGTATTATACTTTCTACCTTACTACTCTTATTTTTATATTTTAAATTAGAAACAAGTTTCCAAAACATTCTTGAATCATTTACCTTCTCGAATTTATTCAAGTAATATTTACTCTTTGCCATCCTAATATTTCTTTTACATTTATTTCTCCATTTTTTAAAACTTTTCCAATCATCTAAATTCTTAGTTTTTCTAGCTTTCTGCCATATTCTATTTCTTACCCTTAACTCTTTTTTTATTTTATCTGAAATCCATGGGTCTTCTTTATTTTTCCTCCTTTTCTGTACCATTGGAGCATGTTTATTTATCACAGTTAATAAGGATTCACTAAATTCTTGTATAGCTAAATTGATATCCGGAATCAAATATACTCTATTCCAATTTTGATCCCTAAGCGAATCTTTAAACTGGATCTCATTAAATCTTTTATAATCCCTTTCCCATTTTATATTCTCTTTTGGAACTGGAAAAACCTGATTTATTATTTTACATATAATGGGATTATGCTCCCCAAGATTTATAGGCAAAACATCCCAAGACTCTATATCCAATTCCTGGGAAACAAATATAAGACCTAAAATAGTTCCCTGATTATTCAAATGCGTAGTTCTTGTTGGTTTGTCAATTAATTGTTTTAATCCCAAACATTCAAAACTCTTTTTTAACCTAATGCCCCTTGCCTGTTTCCAATCAGCATTAAAGTCACCAGTAAAGACTACCCTTTTATCCTTTACTTTGTCCAGGAGAAAATCTGCAAATAAATCAAAATATTTACGTTTTGTTTTTGGGGGAGCGTAAAACACTCCCACAATCAGTTTAATTTTGAGCAATTCTATTACTAAACAGTCTATTCCTTCATAACACTCTGCTACTAGCACCTTATAGGGACCAAGATTATCTTTCAAGCATAACATTACCCCTCCACCCCTCATTTTCCTATCTGTTCTTTCCAGTCTGTACCCCTTTAAATTGATTTCATCATTCCCAATGCCCAAATGTAGCCATGTTTCTGATATAGCAATTATATCATATTCTTTATCTGATACCCAAGCTCTAAAGTCATCCATTTTATGTACAACACTTCTTGCATTCTCATGGTAAAAAGTAACAATACCTCCCTTCTTTGGGCCCGGATTAGCCTCTATATCTCCACTTTGCATCAATAAAAGTATGCAAAGCAAGCTCCCAACACCTATATTATTTATTCTATTCTTAATCTGTACTACACTTGCTTGCTTTATATGTCTATGTTTTTCATTAGCAAAATGATTCCTTCTTACATGAAAATTATTTATTTCAGGATAAAATCCCAACCCCAAAGTAACAAATCCCATGCCCTTACTAACACTGTTGCAATCCTTTTTTTGCCCATTAAAATTAACCACACATACTCCCCACAATATCCAACCACCCACACCCAAATACATATATAGTCTCATAGTAGAGCTTCTGAACTTAAATTAAATTTAAAATTTTCTTACCCCGAGTGGGCTCCATGCACTCATAACCCTTCGTGCTTTCTTGACAGCGTGGCTTTTCAAGGGCTCAAATCCTTCCTCCCTGAGTGACCTCACAGGACACTCCCCAAACCCACCTACGTGCACTGCAGTTTGAAAAATCAGCTGTCCCACAGAAAAGAACAAGAGTCTCTCACACTAGTTGTCTTTCCAGTCTCAGTGGCAGGAATCACTTCGGCAGGTTGATAGCAGGCAGTGTTTAAAGTGCTGGTGAAATGCTAATAAAGCTGCTTGCGAGGAGAAAAAGGAGAAGAGAAATGAGGACAAAAAGACAGTCATGGTAAAGAGGGATATGTTGACATGGACTGCATCTTTTAACATATTGACAATGATTGTATTAGATAAGGAAATGGAAGAGGTTAGGAGACTTATCAAGTACCAAGATTATATTCTGAAGGCGTATTATCCCTTTGAGGGGATGCCTGGTGCATTTACAATGAGAAGTTTAGGAAGAAGGTGTCAGCAGATCCTTCAATAAAATGGTGTAAAATGCAAATATTTTTGTGTTTGGAGCAGATGTGTCCAATGCAGCCCCTTCTTGGGCTGTGGACTGACAGCAGGTTGCCAGTCTTGCAGTTCAGCACTGATGGGAAGAGCAAGGGAGGGGGATCAGCAAAAGGGGATGGCAGTTGGACTTCTGGTGATATCACTGTTGGAGTCGCAGCACTGAATCTAATGCTCCAGCTTTAACCCTCCTAAAAGCTCCACAATTGCGGCTGTTCCACAATGAAACCACTACAACAGGTATTAGGGAGCATACAGCAGCTGATGGGAGGTAGAAAGAAGAAATATTCCAGCATACAGCCACCAGATTCCATGGAATTGTTAGCTCCAGATCAGTCAGACTTGGGCCTAGTAACTTTGATGGCAGAGGCAGACCCATCCCATCCTACTCAAGCTCAACCGTTTAATGTGCCCATCCTGGCCGAACTCAAGGATTTCCATACGGTGGTCTGTACATTCTGCATGGAGTTTAAAAAGAAAATGGCAAAAATAGACCACAAAGTCACTGAATTGGAATCACACCATGCTGAATTAGACTCCTGGACTGACTGACTGGAAAGAGTCATCCTTCAACTTGTACAATCCAACCACGACCTCACTGAAAAGTGCAACAGTTTGGAGAACAGGTCAAGATGCTATCATCTGTACATAAGTAACCCCCCCACAAATGGGGTTCCCGAAAAGTCTTCCTTGAGCTTGCCTAAATGCTCACTGCCAGGCTGTTGTCCTGCTTTTAGCAGTTTAAATGTTATTGCCAGAGAGCGTCTGTATAGCCTCTGTGTATTGTCTCTCTAAGAGCTTTCTATATCGCAGGTATAATTAACCTGAGAGGGGGGCTGAGTGCTTCTATGCTCGAGTCCTGCTCGGGCTGCCAGATAATCGCTCCATTTCTGCCATCGCTATTTGCGTAGAGGGAGCTCTGTTAGAAGATGTAACTGTTTGCTGATTATCTATTAGAATGGTAATGATATTGTAGTTTGTCTATCCTGCCTTCTTTGCAGCATGGACAGTTTTCGTTTATCTCCACCATCTTGGTCATGGACTGTGAAATGGGCCAATCAGTGCCTTTGGGGACTCTAAAGTGGAGCCTGTCCCCAGGGGTCTTGTGGGAGCAAAATTCTGTAGGAATTGTCATTTTGGAACTTTGGCGCCCAAATGGACCTGGAAGGGGAGTCCTTGTTGTGACTGACAGATCAGCCAACCAAACCTGTTGGATCAGAGGGAAATTCCCAAGCTGCCTGCAGAGAGGGGCAGAAGTGAGTTGGAGCTGGACGAGTGAGCAGCTCCAGCCCGAGGAGCCGCTTCCCCGTGGAGTAGTGTGGGGACTTGGCGGGAAGGCTGAGTCTGGCCTGCCTGCCTTCAGCTGTCCTGCATGAAGAGATTAGAGAAGCCTATTTTTGGACTGCATTTCTGAACCATTTCGTTGTGCTCCAATCAATGGGCATGATGAGCAGCTAGAGTCAGATCTGAGTTGGGAAGTGAAGGAGTAACAGCTTGAGATAGTTGAGCAGCTGTCCTGCATAGGTTTGTGTGGGAAAACTGTGAAAGGGCCAAATTTTGGCCTGCCTGCCTGCTGTCCCTATGAGGGAAATTAAAGTTTAGTCAGACCAAATTCTAATTGTGAGAGCGAGATAAGCCACAGAACTGTGACCAGGCTGTCAGCCTGAAGAAGACCAAAGATTTGCTGAATGCGATCGGTCTGTCAGAACTGCCAGCCACCTCTGAACTCCCAGAATGTGCAGAGACCCTGTAATTGTGACTGGAGAGCCATTTGCCTGGTACAGTGGAATTTCTTTACATGTAAATGTGCTGTGTGCTGTTAGTGGGTCGAGATTTGGTTCCCCACTGTGTGTTGGACTGTGTTCTGCTTGCTGGAGGCTGCATCCAGCTCCCACGGACTGAATCCGTATTCATCCCCATTGGGCCTGGGCCTTGTCACACTGGCCCAGCCAGACTGCCCGCTACACAGAGAAAGTCATCAACGAGAGACCTGCTTTGAACAGGAATGACACCTCAGTGATTCGTGTGGGTCCTGCTTCTCCAGGCACTCCAGCTCAACAACCTGCAGTCTTAGTTTCGTTTTGCCTGTGTCCTGTATTGGGTATCGTGAGTAAACATCAAGGTAGCTTCCTGCAACAACAGCTAAGTCTAAAGTGTTGTCACCTGATTGCCTTGTTGTCTTTTTTGTCATGAACTGAGCCCTCCAGCTCCAGATTACAAATAGTGTGTGTTGAGCATGTTGCTTTCTTCCATCACACTGCCCCAACCAGCTGCGATGCCAGCCTACACCGGGCAATGTTCCTGGCTAGCCCACCTCTTTTCTACCTGGGTGCCCAGAGTGTGTGACTGTGTAGGGACTCTGAAGTGCATGCATAACTGTCCGATTGATTTAGCCTTTAAGCCAATCAACCTGATTACGCCTCCTCCTTGTTCAAGTCCCCTGAATAAATCAAATCTCTTTTTGCATTTAACCTGACTGTGGTTCCAGTTTGTATTGAAAGCACTGTATGGTTGTGGTTTGCTGTGTCTAACCTTGTTTTACAGGGGGGTCTCCAGGGTCAAACTGGTGAAACCAGCCCTGGTGGTAAGTGCAAACAGTGTGAGTACTTGCATGGTGAATAAGGGTCATTGCAAAATTGATTACTGAATATTGTTTCGGCCACTAGAAGAGACAGAGGGGGGTTACAGTGTCCCAGAGGGTTGCGCTCAGGTTAGCTTGACCACTAATAACCCTGACCTCCGGGTGGAGGCACCCATTTCAGTACCCAGGCCCCTTAACCTGCTACTAGCCAAGCAGGCAGGGGTAGTAGCCCTTGGGATAGCGCCACCTAGGGGTTAAATCTTGGAAGCACTGCTGAGACTAGCGCCTTCTAGTGGCTGGGAGGACCAATGTCTAGTTGTGTGGGGAAATTTGGCACCAACTGGGTTCCTGCCTTTGATGAATCACGCAGAGTGTGTTCTCTGGGACTGTGCCCATCCCCTGTGAGGAAAAAGATTGGGAAACCTGGAGGATGCGTGTTGAATGGATGTTAAGTGATTGGCCAGCGACAGATGACCAGAAGAGGCAGGTAATTTTGGTGTCAGAGGGCCTGCTTTGCAGGTTGTGAGGAAACTTCAGGAGCAGGAAACCCCTGTACATGCCAAACAGTATTTAGATGCTTCAGGTACTGTATTTGACCCTGACTGAGATGTAAGGAAGTTGTGGCAAAAGTTTACCAATATGCAGCAACAGCCGAGGGAGTTGTTGTACACGTACCTTTTGAGGATGGAAGGAGTACTGCAGAAGATGGTAGCCCGAGGGGAGGTGACACCCTCAGGGGTGGATCAGATGCAGATGAGCCAGCTACTGACCTCAGTTGTGTACTCCAAGGCATAACTGTTTCAGCTGCAGATGCAACAGTGCCTTGTTAGTGCACCTGATTTCTGTTTACTGATGCAAGCGACTAGGAGAACTGAGAGGTCGTTGGAGATGGACCCAGTTATGGCTTTGAGACCCGCTATTTCAGCTGACCGTCAAGGAGGGGACCCAGTCTGAAGTTTCTAGTATGGGGACTGAAGCTAGTGGTGAAACTACAGTACTAAAGCTACTGTGGAAGACCATCTAAGGCTCCTAGAGGCTGAGTTTGCTCGATTGTGTGGGGTGCTGTTCAATGTGTTTCGCCACCTAGATTTCCCTGTCAAAAATATTCGATCTGCAGATCTAGCTCCACACTAAATGTTATAAAAAGCATATTGAGAAGGAAGAACAAAAAGGGTGCCCCTGTCCCATCCAGCCCCAAGTTAGCTGATAGGGAAGGGCCCCATTTTACATTGCTTAATGTTTTTTTTTTTTATTTAGTTGTTTAACCAGATATAGCACGCTAAGCTGAAAGCTTTTTTACAGGAGCGACCTGGGAGCACAAGAAGGTTAAGTGACTTGCTCAGGGTCACACAGTATGCAAGTGGAAGCTGTGGGATTCAAACCCAGGTCTGGTCTGCTGGATGTCACCAGATTTGCAGCTCAGAGCCTTAGACCACTGCGCTATACTGCCTCCTTAATGTACAAGAAGTTAGAACATGAATCAGTATTGTAATGTTTAGAGGGTGTTAATCATAATGGAATCAGTATCACATGTATGAAACATGCATAAGATTGTCATTATGGATATGGTATTGTGAAGTGTAGTGAATGTGTATAGTAAAGTGATAAGTTTCTGTTAACTAATGCATCAGATGTTATTTGCATAGCATGCTAATGTTATACATTGTCACAAACGCACTCAGCAGGTCAAGCCCTCTGCACCCACAGTGACAACCTCTGAGCACAATATTGTGAACAGGTAACAGACAGGGCAACCCTCCTGTCTGCTTGTGGGTCCGAATCACCTTTAGTCTCAAGTTCTAGGGGGATTCAAACTGTGAACCTTATGCTGGCATACCCAATGTACAGGCGCAGATAATCTTCTTTTCTGGGGGGATGCAAGATATCTTTCACCTAAGGGCACCTAACCAGGTATCCAAAATTAACTCTTAAAACTCTATAAAAGACCTTAGGTATATTCTTACCTTTTCCCAGTTTGGTACCATCAAGCTTTGAACAGTTTTTGTCAATATTAACCCTCTATATGTCACATGCAAAAATAACTTTGAAGGCACACCCAGGCAGTCTTTCAAAATAATATATTTACTAAAATGGATAAAAATATGTGTAACCCCCAACCCCTGCCTTATTTGCAAAATGACAGGTGGCATGCTGTTGAAGCTGACAGCAATACCTGGTGGGGACTGGGTTCGGGGAGGACTAGGTTACTTGGCACAGGGGGCCTAGGTTTGGCTACTCTGCACAGGGGCACCCAAGTAAATCCAAACACAGGAAGCAATAACTGTAATGTCAAAAACCAGGAACGGGATTCTAAAGTGTGTCTTTTATTCACATCCAAACTGAATCAACAAAGCATAGATGGACCCTCATGGGGCTACATTCCTGGTAATGCAGATTAGAGACACAGAACACTTCTTCACATTTCAGCCCTCAGGCTCTGAACCCACCAGGCACACAGCGCGGACTTGCATGCAGCTTTGGGTACACAGCCCGACTTGTACACTACTTGGGTTTTCCCCACTGGCCCGGCTCCCCCGACGGCCACTTGATCCATGGTCCATTGATAGGGAATGAACCAGTTTTCCTATTGGTGGCTCCCAAAACCACCTTAGAGCCTTCTGACTCCTAGAGGGAATTTTCCTTCCATCCCACGTCCTAGGTACTTCCCTCATCACTGGCCAAGTGCATGAGGCAAGTAGAAATCCACAGAGCAAATCCGTAGAGGTGGACCTGGTTACTAAAGATGGGGGGTCTCCCACCTCCAGCTCCCACAATCCATACCCGGCCATTTCTCTGGAAACTAAACAACTCTTTTGAAAGCTTGGCAATGTAGATTACTGGGTAGACATATGTCACATCTCCTCTACATGTCTTGACTTCCCCTATGTGCTGGACATGAAGATACTTTTACTTTTGGCTAAGCCTATTACTCTCAGCCTCCCACTACTTCAGTAGTCCAATCCCCACTTTTACACAGTTCAGGATGAAACATGGGCCCTTTAGAAAGAGCAGAACTCACCCTCCAGTTGCAGGTGCCCCACAGGCAAATCACAAAATCTTCTTGTACCCCACACACGTGGACAAAATAAGGCAGCTTCTTCACTAGCAGTAGCCAAGGGGTTGCCCCTGGAATAGCAGGCAAACCTTCCTGTCCCATCCCCTGAGGGATGGGGCACAGAGACCTGAATCAGCGGTCTCCACCACTAAAAAACAGCTTACTGTGTCTCTCTTTAGGTGGAAACACACACCTTTCCCTAAATGTAGCCCTATTTCAGGGCTGAGGCTCCAAGATCCTGAGCACAGAACTGCTGTGCTCCTCTCACAACAATCTCCAACTCCAACTGCTACAGACTGACTGTTCAAACCTCCCAACATTCTACTCTAACTCCCTTCTGCAGATTCCATTGTGGCTCATGCAGCTGCGATAGTTCTACGGTGATGTCATCCCTCAGTCTCAGCTGAGACTGAGAACAGAGTGAGACAGTGTGAAATCCATTTAACTGGAGTTTCACAAGCTGCCTTCCCTGCCTACCACTAGGTCTTACTGGGATTCTAGTAACCCCGGTTAACAAGGGGGTTACATATGTAAAATGTAAACACAGAACACTATATCAGAAAGCATACCATCACTTAAAAGAACAAGGTTAAAGTACAAAACATAAACTCCTACCACAATACAATTAGACTTTTTCTATCTACTGTATTACCTCTTTATAGTGCTTACGTTAGATCAGAGATCTTGTTTCTTAAGAATCCAAAAAGATATGGCCAAGTTCAAACAGAATACAGTTTAAAACTCTGTGTTTCCACACCCCTTCTATGATGTCATCTAGCTCCTCCTTTTAGAATATAAAAAATATACAAATAGGATGTCCTGTCAGGAGGTATATTAAATAAGGTGATATCAACAAAACTAATTTCCCAAATATGACTCCTTAATTAACATTTTCTCTGATCTTGAGCAGTTCCTGTTTTCCCAATGATCAAAGTTTTTTTTTTACAACTTTAGCACCATGGTGGTATAACATGTTTTTCCTCTAAGGCATCATAAAGGTTTGCGAGCCCTATATCCTGGCAGCTGGGTCAGTTCTAATTACAACAACAAAACAGGAGACCCTTAGATAAGTCTCTCTAGTCTTTTAATTGCCTCCTGGTTCTAGGTCACTTGTCACTTCACTGACCTGGGGGGAGCACCCATAGCACAGGATGTCTCATGTGAGACACTCACATACCACATTATATATTACAAATATCATAGAACAATCATAACCAGCTGGCCAAGTGCCACAGTCCTCCCCACCTAGATTGAATTTGGGGGCTCTATCCCTTGCATGTGATGAGCTTCCCAAATCAGTTCACTCCTCATACAGATGCAATAAGCCATCAGTGTTCTGATTGGTCACTCCAGCCCTATGTAAGATTGTCATGTCATACCCTTGTAAGGCAAGACTCCATCTTAATAGTCTACCATTAGTTTTTCCCATTTGGGTCAGCCAAACCAGGGGGTTGTGGTCAGTTTGTACCTCAAAATGCTGCCCATATAAGTATGGCTCTAACTTCTTTAGGGCCCACACTATGGCAAGACACTCTTTTTCCACAGTAGAGTAAGCCTGCTCCCTGGGAAGTAACTTTTTACTCAGGTACACTACAGGGTGATCTTTCCCTTGGTTGGATGTCTGGCTCAGTACTGCCCCAATATACATGTCTGAGGCATCAGTCTGGATTATAAAAGATCTGCTATAGTCAGGACTTGTCAATACAGGAGCACTGCACAGTGCCTCCTTCAGTCTGGTAAAGGCTTTTTCACAGGCTGGTTCCCAGGTAATTTTCTTAGGTATCTTTTTCTTTGCTAGGTCAGATAGGGGAGCAGCCAGAGCACTGTAATTGGGTACAAATTTCCTATAGTACCCTGCTGTCCCTAGAAAACTCCTGACCTGCTTCTGTGTTTCTGGCCTGGGCCATGCCTTGATCACCTCTATTTTTACTTGGTTAGGACGGAGCTGTCCCCAGCCTACAACATGCCCAAGGTATGCCATTTCAGCCATAGCGACCCTGGCACTTCTTATCTTTGACAGTGAGCCTGGGCCCTCTGTATCCTGCCCAGCACTTCCCTAAGGTGGGGCAGGTGTTCCTCCCAGCTGGCACTAAAGATGGCAATGTCATCCAGGTACGCTACGGTGTACTTCTCAGCACCATTTAACACCTGGTTAACCAACCTTTGGAAAGTGGCCTGGGCGTTCTTCATTCCAAAAGGCATTACTTTAAATTCAAATAAGCCTATCGGAGTGATAAAGGCTGACCTTTCCTTAGCTCTGTCTGTTAACTCTACCTGCCAATACCCCTTTGTCAGGTCAATAGTCGTAAGGTAGGTCGCCCCCCTCCAAACTTGTCCAGGAGTTTGTCTGTCCAGGGCATCTGGTGGGCGTCTGACTTCATGACTACATTCAGTGCACAATATTCCACACAGAAATGAGTAGAACCAACTGGCTTGGGCACAAGGACTGCGGGTGAGGCCCAGGAGCTGTGGGATCTCTGGATAACCCCTAAATCCAGCATTTCTTCCACTTCCCTCCTAATGTCCATTTGGACAGCCCCTGACAGTCTCTAAACTAGGGTCCCTAGCACTAGCATCAGGGCACTCAGGATCACTGTCATCCCTAAGCCTCTGACAATGGGTCACCCCTCCTTCTTTGGAGTAACCCTCCGTAGCTGTGCGGTTAACTGTTACTGGGCAAATTTCTACCCCCTTTTCATTAGTCTCCATATCAGGAGATGCAGGTTAGGGAACCAGCTTCCCAGTGATTTCCACAATGGCTTCTATGGGGTCCAGAGAACTACAGTTTTCCCTTGCCACTTGACTACAGGTAGCTAAACACACTATCTCCTGTTTGAGATTGTTGCCAAGGATGACATCAACTGCTAATATTTTGGCTACAGCCACCTATTGCACAGTTCCCCCAGTTTCACCCCAGTCTAGGAGTACACTAGCGAGGGGCAATGTTTTCTCCTCACCAGTAAAGTCTTGTACAGTTACAAATTCATTGGGTATAAGCTGACCAGGATCTACCAGATCCCCTTTTACCAGTGTCAGGGGTGCCCCTTTGTCTCTTAACCCTTGTGTCTGTACACCATTCACCGTGACTGGGTGCATGTGTTCCCTCATGTTCATAGGCATGCTTCCAGGGACACACAAACAACCCACTTCGTTTCTAGCCCCATTCTGCGTGTTGCTCTCCCTTTTGGGACACTTTCTGGCTATATGCCCAGTTTCTTTACAGACCCAACATTTGTTTCTTTTCTCAGAGAAATCTTTTCTCTGAAACCAGGAGCTAACTGGTTTCGGTGGAGGCAGTGAGGGTTTTAGCTGCCCTGAAGGGGCACTTTTCCCTTTCTGCACTGCCACGCCCACTCCATTCACTCTCAGAGCTGGTCTGTACTTGGCATAGCAGTCCAAGAGTTCAGCAGCCTCTTGCACTGTTTTGGGATCTCGGTCCTCCAGCCAGGATTTCAGCTCTGTTGGGCATGCCCCAAAACAGTGTTCTAACAAAATAGCATTTTCAATGTTATCTACTGAGTTTGCTTCAATTCCTTCCCATCAACATTTTAAAAACTGGCGTCATTTCGTGGCTAGCTCCTCGTAGCTCATATCAGGGCTTCTCCTGAGCTTACAGAATTTGGCTCTGTATGCTTCTGAAGTTAAATCAAACTTTTTTTAAAAGTGCTGCTTGAAGTTTGCTGTAATCATTACTGTCCTCATTGTCCATTTGACCCAATGCATTCTGAGCTTTCCCGGTAAGTAGCGGGGATAGCTGGAAGCTCCAGGACCCTCTAGGAATTTTAGTCTAAATAAAAACCTTTTCAAAGGAATTTAAAAAGGTATCCACATCCTCCTCCTCCTCCTCTTTAAATTCAGCTATCAATTTGGAATTCAATTTGTAACCCAGTCCTGTAGTTCCAGTTAAACCCAAGCCACTTACCTGCTCTGGTGCTGGTGGTTAGAGTCGTAACTTCTCCAGTTCATGTCACCTCTGGCACTCGTGCTCTTCACGGTCAGCCTCCCGCTGTTCTCACTCTGCCTCCCTCAGAACTCCAGCTCCATTCTGCCCAACTCAATCTGCAGCCTGATTGCTTCTGGCTCCAGAATGCTGGTGACCTTCCCCTGCTGCTGTGGCCCTTCACTGGCACTGGCCCTGATGTCATCCTTACTGGATCTGGACACTGCACTGGCCCCTCCACACTCAAGGTTTGGTCCTTTACAGTCACAGTCTGTGACGCAATGCTCTGGGCATCTGCTGCCATCAGGGCATCCATGAGGTTCTGCTTGGTGGCTCTTCCCTCATACAGGACTCCTCTGTCCTGGCACAACTGCCTCAAGTAGTCTGCAGTGTACCCGCTGTAGTTGGAAGCCATCTTCTTCCCTAACTACGGCTACTCTAATTTGCACTTTAGAAAAAAAAAAAAACAGAGGTAGGAACTTAACTGTAAGCAAAATGATATAGTTCTGTTTCCTCTTTTTAAAAACAAATCACTGCCTTATTTTGCAAGTGAACTGTACAGTATTAAGTGGACACACTGAACAGTTAAAGCTTGTGTTACCAATTGTATCTGCACTGCTGCCAACCAAATCTGTCACAAACGCACTCAGCAGGTCAGGCCCTCTGCTCCCACAGTGCCAACCTCTGAGCGCAATATTATTCAAGTCCCCTGAATTAATCAGATCTAACTCTTTTTGCATTTAACCTGACTGTGGTTCCAGTTTGAATTGAAAGCACTGTATGGCTGTGGTTTGTTATGTCTAACTATGTTTTACAGGGGTCTCCAGGGTCAAACTGGTGGAACCAGCCCTGGTGGTAAGTGCAACAGTGTGGGTACTTGCATGGGGAATAAGGATCATTGCAAAAGTGATTACTGTATAATGTTTTGGCCACTAGAAGGGACAGAGGGGGGCTTACAGTGGCTTGGAGTGCTGTGACCAGGTTAGCTTGACCACTAACAACCCTGACCTCTGGGTAGAGGCACCCATTTCAGTACCCAGGCCCCTAACCTGCTACTAGCCAAGCAGGCAGGGGTAGTAGCCCTTGGGATAGCACCATCTAGGGGTTAAACATATATGGAGTATCCAAGGATGAGGAGGCTAGAGACATGGGGGCACTCCTTGATGGCTGTTTGAGTGAACTCTTGCAACTCAACTCCAACTACCCCCTCGACACTGAGCGAGTGCATAGAGTGCTCACACCAATGCCTTGCGTGTCGATGAATGACCACGCTGCATTGTCATAAACTGTTTCAGCTTTCCCACTAAGCAACAAATCCTTCTCTGGGCATGGTTTCCTTAAAGCTTTAAAATACAAAAATAATATAATCTTTCTGGAGAATGACTATTCACCTGCCATAACAGCCCACAGAAGAGCTTATGCCTCAATCCTATGAATATTGAAATCCCAGCAACTAAAATTTCAAACACCTCATCCATTCTCATCCATCCTGCCTTACCATTATGTTTCCTGAAGGGCCAAAAACTTATTTCACACCAGAAGAAGCCACGAAAGAACTCAGTGACAGAGGTATCGACATCCTGGTTTTCCACAGAATGCCATCTCCATTTGCCTGCCAAGCCATCCGGGACACTGCGTGGGAGAAAGTACAGGCCAGGACAGACCAAAAGCAACAGGGACTCTCCACTCTAGCTGACGTCAAACAGCGTCTGCAAAGTTTCCAATGGACAGCTTCCCAATACCCTAACAATGACACAGGATGTTCACCAAATTGATCCAGACACGAGAGGAGCAGTGAATATGGATGCTCGTAGACTGGTAAATCTGGGAGTGGGGGGGTGGGAATCATTATGAACTTTCAAGGCTGTAAGTTCACCTTACATAATCACTGTATTACCTAGCCCTCTATATCCATAGCAACAGGAGGCAGTATAGTGCAGTGGTTTAAGGATCTGAGCTGGAGACCTGGGTTTGAATCCCACAGCCCCCACTTGCATACTGTGTGACCCTGAGCAAGTCATTTAACTTCTTTGTGCTCCCAGGTCGCACCTGTAAACAAGTTTTTCACTTAGTGTGTCTCTCCTGGTAAAAAAAAAAAACAGTAATTGCTTCATTCTTGGCCACATAGGAGGCTTCACCTAGGGAAAATTCAGCTTCAAGCTACCCCACATTTAACCATGCATTACGAAGCCACAAGGGCTATATTAGAAAAGAACCCCCATCCCCTGTTAGCACTTATGTTGACCACTCAGGCGCCCTCATGGATAAAACCTGGAAAAACAGATACACTAGTAGTGGGACAGTTCTTGCAGTCAACACTTCCTGATTAATTCAAACAGATACACTAGTAGAGGGTCAGTCCTTGCAGTCAGCACTTCCTGATTAAGTCAAACAGATACACTAGCAGAGGGACAGTACTTGCAGTCAACACTTCCTGATTAAGTCAAACAGATACACTAGCAGAGGGACAGTCCTTGCGGTCAACACTTCCTGATTAAGTTAGCATTATAATTCAACCTCATGGCCAGGGGAAGGAGTGACTGTAGTGCGGCTGTCGGCATCTGTGACTGGTCCTCACTTCTGGTGGACTTCCTCCGAGGTGCATTTACTGTCCACAGTATAAATAATACATGAGACATCAGTCCCCCATTAAATAGCAAGAGCTGGTTCCCATAGACTCCTTCTATACTCAACAAGAACGGGTGAGTCAGCTCATGGCTAAGTCAGACTAGCTTGGAAATATAAATGGTAGCCAACTCCACTCTCAGCAGATGCCATTTCACTATTTACTACACTGAGGCATGCAAGAAAACTAAACACAGCAGGCAGAGGCATGGAGTCAGGGCCTTCAGTGAGCACTTCCTATGGGAAGAGGGCAGTGAGCACTCCTTTAGGCCCTGACAAGCAACACTGCAACAGTAACAAGCGAAAAGTCAACGAACAATAGCCAGCCACATCTTTCAGTTTTTCAACAACTTTTTCTTAATTTTCTTTTTTTATTTTATTCTTTACAAAAGATCCTATATGAGCCAACATTTCACCTCAATAGGCTTCTTCAGAGATAGGATCTAATTTTAAATAATACATACATCATGCTTAGTGTTTTGAATTCAATAACATCAGTTTCTCACACTGACAACCTCAATTTTTACAACAAACATTTTTTTTAAATTATTATAAGTTCATGCTACAATGGTCATGTTGCCATACTCTATCATTCAATATCTAAAGTATAACAACTTATACTATTATTTATATATTAAAAAAAATGTTTAAATCAGTGATCCAATCAACCCCATGGCAGCCTTCACTGAGGAGAAGGGCTGTGTCTATCAACCCCCCGTGGCATCTCACTGTGTACCACAAACCTCTGTTATCAGCCAGGTCATATATTTGTTTGAATACCAGTTATTTACTATAATACATGCTTACTGTAACAGTTTATAACATAATGGATTTTTCTGGTGGGAAGCCCACATACAGTGCCTTTAGTATCTGCAATATTGAAAAGGTACTTTAGACAGTCTTGTGCAGGACTTGAGAATTCTCTTTGCTGTTTATATGAATTGAAAATGGATCATAGTAGGTGTAACCATTCCTGTATTTTAAATAAAAAACATTTACTTAAACACAAATAGCGCTGCTAACCTGTGTCCTCTAGGCTCAACAGCAGCTTTTCTTTCGCTTTGCTAGCTAGACTTTATTTTAATCTGTAACACAGTGTATCATTACTTAGGCTTCTTGCGCATAACTTTTTCAACATTCATAGTTCACACAAAATAAACGTAAAGTACAGGTCCTCGAACCTTACTAGCAGAGCGCTCCTCCGCATGTTTCATAGTAATTTTCCCTTCAGTCAGCCATTTCTCAATTTTCACAACTGTAGTTAAAAGGTTTAACAGTTAATACCACATATCTAGCAAAACAGTCTAAGTCATAATTCAAAACAAGCTTATCTAGATGAATTGCATATAACAAAAACGAATTGGCTTTTACAGGCTACATCACCCGCCTACAGGTTTTCAAACAAGGATTCTAGTAGCTACTTGCACTCTGCCTGCATAAAAGGTTCACATTCAGCTTGGGGTTAAATACTTTTAAATGTCTAAAGTGATTAAAATATTCTCTTATGTTTCAATACGTGCATGTCTAGCCAAGTTAGGGATGTAAAACACTTACAAGTTATTTCCAGCTGCGTCATGCGTTATCGGGTTTTCAAGTGTCTATTTAATTTGTAGCCAGCACTCTGCCTGCACAGAAAGTTGCATTCAGCTTCCTTTTAAACATTTTGTGTAACAACAATAAACAGACCTGTTCTAGACTGCAAACTTGCGGTTGACCGCTACTCATACACCATGTGTGATCCCACAGTTAACAGACAAAATGTATCACAGTATGGGAGGGGACCCAGCTGGCAATGATGGTTATTTCATCTTCTCTTCTCCGAACTATTGATGTCTTAGTTCAGGTAAGGAGGAAGGTGTATACCTCTCTTCTTCCTGTTCTTCTCAAGTGGCAGCAGACTGCCACAGGGGCCCATAGCCACGCTGTGAATTCCTCCCACAGTGAGCATTTATCAACTCCCATAAAGGAGAGCAACTTAGACTCTACTCACCTCATAAGCACCTTAGTTGGATTATTCTCCCACAAAGGACATGGAAGACTGAGGGCCCGCAAGGCATGCGGGGTCACCAGCAATGTTTACAGTTTCTCCTTATACTGTGTGCCCAGTTGGCATACCATGTTCTACCATATTATATATGTATTATTTGCTGCATTGTGTAAGTCACCTCATCTCTTCTAAATATTACCCTCCCTCCACTCATCACTTCTCTTCATCTCACTATCTCCTATCTCCTCTGTCTTGGGGAGCGGGGGGCTCGACCCATACAAACCAACTATATATACCACATCGGTTCCATGTCATAATAGTGATCAAGCAACAGCAATCACTATTATGGCGAGTGTGCATCACTGAAAAGTAATTTCAGTGATGCATACTGTCAGCACACTGAAAAACGGTGCCTGAGACCTACAAGTCTCATTTTTAATGCAGGGGGCTGTGCCCCCCACACCCCCTACTTATGGATTATCAACTCCAGGGGGTTGCATGTTGGGGGGAGAAACCTGAGGCAATACATGCCACCAGGTGGCAAAACAAAAACAAACCCACACCATGCCGGACCAGAACCCCATACCGCTTGCCTCCCTGGCTCAGCAGCTGCTCACTACAACCCCTCTCACATGCCATCCCCCCTTGTGTCTCTCCTCCCCCCCCCCCACGGGCGCACACACATGTATACGTGCAAGTTCCGGTCGCCCTCCTCCCTAGGTAACTGTGATCACAGTCATTGAGATTGAGTCGCCATTTTGCCAGGCACTCAATCTCGGTCACTATGGTCATGGACTACCTGCCGCATCCTACACAATGGTTACCATATCTAAGGTTATTTTTTTATAATGTCAATGGGATACACAGTCCCATTAAAAGTTATCACCTTATCCAACAACTCAAGAGGGACAAGCCAGATCCAGTGCTCCTCCAGAAGACCCACCACCCAGACTCGGAGCATGTGATGGGGATGGGGATTTTACCCATAAAGGACAGGACAAGAAGAAAAAATTACTCACCTTAGTAATGTTGTTTCTTCTAATGGAGTCTTGCTGTATTCTGACACATTGCAGTGATGTCCAACCTTTGAACTGCCCTGGAGATGAAAGAGTTAACTTTCCATGCCAGGCATGGAACACTGAGCTCGAGCTCGGTTGAGACTCTGTCTGTTGCTGTTTGAAGTCAAACCGTCAGATCTTTACGAGCTATACTCACTGGGTGTCCTGTGTGGAAACTGTAAACTTACACTAGCCAACTGGTTACTAAATTTAAACAGATTTGTTGGTCCCAAAACAAAGACTCAAGTCAGGAAACCCAAAAAATTAAACAAAACACAACACCCACACACCCAAACTAAAGGGGTGAGAAACTAAGGGGTGGGGGCACCTCCCAAGTGCCAACACTGCTACTGCCCACCCACATCCCAAAAACCAAGGTTCTGAGAGGGGAGGCAGGGGGGAGGTCAGAATACAGCAAGACTCCATTAGAAGAAACAACATTACTAAGGTGAGTAATTTTTTCTTCAAACAACATGAAGTCTTGCTGTATTCTGACATATTGCAGACTACCAAGCAGTACCTCCATGGAGAAGGGATAGAACCTACTTAGGAAATAGGCTCTGAAGCACTGCTGTGCCAAACCGAGCATCACTCCTAGCCTGGATATCCAGAGAGTAATACTTGGTAAAAGTGTGTACTGTTTTCCAGGTGGCTGCTTGACAAATCTCTAAGATAGGAATATCCCTGGCAGCAGCCAGGGATGCAGCTGTACCTCTGGTAGAGTGAGCTCTCAGGCCTGAGGTGGAGTCCTACCTAGTTTTCATAGCAAAATTGAATGCAGAGACAATCCACCTGGCAATAGATCTCTTAGTGGCAGGTTTTCCTTACCAACCTCACCATAAGTGAGGAACAGTTGGAGGAGTCAAACCTGTGACCCTTGGTGCGCTCTATGTAGTAGCTAGGGCCCTTTTCACATCAAACTGTGCAGCCTCCTTTCCCCAGAGGAGGAATGGTCAGTGAAGAAAACAGAGGCGAGACATAGACTGGTTAAGGTGGAAATCTGAAACCACCTTAGGCAAAACTTCCTATTGAGTCCTGAGGACCACCTTATCTGTATGGAAGAGATAAAATCAGGCTCCACTGACAGGGCCTGTAACTCACTTATCGTCTGGCAGAAGTGATGGCCAAGAAAACAGTTTCCCAAGTCAAGTACTTAAGCTCTGCTGAGGACAAAGGCTCAAAAGGGGGTTGCATAAGCTGAGCAATGCAAACATTAAGGTCCCAAGCAGGGGCAGGGGCCCTGAATGGAGGACTGGGATGAAGCAATCCCTTGAAAAATGTAGAAAATACAGGATGAGCTGAAAGGGAAGAGTGCTTGCCTGCTGAAAGGAATGCAGAGACAGCTGCCAGATGCACTCTTAGTGTAGCTGGTCTGAGTCCCAAGCTATTAAGATGAACCATATAGTCAAGGACTGTGGGCAGGCCAGCAGACTCTGGAGAAATATGCTTCCCAGAGCACCATATAGAAAATCTTTTCCACTTGGAGTTGTAAGTGTTTCTGGTGGAAGGCTTCCGAGAAACCTTTAGGATATCCATAACACCCTGAGAGAGGTGCAAATCAGCAAACTCTAACTCTTCAAGAGCCAGGCCTTGAGACTGAGCGATTTAAGATTCGGATACCAAACCCTTCCCTGAGCACATGTTAACAGGTTGTAATTCCTGGGAAGAGACAGGGGAAGGTGGACTGCTAAGGACAACAAGAGAGGGTACCAGGGCAGTCTGGCCCAGTCTGGAGCAATCAGAATCACCTTGCAGGGTTGAGACCTGATTTTGACTAACACCTTGAACAGGAAAGGTAAGGGGGGAAAAGCATACAGGAACATCCCTTCCCAATTGAGAACTAGGGCATCCAGGGGGACTGAGCCCAACACTGGGGGCCTGCAGCAAAAGAGAGGAAGTTGGTGATTGTCTGGGGCTGCAAAAAGATCTATCTGTGGGGTGCCCCATCTGGAGAAGATCACCTTCAAAACCAGGGGATCCAGGGACCATTTGTGATGGCCTTGAGATATCCTGCTGAGAGCATCTGCCAGGACATTGTCCTTGCCTGGGAGGTGTACTGCTGTAAGAGAGGTGTTCAGTGAATAGGCCAGAGACCATAACTTCATTGCCTCTGTGCACAAGGCCGTAGACCAAGTGCCCCCTTGCTTGTTGATATACCACATTGTGGTGGTATTGTCTGTTCTGATCTGAACTACTTTGTTCTGAACAGACTTGGAAAAAACTTGAAGTGCTAGAAACACTGCTCTGAGTTCTAATAGATTGATGTGAAGCAGATTCCTGAGGAGACCACAACCCTTGGGTGGTTAGGTCTCCCAAGTGGGCTCCCCAACCTAAGAGGGAGGCATCTGTAGTAAGGATTAGAGAATGAGACTGAGTGACAAAGGAACTCCCTGTCTTAGATTGTCCTGATCCAGCCACCACTGCAATGCCGGATCAGGGTTCGAGTCACTGGAATTAGTTTGGTCAGAGGTGCCTTTCTGAGACAGAAGGCTCTCAAGTGGAACTGAATATCCCTCATTTGAAATCTTGCTCCCTGCACCACTGCTGTAGAGGCAGCCATGTGTCCCAGGAGCTGCAGAAAATACCTTGCTGGTCGAGACACCTGGAGGGTGAATGAAGAGGCCAGTGAGATAAGGGTCTTTGCCCTGTCCAGGGGAAGGAAGGCTATTGCTTTTACTGTATCCAGCTCTGCCCCTATGAAGGTGAGGAGCTGCACAGGCTCTAGAACTGACTTTGAAAGATTCAGAAAGAAACCTAGAGAAGTGAGCAGTTGCTGAGTTATCTGTAAGTGTAACTTAACTTGGTCTGGAGACTGGCCTACTATGAGCCAGTCATCCAGGTATGGAAAGATGGAGATCCTTTTTCTCCTTAGGAAGGCAACTACTACTGCCAGGCATTTTGTGAACACCCTTGGAGCAGAAGTTAGGCCGAAGGGCATTGCTCTGAACTGGTAATGGCCTGAGAGCAGCTCGAACCTGAGGTACTTTCGGTGGGAGCTTCTGATGAGAATATGGAAATAGGCATCCTTGAGGTCCAGCGAGACTAGCCAGTCCCCTGGCCTGAGAGAGGATAGAATTATTCCCAGAGTCACCATTTTGAACTTTGGCTTTAAAAGGTGCTTGTTTAAATATCTGAGATCCAGGATGGGCCGCCATTCTCCTGTCTTTTTTGGGGTTAGGAAGTACCTGGAGTACAATCCTTTCCCTTTGTGTAGGGGTGGGACCCTCTCTATCGCTCTGATAGTCAAGAGGGAAGAGACCTCTGCCTCTAGGGCAAGTGCCTCTGAAGGATTTGCAGGTGGAAAGGATCTGGTTCTCATCTTTGGAAATTTTTTGAAGCTGAGAACCAGTCCCTGGCTTACTACTTCTAGGACCCATTTGTCTGATGTTAAAGACATCCAGTCCTGGACAAAGTAAGCCAGCCTGCCCCCTACCGGTGGTGGAGAATCGGCCCTGG
Organism: Neoceratodus forsteri; assembly: GCA_016271365.2. Lineage (NCBI taxonomy): Eukaryota > Metazoa > Chordata > Ceratodontiformes > Ceratodontidae > Neoceratodus > Neoceratodus forsteri. Next base: position 1,394,685,588 of record CM028131.1, on the reverse strand, counting down.
CAAACCCATCAGGGTGCCTGTTTGGCAGGGGCTTTAGGCTGAGGGGTGGAAGCAGGCCTGCTTGTACCCGTCTGCCTCTCCCTCTGAAAACCCCTATGAGCATAAGCAGAAGAGGAGGCCTGGGCTTGGTGAAGGCCTATGAAGGCCTGCCCCTACCCTAGAATGCTGCCTCTGGGGTGGCTTGCCTTTCCTTGGCCTGAGCACTCTATAGGTGGTCCTGTATTCATCCATTTTCTTCATGTAGTTCTCTGTTTGCTCCCAAACAGAGAATTACCCACAACAGGAAAATCCACAGCCTTAGTCTGGGTATCCTGAGACAGGCTAGTACATCTGAGCCAAGCCATCCTACGAAGGGCCATAGATGTAGCCATGACTCTAGATGAAACATCACTGGAGTCCACTGCAGCATGGAAGTGTACCTTGGATGCCTCAATACCATCCACAGCCACCTGCTCCAGCTCCTTGGCAAGCTGGCCAGGGACCTGTTTAGCTAAAGCCATTATAGTGTCCCATCTAGATTTCTAATATCTAGCTGTATAGGCCATATAATTAGCCTGCCTGAGTCCCAAGGATGCTGCCATGTACTGTTTCTTTGCCATGGCATCAGTCCTCCTGGAGTCCTTATCTGGGGGGTGTGAAGCCAAGGGTATATTTGCCTTATCACAGGCAGCAGCCTGCACTACTAACATGGCTGCATTGCTGGGTGGGAACTCCGTGTCTGAGCCTGAGAGAGTATACCTCTTGTCCATTCTCTTGTCCACAGGAGGTATAGAATTAGGAGTCTTTACAATTTTCATTGTCTGTTTCCCAAAGGACTTATGAAGGGGAACAGACAGCCTCCTGGACTCTGGGATAGCCATCATTTCAACATAGTCAAGCTCCTCCTGGTCGTCCACAGCTTTTTCCATAGGAAGCTGAAGAGTTTCAGCCACTTTTTTGTAGAACATAAAATGGGAAGGGGACTCAGAAAGCCTAGGAGGAGAAACCCCTGAAAGTCTGTCTGGGGAGATGTCCGGGTCAATAGGCACATCCAGACTTTCGTAATCACCATCATTATCCTCATGCTCTCCTTTCTCCTCCTCCGGTTCATAAAAATCTTCTAAATTATAATCTGGAACCGGGGGAACTGACCGAACCGAGCCCCTTTCTGATGGTGCCAGTTCGGTCGGAACCGGGGTTAACGACTGAACAATCCTTATCGCTTTGGCTATTTCATCAGCGGTCGGAAAAAGAATTTGTGGATCCGCACCAGCTGATTTATCCCTTCTTTTTCTTTTAACCAGAACCGACTCCTCTGAGTCAGTTCTCCTTTTGCCAGTTTCGCCCCTGGTCCAGAGGCACTCCTTCTGGTTCGGTTGGAACCGAACGGGCTAACCATCGGGTCAGTGGACTTCTTGGCCTCCTTTCCCTGAGCCTACCAACTCTCTTTTCCAGGGTAGCTGCAGGAAAATTCTTGCAAATCTGGCAGTCTGAATCGAGGTGGTCAAACCCCAGACAATAAACACAGGTGGTGTGGGGGTCAGCCTTAGCAAAGGCTTCCCCACACACACTACAGTGTTGAAACCCAGTCGGTCCGGTTTTTCTTTTGGGTTTCTCAGACATGGCCAGTCCTAACAAAAACTTACCCTTTTTTCGGCAATCCACCAGGCAAGACACCCTTATCGGTTCCTGACCATGTTACGAGTCGTGAAAAAAAACGTAATGAAATCCAGTTTGTTTAGAACCGATAAGGACCGGTTACCACACTCTAAAAGTAGAATAGACTTTTTTTAACAATCTGATCGGTTCAAACTGAACCGATCCCACGTTTAAAAGTTCCACACAGAAGAACAAGAAAATAAACCTATCTAGTACTCACGATACCACAGACAGAGACTGAACCGACAGGTTACGGATTAAATTCGGTCGAAAACCGAGAAAAACGGTACTTTAACCGACAAACTTGAACCGAGCAAAGGAGAAATCTCCGGAGTGACTGTTCAGTGAGGCGGAGTAAAGAATCTGACGGTTTGACTTCAAACAGCAGCAGACAGAGTCTCAACCGAGCTCGAGCTCAGCGTTCCATGCCTGGCATGGAAAGTTAACTCTTTCATCTCCGGGGCAGTTCAAAGATTGGACATCACTGCAATATGTCAGAATACAGCAAGACTTCATGTTGTTTGAATGTCCTTTGGCTGTGTAGGGTAAAATAAAGATGCTAGCATTACAGTATGTAAACTTTGTGTTAAATGTTGAAATGTTCTATGGTGTTAAATATTGCAGTTTGTTTGTTTTGCTGCACAGCAATTGTTCTAAACAGTAACTGTTTCAAATTAGTACTTATTCTTAAGTCCTTGTTTGTAAATGCCCCCTCCCCCCAACTGGCCATCTGGGGATTGTGTTGTTTGAGGTAGTTATGTTTGTCTGCCCCTGCAAAAAAAGGCTTAAATGGCTGTTTTCCCCCCAGTCCACTAGCCTGGTGCACACCCAGGTTTAAAGGAAAGCTGTCATTATATTAATCCTCCACCACAGAAAGCTCCCCCCCCCACCGATTAAGCTTTTCACACGGTAGAAAAACATTTTTTGCTGATGTTTTCTTGTTTACAGGGAGAAAAGAATAATGACTGGAGCGACGACTAAGGACCAGTTTCTGTTTTACAGAAAAAAACATTTGGGCACACTGGGGTGGGCTCCCAGTGTGCCACATGACTGAGCGGTGTACATAATGCCAACATGGGGACTGGGCACCCGATGTTGGTGGCGGTGGTTTGGGGGGAGAAAAAAAATGTAGGCACACTGGGGTGGGCTCCCAGTGTGCCACATGAGTTTGGGGGGCACAGAATGCCATGGAGCAGGCGGTGGCTGACAGAGGGATTGGGTACCCCGATGGTGGCATACAAAACTAAAAACTTCAGGCACACTGGGGTGGGCTCCCAGTGTGCCACATGAGTGTGGGGGGGGCCATAGAATGCTGCAGAGCTGGTGGCAGTGATGCAAGTGCGCATATGTGGCAATCGCACATATGCAGTTGAGGCAAATGTCATTTTGCCATACACGGTGCTGCCAGCAGAACTGTGCATGCACGTGAGTCACGCATGCACAGTTCATGCCATGGAATGTGGAAGTAACAGCAAAAATAGTGCAGCTGTTATTCCACAATGGCTGATTGTGGCAGAGGGTTTTAAGTTCCATTGGGCTATCGGAAGAATACTTCCAAAATTCCAATACAAGGTTCCACGATCAGCCATTTTTAGAGCTACAGAGTGATTGCAAAATGGCTATAGGCTCCGCCCACAGACCAAAAAAGGCTTAAATGACCATGTTCCCCCAGTCCACTAGCCTGGTGTGTACCCAGGTTTAATGACTGGAAAAGAAGACGGAAACTGGCTTTTATTTTCAGTTGTCTTTTATATTTCATCAGTGTGAGTGTCTCTTTAAATGTTAAAAAGTAAGTTACACTACACTGAGAGCTGCAGATTGCATTCCTGAGGGACAAAGGTTATAAAAAGACACAAAGTTATTATAAAAGGCTCATGTAAAACAATTGGTTAGAAAGTATACTTATGACATGGAAAGATAAAGGTAGTGAAGTCTTGGTCAGTCAGTATCACCTGACAATCCCCAGTAACCACACACTATGTTGTGGGTTACTGCTTACTTATATTAGTACTCTGAGAAGCCTCAACAGCTTAAGTATTACACAAACACTTTGAAAAGCAGGAAGAGAAATACACTCACAACCCACAGCAGTTCCACTTTCTCTGAGGTTTGAGGTATGTTATGGTTTGCTAGAAAGTCCCTTAACAAAGTTAAACAGTTATATAACCCCCCTACAAATTGAGGTTTACAAAAATGTCTTCCTGGGCTGCCTAATGCCCACTGTCAGGATAGTGTCCTGTGTCTGCAGTAGATGTATGTGTCTGCATGAGAGTGCTATAGAAAGCCTCCATGCCTGTCTCTTTAAGAGAGACAATATGCTGTGTTAAAAATTAGTCTGGGCTGGGTCTGAGTAGTTTAGGCTCGAGACTGGCCAGGCAAGTGGTATTTCTGCTCCATTCTGCAGTTGCTATATGTACAGATGGAGCTCTGTTAGGAACTGTATTTACTGTTTATCTGCCTTATTAATAATAGTATAGAAGTTTGTTTACCCCTGCCTTCTCTTGCAGCTTGCACTTTTTGCATGAGAACCACCTTTTTGGTTCTGGACTGCCGGAGTTGAACCAATCAAGTCTCAGGGGACCTAAAAAGGAGACTGTCCCTAGAGGTCTTGTGGGGTTGAATTTCTGTAGGAATTGTAGTTTTTAAGGTTTGGCACCTAAATTTATTTATTTATTTAGCTTTTGTTTACCGGGTAAGTACACTAGACAAGTAGTATGCCTATTTTCAGGAACGACCCGGGAGAGCACAAAACATACAGTATACATACATGGCAACATTGGAGAAACAGCATGATACAGTAAAAAACAGCTATAACAATGCTTGTATAAAGGCAGAGATACTGCCACACATAGTACAAATTGTTACAGGACATAGATAGACATTAGAATCACTGAATACATATTTCATAGACCATCATGGACTCAGAGTGGACAATAGTGGACTGCAGAGTATTACATTACAGAGACTAGGAGCAGTCACATCTTGTCGTTTGTTTTAGGTGGGACCACAGGGGAGGCGAAAGGTCCCATGGGAAGGGCAGAGCAACCAGAGTCCAGAATGGAGTTCCAGAGCCTAGGCACAAACAGCAAAGTCACGATCCCCATAAGGGTCAGTAGGGGAACTTTAAGCAACTTCGGCGATCTGTGACCTGAGCTGGTAGGGGATGGCGTCCAGTTTTGGGAGGAGATCGCCAGTCCTGACGGTATGCCCGTGGCAAGCACTTTCCTGGTGAAGTTTCCTACACCAAGGATCAGGAATTCCATGAGGGGAGCCAGTTGAGTTTGTCATAGAGCTCACTTGGTGGGTGAGTTTGGAGCAGCAAGTGCAAACCGACAGATATCATTATATGCCATGTTCCACCGATTAAGATGGATTTGAGGTGACCTGGCAAACAGGTGGTATCCATAACTAAGGGAAGGGAGAAGCACTCCCCTCGCAAGTGCCAGCCTCGCTCCCGGAATCAGGTTGTATTTGGCCCTGTAGGCAAGGCCAAGCTTACACCTGCTGGCTCTGCAGATGTTTTGGATATGGCTTCCCATGTCAAGTTGTGGGTCGAGGGTGACCCCAAGATATTTAATTGAGCTCACTGTTGGCAACAGGGGGCCTCCATCACAAGCTATTTTAAGCATAGCTGATGGGGCTTTTAACTTGTCCATGGAACCAAAGAGCATGGCCTGAGTTTTGTTAGGATTCAATACCAGTCTATGGTTGGTAATCCAGGCCGAGACTCTGCTGAAGTCTTCAGATAGGCAATGGTTAAGGTCAGCAGCATTACGAGCATGGGCCACTAGCACAAGGTCATCTGCATAAAGCGTGACTTGGCAACGAGAGGTCACCCGTGGGAGTTGATTAATAAAAAGTGAGAATAGGAGAGGTCCAAGTACCGATTCCTGGGGAACTCCCATGGTCACAGCCCTAGGCTCTGAGAGGACCTTGTTAAAGCAGGTGCGCTGCTTTCTACCCGTTAGGTAGCCCATCATCCAACTCAGGGCATGCGGAGAGAACCCGAGAGCCCAAATGGACCTGGAGGAGGAGCCCTTGCTGTGACAAACAGTTCCCACAGCCAACCAAACCTTTTGGATCTCAGAGGAAATCCCCAGAACTGCCTGCAGCAGAGTCAGTTGTGAGCTGGAGTTTGGAGAGTGAACAGCTTGAGCCATCGAGCAGCTGCTATTGTGTAGGAGTACAGGAGAATCGGCAGAAAGGATGCACTGGCCTGCCCATCACATCTTCCAGAGAGAAATCCTGTGAATGTGAAAGCTGGACTTAAAGCTAATTCCTTTGTTTGAGATCTGAAGCCTGAAGAGAAAGTAAATGATCATTGCCTGAATTTGGGACTGAAGACTTGCTCCAGAAGCAATCGGCCTGCCAGATACTGAAGTGAGTCACGGATTGAGAGGTTTATGCAGAACATCTGCTAAATTGCAACCGGACTTTACCCAAAATGTGACTAAGAGTTGTGTTGCTTATAAGTGGTCTGAATGTGCTGTGTGGGTCGCGATTTGGTTCCCCACCTTCAAGTGTGTTATGCTAGCTGGAAGCTGCTCTAGCACTTGCAGGGACTAAATCCAAACTGCCTGCTCTGGTCTGGGCCCTGCCATCTCAGCCTAGACTGCTGCTCCCGTCGCAGAGACATTTTCTGACAAAAGACCTGCTTGGGGATTCAGCACCCTGCGCAACACCACTGAACAGGTAGAGACCACCTCAGTGAGTCATGTGAGCCCTGCTTCCCCTGGCAAACCAGAACACCATCCAGAGGTCTTCATCTTGTCAGTCCTGCCTCCTGGTCTGGATAGCGTGAGTACCAAACAGGACAGCACCCTGCAACAAAGCTGCAATCATTGTGTGTCATCTGATGTATTTGTTTGGGTTTATTACAATGAACTGAGCCATCTGGCTTTGGATTACAAATTTATAGGTTGATGTGCATGTTAACTGTTTCTTTCCTAAGGGTCCCAACAACAACTGCAACACCGGCCTACCCCGGGTATCGCTTCAGGCTAGCCTGCTTACAACTGGGTACTTAGAGTTGTGTGACTCTATACAAGGGACTCTTTGTGCATGCATTTTCAGCCTGAAATAATCAGATCTATAAATCATCTGCTAGATTCATGCCCCACCCCTGTTCACATTCCCCTGAATAAATCAGATTGTGTTGTTTTTGCATTTAATCTGGCTAGCGTGTACCTTTTTGGTGGGGGTATTGTACTGCCATTGAACTGTTGCATTACAGGTCTTATTTTATAGGGGTCTTCAGGGCAGCTGCAGATGATCCAGCCATGGTGGTAAATGAAAGGGGTGTGAGCAAGTCAATACTGCCATATGGTATGTGTGAAAGTTTTGCTGCTATACTGTTTAGGCTACTGGAGGGGTTGGTGGAGGGGTTATAGCATCCCGGAGAGCTATGCCAACAGCTAGTTATGCTACCCCAGAAGCATTCCTCTGGTTGGAGACACCCGTTCAATGAGCTCAGGCCCCCTCAACCTGCACATAGTCAAACAGGCAGGGCTTACATTTTTGGAGGCACTGCTTGGGATCAGTGCCCCTAGTGGTCAAAATAAAGAATTACTGTGAAAAGTTTAATGGGTACCACAGTAGAAATGGCTGTGCATCAGTTGGTGGGATTGTGTACAGGGCATGAGATTGACCCCCACAATGCCTTGTTAATACTGGATATACCCCTGGGCACTAGTAAAGACACTGTGGAAGGAGCACTTTCAAAAATTGAATGTTTGGGAAAAGCTGTGGTGGTAAGCCGACATGCCGACTTGACTGCCCAGATCTTAATGGCCTTAGTGGAGTGTAGCAACCTCATGGACAGCACTAAGGTGGCACAGACTGTTGCTGCTGAGGGGTCCCCAGCCACCTGGAGGGTGGTGACTAAAGATAGTAAGGACCCCTTAGAGAATGAGCCCCCAGCCTTATCTGAGACCTTTGAGGAAAAGTTTGCCAAACTGGAGGAAGGTAAAACCATAGAGGACTTTAAAAAGTTATTCATGCCACCTGGGGGTGTTTCTTCCCCGCTACCCACACCAGCCCCAGCACCTGTCCCTTCACCAGTTCCCATGCCCACACCAGTACCAGCATTCACTCCTGTGCTCGCAGTTAGCCACGACTCATACCGCAGACTGAGAATGTTTTCAGGCACTCTCCCCCCCCCAAGGGGAGGATGACTGGGAGACCTGGATAGACTATGTTTCCCCCTTGGTACTCAAGTGGCAGCATGCAGAGAAATGAAAAAGGATCATGGAAAGTTTAAGGGGCCCGCTTTGGAAGTGGTCAGGTTCCTGAGGTCCACAAACCCTGATGCGGCAGCTCAAAAGTACTTGTCTGCACTAGAGGGTGTTTTTGGTAGCCTTGAATCTGGACAGACTTTGATGCAGCAATTCAAAGGCACCAAATAGTGGAAAGGAGAATGTTTGTCCACGTATATTACTCGCTTGGAAAGGGCCCTACAGAGAGCTTACCGGAAGGGTGGGGTATCAGCCAGTGAACTGAACCATGTGAGATTGGATTGCATACTACAGTATGCCAAATATTCTAAATTTCACATTATCCAGCTAAAGCTCCAAGATAGGAGGGATAATCCACCTGATTATTGCGACCTGATAAAAGAACTCAGGGAGACAGAAGGTGAGAAAGGAGATTGGAATTCTTATGCAGTTGCAGCCCAAGTAGCCCCAGCGCAGAAAAGCTTTTCTGAATCAGAGACTGCTAAGGATATTCCACCTTGGGCCAAGCTATTGAGAGATGAGCTGCTGAGAGAAGTCAGAGAAATGGAAGTGGGTGCCTCTACGAAGGCTTCTCCCATGGACAAAGACCCTGGTCCCTCTCAGAACATGTCTGCTACGGGGATGGGGGTGCATGTTCAGGCGTCTTCTGCTGAGGACAACTCAAAAACTGAAACTAGTGAATTGATTGCTGCAATAAAGGAACTACTGAGCCATACTGCATCACCTTCAACACCCCAGGCAGAGGTCGAACTATGATTTTCTGTTGTTAGTGTCTCAGCTCCAGCCCCAAATGTGTACTGTGCCAGACCTTCTAACTGTGAATGAAGACCAATTCCTGATGTAGTGTTTCAGCCAAGACGGACTCATGAACCTGTAATTTGTCACAATTGTGGAAAGGATGGGCATATAAAGAAAGAATGCCGGTATCAAAAGGATTTAGAAAAGGTGGTAAACAGACTCCAAGGGGAGCTCTGAAAAGCAAACCAAATGCAGAGGGGGTTCAGGAAATCCAAATTCCAATTTCTCTGTGGCTAGATTGTCCATCCATGTTCCTCCCAAAGTCCCTTCAGACTGGTCTAGAGTGGTGGGCCCTTCCATGGACACTACTGTACATATAGACGGGATTCCGGCCCAAGCAGTTTTAGACAGTGGGTCTCAAGTCACAATAATTTTCCAAAACTGGTACAAGCAGCATTTATCTGACCATTCATTACAACCCCTTGATGGACTGCATGTGTGGGGGTTAAGTGAACTGTTGTACCCTTATCTTGGCTATTTAAAGGTGTAGCTTTCTTTTCCATCTTCTGTAGCTGGTGTGGGAGATGCTGTGGAGATGCTAGGCCTGGTCTACCATTTCACTGGACTTTATGATGGTATCCCTGTACTGACTGGCACCAGTGCATACATGTTTGGGCACCTGGCCCAGCTATGTGAAGAAAGACAGAAGAGAAGGACAGGAAAAGCCCTGCAAGTTCATGTCCTGATCCAAAAGGCCTACGAGAAGCACCTGTGCCCTGAGCAAGGTGATCAAGATGAGCCTGTGGGGATGGTTTGGAAGAAGGATCCTGCCACTATTACGTTACCTCCCAATGCAGAATGTAGTATTAGTGGTGAAGTATAGCTACGGAAAGATGTCACTAACAACATTTTGTTGCTGGTTGCCCCAGATGAGGGAAAATCACCCGAAGGACTGCTGATTAAAACCAGTGTGCTTCCAGCCTGGGATCATGCTTATGCCCAACGAGTGGTGGTATGAATACAAAATGTTATAGACCGAGACATCGCGGTACACAGAGGATGCACCCTGGCTAAAGCCTATTGTGCCGACACTGTTGTGCTCCCATCCCAGTGCAGAGTTAAAAAAAAGGATGTGAGGTATTGCCTGATATGTTTGATTTTGGGTCTCCGCCTCTTCCCAGCAGCTGGAGAACCAGGATCAGTAACAAACTGGCCCAGAGAACCAAAGTATTCTCCCTCAAGAAATAGGATGTTGGTTGTGTCACGGGTGCTGAACACCACATTCACTTGCATGACAGGAGACCCTTCAGAGAGAGATCTAGATGCTTAGCTCCTGCCAACATAGACGATGTCCGATGTCACCTACAAGAGACGTTAGCGGCTGGCATCATACAAGAGTCACACAGCCCATATGCTTCCCGAATTGTTGTGGTACAGAAAAAGAATGGCTCTGTTTGCATGTGTGTTGATTACAAGATCCTCAACAAAAGAACTGTGCCTGATCAGTATACAATACCACATATACAGGATGCCCTCGACTGTCTAAATGGGAGTAAATGGTTTTCTGTTCTCGCCCTCCAAAGCGGATACTATCAGATCCCAATGGCTCCTGAGGACAGGAAAAAACTGCATTAATTTGTCCCTTGGGCTTCTATGAGTTCCTCTGCATGCCCCAAGGCACATCAGGTGCACCAGCAACATTCCAGCGACCAATGGAGCATGTAGTGGGAGATATGAATCTTTTGGAATGTCTTGTCTACCTTGATGATGTCATAGTTTTTGGGAAAACTCTCGAGGAGCATGAGGCTCGCTTATTCAAAGTACTGGACAGACTTGAAGGGTTTGGTTTTAATTTATCCATTGACAAATGCCAGTTTTTCCAGAGTTCTGTCAAGTACGTGGGTCATATTGTGTCGTCAGAAGGCATACAAACCAATTCCAGGAAGGTGGAAGCCTTAACCAGCTGGCCAAAGCCCAACAACTTGAAAGAACTCCAGAGGTTTCTTGGATTCTGCAGCTATTATCGCCAATTTGTCAAAGACATACCAAGGTGATCCGCACCCTACTAAACTTAACTCAAGGGTATCCGCCTAAGCACAAGAGGTTTAAGAAGGGCACTGACAAAGATGCTGAGAAGATTTATTTCAAACCAACTAAGCCGCATAGGCAGAGATGGACTCCCGATTGAGGCATTGCTTTTAAAGAAATAATTTACAGACTGACCCATGCTCCCATACTTGCTTATGCTGATCTATCCAAGCCTTATGTGTTACATACAGATGCCAGTTTGAGGGGTCTCGGAGCAGTACTCTATCAAGAACACCTGGAAGGACTGCATCCTGTCGCTTTTGCTAGCAGAAGTCTGACATCTTCAGAGAAAAACTATTCAGTGCACAAATTCGAATTTCTCACTCTCAAGTGGGCCATAGTTGACCAATTTCATGAATACTTGTATGGTGCTAAAATCTTGGTTAAAATCTATAATAATCCATTAATATGTGTCCAAACCACCACTAAACTAGATGCTACTGGACACAGATGGCTTTCTGCTCTAGCAACCTATGATTATGTGGTGGAGTACCAACCAGGCCTAAACCACATAGATGCCGATTGATGCTCTTTCACAAAGACCTTCTTCTGATCAACAGTGGGTCCATATCCCTAAGCAATTTGTAAAAGCACTATGCCACAAGTTTGACCCAGAAAAAACCTTGTCCTCTGAAACAGTGAACTGTCTGGCAGATTGTTTGGGACCTCCAGAAACATGCCTACCATTTACCCACTGTAACTTTGCAGTTTTAGACTTGAGTTCTTTACCACAGCTAACTCCAGCTGATATCCGCAAATAACAGTACTATGATCCGATAATCAGGCCAGTGGTTAGTGCTTTATAGAAAGAGTAAGATATCTCAAAAATGCAGTCCGCAAACCTAAAATTGCTTTGCTTCTTCAGGAGGGGAGCAAGCTCAAGCTTCAAGATCAATTATTGTACCAAGAGCTTACTGACAGCCAATGTGAAATTGTAAGAAAACAGCTAGTATTGCCAGCTAAATTCAAAAATATTATCCTGAAAGCCTTGCACGACCAAATGGGACATCGGGGTAGTGAGAGAACCCTTGATCTGGCCCATTCGCATTTCTACTGGCCTAAAATGGGCCTAGACATAGAACAACATGTTAAAACCTGCTGTAGGTGTTGTCAGTGCAAGGCTCCACCACAAAGAGCAGCCCCTCTGGTCAATATTGTCACATGCGCACTAATGGAGCTTGTCTGTATCAATTTTCTTAGTCTGGAGCCAGATTCCAAAGGCATTGCAAATGTATTGGTAGTCACAGATCACTTCACGAGATATGCACAGGCCTACCCCACCAAAGACCAAAAGGCCTCAACTGTAGTCAAAGTCCTTGTTGAAAAGTTTTTGTACATTACGGTGTACCCCAGCGTATTCATTTGGATCAAGGCCGGGATTTCGAAAGTAGACTTATCAAAGAACTGTTGTCCCAATGGGGTATAAGAAAATCCAGAACAACCCCTTATTATCCTCAGGGGGCTCCACAATCAGAAAGATTTAACAGAACTCTATTTGACATGCTGGGCACTCTGCAACCTAAAGACAAACCAAAGTGGAGCCAACAAATAAGCGCCCTTGTCCATGCTTATAACTGCACAAAGAACGATGCTGCTGGTTTCTCACCGTACCATCTTATGTTTGGCTGAGAAGCTCGCATTCCAGTTGATGTATGTTTCAGAGTGTCTCCCGATGGTGTCCAATCAGATAACTACCTGCAGTATATAAAAAATCCAAAAGCCCAACTAGACTTTGCCTATCAGCTTGTAAACACCATGGCAGCAAAGAGAAACATGACTAACAAAACTCGCCATGACAAACGTGTTAAGGCCCAAGAATTCCAACCAGATGACAGAGTACTAATGAGAAACTCTGGACTTCCAGGTAAACACAAAATAGCTGACTACTGGAGTTACGTTCCACATATAGTTTAGTTTAGTTAGTTTTTGTTGACCGGGTAAGTGTACTAGACAAATCATGCCTATTTTCAGGCACGACCTGGGGGAGGGGGATACAGATGAATGCCAACTGACCTAGAACCAGATTAAGCTGTTGGTGGTATTTTTAGTGAATCTGAGGCACTGGACACCACTCCGGCGACCTGGGTTCAGGCTGGAGCTCAGATCTTCAGGGGTTGGCTGGGAGGAGGGGGGTGAGGAGTTGATAGAGCTACCAACTGGCATAATCGGCATGATCTTCTAGTGTATAAATTATGTCCAGAGGGGGACCCTCTTGCTGTTAAAACCATTCACAGAGACCATCTGTTACCTATCAGCCAAACAGTAATCAATAATGTTCAAGAGACTGAAGCCCCTGGGAACCCTGTAACTAGATCTGCTACCAAGGCTAAGCAACAAAATCAGCAAACTTCTGCTTTTCAGTCTGTTGCTCCTAATGTCTCCCATCCTGCAGACACTGCAGATATTGAAAATGCTGAAAGTGATGATGAAAGTGAATTCTATCCTGCTTTCTACCCATCTTTTCAACCTGAGAGAGTGTTCAGGGGAATTCCTTCCATTAACTGTGGTGATGACCCTGAACCTCCAACTGATTTAACAGATCCCAATTCATCCATTGTGCCTGAACCTCCAGGAAGTGATGCTCACAGTGTGGATCTAGAAGAGATTGAGTCTCTCTGCATGGTGGAATTTATGGCAATCAGTAACCCTGAACACCGTGAGGCAAGCAGTGAACCTACAAGCGACCATGCAAGTGATAATGACCTAAGTGGGCTAAGTGAACTGTTTCATGCTAATGAAAGTGTCATTCAAGAGCCAGAAAGATGTTTCTGATGTTGATGATTCTGACTTTGTAGAAATACCTCTGACAAGTGACAGTGAGCTTCAGCAACAAGCAGTGCTAGTGCCAGTGTTGCCACCAACTCAGAAAGATCTGTAAAATCAGTCTTAAAGATCACGTATGACACTCCAGAACAGCCTGTTAACTTGCCCATGAATGTTGAGCACAAAGGAGTCTATGTCACACCCAATTTCATTACCCAAACTTGTGTTAACTGCCTCTACCCAAACCAAAGCCTCCACCCATTCAGTGTAACAAGGGGTATAAAGTTAAAGAGATGGGAATAAGGTGAAATGCTATGATAAAATATGATAACGTTATTGCAATTGTGATTCTGTTTGATGTGAAAAATGTGAATTCTAAACTACTGAGATATGCCAGATGAAATATATATGTATCGTTTTGTATAATGTGTTCATATGAAATGCTACAGTAAGAATAGATTTGACGTGGATGCCAAGTTTTTCCAGGTAGGGAGGTGTGTAACTCCCCTAGAAATTCGGGTTTACTAAAACATCTTCCTGGGCTGCCTAATGCCCACTGTCAGGATGGTGTCCTGTGTCTGCAGTAGTTGTATGTGTCTACATGAGAGTGCTATAGAAAGTCTCCATGCCTGTCTCTTTAAGAGTCATTATGCTGTGTTAGAAATTAGTCTGGACTGGGTCCTAGTAGTTTAGGGTTCGTGACCGGTCAGGCAAGTGGTGTTTCTGCACTATTCTGCAGTTGCTATATGTGCAGAGAGAGCTCTTTTAGGAACTGTGTTCATTTACTGTTTATCTGCCTTATTAATAATAGTATAGAAGTTTATTTAACCTGCCTTCTCTTGCAGCTTGCACTTTCTGCATAAAAACTACCTTTTTGGTTCTGGGCTGCCAGAGTTGCACCAATCAAATCTCAGGGGACCTAAAATGGAGACTTTTTCCAGAGATCTTGCGGGATTGAATTTCTATAGGAACTGTAGTTTTTGAGGTTTGGTGCCTAAATGGACCTGGAGGGGAGCCCTTGCTGTGACAGACAGTTCCCTCAGCCAACCAAACCTTTTGGATCTCAGAGGAAATCCCCAGAACTGCCTGCAGCAGAGTCAATTGTGAGCTGGAGTTTGGAGAGTGAACAGCTTGAGCCATTGAGCAACTGCTCCTGCGTAGGAGCACAGGAGAATCAGCAGGAAAGCTACACTGGCCTGCCTGTCACATCTTCCGGTGAGAAATCCTGTGAATGTGAAAGTTGGATTTAAATCTAATTCCTTTGTTTGAGATCTGAAGCCTGAAGAGAAAGAGGGTGATCATTGCTTGAATTTGGGACTGAAGGCTTGCTCCAGAAGTGATTGGCCTGCCAGGTACTGAACTGATTCACAGATTGAGAGGTTTGCACAGCACTTCTGCTAAATTGCAACCGGACTTCACCTGAATTGTGACTAAGAGTTGTGTTGCTTATAAGTGGTCTGAATGTGCTGTGTGGGTCGTGATGTGGTTCCCCTCCTCCAAGTGTGTTATGCTAGCTGGAAGCTGCTCCAGCACTCACACGGACTAAATCCGAACTGCCTGCTCTGGTCTGGGCCCTGCCATCTTAGCCTAGACTGCCACTCCCATCGTAGTGACATTTTCCAGTGAAAGACCTGCTTGGGGGATTCAGCACCCTGCTCAACACCATTGAACAGGTAGTGACCACCACGGTGAGTCATGGGGCCCTGTCTTCCCTGGCAAACCAGAACACCATCCAGAGGTCTTCATCTCATCAGTCCTGCCTCCTGGTCTGGATAGCATGAATACCAAACAGGGTAGCTTCCTGCAATAAAGCTACAATCAGTGTGTGTCATCTGATTTATTTGTTTGAGTTTATTACAATGAACTGAGCCATCCGGCTCTGGATTACAAATTCTGGATTATGTGCATGCTAATTGTTTCTTTCCTAAGGGCCCCAACAACAGCTGCAATGCCGGCCTACCCCGAGAATCGATTCAGGCTAGCTTACTTACAACTGGGTACCCATGGTTGTGTGACTGTATACAAGGGACTCTTTGTGCATGCATTTTCAACCTGAAATAATCAGATCTATAAGTCATCTGCTAGATTCATGCCCCACCTGTTTACATTCCCCTGAATAAATCAGATTGTGTTGTTTTTGCATGTAATCTGGCTAGTGTGTACCTTTTTGAAGGGAGTATTGTACTGCCATCGAACTGTTGCATTACGGGTCTTATTTTACAGGGGGTCTTCAGGGCAGCTGCAGACGATCCAGCCCTCGTGGTAAGTGCAAGGGGTGTGAGCAAGTCATTACTGCTATATGGTATATGTGAAAGTTTTGCTGCTATACTGTTTAGGCCACTAGAGGGGTTGGTGGATGGGTTATAGCATCCCGGAGGGCTATACCAACGGCAGTCACGCTACCCCAGAAGCATTCCTCCAGGTGGGGGCACCCATTCAACGAGCTCAGGCCCCTCAACCTGCGCATAGTCATGCAGGCAGGGGTTGCAATTATAACATTTAATGGTTTGTCTGCATTGTAAAAACTCACAGGTAATGTTTTAATGGTTCCTTACTTGTTCTGCTGAGCTGTTACTAGGGAGGTAGCCGGTCCCACCCTCCCCTTTTATGTAATACTATGGGGAACAACTCTAAAGCAGCAGATGCAGCTTGGGGGAGGGCATATGCAAATTTGGGGTGGGTTTTGCGTATATTAAACCAGTTTTCTTCATTTTCTCCTGAAGGAAAGGTTGGTTCATGTTTAAAAATGTAGCCATTGTATGATTGCTTCAGAATGTGTATGTGCTATTTATTGTATATTGACTAACCATGGAGTCTGAATAAAGACTCACATATGTAAGTGCCTTTAAGTAAAAATCACGTGACCCTGTAGGAGAGCTATAAAAGGCCCCTCTTTTTGCAGTTCTGGGAGAGAGAAGGAGATGTAGGGAGAGAGAGGGTCAGTTGGAGCTGGCTTGCTGATAAAGGAAACCGCTGCTCCCCTGTTTAAAAGTTGTTTGAAGCTTCTCTCACTGGTATTCCAAGGGTAAAGTTACACCAGAATTATCCCTGAAGAGTGTGTGTCCTGAGGGAATTGGTCAGTACACTGCACTGCATAAAGTGACTTTTTTTTTTTTAGTTGTTTAACCAGTAGTGGTACACAAAACTGAAAGCTTTTTTTACAGGCGCAGCCTAGGAGCACAGAGAAATTAAGTGACTTGCTCAGGGTCACACAGTATGTAAGTGGAGGCTGTGGGATTCAAACCCAGATCTGGTCTGCTGGATGTCACCAGATTTGCAGCTCAGAGCCTTAAACCACTGCGCTATACTGCCTCCCTCCTGTTCAAAGACACAGCCTCACTGTGCTCAGTGTACAGGTTTGTTATTTTACTTTATTATTTTGCCACCAATAAAAATTCAGATGCAGTTTATGCCTTTTATGCACCTTATCCTTTGTGTCTTGACTCATTTTACCCACACCCGGTCATAGAGCACACAAAATACCTCTCTCTCTCTGGGCTTCCAAACAGTACTAGCCTCCTCACACCGCGCAGGTCGAAGGAGAGGGATGACGATGTTAATTCCATGGGAGGTGCTATTTAGCATCCAGGAACAGATAAAGAACCAGCAGGATCAATTTGCTATAGCAACAGAGAAACTATACACTTCTGCATTCACACTACCCACCCTATACCTGCCACCAGGATCTGCTAAAACTGCAGTTCAAACTTTCTTCAGTAAACTACTGCCAGTCCTACAGAGGCAACTCATTATGGGGGGGGACCTTAAAGTTACCCTTTCCCTAACTGCACACTTCCAGCTCAGTATCCCATCAAATAACCCATGTTCAAAAATAGCTACAGTATGGATCATGCTAGTCCACCTTGGAATAACTGATACATGGCACCATTTTTTTCCCCAACGGGACAGGAGTTTTCACACCACAAATCAGAACATCATCTCACTTAGATTATGTATTTACTATGGCCAGACACTTAGATTCTGCTCAAGATATATCACGTGGCCTGATGCTGTTATCAAATCATTCTCCAGTATGTGCTACATTCCACTTAGGCAAACTCAGCTAAATGACCCAGTGGAGATTCAATCCGATGTTACTTCATGACCCTGACTTTAAAACTTTAATTGAGGAAAAGATCACTCAAATTCAACAAGAGAATTCCACTCAGATGACCTCTGCAACCATTCTGTGGGATGCTGTCAAGGGAATTCTCAGAGTGGAAATAATAGCCTATTCCGCTCACAAAAAAAAGAAAGGGACGTCGGCAGAGGGCTTCACGACAACAGCTGCAAACCCTACAGAGTTTCTTACACCAGGGGGACCAATCAGTCACTCTGTAAATCCAGTGACACAAACAAGGTGTTCAAAAGATAATGGACTTAAAATGTGACCAACGATTGCTCTACCTCAAGCATTGCCATTACAAGAAAGGGCCATGGGGTGCACACAGTTTAACACGGAAACTGCATGTTAACCATACGCATGTGTCCAACAACATTTCAATCGCACTACCAGAGAGCTGTGGAAGTGTCCCTCAGACACAAGAGCAGCACTGGCTAAATACTATCAACAGTTTTATACTGCAGTAGAGAGAGAGCCACACCTGAACAAATATGAACATTCATAAGCTTCATGAGGACAAAGCTCAGAGCCTCCTAGCCCCAATAAATACAGAAGAGATATAGACAGTACTCCCAGACTCAACAACACAAAAAGCACCTGGTTCAGACAGCTACCAAGCCGAATTTTACAAAAAAATTCTGGAAGCAACTTATCCCCCTTCTATTACAAGTCTTTCAGTCGGTACAGTAGGATGAATCCCTGCTCACCTTGTGACACTATGTGGTAATTATGACCATCTTAAAGCCAGAAAAGAACCCCAATAACCCACAACATATTGTCCAGTCTCGATGTTCAGCTATGATTATAAAATCTTCACGTCCATAATGGCCAGTGGACAGGAACACCTCCTTCCAGTTGGTCTGACCACCATGCCCTGAGGTTCAGTTTCGCAGCCCCCCAAAAGAGGCCTGCCCCAAAGGAGATTGTACAGTTCCGTCCTTTGGGAGGAGTTACCTCAGAAGGCCTAATGATGGAGCTGGACTTCTCAGGATTTCCAGTGGATAGCACTGACCCAGATTCCTTAGTGCTAGCCTATAACAGGGCAGTTGTGAGGGCCCTGGATGTCATTGCTCCAATCCGTGTTCATCCCTGTACTCTCCACCTGGGGGCCCCATGGTTTACCATGGAGATCTGTGGGTTGAAGAGACAGGGTCGAAGATTGGAGAGACGCTGGCGGAAGACTCACATGGAAATGGACAGGCTTAGACTGTTAGATCATTATAAGACCTATCAGTTAGCAATTTCCCATAGGAAGGCAGAGTTCCTGTCCAGGGAAATTGCTACAGCGAGGAAAAGACTGACCCAGCTCTTCCGGACTGTAGACAGATTGTGCAATCCAGTCTGTCTTCAATCTGGTCAAGCATTGTCACAATTACAGTGTGAGGAAATCGCAATGTTCTTCACTGATAAGGTGTCCGCTGTCAGGGATGAGATCTGCCAGTGCCTTCCCATAGAATCTTGCAGTGATCAACTGAGGGGCACAAATACCCAATTGACTTGGTTCACCTTCAGTCAACCGGCAGTCATGGATATAGTGAGGATCATCCAGACTTTGCAACCTACCTGCTGTAGATTGAAACCGGGCCCTACTCACCTACTTGTGGGGTGTGTAGAGGTTATTGGCCCGATCCTTACTGGGATAGTTGCAGTGTCACTGGAGAAAGGGATCTTTCCTGATCCACTGAAGGAGGCAATAGTACGCCCCCTTTTGAAAAAATCCTCCCTTGATCCCGACTGCCCAGAAAACTACAGACCAGTCTCGAATCTTCCCTTTTTGGGAAAGATTGTCGAGAAAGTGGTTGCATTGCAGCTGGAAGACCATTTAACTATCCACAGTATCTATGACCCTGTCCAATCTGGCTTCAGGAAAAGGCACAGTACTGAGACGGCTCTTGTTCGGGTACTAAATGATCTCCTGATGGTGAGAGATCAGAGAACTCATTCTATCTTGGTTCTCCTTGATCTCTCAGCAGCGTTTGACACCGTGGATCATGGGGTGCTGCTCGATCACCTGTGGTTTTTCTGTGGACTAAGGGGGGTAGTCCACAGTTGGCTTAAATCTTTCCTGCAGGGTAGAAGTCAGAGAGTAGTGCGGGGAATCATTCTTCGGCCTCTCACTGTCTACACTGTGGGGTGCCACAGGGTTCGGCGCTGTCCCCCATGTTATTTGCAGTGTACATGCTTCCATTGGGGGACATTATAAGACAATATGGGTTGAAGTTTCATTGCTATGCCGATGATTCTCAACTCTATATGTCTTTTGTGCCCAAACAGGAGTCTGAGTCAAGTACATTATTTAACAACTGCCTCCTGGAGATACAGAATTGGATGAGTACCAATTGGCAGAAGTTGAATCCGGGAAAAACAGAGGTATTGGTGGTGGAACCGGGGGTTAGGATGTCAGGTTCATGGGTGGGAAAACCCTCAGGTTTATTTCTGGGGGAGACCCCGCTTATGGCATCTGGCCAGGTTCGTAACCTTGGTGTTATATTTGGCGAGGGCCTGACCCTGAGGGCGCAGGTGTCGGCCGTCATCAAATCATCCTTTTTCCATCTAAGGAATATAGCACGGGTGAAACACCTGGTTCCATCAGAGGATCTTCCTACCCTGGTCCATGCCTTTGTTGCCAGTCATCTTGATTACTGCAACACCCTTTAGCTAGGGCTGCCGGGAGTGGATATTCGCCACTTGCAGCTGGTGCAAAATGCTGTAGCTAGGTTGTTGACTGGAAGCCCAAGGTCCAACCATATAACACCTGTGCTCCGCAAGTTGCACTGGCTGCCGGTACAGTGGTGATCACTTTCAGGATCATGTTGATGACCTATAAAGCCCAACACGAGTTGGGACCCCACTACCAGGAAGAACACCTGACTTCTTACTGCCCCTCCCACTCCCTCCAATCCTCTGGCAAGGGATTGCTAGAGATTTCCAGGGTAACCTTAAAAACATCTGGTGGAAGAATGTTTGCCTTTATGGCTCCTTCCCTGTGGAATTCTCTACCTTGCCAGATAAGAAATAGCCTAACTGTGGAGGGCTTTAAAAAAGCCCTAAAAACCTTCCTTTTTAACGAAGCATTTCATTAATGTAAATTATTTTGAAGCTGTTATATATAAAATGTTATTTATTATTGTGGTTTTAATGCTACTTATGTAATCTTGTAAAGGCGCCCTGAGTTTGGGAAGGGTGCCTTATATAAATACATTTTACTTACTCACTTACTTCCCTATCTAATTAACCCCGTTCAAGTCTGCTCTATACATAATAAACAAGCCCATGACAGTGTCAGATGCAGCTTCCTCTTAATAGACTATGCAACCAAACAGCAAATTCCCCTACCATTATTAAGCCTGGATGCAGAAAAGGCATTTGACAGGGTGGCCTGGATGTTTTTATGGGCCATCATGTCTATCTTTGGAATCCCAGAAGACTCTGTCCATATTCTAAAAGCCATCTATGACTCTCTGTAGGCCTACCTGAGATTGATTGGTTCCTGTCACCAGCGTTTCCCTTGAATAGAAGCACCCGACAGGGATGCCCCCTCTCTCCTCTATTATTCGGCCTCTACCTGGAACCACTGGTGGCAGAGATCTGCCAGGATCCTTGCGTTGCCGGGATTCTTCTAGGAGGCCAACAACACAAAATATTGTTGTTTGCAGATAACGTGCTACTAACTTTAATTTTTCTGGAGGAGTCAGTCCAGTAGTATGGAAAATACTTACACATTTTGGACACCTTTTCAGTTAGAAATTAAACACACTCAGGACAGAGCTTCTCCAGTATACTGCACACCTTCATCCCAACTTAAACATCAATTTCCTTTTAATGGCACAAACAGCCATTATTTACCACGACATTAAAACAATCAAAGTTAGAACAACTCGAATTACTCAGCTGTGAGCCTCTGACACAAGAAACAGGCACTGACTTGTCCTGATGGACTCAACTCTTTCTTGGTTTTCTCAATAAATAGAAGCGATCCATGGTTCTGCCAATGCTGAATGGAGGACGTGAGTCAGTTCAGCTCATAGCCCCTGGGGATTTAATCTAAAGTAATCCACTACCAATCCCCAGTAAATCGTTGGAATTCTGAGCTGCCTAGTACACTGTGAAAGTTTCCTGCCTGCAAGAGAGGGCGATGGGTTCCAAACCTCGAGTTAAGGATGGATGCAGCCGAAGGGAAGTTGAAAATGGTGCTGACCACATCGGAGCAATCGGAATCCGTTAGTGTCCTCAGTGGAGTCAAACAATTTATGATCACCTATAAGAGCCTCTTCTATGAGCTCCACAAACTTGGATCCACAGTGGGAAGGATAGAGATGGCACTAACAGAGCTGACCCCAGGGCCTGCCGGATTTGCAGCAGTGCACCTCGGATTTAGAGGAAGGCCTAACAGACACGACTAGCACAGTCAAAAAACACAGTGAGGCTCTCTGCTATCTACATCATCAGGAACAGGAACACACAGAGAAGCTTGATTTCAAGCTCCGTTCCTGGCGCAACAACATCTGGATTCACAGGCAGCCAGATGGCATAGAAACGGGGGACAAGAAGTCCTTCATGGAATCCCTGCTCAGAGCACTGTTAGGATGGCCAAAGGAAGAACCACTCCAGACAGAGTAGGTGCACTGAGCCCTTGCACCAAAGCCCACCGACCCCTAGGCCTGACCTTGCTCTGTGGTCATGCAGTTTCTGGATTATCACACAAAAACTAAGGTTTTCTTCATGGCTTGGGGGAAAAAGGAAATACCTTTCAAAGATGTAAAGCTACATTTTGAGCACAACTTCACGCTACTTAGCCTCATGAAGTGGGAAGCACCACTCTCCATTTGGCACCACCTACTTAATCAAAACATCAAGATGCAGCTTATAGCACTGGCACAATTCAAAATCCATACGGTGTCTGGCCCAAAGTTTTTCTAGACCATGGCCAATGCTAAACCTCTCCTCATGAAACTTGGAGTCTCCCTTGAACTCTCTCTCCCTGACCCATTGTTGGAGGCACTTCCAGACTGCTCTCCATGGCAAACTGTCTTAGACTGATGACATCCACCTTGAAGCCTCAGACGGGCCACACTGCTCTGGAGGAGAAGCCAACACAGCAGAAAGTGACCACCACTTCACAAGCAGACTTGAACTGAGCTGCCAAACAGTACTGACGTTCCGGTTAACAATGAACTCATTCTACCTGTTGGACTCTGTTGTTGATTGGCATGTTCTCTTTTATACTTTAAATGTTTAGTTGACCTGTTTTTAGTGTTGGCGGATGGTGGTGGGGGTTGGGTGATGTGCCGGAAGGTTCCATTGTTTACTGTGGGGGTGGGTGGTAGGCTCAGAGAGAATCCTGTAAAATATTTACATGCAGGTTGGGAATGGCAGCTTTGGTCTTTTTGGGCTGATAGTCTCATCTCTCTGCATGGCCTGCACTCTCTCTCAAACCATTCCGGTGGGAGGACCTAGCATATCCCATGAGTTTGGCGGGTAGCAGAAGTGGGACACAGTGAGAGGTGGGTGGTGTCGTACCTATGTGAGAGCTATGATTCCAGGGGGTCTGGCGATTGATAGGCGATGTGTGTCTGTCAGCCTTCCCTCCATCAGTCCTAATTAATTACCACTTTGTGAATAAAAGGCGATGAAAGGTAATTTCCAAGCTCTTTTGGCACCATTAACACAGCAGGGGAGTGGAAGCCAAGCCATAAAATGTTTAAGGGTGACAACTGGACTATTAAATCTGAGGGCATGTGAGATGGGATGAACAGAGTCTATGATTCAGTTTGTGTTTGTTGTAGGAGAGGAGTTTCCCCACTAGAATGTGCAGTACAGGTGGTGGTTGAGCATGGCTTTGACTGGGGGAGAGAGGCATATATGGCAGGACCTTGGGGCCGCAGCCATGATTATCCCTGTATGCCTTCAGCTACAAATGCATTAAGGTCGGCCATGGTTTGGGGGTGGTCAGTCTACTCCTACACATGTGTGGGGGGAACCGCTGACCCTTATGGGGCTAATTTACTGCCTTGGACTTGGTAATGGCTGGTCCATGGGGTAGGGAAACATGTGGCCTCTCACTAGACAGACAAGCCAGCCTTGCCAGAGAGCCATCGAGATGTGGGAAGTGACCAGCAGCTTAGATGGGTATGCTGGATTGTGCAGCATAAGTACCTGCACTGGGCACATAATCGGCACACGAGTCTAGTCATGGTCATGCATGCAAAGAGGCACCAACCACATGGTGCTGCACTTGGCCCTTGGACATATCCCCTTGGGGATACTGAGGGTGCTTCTAGGAGCTAGCCCAGTGATACAGCAATCCCGCTATATATGACACTCAGGACATTTGCTCCCCACCAGTCGAGCAGGGCTTGGGGGGGCCCAAAGGGGACGTTCCTCAGTAACCCGAGCTTATTATTAGGGGGAAGGTGCAGCCACCTCAGGAAATTACCTAACCAGAACTACAAAGCAAAGATTATCAAAACAGGAAGGTGGTAGTGCAATTCCCTTGGGTAGCTCACCAAGGTGGCACTACCTGATGGGGAAGAATCTTAGCATGGGGAATGTATCCCTCAGGGCTGGGGGGATTTAACTGCATTCTGTGAACCACTGGTTACTAGCTGGCTAGGTGATATTAGAGTTACTGGGTGAAGGCTCTGGATGGTGGTTCTACATGCACAATGTGCATAGCACCTGTGTTTGTTATCGTAAAAGGTGCCACCTTGCAGTATATTACTATTCGGTCAGCTGCAGGGGTTAAGACTATAACCTTTGATGTCTGCTGGCCTCGTAGGAGACCTATGTTTCTTGTCCTAGTGTTTATTCCTAGTTTAGCTGAAGTGTTGATTCTTCATGGTATGGCTGTCTGTCTTTCCAGACTGTTTGACAGGGGGAAGGGGCAAGCACAAATTGCTCATGGCAGAAGGTAGAGTAATAACCTATAATGTAAAAGGACTTAACAGTCCGGTGAAGAGAGTCTGATTCCTTCAAGAATTAAAAAGGAAAAGGGGCCACTGGATTCTGGCATGTGCGTGTGCCTCCATGCACGTACATGCATGTGTACGCCGTGGCCCCAAGGGGAAGGGGAGCAAAATAGAAAATAAAGAAAAAAAGAATTGAAAAGGAAGAATGTCATGACAGCTCTCCTTCAAGAAATGCACTTGACTGACTCTGAGCATGCCAAATTCAAGATGGCTTGGGTGGGACAAGAATATGTGGCATCGTACACTGCCCACCCACGT
Source organism: Neoceratodus forsteri (assembly GCA_016271365.2). Lineage (NCBI taxonomy): Eukaryota > Metazoa > Chordata > Ceratodontiformes > Ceratodontidae > Neoceratodus > Neoceratodus forsteri. Next base: position 1,394,660,779 of record CM028131.1, on the reverse strand, counting down.
AGAAGGGGTGTAGCTATCTTAGTCCACAATAGTTGTCCCCTGGAAGTTACCCACATAGTGCAAGACCCAGAGGGCTGCTATGTGTGCATCCATGGCATGTATGGATCTACCCACTGTATGATGCTGAATCTCTACACTCCAAATTCTGAAAGAGAAAACATGGAGCTCCTCAAAAACATACTGCTGAGATGTGTCCCAGATCTAGGAAACCTGTTCCTGATTGGTGGAGACTTCAGTGCAGTGATAAAGCCTCTGTTGGATAGATCAGGGGTAGGTACCCTGACACAGATCAGAGTGGGGCTGTATATCAAGAGGCTAGTCCAAGGACTGCAGTTGGTAGAGGTGTGGGGATTCATGTTTCCACATATCTGCAATCATGTCTTTTGGTCTTGTCCACACCAGCTCTATTCCCCAGTAGACTTTGTCCTTATCCGTGAGAAATGGCTACATGCAGGCATACATTGTGACATAGGAACCAGTACTCTATCTGACCATGCCCTCATTGTTCTTGATTTAGTGGCTGCCCCCATACTAAACTCTCATAGCTGGAAACTCAATGTCTTGCTCCTGAATTCCTCAGACTTCCAACAGATGATTGAGGAGGAAATTCAAAGCTACAAGGCCACTAATGCTAAAGGGGAACCATCGACAAATGCATGGTGGGATGGCCTTAAAGTGGTGTTAACAGGGCACATCATACGTTATGCCTCCAAACGCAAAAAAGAAGCTCAAAGGAAACAATTAGAGCTAGAGGAATAAATGTTTGACCTGGAGGCAGAGCACAAGATCGCACTGGATGATGGAGTCAGAGAGAGGCTGGACAGATGTCACTCTCAGCTTAATCAACTACTGGAAGCCAAAACTGAGGGTATCCTTAGATATTTAAGGCAACAGTAGTATGAGCCAGCCAACCAGGCAGGCAGATTGCTATCCTGGCAGCTCCACAGAGAGGCTGCCAGACATACAGTACTGCACATAAGATGCGCAGACCAAGCCAAAATCCCGCAACACTTTCTAGAGTTCTATAAAGATCTATATAGGCAGGAACAAATCCCTGTCTTTAATCATATGCTGGATGAGTACTTACAGAAGGTTAAGGTAAGCAAGAAGTTAGGTCTGCATCTGTCACCTTTGAGGAAGTCCCAGCACAATCTCCAGACTCAAGGCAGGTAAGGCCCTGACAGCTTTGGCATGGAGTTTTACAAAACATTTCACAAAAAATTGACTCCACTATTGCTCAAGGTTTGCAGAGGGATTCAAGAGGGGGAGAGGGCTCCACCCTCATGGTAGTATGCCCAACAAACAGTGTTAATGAAACCAGGCAAGAATGCTACACTCTGCATCTCTTACCGGCCCATCTCACTGTTAAATATCTTCACTTGTATCCTGGCCGCTTGGTTGCAGGGTTGCATGGGGTCCCTAGTTCATCGAGACCACATGGGCTTTATTAGTAGGAGACTGTTCCATGACAACATCAGACGCCTTCTCGACATAATGGTCAAAGCCCAGCAAAGGAAGGAACTGGTCCTAGCAGTTTTATGGACACAGAGAAGGCGTTTGACTGGGTGAACTGGGGATTCCTGTACAGAACATTAGCGGAGAAGGGACTGGGGACGTACATTCCTAACATGTGTGTGGGAATTGCATGCATCCCACAGGCTACAGTTAGAGTCAACAGAGCAACCTCTGAGAGATTCTTTCTTGCCAGGGTCACTAGACAGGGGTGCCCCCTCCTCGCTGCACTGCTCTTCAGTCTTTGCATTGAGCAACTGGCACAAGTAGTCCATGGGAACGTAGTCCAGGGAGGCATAATAGAAACATTCAAGTACCTTAAGGGCATGAATAGGGTGCAGGAAGAGGAGACATCTTCCAATATAAGAGGAGTACAAGAATGAGAGGGCATGATATGAAATTGGAAGGTGGCAGGTTGAGGAAGAAAGTAAGGAAGTTTTTCTTCATGGACAGGGTGGTGGACACATAGAATAGTCAGCCACAGGAGGTGGTGGGAGCGATTACAGTGGAGGGATTTAAACATGCCTGGGACAGGCATAAGGGAACCTTAGAGGTTGGAATGAGTGGTGAAAAGCCATTGACCAGGTAGGGTCAGAGGCCAGGTCTGAGGCCACAAACAAGTGTAGGGCTTATCGGCAGACTGGATGGGCATAGTAGTCCTTATCTGCTGACAATTTCTCTGTTTCTATGGAACCTGGGGAAAGTGGGGATACGAGGAAAGGACAGAGATCATAAAATCTCATTATACATAGATGGTTCACTACTCCTTTTGATTTAACCAGATCAATCCATGCCCACACTACTTACTGAACTTGAGGCATATAGATTGATATCAGGGTATAAGATTAATTTCTCGACATCAGAACTTTTGAAACTCAGTGGAATCTATCCCCCACAGCTATGAGAGGCTCTCCATTTCAGTGGGCACCACAAAATGTTGGCCAGTATCTTGCTATCTGCATCTTTCCCAAGCTTGGTTCCCTACTCAAATTGAATTACGAGAAGCTTGAAGGGGAGGTCAAAGCAGACATTGCATGTTGGAACCTTCTGCCCCTTGGAGTGATGGGCCATGTAACCACTCTGAAGATAAATATCTTGCCCAGTTATCTCTTCCTCTTCCATGTACTGCTGGTGAGAGCTCCAGGGCATTTTGGAAAAGGCTCCAAAAAAACTCAGCTGACTTTTGTCTGGGCTGGTCATAGACTCCAGATTTGGAGGAGGGTGCTAACACTCCCCGGGGGGGGGGGGCTAGTGATGCCAACTATGTGTTTATACTATGTGGCAGCGCAGCTGGCCCCAGTGATTACTTGGGCAAAGCAGAATGTGGATTCAGGTTGGCTGAACCTGGAGACAGACCTGGGACTCCCAGTACCCCTAGTCACCGTACCAGACATTGGTATTACCTCAACTGTGCTGGCATCCATCAAAAAACTCCTGACGCAGCACACCCTCTGCATACTCCCCAAGGCTGGGACTATTATACATACTGCCAATGGGGTAGGGACTTAAATGATAATTACTGGCAACCAAGATTTCCTCCACCCAAAGGAGGATAGAGAATACTGGCTCTGGAATCACAGATCTCTTATGCAAGCAATAACACATGACAGGGTGTTGGTTATATCCTGATAAGAGCGTGACCAGGTGCGTTATGAGGCACGAGGCGCTTGCACCAAGTGCCTTATGCACCTAGGCATGCTCTTAGCAGGATATAACCCACACCTCGGAATGTGATATTGCGCTTATAAAATGCCCCCCCCCCAGTAGAAATAAAAAAAAAAGGAAAATTTGTGAAAGTGAAAAGATGAGGGAAAGAGAGTTTTTGGGTTAGAAAGATAAAGTAGTCCCTCTATGTACTGTTAGCTTGTTCAATAGTAGAGCCCCCCAGGTCACATTCTGGCCAGGTTAAGTTGCTATTTCACCTTCTCTCCCCACCACAAAAAAAATTAGAGACACACACACATACTGTATGTTTCTTTGTTGTGTGCAGAGCTTGCGTTTTTTTTTTTGCTTGTTTGTTTTTTATAATTTACTTTGGGCAGCCAGATTCACTTAGACCGAATGTCAGCGACCTGTTCCCTATTATGTGATGTTAGCTGGTACTCCTTCCGTTCCCCACGTACATGTTTTGTGTGTATATTTACCCCTTTGTTTGAAATTTCTCTTGAGTGATTTTTTTTTGTTTTATGTAAAGTAAACAGCTGGCTGCAGTGGGAGCGAGCGTGTCCCTCAGTGGCCGCCATACACAGATGCTGCTTGCTTCCTGGGTCTGAACAATGAGGAAGAAGTAGAACAAATTAGTTTAAAATTAATAGCAATGTGGTGCAGTCCTTGGAAGTTTTATTGGCAGTTTTATACAAGTTTCAGCATAGCGTAGCAGGTCAAATTTTTTTTTCTTCAGTCTATGTTTCTGCTATGGTCACTGTTCCTGAGTGGATATGTAGGGAGATTTGAATGCCGAAGAAATCGGTTCAGTGGCTTCACTGTGGTGGGCTATGTCAGCTACCAAGCAGCACAGAAGAAGAGAACACAGGTCAGGATCTTGGCAATTACTGAAAAAAGACGAGTTGTCTGTGTGTTTTGTGTGGAGGGTCGCAGCGGGACTTGTGGACAGGTATTGGACATTTACAGAAACTAGTGGGAGAGCCATGGAGGATCAAGAGACAGCTTCCCACTCTTGCTTCTTCAGTGAGCCTGCTAACAAGCTTCGTTTACGCTATAGAAGTCATTGATTTGCTGTTGTGATGGGGCATGTTGGTGGGCAGTACTTCCAGTTGGCTACTATATCATCTGATAAGAACACAGCGCAGATGATGTAGTAGCCAATCAGAGAGTTCGATTTCTTAAGCCCATTTTATAATAAAGTTTAAACAAGTTAAATAAAACGGTGTCTGCCTATCTTTCACTGAACTGCAGCAGAAATTCAACCTGCCACGACAGGACTTTTACCGCTTCTTACAAGTCTACCACTACCTGCAAAGAGAAGAGAGACTGGCCCTTACTGACTGGGAGCTCACAGTGCTCAAAGACTTTCTTTATTGAGACTCAGTGTTGGTTGGTAGGTGAGGCAACATAAAGCTGGCATATAAAATGTTACAGCGTACAATGCACCCTGAGTTTCAGGCAGTCAGGGAGGCCTGGGAGCATGAGGCCCACATCACTATAAGTGAGGAGGACTGGAAGACAATATGGGTGCAAAATGGGCTGGTATACAACTGTATATCACAGAAACAGTGACTCCTGAATGGCACAGAGTCAAAACAACACCAGATTACAAAATTGGCAAACTCACTGCACCCCCCTTCCTGAGGTCTGCCCCCCCCCCGAGTTGGTATATTTAGTAAGGGGGGTGGGAGCACAGACCCCCATAAGGGGGGCGTGGGGGGAGCACAGACCCTTGCAAACAGAGAGTTTGCTGATTTTGGCATTCGCCATAATCTGGTGTTGTTTTGACTCTGCGCCGTTCGGGAGTCGCTGTTATGCCATGGAACTGCACACAATGGCTTCCCCAATGTGGAGGGAGTTTTGATGGAAGTGCCTCATATGGCTCTTCCACACCCCAACCATAACAAAGCACTTCGTAGAAAGAGGCTCAGACCTCTGTTGGCGGGAGTGCGTACAGGTGGACATGCACTACCATATATTCTGGAGCTGCCCCTGTATACAGCCATATTGGTCTCAGATCCATGAAGCCCTTGAAGACATCTGGGGAGTTAACATCCCCATCATGTTTGTGCAGCTGTTCCTTGGGAAGAAGATTCCTCAAGTTGGGCTCCGACCACAACAGACGCTTTTTAGGGCCCTCTGTTTGGTCGCAACGAAAGGAATTACACTGAACTGGCAGACAAACATTATGCCGACAATAGAGGTGTAGAGGTCAAAGGTAAGAGAGCTTCAGGTGATGGAGTGCATCATGGCTATGCTGCAGCAAACCCAGGAAAAGCACATAGAGTTATGGCATAGATGGGACATCTATGACTTACTAGGGGGTGAAGCAATGCCTCCACGAGCAGGTGGCGATGGAACCAAACCTCAGCTCAGTGATCAATAAATTCTACTGATAGGTTGGGAGACTTCCTGAGTCAAGATGGCTGTGGGTGTTTTCCATGGAATGTGGAGGGCTGGAGAGCAAACCGAGGAGGGGAGGGAGTCCCAGATATGACAGGGCCTTGGGGGTCAGCATCACCTTACTCACTCTAATGTATGTTCAACTTGAACAGCAGTGTTAAAGACACAGCCAGCCATACACACATTCTAGATTAAAGCTTGTTTTATTCAGTTTTTATCAGTACTTTATTCAGCAGCTGTTCCATTGATTCTTTACAGCAGCACCACATTAACTTTTTTTCTGGACTTGAAAAGGACATGATTTTGAGCAGATTGGTAAACTGCAATAATGTGGACATTAATTCATTGGTTTTTATGTTTGCCTGTATGCATGTGCAAGAAACATAGTGCCATCATCTGAGTTTTTGTAGGTGTGGCACCCTGTTTTCCAATTCAGTCAGTGTGTTTGCAGGCACGGCCACAGTTTACCAATGAATGCTGCAGCTGTCTATGACAGCAGTTGAAAATACTGTGGCATACAGCTGAAAGAGAGAGAGACCGCTTCAGTGAGCAGCAATAAGATAGTGTTGATTAGCATATTGCCAGCAATCCTGCTTGTATACCTCTCTGCTTTCTTTTCCTGGAACATAAATTCAGTTTGAAGTGAACTACGGCCGATGAGGGTGCTAAATCCACCGTCGGCTTAGTGCCCACCAACACACTTCCAGGTGCCATGCTGGGAGACCACCCCAGAGTGTTAAACATCCATCTGCTGGCCCCCCCAAACACACTTACAGGTGCCACGCTGTGAGCCCACCCCAGCGTGGCAAACATCTATATGCTGCCCCCCCAATCACACTTCCAGGTGCCAAGCTGGGAGCCCACCCCAGCGTGGCAAACCACTGTATGGCCAATGGGGGTGCCAAATCCCCCGTCGGCTCCACTGCCCTCCCAAAAAACCAAAGCTCCAGCTGCCACGCTGGGAGCCCACCCCAGTGTGGCAGAAGTCCTGTGTCATCTTCCTAAAAGAAAAAAAGACCTAAAAACCAAAAACGGTCCCTTGTTGTTTGTCTTGCCCCCCTCCCAGCACCCGCACCCAGCCTCTGTACACCCTGCCTCCTCACACTCCCAATTCACCCCCATACTTACCTCTGGAGTCTGGTGCGATGATCTTCGTTGGACCGGGAACACGTCTGCACTTTTCAATGCCGACAGTAAACTGAGGAAATGCCAGTAAGCTGTATAATGGAATAAATATGGGGTTTTCAACTTTGATGCATACCTCAAGCATTTTTGGGAATTCTGACACCAAATTTTCCACATGGGGTTTTTGAGACCCCTCCTCATTAATTCTGGCACTATCATGACGTTAATCGGCCCTGAAAGGTGATTTCACGGTCAATGCACGGAACCACCTTTCAGGACCGATTTATGAAACAACAGTATCACAGTTCATGATGTAGGCCCCCAAAAACCCTATGTTGAAAATGTGGTGAAAAAAATTCCCAAAAATGACTAATTTACAAGCATGTGATGCGCAGTTCCTACGCACGCTCGTAAGTTCACAAATTTTTAATATTTGCACTCCAGATTCTCAACATTGCCATTTTACCACACCTCCTTATGAGCAGTACAGCTGTAATTTTTCACATCTCGACCAAAATGTGTTTCCACGCATGTAGCGCACAATGGCGCAGTTGGTGTGTGAAATCAATGTTCGGGACAGATTAAGAAAATCACAGTGACACTGTTCATGAGCAGAGGTCTTAAAATGGCTATGTTAAAAATTTGGTGACAAAAGTCCATAAAATGACTGTGTTACGAGCGAGCATTGCGCACTTTCCACACACCCTCATAAGTTCATGAATTTGTAATATTTTCAGTCAAGATTTTCACTAATGGCATTTTTCCACACTTCATTTTCACACCATGGCCGGAATGTGTTTTCGCACTTCCAGCACAGAAATGCGTGGTTGCTGTGGGAAATCACTGTTCGGGACAGATTCAGAAAATCACTGTGACACTGCTCTTGAGCGGAGGTCCCAAAATGCCTGTGTTGACAATCTGCTGTAAAAAATCCCCAAACTAATTACATTATGGGTGTGCATTGCACAGTTTCTACACATGCTCGTGACTTCACTAGTCTTTTCAATATTTTCACTGCAGATTTTCAACATTGCCATTTTTAACACCTCCCCATGAACAGTACAGCTGTCATTTTTCACATCGTGTTCGAAATGTGTTTTTGCACCTGTGGTGCCAAATGGCGTAGTCGCTGTGCAAAATCATCTTTTGGCTAACACATTGATGTTGCCACTGTTCATGAGGTGGGGGTCACAAAAAAACATTGTTGAAAATTTGGAGTGAAAATACCAACAAACACCTGAGGTGTTAGGGTTTCCGATCATAACGCCCCACACTGTAGAGAATGACAGGCATCAGGGGTGTGACCTGGGATTGTCGCCTGTAATGCTCATACCATTCCACCCTCACCCACACTCTGCAGCCAGTGAGAGGCATCGAGGTGTGCCTTGGACTCTTCAGCCCCAAAGTTCACCCCATTCGCCTATACAGCACCCATCTCACCGTATTTCCTGATGGAATGGGGTGAACATAAGGGCCAAAGACCCCAAGGCACACTGTGACACTTGTCGGTGTCTGCAGGGTAGGGTGTGGTGAAATGGCATGGCCGTTATGCCTGACCACCCAAAGGCACACCCCAATGCCTGTCAGTATCTGCAGGGTGGTGGTGGGGTTGGCTTCAGTTCAGTACTTCACTGCCATTCCTATTATGCAGCTCTGTAACTCCTACACTACCAATGCCAATGCCAATGCCAGCAAGCAAACATTCGGCAATGACAAATACTTGTTGTTACTGTTATGGAATATGTACCATGTTCTTGAATGCACTGTATTTCTGTGCAACTTGTCAATAAAGCTGAGTTAAAAAAAGAATAGAAATTAACTGTCAAAATAGTCTTTCCAGGATTCTCTGTTTTCTCCAAACCCTTCCACTTATGCCAGATAAAAGCTATTTCAGAGCCTGGGATAAGGCAGGCTCATGCTTCACCTGGCAAGGTAAACCTCCGCAGATTTGCTTTTCCATTCTTCAGTTACTCAGGGAAAAGGGAGGCGTGAATCTACCCAATCTTAAATGGTACGTCCTCGCATCTCACTTACGAATCATATGTCTATAACTCACTCCCTCATATCAGTCCTGTTGAAAGCAGATCAAACTGGCACAAAACGCCACATATGATCAGGATAAATATCTTTTGGGCTACCTGCCCAAATGCACATCTGTCACCAAATTCTGTCGATATACGGCAGCGACCTACCACCAGTGGATGATGATACAAAAACATTACCTTACTTCAACATACAGATTATTCCTCCAGGCTACGGCGTATGACAAGAGTTATCCTTCAAGCTGGATACAGCCATGTCCAGGTGGCACAAACCTGGCCTCAGATATTTATTCCAACTCATGGTACCAGGTCAACATAGCACTTCAAAAAGAGCACTGCAAGAACCATGCTGTACAAAGTGTGAAAGCATTTAGAGCGACAGGGGAATAATAGCGGTAGGGAATTACCTCTACCCCTGTCACTCTGCGCTGTTACTTGGAAGGGCTGAAGCTGTCGTGTGTGATGCCTGGTTGAGCCGCTCTTGTGGTGGAGAAGCTAAGGTACTAGAACACAACAGGGTTGTAGACCTTGGACACGGTTCAGTTCCCCCCAGATCTCTGGCTGTTGCTGATTTTTTTTTTCAAAAAGAGAGTTTCCCCCTCCCAATTTTCTCCCCATCCCTGAAGCCCACAACCCCCTGGAGTTGGTTATTTTAAGTCCGGAGGGAATGTGGAGGGTGAAGCCCTCATGTTAGGGGGTGCAGGAGTGGTGCCCCCACAAAAACAAAGAGTCCATTATTTTCAATGGTGTGCATTGTGTTTGGGACAGTCGCTGTTTTACCTAATGTTATTACGGCGGACGGCATTTTGCTTGCTGCATTGTTTGCTGCACAGTTGTTGTTTCCAACATTATGACCCCATGCCCCAACTCATAGGATGGCAGGGTGTACTTCTGTTCTCCACTCTGCAAACCTGCTATATTCTCCCTACTGTGGACCATTATGAATACCTACAACTCCATTCCTATCTAAGCATCCATGGTGCTGACCTAACCACAACTTTAGAAAAACTCTTGCAACTAGTCAGTTTACTTAAGTCTCATCTTCTCAGTGAAACTTGTACACATCTTATCAGCCATCTTTATAGGTCTCTCCAAGAGAAAACCACAGACACCACTGCAACAATTTTGGACAGATAGAATGCAGAGCTCAATACCACCCACACTTTGGGAACCTGGCATAAGTTTGCCATCCCTGCCTACAAACCGACATCTGCCACTTACCGGAGGAAATGCTCCTGGAAGTGTTGCTATAGATATTTCCACATGCCGGTGGTGGTGGTGGTAAAATATGGGGGAACGAGAGATGGATGGTGCTGGAGGAACTGTGGGCACCTGAATGCAGATCACACACATGTGCTTTGGGCTTGCCCCTGGCTTCAAGCCTTGTGGCAAATGGCAATACAGGAGATTGAAGAAATCTTTGACTGTCAGGGTGAGCTCCTGTTTCTCCTAGTGGCCGAAAGAGTCATCACAAGGCTATGGCATACAGAAAGAGTCCCTACCCACCAAAGCTAGAGGGAAGTCTCCTTGGAAGTTTATACATTGGAGTGAATGATCTATTGGCTTATGGATCGTCTTCCATGGTTTGAAATTGGCTGGCACAGATGGACCCTATACAAACTAGTCAAATACCCTGATTTTGTGCTATAAGATCATGTCTAATCCCTCCCCCCACACTCGCTACTTTCCTACACTTTCAGTTTTGGATTTCCCTACTCCCTTAAAATCTATTCTTCCCCACTATGTCTCCTCCTCACTTTATACCTCATTGAGAATCCAAATATTTGATTACAAGTATAGCTCATTTCAGGTTACTTGTAAGCTACTAAGGATTTTATGCATGATTAACCAGTGTAAGAGTTCTGAATGATTTTAGCTGGCAGATAATCCATATGAACATACAAATAAGCCAGCAGAAGAAGGCCATTTGGTCTATCAAGTCTGCTCGTATTGCAAGGTCCATACCTTGAACTAATGTCCCTGCCCTCCCTCCCCACTTCTCCCATCCTCCCTCCCCCTAGCCCTTACCCTCCCTTATGCCTGTCCCAGCCTCTCTTAAAGTGACCCACTGTCTTCAACAAGATTACCTCTTCTGGCAGCGCATTCCAAGTGTCCACCACCCTCTCTGTGAAGAAGTGCTTCCAGACCTCCCTCCTAAACCTCCCACCCTCCAGCTTAAGACTGTGCCCCCTCGTGTTATGGTTGCCACTCAGCTTAGAGACTCTCCTTATCAACCTTATTTATCCCTTTCAAGTACTTGAAGGTCCCAATCATGTCCCCTCTCTCTCTTTCCCATCTTCCAGGGAGTACATTTTCAGTGCCCTCATCCTCTCCTCATATGCCTTACCTTGTTGATCGGCTATCATCTTTGTAGCCCTCCTCTGGACCTTCTCCAGCAGGTTAATGTTCTTTTTGAGGTGTGTGCACCAGTACTGAACTCCATACTCTAGATACTCTTCAGACATTTGTTGGTACTGGTTTGAGCTATATACCTGTAACGGTTTATGAGTTACATAGAGGTAGTCTATCTCTACTCTCTGTTTTCTGAGCTGTATTGTGTACTTTCTGCACAATTATAGAAACCTGAATAAAAATTAAGAAAAAAGGGGGTGGCAGTTGCTGGAGAGTTAGTAAGGTGTCCTGCCCTTTTCAAAGAAACTGTAAATACAAACACATGTTTCACATGTGGTGGTCCCCACCCAGGGCTAGGTGTGGGGAAAAACATGAGGGTGTTGACGGTAGGGGTAACTACATTTCAGGGCTCTGGGAAGGGCTCCTTACCCAATTAAGATGCTGGTTCTCTTCCCTTGGTTAGACAAATATGCTAATGGATCTGTGGCTGTTGAACTGTGTGAGAACTTTCTATATGGTTTTAAGATCCCCTATACAGGCTGTTGGATGGCCTGGGATGCAGGCAACCTGAAGTCTGCTTTACACGGAAGAAGGACCAGAAGAAAGTGGGCTTGGGGCAGATAGCAGAGCCTTTCCCTACACTCTCTCTGGGCAATCTATGGGTCTCCTCACTGGGGTTCGATGCCTATAAAAGGCACGGGTGAATTTTATCTCATTCATCACCTTTACTCCCCGCCAGAGGGAGGTGGTCAATGACCAGATATACCCCAATCTAACTGCAGTGTCTTACACATCACTCAGTGTGGCAGTCTGGTGGGTGCAGGAATGTGGGAATGAGACACTGATAGTGAAGGCTGATATGGAGTCGGCATTCTGCCTCATGCCAGTACACCCAGAGGACGTCTGCGTGCTGGACAAAGTGCATGACTATGGTGCATGCGAATGGGATGTTCAATATCATGGTCCATTTTTGAGACATTCAGCACATTCCTGAATTAAGTAGTATGTTCCAAGGTGGGGATGGAGTCAATCATTCATTACTTGGATGATTTATTTTTCGTCGGGTCACGTGGGGAGGCCTCATGTGCAAGAGCAATAGCAGCATTCCTGGGCACTGCCCAGCAATTTGGTGTTCCACTCACCATGGACAAAACAGAGGGCTCACACCATGATCACTTTCCTGGGCATCAAGCTCGACTGTGTGGCTGGGGTCTCCAGGTCGGCATGGGACAAGGTGCAGACGCTCTTCCACCTGACGCGATAAGTGGGGATACCAGAAAGGTCACGCTGCAGCAGTTACAGGCACTGCATGGGCACCTTAATTTTGCATGCAAGGTCATCCCTATGGGATGCCCCTTCTGCAGAAGGTTGGCCAGGGCCATGGTTGGGACCTGCTTGCCATACCACTTCATCCAGGTCAACAGGGGCATGAGAGCATTTTTACCCAAATATATTTTATTAATTTACAGCTGCTATAAAAACATAAGCACTACACAAAAGATACAGTAAAATAATAATCATATTCAACATGCAGTACAGTAACTGTTTTATGGACATAAAGAGTGAGAAACCAACTGCATTGTGATACTTGTAATAGACAAAATCTCCCAAACTACATTGAATAAATACAGCCTCACTTGTAGTTGGAGGAAGAAAAGAAGAGAAATTAGAGAAAGAGAACAACAGGCAGTTTAACCATAGAAGAACAAGAAGAATAAAACGACAAAGAGATAACCGAGACAAAATATCATTAAACTAGCAATACAATGCTGTAAACAATAAAGCTAACAAACCCAACAGTTTTGGTTGTCTGGTATTTGAACTGTCATGTGTGCCTGATAGCAAAGTGACATAATAGTGACCAAAGCCATATGGGGCAAAGGAGGCCCACAGAGAATTCCAGTTCTATTCCATCCTGCCACATCCCCTCCACAGGGGCAAGACAGGAAGTCCTCCAATACCATTCGACTTTTATTATAAATCTCTGACCTGCCCCAAGTCCTATAAATAACTTTCTCCATCTTGGCACAGTCCACCAACATGGAAGCCAGGTTTTACCTTCAGAAGGATGTTCACTTTTCCAGAGAGTCAGCATTCCTAGCTTAGCACAGATCAGAGCTACATATATAAACCTCCTGAGGCCCTTATCCAGACATGGCAGTCTCATGAGGTCTCCCAGGAGAAACATTTGGGCTTCTAGTTTAATAGGCAGCTTCATTATTGCACTAAGGATGGCCTCTACTTCCCCCAGAAGCAGCCCAATTTGGAACACTGGAACGTCACTGAGACAGAGTCCCTATCTCCATTCTGCATCTAGAGGCCAGGTCATCATACTGACAGGACATTCTCTGGAGTCTTTCAGGGGTGTAGTAGGCCATGTGCAATGTGAAATACTGAATAGGCTTAAATTTACACAGAATGGGAGTTTACCGCCTCTCCTCCACCCAGCTCGACCAGTCTCCATCCGAAACGGTCAAACCCTGGGCCTCTTCCCATTTCTTTCTATAATCTATCCATGTATGTTTTGACCCAATTAAGAGATGATTGTATATTTGTGTAATAAGCCTTCTATTATCTTTGGAGCTGTCCAAAATTTTAGAGATATCTGACAGTTTCTGCAGTTGCAGAGAGGTAGACAAAACTGACCCCAAAAAGTGCCTAATTTGTCTGTATCTAAAACAGTGCCTATGGATGTGACAGGGTTGAATAAGGCCCTGTCCCATTTGTTATGCAGAAAGAGTTAAACAAAAGGATTTGTTCTGTCCTCTCCTTTTCTGTCTCTTGTCTGGTTGTGCAATCAAATGTTCTCATGTGACCTAGGAATTGATTACTCTAATGGTCTCGCAATTCTCCACCTCTCACTATCTGCCTGTTTCTCCACCTCTTTGCTTGCTGTTTCAGTCTTTTCTTCCCCCTTGCATATCTGTGGTTATAAAGATATATGTGAATTTTGGCTTCCGGTTCCGGCTATGGTGGAGTGAACACCTCGTGGAAGAAGTTCCTCTTCGCCCCAATTAAAATAACATATTTATAACAGGAAAAAGCCATCATTCGACCAACCAGAATATTGGCGCATCCTACCAGATACCTGCTGAAACTTCATGGCAGCAGAGCATCGTAAGTGTTTTCAGTTATTGGCAGCCTTAATTGACCAAATTGCCGACAATGGTGAGGCTCCTCAGGCAGACGAGCTTCTAGGATCGGCTCCGATCTACGGGCCTGACAAAATGCAGATGGGCTCCAGAAATAAGAGAAAGGACAAAACCTCAGAAATTAACAGTAATGACCAGATTTTACAAGCAGTAACAGACTTCTGAAACTAAATGAGGGATTCACTAAAGGACTTACGATCAGATGTGCTGTCTATGCAATCTCATATGGAGGAGGTCGACCACCAGATTTCAGGTCATTCTGCCTGCCTAGATGCCCTGGAGAATGCGGTTACAGCGATGGCCATGGAACAACTGCATAGCGCATTTCATCAAGAGGATGCGGAGAATGGGGCAGGTAAAAAAATATCAGAATATTTGGACTGCCGGAGAGGGAGGGGGGGGTGACCCTCTGGCCTACGCTGACTATCTGTTATGCTTGGTCCTGGCACTCAAACCAGATTACCCCCTTGATCTGGGCCCTAAACCTTCCCACCCAGACACCAGACTTTGCTGCCTCGTAATCCACTTCCTCAGCTACCAAACAAAATAATCTCTCCTTAAAAAGCCTGACAGAAGGGGCGAGTTATGCTGGGCCAGAGCCGCTTAATATTTGATAATGACTATGCTCCAGCCACGCAATGCCATCGAAGAGAGTACGCCTCCCTGTTTCTGCTTTTGCAAGCCCAAAATCTAAAATCCAAGATGCCTTGCCCCACAAGGCTTGTTGTCCTTTTCCCCAAGGGAGCCCAGACCTATACCATGGCTTCAGAAGCTCTGCAGGACTTGGTGACTAGGGGAATTGTAAAGGAAAAGGCCCAGGAGACTATCCAGGAATGGATGAACACATTTCAACGCCACGCACAAGGAAAGCAAACTCCATCAGCACATTCTTTATCGGACATACTCCTGAAACTACACAAGCTCAGAAACCCCACTGTTCCAACACGAGACATCAGAATAAGTACCCTTTCGGGGTTTGGTTGCAATGTCTTCTTCTGTCCCCTCGGTGGCCCAGCTAGATTGATGGGGTGGATGGGCTTCCCGGTGTGGCAGGTTCCATGGGGGCATCTCCGACCTAATGGTTGGTAGCCTTACATTGAGTCGAAACTATGTTAATTGGGAAAGGAAATGACTCTAAGCCATGATGGTAAAGGCATGCCCAGATAACTACTATATAATGAAAAACATAGCTGCCAGTCTAACACATAGTGGTTCTCCCAATGGCAGTGTTTTCCTGGCTGGGAGTCCCACCTATACTTATTACCCATGGAGTTATTGCCCCTCGTCTGTCGGCGTTGGTGCTCTGTTCTCCCACCTCCATACTCGGTCTGGGAGGGGGCTGCAGGGGGGGCACGGGAGAGGAGGAGGAGATTAGCTCATGAAGGAACGCCAGTCCTCCTCTCCTTTCTTCTTAGGAAGAGCAACCCACCTCATTGTGGGACTTCTGTTTCTTTGATTTCCCTATCTATAGACATCATTTCAGACGATGCATTCTACCACCAGAGATATTTGCATGGACAATGACTTTGATCCAACTATAATGACAGTTTGAACCAAACCAAACCTTAGGCTCTCAAATATCTCTGATCCTCTCTGCCCCCTCCCCCTTTTTTTTCGAAACAGCTACAGCTGGGACTGAGCAGAATATTTTACCAAATTAAACTTCCTCCATCCTCCCCTCCTTCCCTTTACCTCATTCTGTTTGTTCCCCCCCTTTTTTTTTTGCTTTCTCAATTTACCTTCATAAGTACTACAGTTACAAATTCAATGGGAGGATAACTGGGACTTCTTGGCATCTCTCTGCACTTAGGGTTGGGATGATTTGGCAATTGATTATGGCACATTAAAGCTAAGGGGGGGGTTGAAATATGGGTGAGAATTAAAAATCATACTGGAACCATTTAGGGGGTGGCAATGCTCAATGCCACCCCTAGGGGGCCTTTGTATCCTACTCTGGGTTTTGCTACCTTGGACTAGGATAGAAGTCCCTTACTCCGCACTCACTTCTTTTAGAGTTGGGATTAGGGGTACTTTGAGGTACCCAGGAACGAGTACCTCCCTCTTGGGAGTCAACATGCACAAAGTTACTGTATGTTGTTAAAAGTGTTCATTATTATAGTTAATGTTAATCAATACCCTATGTCCGGGGTAATGTTAAATGGGGGTGGAAGGTTTAGAGATTCTACTGGGAAAGTTCTATACATAGTTGTAAGGCAATACCCCCAGTTTGGGGTATCCAAGGGGTGGGTGGGTAAGGGAATAGAGTGGTTTGAAGAAACACACAGGCTCAACATGGATATTGGAACTTATATTTTTATCGCTACAGAGATAGTTCAGAGATATGTAGTTGACCCCTCTTCTCACTGGTCAGGTCTCCTGGGGGCGGATGGTCTGGTCAACTGTAGCAGCTCTTCCCCTAGGACAAAAATAAAGAAAAAGATCAATTGCAATACCTTGTCTACACTCCAAGTGAAAATATTTTCCCAGAACATTAATGGGCAACACAACCCGATAAAGCGTTCCTGCTTTATCCAACATCTCAAAAAACAAGATGCTGACTGTTATCTAATTCAAGAAATGCATCTATCAGATGAAGAACATAAGAAGCTGAGTTGGGGTGGGAGATATAACGTTTATGCCTCTTCCCATCCCAGTGGATGCCGAAGGGGAGCAGCCATTCTGGTACCCGCTACCACACCCATAGAGGTTGCCCATTCCTATGCTGATGGCCAGGTCACGTTATCATTTTACAGGGGAAATTATATTCTCAAGAAGTCACTCTGATGAGCGTTTATCTCCCCCTATGTCGAGGCCTTCGGTGGCCCAACACCTGATGTCTAAGGTAATGGATCTTCTCCAGGGACAATTGATCTTGGGGGGGACTTAAATGTCACTATGTCCACTACACTGGAGAGCTCCAACCCATGCCAGGGACACCAGATGGGCATAGTAAAGTATCTAAAAAATGTATTGGACCATCTGGGAGTTGTGGATGTCTGACGCAGACTGTTTCCTTCAAACACGGATTTTACATTTTTCTCCAGCAGATTTCACACCTATTCTAGACTAGATTATTTTCTAGTCACATGTGAGCATCTTTGTTTGGTTCAGGATATCTCCATGGGTCCTATGGTCCTCTCAGACCATCACCCTCTCATTCTCAGGATAGATCTGGGTAAACCGAGAAAACAAACATTATGGCATTTTAATTCGATTCTGTTAAAAGATAAACAGTATCTGGACTATATAAAGAAAAGAATTCCCCTTTTTCTCTTGGAAAATTAATCTCCTGATATTTCAGAGGCTTTGGTCTGGGATGCCCTAAAGGCCACTCTTCGGGGAAAAACCATAGCTTATGCCTCGAGGAGAAAAAGGGAAATAGAATCTAAGTATAAAACTCTCACAGAACATTTGCAAACCTTTCAGTTATTATATTCTAATGGGGATAGGAAGGTACAACAAAAAATTCGAGACACCAAAGCAGAAATACAGAAGCTAATGGACACCAAGGTTCAACAGTCCCTCCTATATCTAAAACAGGCCGGATTCAAGGGTGGTGCTCATAGACTTGCACAATACCTTCGAGGACAAAAACGTACATCCACAGTTCTAAATATTAGAGATCCGGACTCTGGTGGGCTATCACACAGGGAGGCGGACATCCTCTGCTCCTTTGTTGGCTTTTACCAGAAACTGTATCAGGGTACTGGCTCGTCTACCTCCAAGGCAAGACAGTCCTTCTTGGGGGCCCTTCCTTTTCCTCATCTAACCAAGGCCCAGAGAGAGTTCCTAAGTCCCCCATCTCAGCGGATGAAGTTTCCCACTGTGTCAAATCTCTCTCCTCCCATCGCTGCCCGGAGTCTGACGGCTTCCTGGCGGAATGGTACAAGATGTTTCAAGAGGAGGTGTCCCCCAGGTTACTCTCCATGCTCCAGGAAGTTGGGAAGGGTGGTTCCCCTCCTCCCTCTTGGGCCTATGCAACCTTAGCTGCCTTACTAAAACAAAATAACGATCCCACTAATCCTTCCTCCTAACGCCCAATCTCCATTCTTAACACTGACTATAAAATTTTTACAGCAATATGGGCATTACGATTGGAAGGGATTCTACCTTCTCTAATTCATAATGACCAAACTGGTTTTATTAAAAGTAGAAATACCACAGACAATATCCATAGGACCTTAATATTAATTGAACATATCCAAAGTCGTCAGATTTCAGTGACAGAGGCCGGCCTGTCGGCACAGCGGTTGGATTTCCACTTGCGACGCCAGTGACCCTGGTTCAGGAAGCGAGCCGGGGAGCTGGAGGGCCGGCCGGGGAGGAGGTTCTATGCCCCACGGACAGTTCAGCCTTCTCAGGGGAGGGGGGCACTGACCTAGTACCTGGGTGACCCCATGTGGAAACGCAACGTACAGCAGGCTCAGGGATTAAAAAAAGGGTAGGCATGCTGGACATCGGCGCTCATAGCGCCTTGATATCATGGGCACACAGCACATCCAGAAAGCCAGAAAAATGCCCACTGCCTCCCAGTAGATCGAGAGCCAAAGTCCCGACCCTGAACACCCCTGCCACTTCTGGAGACAGCATCCCGAAGAAGTTAAAGACATGTTGGGGTGAAAGGGCCCTGACCCCATACCCGCCTGGTGGGCATAACCACGGCTTCATGGGGGATGGACTGCTCCGGATGGTGGACAGGTGAGCGAGGGCATAACAGACCAACACGGTGACTCCCGAAGAATGGGAGAGTGGAGGGCAGAAGGAGGGAAAAAAAAAAAGATTCCAGTGGCAGTCATGAGTCTTGACGCAGAGAAGACCTTCGACAGGGTGTCCTGGAGTTTTTTATGGGATGTCCTGTCGAGGTTCCATTTTCCAGAGTCGTTTCTCAAATTGCTGAAGAATCTCTATGATAACCCCCAGGCCTATGTGAGAGTTAATGGTGGTGTATCTTCCCCCTTCACTTTATTTCATGGGACCCAGCAGGGATTCCCCCTCTCCCCCCCCCTTCTATTCGCCCTTTACATGGAACCATTGGGGATGGCTCACAGGAGCTCACTTGAAGTTGAGGGTGTCCCAATAGGCCAACAGGCATACAAAATCAGTATGTTTGCAGATGATATCCTTCTAACCCTTCTCTCTCCTGACACATCTATCCCTGCAGTTTGGAATATCCTTAGAGAATACGAGGCAGTTGCAGAATTCAAATTAAATGTTACCAAGACGGAGGCTCTCCTCTTCAACTTCTCTCCAATGAATACCCTTCGTCGACTCCTCCCTCTGAAATGGAGAGCTACGAAGATAAAACACTTGGGGATCCATATTCCCCTTAACTTGGGGTAATGGATGTGGTACATTACGAACCACTTACAGTCATCATACAGAGAGATCTAGATAAATGGTCATCCCTCCAACTTTCCATCTTCCAACAGATTGAAACTATCCATATGAACGTCCTACCATGACTTTTGTACCTTTTCCAAAATATCCCATTTCTCTTCTTCTCCTTCCTATTTCAAATCCTGGGATAAAATAATTTCTAAGTTTGTATGGGAGAAACAATGCCCTAGAATCTGCCTGTCCATTCTCAAATTATCCTTAGCTCAAGGAGGAGCAGACCTCCCCAACCTCAAGCTTTATGCCCAGGCATCCTTCTGTCCCATTATCTCGCTCTGGTTGACAAATACCTACACTGCACACTGGAAATCTTTGGAGTTTGTCTTAAATGACGTGCATGATATCTCAGGTTTCCTTTTCTCCTCGGAAAACAACACTCCTCCTTTGAGGCATTTCACACAGATAACATCTAGTATTCTTCAAGTCTGGTACAATCTATGTAATAAGCCAGAATATAAACCAATATATGACTATTGCAAAATAATTTCTAAAGATGATCTCTTTTGTCCTTCCCACTCGGACCTGGCCTTTTCCCAATGGTGAAGGCTTGGTTTATCACACTTGTTCCAGTTTTTGGATGAGAGGGAGGTTATTTCCTTTGAACAACTTAGGGCCCACTATAGCCTTCAAAACGCAGATTTTTTTAGATATCTCCAAGTAAGGAATCATATTTTCCGCCATAGGACACTCTCTGCTAAACTCCCCGCCTTTTCTAAAAATCTTTATAGATTCCATTTGAGGTAATCTTTATGGTCACTTAATAGGAAATATATACAGGGCAATAAGAGAGATGATGGGAGATTCGACTAAGTCTATATTAGACAAATGGAATACAGATCTGGCCCTGGAGATACCATTCTCAGATTGGGTGGCAGCAGCCTTGCTAGCGTTCAGGGTGATCTCCTCTCGTTTCTGGCAGGAATTTTCATGGAAAACCCAAAGTAGATACTTTCATGCGCAAGCAGTCCTCGCCAAATTCCTTCCAGCTCAGAAAATGTAGGTGTACCTTGGCAGATTTAGGCCATGTTTTCTGGCAGTGCCCTCTCTTAATGCCTTTCTGGTGTGGCCTTCAGCTGGAGCTGTCTAGGTGACTGGGGGAACTGACAGAATTGACAGTGGAAATACTCTTGCTATCAGTATATCCAGACATTCCCCCCACTGGACTAAGACGTTGTTACCAATATATCTCATAGCGGCCAAAAAGGCTCTCACAAGTGAGTGGATGTCACAACAGATCCCCACAATTCAGGAGTGGAAATCTATAATGAAAGAGATATAACAGATGGAGGGACTGATGGCAGCTATTCAGGATCGCACACAGTGGTTTAGGACTAAATGGCAAAGTTGGGTTCTCTACTGCACAGAGATAGACCCTGAATTTGTTCCCTGACTCTATGATAATCCTAATTGGGGATAGATGCCTATTAAAGTGAATGCTGAGGAGCTCTGACTTCATTGTGGAATATATGTTCTGGGAAATGCTTACCTCCTATCATAAGTATGATATAATGATCTTATAAGAAATAGAGGATAGGGCAAATAGCTCTAATGTATCAAGATTTCCTACTATCTGTCAATGTAATATGTGAATACTGGTACCTCGAGGCAATGTGAAACTATCAGCCAAGAATGCTTGTGAGTATAAACTCCTTAATAAACTCAAAAAAAAAAAAAAAAATTATGTTTATTTATTTTATTTATTGCGAAAGTCAGAAAGTACCTTCAAGTCAGAGACTCGTTTACAAAGGCTCCACATCACATTTAATAGAACAATACAACAGTAAACACAATTCAAAAGCAGGGCTCAGACAGACTTGTTACAGAGAATACAGTAGTTGGCTAACAGTCAGATCCAAAGGTGTATTTGGACAGGTGTAAAACAGCTTGGTATAAAGGCTCCAGGTAAAGAGCTGAGCAGGCAGTTCAGGATGGGACAAAGAGGGAAGAGGGGGAGAAGCCGGCCATAGGCCCTTGTCGGTGGGGGGGCAGGGAGGTCAATGACAGTTGCAGGGGGTGGAGGACTGGAGATGGTCTCTAAGAGAGGTTTTGAAGGGGCCAATTCTGGTTTCATTAGCAAATGCACTGGGCAGACAGTTCAACCAGGAAGGGGCCCTGTAGGTGAAGGATCTTTGGAATTGGGAGGTTCTACACCTGGGAACCAAGAAGAGCAGCTTGCCTGATCTTCAGGTGTTTCTATGAGTCAGGGTCGGTTGGATAATAGGGGCGAGGTCAGAGGGGCAGAGACCAAAGGCAATTTTTTTGGCCATAAGGCATGTGTGGAACCGTATTCTATTGTAAAGGTTCAGCCAGTTAGTAGAAGTGTATAGAGAGCAAGTATGTGTGAGACGATCCCAGCCAAGGATGAAGCGGTAGGCTTTGTTCAGGGAGAGTCTGAGTCTGCCTAGGGCCAAGGTGTTTGCAGATCCATAGATAAGAATATCATAGTCTAGGAGGGAGAGGACAGAGGAGGAGACAACAAACTTCAGAGCTTCAGGAGTAAGACAGTGTTTGAAGCGATAGAGGATTCCAAGCCGGACATAAAGGGCGGTGGACAGGTGATGGATGGATGTGCTGGTGGAAGTTAAGGGCTGGGTCTAGGGTGAAGCCCAGATATTTAAAGGTATCCACTTGCTCAAGGGGGGTCCGACTGGCGGTAAGAATTTGAGAGCAGAGCGCCTTCCGGGAGTTCAGAGGATGTGAGAAGTACATGACTTTAGTCTTCTTGTAGTTTAGTGTAAGACGCTGTGTGGTGAACCATTTTTCAGCGTTGGAGAAGGAAGACTGGAAGGAATTGTGTACTAGGGTAGGGTCTGGATTGGAGGAAAAAAGGACAGCATTGTCCGCATACAGTAGTAGATGGCCAGAGCAGGACGAGGGGAGGGAGTTAAGGAAGATACTGAAGAGTAGAGGACCGAGGATAGACCCCTGTGGAACACCGGAGCAGACTGGTAGTTTGCTAGAGAGGACAGTACCAATTTTGACCTGCTGGTACCAATCTGAGAGGCAGTCTGTGAACCAGACGAGGGTGTCCTGTTAGAAGCAGATATTGGATAGTGTGCTAAGTAAAAGGGTGTGGTTGACGGTGTCAAATGCCTTAAAGAGGTCAACAAAGACCACACCAGAGGTATGGCCTCTGTCTAAGGCTGAGTGGATGTGTGTGGTGAATTCCAATAGGGCTGTCATGGTACTATGCCCTTTGCGAAAGCTGTGTTGCTGTTTACAGAGTAGGTCATGTTTGTTAAGGTGTTCGGTGAGCTGGTCGGAGACAATGCACTCAAGCGCCTTAGATGGGGAGAAGGATAGAGACGGGGCGGTAGTTGTTGGTGGCAGTATGATCCCTGCTTTTAAATATGAGGCAATAGAGGCAGCGTCCCAATGGTGGGGGAATTTCTCTTGGTAGAGAGAGCAGTTGAGAATGTGGGTGAGAGGGTGGAGTACATCATGAAGAGGGAGCCGGAGGAGTCTCAAGTCTAACGAGTCACTACTGTAATGGGAGTGGATGAGGGCTTTTTCTAGATAAGGCTTGGCTGATATGGGGGTGATGCATTGAAGGTGGAAAGGAGGGGCTGCTGGAGGGATCAGAGGGTAACTGGTAGGGGAGGGTCAAAGAAGTTAGGAGGGAGAACATGGCCGAGATTTGTGAAGGTGTGATTAAAGGCTAAGGCAATATGAGTGTGGTCCGAGGTCAGGCACCTGTCGACCACTATCTGATTTGGAGGGGGATTATGGTTCTTGATACAGATGTCCTTAATATTATTCCAGAACTTGCACCCTGAGCCCCAGACAGAGGTTAGGGAGGATTTGTAACACGCTGCTTTTGCTTGGCGTAGAGCCCGCGTGCATTTGTTCTGGGCCTCTGTGTACCTTTGTCTATCAGATATCAGGCAGGTCTTGTTGGAGAGGTGCCATAGCGAGTCTCGGGTTCACATCAGTGCCAGTAGGTGGCTAATGATCCAAGGTGCAGGGTTGCCTTTGACCATCCTTTTAGTAGGTGGGGCAAGGGAGTCACAGATAGCATTGAAGGTGTGAACAAATAGGTTGAGGGCTCGGTCGGGGTCAAGGGTATTCGTTATGAAGGACCAGTCCAGGGAATAGAGGTGGGATTTTGGAAGAGCAAGTTTACCAGGTCCAAATTTGTGTTGTATTATTATTTTAGGAGGGTTCTTTGGAGCTTTGCATGACCAGGAGCAGAGGACTGGGGAGTGGTCACTTAGGGCATTAGGTAGTAAGGTGGTGCTTGTGATCTTGTGGGGATGGTTAGTGAAGACCAGGTCCAGTAGGGAGGAGGACCCAGTGCATTGGTTCAGGCGTGTAGAGGAAGGGACAACTTGGGTAAGGTCTTGGACAGTTGCAGCATCGATGAGCGGGCTGCTGGTCCTAGCCAGCCAATTGATATTGAAATCCCCTAGTGCTATTATTGCATTATTTGATAGGAGGGTGGTGAGGCAGGACAAGACAGAGTGAAAAGCAATGCTCTGTTTTCTGGGGGGAATGTATACCACCATGATGAGAAGGGGGGTTTGGAAGCATCTCAGTGTAAGTTTGAGAGTAAGGGCTTGGGGCCCAGGATCCAGCAGAGGGGGTGGGAGTATTTGACCATGCCAGGTGTCCTCAGCATATATGGCACAGCCTCCCCCTCTTCTACCTTGCTGGTCAGCCTTGTAGAAGTTGTACCCGGAGAGAGTTATCATCGAGTTTGGTATATGGGGGGAGAGCCAGGTTTCACCCACGGCAATGAAGTCAGGATGATGTTGAAGGACCCATCCCTGGTAGGAGTCCCACTCCTTTAATAAGCTGCAGACGTTAATGGTGGCAATGAGTAAGCCAGTGGTCTGGTTGTGCATGGGTGCAGAGGTAGTGAGCAGGCCAGGGTTAGGGTAGATATTGCCAGACATAAGGAGGAGCAGGACGAGGGATCTGAGGAGAGAATTCCAGGCCAATTTTTTGAGATAGTGAACTTTGCGTATGAGGAACCCCTGAATGCTAGACCATGTTGGAATGGGGATGATAAGTATGTGAGGGGTAGCTAGTAAGAGAGGTAGCTGAGGGGAGAAGGGGGTCATGGGTTCCAGAGGGGTTGTCAGACGAGGGCCAAGATGAGAACATGGGGTGCTTCTAGGACAGTGGCCATATCTGTTGATAGTAGTGAACGTTGGCAGAAAGATTGCCTCTTCCATAAAGTATGATGGTATCAGAGCAAAAAGGTTGCCCAGACAAAGCCGCTTCAACTGATTTGCTTGATGAACATCAGGGGAGAGCAGCCAGGCAGACAGAATGTTGTCAGGGATATGCGGCTGTTTATATTCAGGGGAAAATGAGTAGGGGAGAAAGAGCACCAGGAGCAGCAGAGCCAGGAGTAACAGCAGCATGGCAATAAAAGGAAGAGGAGATATGGAGAAACGCCTGCAGGAGGAGACAATAAAAGATAAGGAGAAATGCCTGCAGGAGGAGACGAGAAGTCTGAGCTGCCTCTAGTGGTGAGCTGGTATAGCCTGCTAATGGTGATTCTTTGTGTGAAACTGGGATCTCTTGGTTGGAAATGTATATAACTATACTCTTGAAATGATTGAAAAAAGCTATTTGGAATTTAGGGGGTTAACCTGAGATGCAGTCTGAGCTCCTCTCAGGCTCATTTGCAAACTCTTTGCAGAGCTATCAACAAGAGATCAGTTCTGGGTCACCATGTTCTATTTGTTGCACCTGCAAAGAAACTGACAAGAACATTTTGTGAAAGACAGGATGTCTCCTTAACGAGCAGGAGGAAGTAGTCAATTACCTGGCAAAGACTTGTTATAAAAAGAGCAACAATATCTTTGCTAGAGAGACTGAGATTTGAAACGGAAAAGAAACCCTCAGATAAAGGACTTTTGTTTTCCATGTTTGTGATCATTAACCCCTAGGTCTTTCTCCTCAGTGGTCTCCCATAATGTCCTCCCCCAACAGAGTATTTGCCAGTGTATATTACTCCTACCCAGGTGCATAACAGCACATTTTTCCAGGTTGAATACCAGCCTGTGTTCCTTGATCCAAAGCTCTAACCTTGCCAGTCCTGACTATAACTTGTCTGTGTTGCTGGTGGTCTGTACACCACAACCTAGTTTGGTGTCATCTGCAAATTTTGACAGCCAAACCCCCTCTCCACACCACGTAGATGTAATATACATATTAAAGAGGCATGGTTCTAGCACAGATCCCTTCAACACACCACCTATAATATCATCTATAATAGATAATGGCAGAGTGGACCACACATTGAGCATTTTGTTAATGTTCTGCTCTAACCCAGAAAAATTAGCTTTAATGAGGTTCTCATATTTAGGAGTGATAGTAACCCTCAGATACCAAAACCCATTATCAATCTATTAAAAAGGAGGGAAGGACATAACTCTTAATGGCCACAATTGCAAATGGGCATAATTATGGATTCTGAATATTCACCTTATAGCCCACTTTGAACCCAATAGCCTCCAGAATCCGTATAAGGGCAGGAAGAGAAGTCTGGGTGTAACACATTAACCAGCAGGTCATCCCCGTACAGAACCACTGGGCTTGTAACATTACCTACCCCTATGACCTCAATATGAGGATGCTGTTTAAATGCCAGAGCCAGTGGCTCAATTGCTATATCAAACAAATGTGGGGACAGAGGCATACCTCAGGGGGGTAGTTTTTGACTAACTTTAATGAGTGGTCCTGTGGCAGGCTCTGGTCACCTCTGACAGCTTAATTTCTTTATGGATGCTTCTGGTGGCTTGTTTGGCATACATTGCCAAGGTGAGTGGTGTACAGCCACATCTCCCCAGAAGTGGCATGACACAGACCTGACCAGAAACTTGACCTTCGTGGAATTCTTCCCTATTGTGGTCATCCTGGAAGTATGGGGTGGCAGGCTGCAGAACAAGAGCATGATTTTATGGTCTGACAACATGAGGGTGGTGCAGGCGATAAACAACAGTCTGCACACTGCAAAAAGGTGTGTGGTCTGCTGTGAGTGTTTGTATTGCTGCATTGCTTACAGTGCAACTTCACATTTAAGGCTAGGCATGTTCCTGGGGTGGATAACCAGATTGCTGATTAACTTTCTTGTTTTCAGTGGAGCAAATTCAGGATGCTGGCATTCAAGGCCAAGGAGCAAACTCTGACCCTCCCGATGTCACTGTGGGACATCAGCTGGGCAGGGTTTGGCAGGTAATATCGAGTTTGGTGGCCCTTGGGACTTGGAGTACATATAGCTGAAGGGCATTTCAGTTCATGTACCTCTGCAGAGCACATGGGGATGAAGGTCTCTGGATGGTGTCAGTCAGGAATGTCCTTGAGTTTTTGTGGGTACTGATAAGAAAAAGAGTCTCTAGGTCAACAGCTGGGTCTATGTTAGCAGGGATTATTTGCTTCAGCAAATTGCTGGGCAGGGGGATGTGGCCTGGCATTTTACTTTTAAGAAATTTATGGAGATCCATATATGCATGTTAATTTATATTGACCAAGAGAAACCAGATGAAGCCAGATATCACAATTTTCTGACCAAACTGAACATACCACTACTACTGGAAGGGCAACAAGAGGCCCTAATCCAACCTATCTCCTTAGCCAAAATACTAATGGGCATTAGTAACAATAAAAATGATAAAAGCCCAGACCTGGATGGGTGTCCCTCTGAATTCTTTAAGACTTTTAAACAAGCCCTGGTACAGTCACTCCAAGAGATGCTCTATTTGTTGCAAAGAGTGGACATATCTCCTCCCCCTAGCTGTCAATATGCAAAACATATCAGCCATACCGAAACCCTGAAAGGACCCCTTGCAGTGCAAGTCAAATAGACCAATATTAGTACTTAACCAAGATTTCAAGCTATATGCCAGCATCCTAGCTAAATACCTGGAAAGATTACTCACAGAACTCATACATAAAGACAGGCCAGATTCGTCTCTAACAGGCAGACCTTTGACAACAAACAAACACTATACCCTCCTGGAATGCTCCTGTAGAGCAGCATCCTCATGCCTCCTGTTAAGTATGGATGCCCGAAAAGGCCTTTGATACGGTGTTATTGAGATTTCTTCAACACACTCTACGGTACTTCCATTTCCTGGAGCTTTTTTGTCAAATGATAGAGGCCCTGTATACCACAGGACAAGTCAAAATAAACGGTACCTATTCAGCTAGATTGCCCTTGCAAAGGGGGGATGATACAGGGATGTCCACTTTCCCCTTACTTTTTGCCCTGTATGCTGAAGCCCCAGCACAAGCTATCAGAGGTAATCCCAACATTAGAGGGCCCCAGGGCCACAACGTGGAACATAAGGTCGCCTTTTATGCAAATGTCATAATGGTCTACATGACACACCAAAAAAACTCCCTTCCAACCCTTTTTGAGATCCTGAAAGAAATGGAGGCCCTAGCCAGTTACAAACTAAATATGGACTAAACTGAGGTTTTACAGGTAATTCACCCCACTCCCCCAGCCTTAAATCCACCTTCCCTTTTCAATGAGGCCACACAGTGATCAGATATTTAGGGATAGTAATCCTGAATGACCTCTAACAGCTCTACAAAGTAAATGATGACCCTCCAAACACAGATCAATACAAGAGGACGTGCAGAGATGGATGCATCTCCCTATTCCCTTGATTCATTGCATCAAATCAGTCCAGATGAATATATTTCTGAGACTTTTGTATTTGTTTCAAACTATCTCGAATACTCCCATAGGACTAGAAATAAGCCCAACAGTGTCTGTCATCCAGTTAACTCCCTCAAAAGGCAGTAATCCTTACACATTTCCAACCCTTCACACCTCCTACTGCCCAACATTCTCTAAGCAGACCCCCTTTACCCTCTCTGCTAGGGTAGTATTATCTGCTCTGATCAACTTCCGCTGCCCACCAAACTCCCACACCGCTGCCCTTGATAGTGTCCAAGGCAGACAACCAACCAAAGCCTTCCTAAGCAATGGGCAGGTTCATACACTTGACTTACCCTTCTCCAAAATGATGTGGAATGCAGTCCAACTTTCATCCCCAACTACAAGGTGCTCTGAGACCACCTCTGGCAATCCCACTATGCCACCCCTCTGCCATCCCACAAGAGCAGGGGACACAGTTAAACATACGACCGCTATCCTGCCAGCTCAGCTGAATATGCTGATAGTCACCACAAAAGTGAAGAATAAAATAGCCAACTCCTACAACAAGTCCTATCTAATGAAGCATTTAAAGCTAAAAGCTCTTAGAATTGCCTGGCTACTATTCCTACTCTCGGGAAACGTTCACCCAAACTCTGGACCTAGTACTAGTGCCTCAATAACACCAACAGACTGCGAGGCTGGTGCAATAACTATTGCATCTCTTAACATATGCAGCCTGCTAGCAAAAAATTTGATGCTCTCCAGGTATGGATTGCCCAACATAAACCAGATGTCATCTCAGTCATGGAGACCTGGCCCACTCCTAGAACCCCTGACTCTGCTGTCCAGCTTGATGGCTACACAACTTTCAGGGTGGACAGGCGAGGGAAACGAGGGGGAGGATGTGTCATTTATGTTAATGACTCAATTTAGTGCAGGGCACTCCCCATCCCACCCCAGGGTGGAAGATCACAAATTCTCTCCATCCAGGTTCATCTTGGATCCCAGGGAAAGTGTTTAACTATAATCTCGGTGTACATACCCCCTAAAGATCAAGAGGCTGGTTTCAAACTAGCACTTGATTATTTATCTAGTAATCGCCATCAATCTGAAATCATAATGTTAGGGGACTTTAATATAAATTGGTTATCCCCAGATGCTGCAACTTACCAGGATGCAATAGCGGCCATAGACATGGTCCAACTCATTCAATCCCCCACTCATGTAAACTATCACACCGGTTCAAGTACTTTCATAGACTGGGTACTAACCAACTGGCCACAAAGAATAACTAGAACTAAATGTTCTGAGGAAGATGCCAGTAATGGCACTTAAACGTAAATGGTTCGGTGGTTTTTCGCTCGGTTCACAGCGTTTGTATGTCTGCGGGAAAAGGAAATCTAGTCTTTGATTGAGACCGCATATTGGACATTTTGGATTGCTGCTGCACCGTGCTGCTGCTTCAACAAGGTTTGAGAAAATAAATGTGAAATGAATTTTGTCTTTTAATGAGATTGCTGGCCTTTCTTCATTCCATTGGAGAGTGTGTTTTACAGTTGAGTCCTGTGTAATGTGCACCCTGATACATGCTGGTATTATTTCTGTGAAAGTGTGAAATATGGAGCAGTGCCTTTGTATGTATTCTTAATAACTTGAACCATTTCGCTAGCCGACTCTATCAGTGACCACTCACCAGTCTTATGCTCCTGGACAAGCAAGACCCTGAAACCCCCCCAAAAACAATAACCTCCAGAATTATAAAAGCGGGACATCTTGCCTCACTAAAATCCTACCTCTGGCAGCTAGACTGGGACGGGGTCTACACTGCCACCGATGTGAATGCTGCTCTTGAGTGCTTTATCGACAAGTTCAACACGGCCTGCAACATCTTTGCCCCTCTAAAAGCAAGGAAAATCAAAGGAACCAGCAAATCATGGATCACACCACAGCTCCTTAAGCTCATGGGGGTCAGGGATAGCCTGTGGCATAGGGCTTAAGAGCACTGGGTCCCCCTCTGACATACAGAAATACAAAGCAGCACGTAATAAGTGCACTCAAGCAATCCTCCTTGCAAAAAGATCTCATTTTAAAAGTGAACTGGACAACTCTTGGCATGACAGACGCAGATTCTGGGACAATATAAAAACCCTAAAAGGCACAGCAAGAAAACCACCATCATCGCAAATAAACTTTGAGGATGCAATTACCCAGGATCCCAAAACTATCACAGATGACTTCAACAAGGCCTTCACAGACCTTAGTGGGGTTCTTCCTCCAGACTATCTCTGACCTGTGCCTAGTTCTGCCATTAGTTGTACCGACATCCCTCCAACACACATAGCACCTCCCTTCTACCTGAAGGTCATCTCTACAACTGAGGCAAAAAAAATACTTGGAAAAAGTTCTCGGGAACACTAGATCCAGTGGGGACTCGCTTGACCTAAAGATTGTGGCTCTTACCTTGGATTTGTTACTCTCCACTCTAACCTGGATCCTAAATCTCTCACTAACCACTGGCATTTTCCCCTCAATGCTAGAAAGCTGCGGTGGTCACCCCGGTCTTTAAAAGTGGGGACAGAACCTGCCTTGCCAACTATAGGCCAATCTCAATTCTCCCCCCCATCTCCAAGGCACTAGAGAGGATAGTATATGATCAGTTAGGTACGTACCTTCTTAAATACGACCTTCAATTCCAGGAACAGCATGGCTTTCGGAAGGCACACAGTACTTCAACGGCATTGGTTGAGTTTACCGGTCATATCCATGAAGCACTTGACCGAGGGCTCTTGGTCGGGGCCACTTCCATCGACCTCACCAAGGCCTTCGACACGGTCAACCACGACTTGCTTCTCACACAACTCTCTAACGCTGGTATATCATCTGTCTCTCTAGGCTGGTTCCAGAGTTACCTCTCTAACAGGACCCAGCAGGTCAAGATTCTTGACGTTCTATCCGACCGTTGGCATGTCAACACAGGGGTGCCCCAAGATTCCATTTTGGGCCCCCTGCTGTTCAGCCTGTTTCTAAATGAGCTCCCCAAAGTCTGCCAGAATAGGATCCTTCTATATGTAGATGATGCTGCTCTCTACATGTGTCACTCTGCTCTGGATAAGCTGGAAAAAGGCATGCAAGATGACTTTACTGCTGTGGAAAAATGGTTCCTTCAGTCTAAGCTCATGCTCAACTACACTAAGACTAAAACAATGTTGTTTGCCTCCCATCAAAACAATCATAAGTCACATCACCTCATTATCTACAATAACAAGTTTGATACACTCGAAATGGTCACCACCTTTAAGTACCTTGGTGTCTAGCTTGACAGCTCTCTCCTACAGCCAGCACATAGACCATGTTGCCAAGGCAGCTAGTGCCAGACTAGGTCAGCTCTACCGGCATAGGCAGTGCCTCACCGAAAGTGCCATCAAGCTTGTAGTTAACAGCTCTGTGCTCTCTACAATAGATTATGGACTGGTAGTCTACGGAACCGGTACCAATACAACACTTAGGTGAATCAAGATTGTCTTAAACAAAGCCTGCATACTAGTCCTGGGTGTGGACCATTTAACTCACACTTGTGAACTATACTCAGGCACTGGTTGGTTAAACTTGAATAGCAGAATTCAGTAACAAGTTTGTCTATTAGCTAAAAAATCCACCCTAGGTCTTGCTCCTCCTGGAGTGAGGCAACTGCTAAGAAACTCCACTTCCTCCAGACTAACTAGGGGGTCGAGTAAAGCTGCCTTCATTATGCATTCCGCCTTACCTGACTAGGGCAACGGTCCTTCGAATACAGGGCCCCCTGCTGGCTAAATTCCCTTAACTCTGAGCTGACTGAGGAAACTAAACTACTCCCATTTAAGGCCGAGCTGCTGCAGTACCTGGCCACTCTTAGTAACTGCAACTGCGTCACCTGTGTCTAATCCTTGCTAGCTTATCTGTCCTGCATAGCACCCATCTCCCCCCCCCACTTCCTCCCCCTGACTGGTGTGACCCCACTGAGCACTTATCCCCACATCCCTCTTTATCCCCACTCGTCTTCCTGCTTTCTCTTCACAAATATTAATCCCCAATATTCACCCCGGTTTCCCTCACCTCACCCCCACTTTAAAACTCTTTCCCTTATCCCTCTCTCCACCATATTACTCAGCCCTGTCCTATCACCTACTTACGTAACCCTGGGTAGATTCCTATCCAATCCCACCCCTCAGACTACTCAACCCCCTTATTCTGTCTACCCCTTTGTCTCTGCCTCCACCCTTCCCCTGCCCTCATCTATTCTGTCCTCCCCCTCCTTTGGTCACCACCACTTCTGACCCTCCATAACTCCACCTGCACGCTGTAAAGCTCAGCTACCATTATAAATTGCTTGTCCACCTTGGGAATGCTTCTAGTACTGTTGCAATAAAGTTGACCTCTCCTACCTGATGTATTTTAACTGTACTTTCTTGAATCTGTATCTGTATGTACCATAACGTACTTGTCTGCTGTATATACCCCTATCTGTTTTGTAATGTCTACGTACCTTGTCTATTGCCTTACGATGTAGAAACTTTGTAAACTAGCTTTTAGCTCAAAGGTGTTATCTGAGATTCCAATAAATAAATAAAAACCCTCTACTTCCCTAGAAGAAAGCCTTCTGCCACTGGGACAAACATATATCATGGTTTCTTTGGGCAAGAATGAAGCCCCGCATTATCTGTAAGAAACTGCAGATGAGCAATTCAAAGAGGGCTTAGCCCTCCTAACTATAAAAGAATACTATCAGGCAGCCTTATTCACACGTGTCCTCCATTGACTGGATGACTCCTCCGCCTTACACTTGAGGAAGTTGGAATACGCGGAGCAGGCTTGACAGGTTCATCCACAGCTGTTCTGCTCCTTGCATCATTATTGCGATCAGACACAGCCTCTTGAATCAGACTATACTGGTCAGATACTGCATAGCTGGTGGGAACTTCTGAAATCCCCAGAGCTGAGACACTCAGCGTGATACATCAAGATGGTGGCTCACGATCCCCAGTACTCTCTCTCCAAACTTCACCCCACCTTTCTTCATTGGCAGCATCTCAGTCTCACTCACAACTACTAATTCTATGAGGCAGGGACCTTTAAATTATTCCAAACATTAATGTAGCAGTTTGCCTTCTGACATTCAGATAATTTTAGATATAACCAGGTGTAGCCTTACCTGGGTGCTAAACTAAGATTACATTGGACTAAAAAGGAGACCCACTTGCTACTCCAACTGATCTTTACAGTACAAGAGAGAGGTATCCAAGTTTACATAATATCTTCAGTTACAAAAGGATACATACTCAACTTCTCTGTGCATATCAATGATATCTTGAAGAAACTGCGCCCCAAGCTTGGTGCTCTGTACAGGAATCGTAGTTGCATCCAGCTGACTGCGAGGTGCGAAATTGTCCGGAAGATGATACTCCCCATCTTTGACTACTGCGACGTAGTCTATGGTGCTGCTCCCAAATCTTCCCTGACCAAGTTAGACACTCTCTTTAACTCCTTCTGCTGGTTTGCTATCAACTTCCCTTCCCACTCCCACCACTGTGAACTCTATTGCTCTTTAACCTTCCTTCCACTATCTCACAGACACATCTCTCACTGTGCCAAACTAACTTCCAAATTCTGGTTCGGGGGGCTCCCCTCCTATCTCTCATCCTCTCTCTCCACTCCACCTCCCCTCTCCCACTCTCTCAGATCAAATGACGCCTGCACCTTGACGGTCCCTCACCACTCCAGCCTCATCGGTCAGACTGGTTTCACCCATAGTTTCCCTAAAATCTGGAATCCCCCCCCCCCGAAATATGACACTCCTCCTCCTCCAACTACTCACTTACCTGCCCTACACAGTTACCTTTCCCTCAGCTGTTCCTTCTTTAATCCACTTTAATACCTGTCCCCAGTCTCTGCCTTCCTACCATTAACCCCCCGGCAGGGTTCTCAACATCCTGAAGGAGGAAATCAAGAAATTGCTACCCCTTCTCCTTATATTCAGTTCTTGCCCCTCCCCCTCTCTTCTCCACCTGCCCTTCTGGGTCACCAGTGTGCACAACCTTACCCCATCCTTGTTACTCCAACAGCACTTGTGTACTACCTCAAGCCTGCTCCTGGTACACTCATGCACTATAAATGGTTCCATAGCATTATTACTGTTTTGTACGTTCATATGTTCTTTTGTATGATTTTGGACATGTATTGCAATTTACCCAATGTTCCACTACTGTTTATTGTACAATACATTGTGTTCCAACTGTTGCACAATCTTACAATGTTGTATTGTTTGTACTACCCACACCTTATTGTAACTTATCATCCTTCACAACCCTATGTAACCCCTACACCCAGGTCACACCATGAGATGAGCCACTTTTTGTTCAGTGTGCCCTCCTGGTGAAACATTTTAAGAAATAAACAAATAAATAACATAGCATGGGGGGCGGAGGGGATTACACTAGAAGCCACACAGAAGTGGTGGGAGAAGGAGCTGAGATGTGCCATATTACTCGGAGGCAGAATGGATCAGCGTTTACCTTAGACAATATAAACTGACTTCCTCATACAGTTGGAGGGAGTATGGCTGGAAGTGTGCCCCTCAGTATTTCAGAATGCCTCATATTACAGGGAAATATGACATTCAGTGGGGTACAGCCTGCCGGAGAGATTGTAAGAAAACATGTTTCTCACACACATGTATTTTATTTATTTCATTTTTGTTTACCAGGTAAGTGCACTAGACAAGTAATTTTGCCTATTTTCAGGCACAACCTGGGAGAGTTACACATTAGAAACAACAGATACATAGTGTCAGTATCAGAATATATAACATATAGTTGAAAGTAAATACAATTATACATGACAATTTCGGAATACATGGCACATTAGGGAACAACTAAATAGATATACATAGCATGTGGATAAACAGTATCACTGTCACACATACTTATGTAGAACATTGGAAACAGCATAACTGTATGATGAAGTAAATACACTGCAAACACTGGGGTAGATAAGTGCTGAGAAAGAAGCACAGCTCTCATGGTGCAAGACCATTAGTAGTAGTGCAAGTGAGGAGAGACAAATAAGATGCAGAGCAGAAGCAGAGACCTGAGCTAATAAGATGAGTTCTTAAACTTTTTTGGAAGGCCCGGTGAGTATCAGATTGTCTGACATAGAGCAGCAGGGTGTTCCACACTCTGGGAACAGATACAGCAATGCAAATTCACCCTTCTTGGTGAGAGATCTGGGAGCTTCAAAGGGAGCGTGTACAGTAGATCTCAGAGTGTAAAGCAAGTCAGGTTGTTTTAGTAGAGTTATAAGGGACCTTGGAGTACTAGACCGGATTAAATTATCAACCAGACAACCTGCAGTGTAAAGAAGATAGGAGGACAGGGAGAGCCAATTTAGAGTAGAATAAAGCTGACAGCAATGTGTCAGTTTAGGAGCCGCAAGAGCGAAGCAGCAGATACTATTATAACAAGGGCTCCATTTTTTGGATTACTCACTTGCTGGCATTAAGGTAGATTATAGAGCCATAGTTGAGGCAAGGTCGGAGAATTCCCTGAGCAATGGCCAACCTTGCTGCCAAGTTTAGGGAAGATCTAACCTTGTATGCCAGGCCAAATTTAGTATTCACCGCTTTACAAGTGGCTACAACATGTAGATTAAAGTCCAGTGAGGGGTCAAGTGTCATCCCAAGATATCTGAAGACCATATCCAGGTTTAGACCATCAAGACCACGAAGGGAAAGTTCCATATGACAAGCTTTTAGTCTAGGTGATGTCCCGAAGAGCATTGTCACAGTTTTAGTAGTGTTAAATAGGAGCTTATTTTGTTTCAGCCAAGCCGAAAAGCAGTCAAAATCTGATTGAAGGGAGGTGTGTATTACTGATATGTCATTCGCGGCAGAGTAGAGGACCATATCATCCGCATAGAAAAGAGACGAAGATGATCCGGGGGGGGGGGGATTATTTATAAAGAGAGAGAAAAAGAGGGGACCAAGAATAGAACCTTGGGGGACTCCAGCTGAGGTGGAAACAAGATCAGATGCAACATTCCCTATTTGAACAAATTGTTGCCTACCCAGAAGATAACTGCCAAACCAGGCAGTGGCAGAATTTGAGAAACCAAGAGAAGAGAGTCTGGAGAGCAGAACAGAGTGGTCTACCAAGTCAAATGCCTTTGTGAGGTTGATAAAATGACCCCAGTGAGTTTGCCTTTGCCTATATTCTGCAGCACATCATTTGTAACTTGTCATAGTGCCGTTGTTGTGCCGTGACCAGACCGAAAACCATGCTGGGCTGGGGACATCACATAATTTGCATACACTCAGTTACCTGAAAAGCAACAACCTTCTCTAGGCTTTTATCCAACACAGATAAGATGGCAATAGGTCAAAATTTCATATCATTTTTGTATCTCCTTTCTTATGCACTGACACAACAAGTGCAATTTTCCAGATGGATGGAACAGTCTTAGTCGTAATAGATAAGTTAAGTACTCTTGCAACAGGAGCTGCAATGACAGTGGCAATAGCTTTAAGGAAGTTAGGTAATAAGCCATCAGGCCCTGGAGAACCATGTTCAGGAATCTCTCTCATAAGCCATAACACATCAGCAGTCGAGACTGTTTTAATACTAAACTAGTTAGACTTAGATTCAATAGGTTTTACGATTTCATCAGAGTGCATAACAGCGTTAACCAGGTAATCCAAGAGATCAGAGAAATGAACATTAAGTGCAGTAGCAATCATGCTTTGTTTGTTGCAGTTAGCACCATTTATAGTCATTTCTATCAAAGGTGGGGATGAGCCTTTCCCTAAAAAGCTTTTAACATGATCCCAGAAACCCATAGCTTCACCAGAAGATTGTTGAAGAAGCATATCACAGTAGGCTGTTTTTGCTGCTCTGATGTCTTTCATATATGTTTTTCTCATGAATCTGTACTTAGCCCAGTCATCAGGTAGGTTAGACTTTTTGGCAGCAACCCATGCTTCATCTGTACTTCTCATAGAGGAGTGGAGATTGTGATGCAACCATCTAGTTTTAGAGCCCCTAATTCTCCTTCTTTTGAGTGGCACATACTTATCTTGGAAGGGGAGGAGTTTGGATAGTAAGTAATCAAGAGCTCTGTCAACATTGGCTGTCTGATATATCTGGGACCGGTCAATGCATCTTACTTCCGAAAGAAGTTCTGCAATATTTAATTTTGAAAAATCCCAGAACTGTATTACCTTAGGAACTGGCTTAGGACAGCAAGCATTCCAAACACAGAAAGTGGGCAAGTGGTCACTAATTGAGTCCAAAAAGGTATCAACATCTAGAATTCTACTGACCCAATTAGTAACACTCCAGTCTAATGTGGCTTGATGAGTACTGCTAGAAGAAATACGGGTAGGTATCATAACTAGCTGGGAGAGGTGAAGTTTTGCAAGAGTGTTGTGGTATACACCAGAGTTGCTACTAGACCAGTCAAGGTTAACATCGCCTAGTAAGGTGATTTCTTTCTTTCCCTTTCGGGAAGATAGGTGGTCAATGATTCCATCCAGACCAGTTAGTGCCCCCTTTGGAGCTGCCCAGTGCTATGCCAGTACTGGCAAGATGTGGAGAAAGTGATCCTGGATTTGTTTCCCTCCACAGGGCCCCTCACTCCCCAAACAGCAATACTGTACTATTGTTACTGCCAGACCAGCTCATGAACAAGCTTTCACTGTCCATAATACCCATCCTATTGACAGCTGCTAAGAAGGCAATTACAAGGGGGGGAAGGGGGCGTGGCCTGACTGAGGAAGAGAATGGAGGCTTAATCCAGAGCTCTGGGACCATCTGCTTACTATCCTTGCCATCCATCGATAAAAAAACAGGAAAGACAGTGATATTATAAGGCAAAATAACCCACTGTATGGCTTCTACCAAAAAAACAAAAAAGAAGCAGTCCCAGCTGAGTTTTTCCACAATTATGTGCAATACTAAGTTGGGCCTACCCAGCACCATGGACCACAAAATGCCTGTTACATTGGCTGAAAATACAAGCAGATCTAGCATGGAATGTGACGAACAATCAACCTCATAATCCCGCAATAACCTAGAAGGTCTAATACGATCTCTCAAATTTGACTTAACCCACCAGATGAAAGCCGGTTTTGAAAATATCGGGGCCCAGCTCACTTATCTGCAACAGATGGTAAATAGTCTAAGTGACACTGTGGAGTCTCACACAAACAGGCTTACTGAGGTAAAGCAGCAGGCTAGTGATTCAGAAGACGCTCACCAAAGACTGGAAACTCACTTCAAATGGCCCTGAGAGAGACTGAGTCTCTAAAGGATACTCTAGACAACCATGAAAACAGGGAGAGAAAGTGTAATGTTAGAATGGTGGGACTAAAAGAAGAAGCCGAGGGCAGAGACTGCATTGCCTATATTGGCACCTGGCTAAAAACCACACTAAATTTACCTGCTGAAATGACCCTGGAGATCCAGAGAGCCCATCCATTGCCAGGCTGCTGGCTGAGCCCAGAAGAAAGACTAAGCCACATAATAATAACATTTCTGCGCTTCCAAGACAGGCAACAGGTGCTAGACATGGCCAGATAGAAGGGCCGAATAATCCAGCAGGAAAAGCAGGTCATTTTCTTCCCGGATTTTTCCAGACGCTTACAGAGGGAAAGGCAAGATTTTAGTGTGGTAAAATAGAAGCTCCATGAAATCGACTGTCAATTCACCATGGTCTATCCAATCCGACTCATAATTCAGCCGAAAAACAAGGAAACAAAGTCATTCAATGATCCTGAAGCAGCAATGAACTATCTCTCTCGAGTGCTGCTTATAAAGGAGAACGAGGAACGTGCAAGGCAAGAACCGGAGTGAGCTCAGTATTGTGGTTCAGTTGTTGATTCTATATAAACTGTAACAGACTGAACTGGTATGGCAAAACAGATCTTCTGTCTGGAGGTTGACTCATAAGACTGTCCTGTTATTCTCGTTTCTTTTTTTCTTTTTCTCTTCTTTCTGTGGGACCTTATAAGTCGCGGCAGCCCTGCACTTCATGTAGGCCACCCTGGGATATTGGATTGGTTTTGTTCCAGTACTAATACTAGGCCTCCTGCATAGATGTCAGTCAAATGGGGCAGTCTATGGGGCTAAACATTAAAGTGTAATAGCACAGGCTTCATGCCTTAGGGGGGCTATAAGGGTCTCAACAGCTGGGAAATGTGTTTTTCTCTTTGCTCCTTGTACCTATTTGTGGGGTTAATTGGATGTGGGCAAAGTGCCTTAAAGATATGTGGTGGGTGCGTTGGGCCGCTGGGGGGGGGCAAATTTTTCTTCCTGACCTGCAATGGAGCCTGCTCCAGCCTATAGTGGCTGGGTCAGGGGGGTTCCTCCACTTGGTGGCCTCTCCTGCTGTGTCTATTTACATTTTTCTTTAAACGGTGCCGATTGGATGGCCCTGTGTGAGGCCAGCAGGAATTACCCCTGTTTTCGCAGGGATGAGGGAAAGTTCCATGGGTGCTTGGGGGGGGACAATGTTGACTATCCCAATGGAAGCAATCGCATCACAGCGATCCCCCCTCCCACAGTGTGGGAGTATTGACCCCAGCAGAAATGGTGTAAAGCGCCAAGGATTTCCAATGGCCCAAACATCCAAGAGGGGGCGAGAGCTGATTCATAAGCAACTACCCCAGACCACAACAGGCACTAGGAGGGGCTCGTAATCCCTCCACATGTTGCAGTTCATTATAGTTAAAACTCCTGCTCTGGGAGTTGATAAGCAGTGTTGTCTTTCCTGGTTGTATAATGCATTTACTTTAAGGGGGAGGGGTTATTTTTTGGTCATACACCTGGAACAGCATAGCTGGGTGAAGCTCTATTTTTATGGAACAGTCTGAGAATTTATGGTTAATTTGTAACAAGCATAGCTGGAGGGGCTTAGAGGTGGCAGGAGCCTGCAAACAGGTGGGCACATCGCCCTTTCCAACTCCATGAGCCCACCAAGAACAACTTTAGCAGACAATGCGTCAATTATGGTAATCTATTGGCCTGAAGGGAGCTGAGTTCTTCCTCCCGTTTTCCCCCACCTCCAAATAGGATGGCACCAGTATTGCTAATCAGTGGTTTCGACAAAGGGGTATCAAAGCAGATGGTACCCCTTAGTACATCCACAAAGAGTAGGGGGAGAGCAGTAGGAGATGTATCTTGTTAGTGGGAAAAATGGATGGGTGGGGAAGTTAAACAGTTTGTTAGGTTTAACAGTTCAGAAAGGGGAATGTTACTGGTTTTGGGGGGAGAGAAGGGATAGGGGGCTCACGTTTGGGGGGAATGTTTCAACAGTTGGGGAAAAAAATAAAAAGCAGTCAGCCATTGGCACAGGGGCCCTATCGAGACCATATTTAGAGCATCAACAGGAGTCATATGCTGTTATAACAAAATGTGTGACATAAAATGTATAACCTGGATTGTACATGGTCTAAAGACAGTGGTTAAGAGAAAGAGAATTTGGTCCTATCTTTGGAAGCAGAGCGGGATGTCCACTTTCTTCAGGAGACCCACCTGATTAAAGAAGAAACAGAAAGATTATCTGGCTCATGGGGAGGGACTATGCTAGCCGCTCCCTTCACCTCTAGGGCATGGGGGTGGCTATCTGGATTTGTCCCCAGTTGAGAGTAGTGATACATGACTCCCTGTCCGACCCTCAAGGCAGATACTTGGAGTCGGCACGGTGGCACTGAGGGTTGAGGCACTAGATGCCACAACTCACGCCACGACGGCGACCCGAGATTGGAAGTGAGCTCGGGTGCCGGGGGTCGGCAGGGGAGGGACTGGATTGAGCGCCCGCTGGGCTGCTCTCCTGTCCCGGGGAGGGCATTGGGGAGCCCGGCTACTTGGCTGCCTCTGTGGAGACCTGGGACGCGGCAGTAGTACGGGGCTGCACGTGGCTGCCTGATGCTGGCAGGGTTGCCATGCATCACAGCATCGTGGGGTGCACATGCAGGGATAGGGAAGGGCGAAACAGAACATAGGGAAAAACCCTGGTTCCAGGGGTAGGCGACGGCACCACTCACCCATGTCCACGACCGGTTCCAACTCGGTAGGCCTTCACAGACCCTCCGCCCAGAAGCCCACATCTGCAGCTGGAGTCTACAAATTGAAGAGCGCCCAAGGTAGGAGGGGTGGCCCCACCCCGGAGGGGTTAAGCTGGGGGTGCCAGCTGCGAGGCGGGGGCGGAGGAGAGGAAGGTTCAGTCGGGGGGAATTCAGGCAGGACAGGACAAAGGTTGGATGCCTGAGAGAGGCTCCTAGATCCGTGACCAGAGGGAAAAAGAATCGGGGAAAAAAAGGCAGATACTTGGTGGGAGATGTATCAATTGAGGGCACAAGTTACACATTAGTGGCAGTCTATGGGCCTAACATAGATGATCCGGGCTTTTATCACCATCTTGCAGTGACCCTAGCCCCTTACCCTGATAACCTCATCATCGGTGGTGACTTCAATACATATTGGGACCAGAACAGGCACCACTCAGGCAACAGATCTAAGCCCCCTCCAAAAAGCACAGTGGCACTTAGAGACCTGGCTAGGGAAAGGGCACTACAAGAGGAGGGAAGATGCTGTTTTTCCAACTACAACCGAGTTTTCCTTCTATTCCTTGGTACATTGTATTTATACCAGAATAGATTACTTTTTGGTTTCTCCTGAAATTTTGCAGGGGGCAAAGGACCCTAAATATGGTCTGATTTGGTGTCCGACCATGCCCCACTGGAGTTCACTATTCCATCGGGCAGAGGGTCGCCACCACTAAGGCAATGGAGAATGAACCCAACATTGTTAACATCCACCCAGTATAGGGTGAGCATGTCAGCCACTATCTGAGAATACCTAAACTATAACATTCCGGGGGATACTTCAGTGGCAACCACCTGGGAAGCCCTGAAAGCGGTCATTGGGGGGGGCTACGACCTTCTTTACTGCACACCTGCGCAAGGAAGAACAGAAGCTGGAGACAAAACTGGAGAACCATATCTTGGGGTTAGAAAAAGACCTGATGGAATGCCAAGATGCAAGAGCAAGGGGAGAATTAAAACTCTTTAAGGGGCAGCTGGCACACTTGACCTCCAAAAGAATCGAGAGGGATATTTTGAAAGCAGGGGCTAGGACTCATTTTGAGGGGGACGCAGCAAACAAGTGGCTATCATGAAGAGTAAAAGCCCAGCAGGCGGAGAGAACCATTCTCTCCCTTGAAACCTAGGAGGGAAAAACCACCTCTGACCACAAACAAATAAATGACACTTTTAGACAATTTTATGAAACCCTTTATAGATCGGAAGCCCCCAAGGGAGCTGACCCTGAAGCCTTTATTAGCAAGGTACAACTTAACTCCCTTTGTGAGGAAAAGAGAGGGGGAACTGGATTGTCCACTCCTGGAGGGAGAAGTAAAGGCCACAATCTGGGGATCCAACACAGGATGGGCCCCGGGTCCTGATGGAATTCCAGTGGAATTTTATAAAGTCTTCTGGGAAGATATCCAAGGTGTCCTGGTGCCCATGATCAGGGATGCCCTAGACACGAGTTCTCTGCCACCCTCCTTACAGCTATTAATCATTATAGTGCTCCCAAAACCAGGCAAAGACCCCACATCAAATGTGGGTCATATTGACCCATATCTCTCCTAAATTTTTATTTATTTTTATTTAAAATTTTGGTAACCGGGTAGGCCCCGGATTACAAAATCATAGCTAAG
The DNA here is from genome assembly GCA_016271365.2 of Neoceratodus forsteri. Classification (NCBI taxonomy): domain Eukaryota; kingdom Metazoa; phylum Chordata; order Ceratodontiformes; family Ceratodontidae; genus Neoceratodus; species Neoceratodus forsteri. The sequence continues at coordinate 1,394,617,763 of CM028131.1, read as the reverse complement.
TTACTAGCAAGGAGATTAGACAATGTACTTCCATCTTTAATTCACCAGGACCAGTGCAGTTTTGTCAGGGGCAGGAAGGCGAAACACAGCTAGTTCATCAGTGGACTAAGAGCGGAGAAGATGGGAACAGAGGCCTTCTGGCACTAGATGCCGATAAGGCCTTTAATAGAGCTGAATGGTCCTTTATCTTTGCTACCCTCAAGATGGGACCAAGAATAATAGCCTGGATAAAAACACTCTACAAAGCACCAAAAGCTCAAATATTCATAAATGACATCATCTCGGCTCCCTTTGATCTCACCAGGGGTACTCGTCAGGGGTGTCCCCTGTCGCCTCTCCTTTATGTTTTGACTATGGAGGTCCTAGCCACGTCCATTAGGGATAATCCAAATATTTGGGGGTGCACTATAGGGGAAGAACACCATGTCATTTCCCTCTTTGCAGACAATGTGCTGCTCTTCCTAAGGGAACCTGAGACTTCTATTCTGGCCCTAACTGGTCTCTTTGGAGAATATGGTCCCATCTCGGGCCACAAGATCAATTGGGCCAAATGTGAATGGCTCCCTTGGGAGGAGGTAACTCACACATAAATATTCAAGGTATCAAAATTCCACCAGCTTCCTCTATAAAATACTTGGGGATATACTGTATATCCCTAAAAAGCTCTCGTCTCTCTTCGGTCCCAAATATAAACCCCTCCTGAATAGGATCCAGGAAAAGTGTGAAAGATGGAAGAATCTCCCTCTTACCCTGATAGGGAAGACTAACTTAATCAAGATGTCATACTCCCCCAGTGTCTATATCTCTTTCAGTCCTTGCCAATATGGATTCCCCACTGCTACTTTAAAACACTGAAGGGAGCCTTGGGGGAGTTGCTCTGGGGCAGGAAAAGGCCCAAGATCAAGCAGGAAACCTTATGGAGAGCAATGGACAAGGGAGATCTTGGTCTTGCAAACCTAAAACTTTACTATCTGGCAGCCCAGATTTCTGCTATGTATGATTTGTATAATAGGGAAAGGGATGATAAGACCTGGGTGGGGCTGGAGTCGACTCTGAGGGATCCCCTTTAGGTGCACCCTTCTTTGCCTTGTTACTGAATATGAAGTCAGTGAAGTTTATCCAAAATCCTCTCACCAGGATAATGGTCAGGGCATGGTGCTATGCACATGAGCTAATGATGTGCCCACCCACTTTTTCCCCAGACACAGAAATAGGTAAGGCACTATGGAAGGGGGGAACCTACCGACCTTAGTAGGTCATACACTTAAGATCTGGGCTGGTAGGGGTCAGGGCACAGTGGGGCAATTATATGACTGGGGGGTTCTCCGACGACATCAGTCCCTTGCAAAACAATATGGTTTACACCCCTCCTACATTTTTGTCTACTTACAAGTACAAAATAAGCTGAGAGTAGGGGAATCTGAAGAGTACCACTGTATTGTACCACAGAGGTCTCCGTTAGAAGAGGTAATGAAGGGCTTCCTCTGTATCAACTGGCCAAGACCGCTGACATGCAGCTATAGGTCATTGCTGGGTGGCTTACCCTCACTGTTGTCAAAACTGAAAGAAAGGTGGAACCAAGATCTGGGAAGTGAGGCCTGGATGGAGGGGGATTGAAACATGGTTCTGAAGAGGGGACTGGCTTGCTCGGTTAATAATCGCCTGAGGACAATCAATTATAATATCCTACACAGAACATATCCCACTCCCAGCCTGGCCCAAAGAACTGACCCAAATGAATCAGACCTTTGCCCAAAATGCATGGCACAAACAGGTACCTTCTTTCACTTAATTTGGCAATATCCTAAGATATTTAATTATTGGTCTGGCACTATTGCTATAATGCAGTCAACTTTAAAGGACTCTCAACCAGTGGGTCCTAAAGAGGCCATACTGAACCTCCTGGGTAGATCGGGGGAAGGAAGGCCTTGATCACCCCCTGTGGTCGCTAGAAATGACAGTGGGAAAACAGATTTTGGCTTACCATTGGGGGCGAGATTCGACTCCCACAAAGGCCGACTGGACGAAAAAGCTACTCCACTGCATGAAGTTAGAACACACCCAATATAAAGCCCAAGGAAGAGAGGACAAATTCATCTGAATGTGGAAGTCCTTGGAAGAGGCATTGAGACAGGAGTGGTTCCCTGGGGTCTAAACAATGGAATTTGTACAGTAAAATAGTAACCCAATAACTCTCACTCAAATGAAAATACCCACCTCTTTGGTACCACCATTCCAAGTGTATCAGATACAGGTTCTTTGATGTAAAATTACATAGGGATCCTCAATTCTAGGTTGCTGTTTGAGTAATGAACTTGAATAACTCCTGTATTACTTACAGCTAGGTGTCAAGGCACTGAGTGTTCAATATGTGTAATCAAAATGCCATTATATGTCAAAATAAGTGCTGCATATAGAAGGTGCTTCTTGTGCTGTATGTGCTGACTTTGGAAAATAAAGTTTGGAAAAAAAAAAAGGAGGCAATTACAAGGAAATGGCTGCAGCAAACACCCCCCACAATCAAGGTTTGGGAGGACACAGTTCAGGAGACTTATCATATGGAGACGCTGACAGCAGGGCTGAATTTAAAAGTAAAAAAATGTACCAATTTTAGTAATAAATGGCTTCTTTGGGTGATTGACCACAAGTCAGATATTATCGCCATGAATGATAAACAAGAGGAGAAGAGGAACTAAATACAGAGTTACAGGTAAACTATCATACTTAAAAGGGATACAACATTAGCATGCGGACATAAATTTATGTTTGGTATGCATCTGTGAGGTACAGGATGTTTGGGTTCCACGACACCGGTTCGACAGAAATATGTCAACCCGATGTTACAGCAACAGCCGTATGTCAACCGCAATTGTAGTTGGCATTGTGCCATTTAGAAAAGCAGTGTTTTTTTTAGGCTGCCCTCTCGCACCTTTCGACTTCTAATATAACTCCAAGTCAGAGCTGTTTCGGGGAAGGGCCGTAAGTCCCGGATAAGCCATGCTGGGATCCTGCACAACCATTACAGCGATCTTCCAATGTTATCGCTGTAATGTTCTTCAGCAAAAATGTTTCATTGTAGCAATGGCATACCAGATGATTGTCATCCACTGGAAACTATATTCGTGTTACTGCCATGATGTTGTTGTCTTTCTCCTGAAAAACTCAAACTTATAATTATGAAAAAAAAAACAGTTATAGAGGGCTGGGCCTATCAGCACAAGGGCTGGCAACATTAGTGCAGACCTTGTTGACAAAAACATAGAATTTGCCGGCAAATAAGGACTGCTTGGCCCACCTAGTTTGCCCATTTTTCCATGCCTATGATATCACCACAGATCCTAATTGATCTCTGGCCCATCACCCACCCCCCTTACCTTCCCTTTCATGAGATTCCCTTATGCCTATACCATGCATTCTTGAACCCACCACTGTTTTTGCCACCACCATCTCTGCTGCAAGACTGTTACAAGAATCCACCACTCTTTCTGTGAAGAAGTACTTTCTCACATCTCTCCTGAATATACCCCCCCCCTCAAGCTTCTTATCATGCCCCCTTAGGAGGCAGTGTAGCGCCGTGGGTTAAGGCTCTGAGCTGCAGATCTGGAAACGTGGATTTGAATCCCACAGCCACCTAGGTGCATACTGTGTGATCCTGAGCAAGTCACTTAACTTCCTTGTGCTCCCAGGTCGCATCGGGAAACAAGCTACTCCTGGTTAAACAATGTTCCCTTTCCCTTATCCCTGAGCACCTTTTTTTTCTGAAAAATACTTCCTTCCTGTACCTTATTTACCCCCATGAGGTATTTAAAGATCTTTGTCATATCCCCCCTTTCTCCTCTTTTCCAAGATGTACATATTTAGGTCCCTAAGACTCTTCTGGTAGTGATTCTGATGCAGACCCTGCACCATTTTAGTTGCCCTCCTGTGGACCACCCCCACACTATGTCCTTCAAGAGATGCGGTCTCTAGAACTGGACATAGTACTCCTAGGTGGTGTGTTACTAGCATTCTATACAGAGGCAATGCCACCTCCCTCTTTTTACTACTGATACCCTTCCCTATGCACCTCAGTATCTCACTAGCCCTTCCAACTGCTTTGTCACACTGCCTAGCCAACTTTAGGTCATCTGATATGATCACCCCCAGGTCTCTTTCCTGCTTGGTGGTCCTCAGTACCACTCCTCCCATTTTGTACTCTGACTCTGGGTTCCTGTGCCCCAAAAGCATTACTTTGCACTTTTTTGTATTAAAACCCAGCTGCCATATTCTTGACCAGTCCTCGAATTTTCTCAGGTCTCTGCTCATCCTTTCCACCCCCCCCCCCCCACGAGTGTCAATCCTATTGCAGATTTCAGTGTCATCCGCAAAGAGGCAGACCTTGCCTTCCAGCTCTTCTGCAATGTCACTTACAAAGACATTAAAGAGATCTACCAAGATATAACTACGAGCCCCTGTACCATATATATAGGTGCATATTTGTGCATATTCCCGAAAAGTGTTCCATAGATAAAATGTAGTTTCCTTCATAAAATCCTGTATACTGGGTCCCAAGGACTTCCCATTTTTTTGCTGCCAGCCACGGTCTGACCTTGTTAGTCGACCGGTGCCCATGTTTCATTGCCAAGTGGCCATTATATTAGTAAAACAGATTGAAAGTCACCACCATTGGTATAATTAGAGCCGCACTTCGCTCACTGGCATCTCGCCATCACGCCCATGTTTGTGGGCAGAGCGTAAGGGCACTTATGACTGGGAAGTCCGTGGGACCCAGTATACAGGATTTTATGAAGGAAATTACATTTTATGTACTAAACACTTTTCAGGGATATGCACACTATCGAGCTCCTTTGGCAGCAAGGCACCAATATACTGGTATATGGTGCAGGGGCTCATTGTGGTGAATCACTTTAAGGAGGACAGATCCAAGCACTGATCCCTCAAGTACCCCCTTGTTACCTTCCCTTCCTCAGTGTGAACTCCGTTTACCATCACCCTCTGTCACCTATCCTCTAACCAATTTCTTACCCAGTTTACCACCTTTGGACCCACTCCTAAGCCATCCAGCTTGCTTACTAGCTTCCTATGTGGGACGGTGTTGAAAGCCTTACTGAAATCTAGGTAGGCCACATCTTCTGCTCCATCCTGATCTAATTCCTTAGTAAGCCAGTAAAAGAAATCTATCAGATTTGTTTGACAAGTCCTCCCTCCTGTGAAGTGAATCCATGCTGCCTTGAGTCTTGCAACCCATTGGATTCAAGATATTCAACAATCCTCTTCTTCAGCAGTGACTCCATTAACTTTCCTACCACCAACGTGGGACTGACTGGTCTATAATTGCCAGCCTCTTCTCTACTACCTCTCTTGAAAAGTGGGACTACATCTGCCCTCCTCCAGTCCTCCTGAACCACTCTGTTTCCAATGAGCTGTTAAAATAGGACTGTCAGAGGTGTAGCCAGTACCTCTCTGAGCTCCCTCAATACTCTTGGGTGCATACCAAATGGCCCCATTGCTTTGCCCATTTTCAGATGAGCGAGTTCCTTCAAGACACTCTCCTTTGAAAATGAACTAGTTTCCACCTCCCTCCTTCCAATGCTCTTGTTACTTTTGTGGACCCTCCCCTTCTTCTTCCTCTGTGAACACTTAACAAAAGTATTTGTTCAGGATGTCTGCCTTTTCCTGGTCATCCTCTGCACAGTCCCCTGCTTACCTTTTTAATCTTATGATCCCACCCCCTTTTCTTCCTCCTTTTGCTTACATACCTAAAAATGCCCACTTTGTCACTGCCTGGGCCATTCTCTCTTTAATTTGTGCCTTCGTGCTCCCTACTGCTCTCCCTGTTTCCCTCTGTTCCCTCAATACACCTTCCTATCCTCCTCCCTCTGCATCTCCTTATACCTTCTGAATGCTATCCTTTTAGAAACATAGAAACATAGACAATGACGGCAGGAAAAGACCAAGGGTCCATCCAGTCTGCACAAGTTCCCTAATTTCCTGGAACCTTCCTTAGAACCTATTGCTCCACCAGGGTACTGCTTTCACCTCCCTGATGGCACTCTTTAACTGCCTATTTTTCTGAAGACAGTCCTTCCATTTTGCCTCTCGCTGCTTTGCCTTAAATTTATAAAAGGCCCTCTTTGTTGGACCTAACTGCTTCCCTAACCCTAGCTGAGAACAATTGTGGTTTCTTAAATCTATTTTTCTTTGCTACTGTTTTTACGCATGCCTTCGACATATTGATGATGGGTTCCTTTATTGCTTTCCATCTCTCCTCTACCCTGTCTATGCCCTGTACTCCTGCTAACTTCTCTCTGACCAGTTCCCTTAACCCATCGAAGGACTTCAGTTTTCAATTGTGGCATTCCAGCCCTGATAGCCAGTTCAAACCACACAGAGTTGTGGTTGCTATTCCCTAGTGGTTCCTCTACTCCCACAGCACCCACCGTCTCTGTGTTAGGGAGCACTACATCAAGGATCGCAGGCTGCCTGGTGGGTTCCTTAACTAGCTGCTTCAGTAAACAGTCCTGGAACACATCTGGCAATGTCTGACTCCTGGTACTCTTGGCCACTGGAACATCCCAATTAATGTCCTGCAAGTTTAAGTCTTCAACCACCACCTCCTCTTTCCCTACTCCTCTTTTAAGTTCCTCCCTAAGTTCCCTGCCCCTTTCCTCCCCATGATCCAGAGGCTTATAGACTACCCCTAAGCATATTTTCCTGCTTGAGGCTGCCATGGGTTGCACCCATATAAACTCTGTTTCCCCATCACTACCCCAATGCTCCTATCTTCTGATACTTCAGTGCCCTCCTTGACAAAGTACCAGTTCTTTGATCCCTCCTGAGCAATGTATATCCAGAGACTGCCATCTCCCAGTTATTATTTTCCATGATGGCCACAAGATATGCCATGATACCGACAATTAACTCAGTAATGCCACTTGTTTATTATGCCTTGAAAGTTGCCTTCCATTGCCTTTCTGTCATATGTCTCTCCACCATCTGTAACCACCGGAGAGCTAATGTTACTAAAATGTGATTTGTACATAAAACTGTAAATAATTTGTGCCTGTATATAATCTTGCCTGGCCTGTTCCGTCTGTCTTCCCCCCAACTCGTGTTTCCCCCCTCCACCCTTTGTAACTGACGTGGAGCCTTTGCAAAAGAGTCTTTGACTCAAAGGTTTGTAATTCCGAATTTCAGTAAATAAATAAATAAATAAATAAATAAATAAGATCTACCTCAGTGTGTGCCATCAGTGCCTGGAGTTCGCAGAGTTTGTTGCCAAGGCTCCTGGTGTTAAGGCATACCCGCTTCCACTTGACCCCTGCTCTAATTCTGCCGATATCCATCTGCTTTCCTTGTTTTCTTCCCCGTTTATTGGTGCCTTTGTCTTTAGTTTTTCCTCTCACAACTGTCCCTCCCCTTGGCCCGGTAAATCCTACAGCATTCCTTGTGCCCTTTTTTCTGCTACTGTGCCCTGGGTGTTGGGGTGTACTGTCCTGGATCCCCTTCTGCTCACCATCCAATGTGGATCCTCTAGACCTGCACTGCTCCACAGTAGACCTGGACTCCTCCACAGTCAGTTTAAATGCCTGAAGCAAACATCAAACTTCTGCCCCAGTGCAGTGGCCCCCTCTCTCGTCAGGTGATGTCACTCTTCTTTCACCAGCTTGCACCCCTGCTCCATCCCACTCTAGCGGTGCCATACAAGATAACAGGTTATTCAGGGCAGGAATCAGAACGGAGCCCTCCCAGCCAGCATATCTCCTACCAGGAGCCTTGCATAACCTCCCCAGCTAATACAGGTATAGCAGTGTGACTTGCTGCTCATCAGTGGCCGGCACCACCATAGCCATGCTTTCTCTTCCGAGCAGAGCCGCGCAAAGTGCGGCCTGCACAATCTGCCACCGCCCTCCACCCAGGGGTGGTGCTACATTGATTGCATTTATGACCTCGCTAGAACCAATACAGCCCACTTTAGCATTCCTGTTGCTTCCACCCCTTGGTCTTTCCTATTTTCACCCCTTCTACTATTAATGCTAGCTTTCCCGTAATACTGCTGCACCTGCTAAGCAAATGCCAATCCATCTGAAGCCAAATACCCTGTAAGTTTATTGCTCTCAAACCTTTACTGACTGCCCTCATTACCAAATGTTTGTTGCTCTTAGGTAACTCATTTACTGAGTACTACTTTAGATCCTGATCCCAGCTCCATAATTCCTCTACCTGAAAATCACTATTGGAGTATCTCAGGTCTCTGCCTCTGATCAGCCTACCCCCGCATATGACTTACTATATTATCTCTGGCTGAGATGCTTTTCCTAGCCTGCCTAACCCTACCCATAGCAGATAGTCTCTTGGGGTCACTAACTAGTAATGATTATACCTTCTCCAACTATATTGCCACAAGACAGCCCAATCTTTGCCCCCTTTGGTGTTTACCATCTTAGCCCTTGAGGCTTATCCGTAATTTCCTCAAGCACTCCTGTCACTGTCCAAGGATATGAGGGAAAAAAGGTTGGTCACTGCGCCTTCTCTGGTTTTCCATTCTCCTTATACTCCTGGTTGATAATGTTGAGCAAAATCTGGGACCAAATCCAGGGACAACCACCCCCTCGTTCTCTTACCTCCCCTCCTGGTCTTCCTTGAAGGGTCTTAAACTTGCTCATCTAAATGTCCGAAGTTTTCTACCCAATCACACTGAACTCACTACCTGGATCACCCATTATGGCCAGATGTCATGTGTCTCACAGAAGCATGGCTTAAACCAACTACTCCTGACTCGGCTTGTACCCTCCAAAATTATAGGCTACTAAGATGTGACCGTACTGGCCAGAAACATGGTGGTGGTGTACTAATTTATTATAAAAGTTATCTTAACTTATTCCTAGTCTTACATGATTACGCCTTTACCACCTGTGAATACCTTCATGCACTACTTCTCCTGGGTAATGCAAAGAAGGTCCACATAGTTTGTGTTTATAACCCCCCAAATATGGTGTGAAAGGGCTTTCCTACCTATTTGATCAGTATTGGTCCTAAGATCTCTGCAAATGAGGTGCTTATTCGAGGAGGACTTTAACTTAAACTGGTATAGGGTAAACATCAAACAGAATGAACCCCTTCCAGCTGCTCTTGGCCTTACCCAGCTTATAAATGTACCCACGTGACTCTCTCTCTCCCTGGAGGCAAAGGCTCACTCCTGGACTGGGTTCTGACAAATCAGCCCGACAGAATTGCTGAGTCTGGAATTCTCCCTGACCACTCCCCCATTTATTGTGTCTGAAGAGTCTCTTCCCCAAAAGTCCCTCATAAAGTCATACAAGTGAGAGACTTTTCTCACTTTAATCCTGAACTATTTCTTCAGGTCTTTTCACTGGTTGATTGGTCCTTAGTACTTATTGCTACTGACCCCACAACTGCACTCAACTACCTCCTTGATATCCCCCCCCCCCACAAAACAAGCATGCCCCCCATATTAGGAAGAGAGTTAGAGGGACTGTTACTAAATGGCTGCACGGTAACCTCCTATCTCTCAAGAAGTCCAGGGATAAATGGTGGAACAAGTTCAAGGCCACCAAAGAACTACCTGCTTACTATGAATACCGAAGTCTATGCAATTTCTGCAAAAAAGCCACCTGTGCGGCAAACAGTGCTTACTGTAAACCTGCTCTATTGTCCCCTGCCACGGACCCGTATAATTTTTGGCGTACCACCAAAAATGTAGTTAGTGGCTACAGAATGTGCAATGCAGTTGACATGCTCGTTAAAGGAAAAAGCTGTAATAATGCTGCAACCATCGCAAATGCCTTTAGCATCCAATTCTCTGATCTGTCGGACTATACCTCCATTTGCTGCTGCTAATACCCAGCCTCCTGCCCCCCGATACCTCCTTACCCAGCCTTTGTCCTATCCCCCCTTTTATCGTAAAGCAATCTTGGTGAGGGAGGCTTACAAGCTTTTGGCTGGCCTCTCTCCTTTCACCAGTGCTGGTCACAACAACCTGGAACCTAAACTTCTAAAACTGGGGGCTCCTTCATCTTGCGGTACCTATCTCCCATATTCTTAACCTATCCCTCACTACTGGTGTGGTCCCCCCCCCAATATGGAAAGTGGCTAGGGTGGTACCTATTTTTAAGCAAAGAGATCAACAATGTATTAAAAACTACCGACCCATAGCTATCTTATCAGCTGTCAGCAAATTGCTGGAGAAGGTAGTAGAGGCTCACCTGTTGGAGTACCTACAGAAATACCACATACTGTCCTCAGAGCAACATGGCTTTTGAAAGGGCCACAGCAGTGGTACAGCTCTCACCATGGTTACGTCCGAAATCTGGACAACAGATCAAGCCAAACTGGCTGGGGTGATCTTTGTTGACCTCTCCAAGGCCTTTGATCTAGTGGATCGTACCCTTCTGTGTGCTAAACTTTGCTCCCTTAGCTGGCCTGGTGGCGCTGAGGGTTGAGGCACTGGATGCCACACCTGGTGCCACGCTGGTGACCCGGGTTCAGATGCGAGCTCAGGCCGCTGGGGGTTGGCGGGGGAGGAAGGGAGCAGGACTGAGCAGCCATCAGGCAAGCTCTCCTCTCCTGGGGAGGATGACTGTGGTTCCCGGCACCGCAGTGGTACCCAGTGATGACTGCATGCCTCTGCAGCTGGGACCATCTTGAAAGGGCATGGAGGAGGCAGAGGCCTACATAGGCCATGCGGAAGCATGCGGCTTGACAAACTGGTGTCATTTGCATGCCTCCTCCTGGGGACCTACACAGAAAATCCCCTCGGAGTGAGCAGTATGAGGCCCCGATTGAACCACGCTCTCCTGGTCTGAACAAAGCCCGGCGGTGGGCAGGGGCTCAAGGGTCATGTGGTCTTCACCCTGTCCCTTCCCGGGGAGGGCCCTCCGTAAGGAGTAAGTCACGGTTCTCCCCGTCCAGTCGTTGAGGCAAAGGCCGGGCCAGGTGGAACTTGAGGGGTCAATGTACCAGGCCGATAGGGGGTCAAGTGTTCCCCCTGCAGCACCAAGGAGTATACAGTTAAAAAAAAAAAAACTTCTCTCCCTTAGTCTGTCCTGACCTTCCCTTGCATGGTTCTCTGACTACCTTGATGGCAGGCAACAGCTTGTTAAATATAAAAGAGCTCTTTCTGAACCTATCCCCATTAAAGTTGGGGTTTCTCGGGGATCTACCCTAGGCCCTGTTTTATTCTCACTATTTGTCAATGACTTCCCACTTGTTCCCACTCATTGCAGCACTACCCTGTACGCTGATGATCTGGTCCTTCAGTCCAGCTCAAGTGATATAAATATTATAAATCATCACCTACAGGCTGACTTCTATAAACTACAAACCTGGCTTCTGGAAAACAAGCTTGTTCTAAACTTAAATGGAAACTTCTATACAGTAGAGTCCCTAAGAGCACCAGCAGCAGTTGCAGAAACACCCGATTAGGGCTTTTAACATAAAAGTAAATTTTTGATTTACCTGCTGCTTCAGAATTTTAATTAAAAAGTTCCGCTCCATCAATAATGGCTGCAGAGGTGGACATCTCGCACACCCTGGGTGGCGTCCGCTGTGAAGGTTATGCTAATGAGGGCCACCAACATCTGCCATTTGTTGGTAACCCTCATTAGCATAACCTTCACGGCAGAAGCCGCCCAGAGTGCGCAAAATGTCCACCTGGGGCTCTGAGGCCATTATGGAAAAAGTGGATTTTTTTTAACTAAAATTCTGAGGCAGCAGGTAATAAAAAAAATGTATTTTTATGTTAAAAACCCTAATCGAGAGTTTCTGCAGCCACTGCTGCACTTAGGGACTCCATAGGAGTTTTCCCTTTAAAGAAAATGCAGACCACGCTCTTTGGCTCCACAGTCAAGCTTAAGCTTTGCCCAGCCCTTCTGAGAGTTATGAGTGCTGATGGGTCTGGTGGGCTCAACATACTCCTTCAAATACCTGTGCCTCACCCTTGATCCCCAATTTCACCTCTCCCTACATATGCAAAACATATATAGAGCAACTAATACCAAACTAGGCCTAGCCAATAGGGCGGGGGACCTTTCAGTACTGTGCATCTTGCCCTGGCAAAAGGTATATTACTTCCTACCCTCAGCTATGGACTCATTACTTTTCCTTCTGCCACCAAATCCAGTCTAACAAAGTGAGATGTGGCCTATAATGTTTGCCGCTTTGCTTTCACTGTCCCTCAGGTCACTCATCACTGCAAACTCTACGATAAACCTCACTGGCTGTCTCTGTGCAACTACCTTTCCTTTGTCCTGGGCTGTTTTATAGACAAGATAATCCATACCTCCACTCCTCCTGCCCCGTCTAACCTTCTTACACCTATCCTACCTTCTTACCAACTAAGGTCTGCTGACTTGCAATCTCTCCTTGTCCCTAAAACACGCATTTTGATTGCTGCCTGTGCCCCCAGATTCTGGAACTCACTTCCAGCACATACTAGGTGCACTGCCACCCACCACTTCTTTAAGAGATCTCTATGGATGCATCTAAAATCTGCCTCTGCCTGCAATTGTTCATAATATAAAGTTTATTACTGCCTTAATTTCTGGTCCCTTGCCTGAACTAAAGATCATTGCCCAAATGACTTGACAATGATTCCGGTGCTTAACCTATTTTTGTCCACTGACATCACTGTATCCTGTTTACTGTGAAAAAACTTTTGTATGACTATGCCTGCTTATGATTCACCTATTGTCATTAGCCTTCCTTATTGCACTACAGCCCTAATCCTTGTATGGATGCTTTCCAATTATTGCCTGTATACCCTTTCCTGGCTTCACTGTACCCTGCTTTTGTAAAATATGCCTTTGTATGCCTTTGCCAATGTATGTATCATGTTTTATTTTAAACAACATGCCTACGTATGCTTTACCTGTGAACGTTTCATATATTTTTTGCTCAATATGCCTATATATTCCCTTGTCTATGGAGATTTCATATATTGTCATAAGCCCTCCTTATTGTACTACTGCCCCAGTCCTTGTATTTATGCCTTAATATGGCTGTCTGTATACCCTTTCTTTGCAACACTGTTTCTCCATATTTTTCAAGTCATACCTAAAAACAGGCATTATTTGTCTAGTGTGCTTACGTGGTCAACACAAGCTAAATAAATAAATGTCCATCACCCTTGAAGAATCATGTTTCCCAGAAATCTCCCCGCTGAAGGAAATATTCCTATACCACAGTACCACATACTGCACTACTCTAAGATTTGACCCTCCCCACTACAAGCTAACTATTCAAACAACCAAATCACTAAAGTGTCCCACTGAACACCACAGAAAATGTAATAACCCCCCCCACACACACACAACCGTGCACCCTCACACACAACTTCAACAGTCACTTCCCACCACAGTGTGACCCTCTGAGGATTAACTGACTACCACGCCACCACAATGCAACCTTCACTTTATAGCTGAAATATGAACCCTGCACACACTGCAAGCTTACCTGGGATCCAAGGAACTGACACCTGCTTGATCCTTATGTGTCAGGGGAGCAGAGTGGCTGGCTGCTGGCTGCCTCCTTGGGCTGATTTCGGTGGGCAGACTCTGATTTCCTTTGTGCATTTGTCCTTCAAGTGGGGGGGGTGCTGCTTGATTGTCTAGTCCTTAAGAATGTCCCCTCTCTACTGCCTGATCCTAGACTGTACCCAGGATTGGCTGCCTGGAGAGGAGGGAGGTGCGGCTCTCAGCTGATTGACTCCGCTCTGGAGCCTGGTGCAGCTTTGTAGCTTCCTAGCTCTGGTCTTTCCATACTGCTCCAGTGATTGGGGATAGCGTTGAGGCAGGGGAGATGATCGGACTCTCCTTCTCTGCCCATTTGAATCATCAGTTTTGGATGATGGCTATTGCAGATGGTTTTATCACCCCTTCACTTCTTCCTGATTCCAGGCAGTGCCCAGGATTGGCTGCCTGTTGAGCAGGAAGACACTACCTTCAGCTTATTGGCTCCACTCTGGAGCCTGGCATAGATTCCTAGCCAGTATTTCCTTGCTGCTCTGGTGATCAGGGATGCTGTCGAGGCAGGGGAGAGGCTCCAACCTTCCCTCTATGCCCATCTGAATCGGCGGTTTTGGCAGACGGCTGCTGCAGTTCTTTTTGTCACCACTTCACTTCTTCCTGATCCCATGCAGCACCCGGGATTGGTTGCCTGGTGAGGAGGGAGGCACGACCCTCAGATGACTGACTCCACTCTGGAGCCTGACAGAGCTTCCTAGCTCCAGTCTTTTCTTGCTGCTCTGGTGACTGGTGACACTGTTGGGGCACAGGGGAGGCTCAGACCCACCCTCTCTTCCTGTCTGAATTGGTGGTTTTGAGTGACAGCTGCTACATGGGAGTTTTATCACCCCTCCACTTCTATCTGATCCTAGGAAGCACCCAGCACTGACTGCCTGGTGAGAAGGGAGGCAAGGTCCTCAGCTGATCGGCTCCACTTTGGAGCCTGGCGAAGCTTCCTAGCTCTGGTCTTTCCTTTCTACTCCAGTGATGGGTGATGCTGTCAGGGTGGGGAAGAGACTCAGACCCTCTCTGCCCATCTGAATCAGGAGTTTTGGCTGACAGCGGCTGTGGGGAGGGTTTATCACCCATTCACTTCTTCCTGATGCCAATCCATGCCCAGAATTGGCTGCCTGGCGAGGAGGGAGGTGTAGCCCTCAGCTGACTGGCGCCACTCTGGAGTCTGGCAGAGCTTTCTAGCTCCAGTCTTTCCTTGCTGCTTCAATGATCAGGGACAATGCTGGGGTGGGGGAGAAGATCAGACCCTCCCTCTCTGCCCATCTGAATCAGTGGTTTCAGCTGGCAGGTGCTGTGGGAAAGTGAGGCCCTTCATTTCTTCCTGATCCCAGGCAGCACCTGGGATTGGCTACCTGGTGAAGAGGGAGGTGCAGCCCTTAGCTGATTGGCTCCATTCTGGAGCCTGGCGGAGCTTTCTAGCTATGGCCTTTCCTTGGTGCTCTGGTGATCTGGGATGCTTTGGGGGCAGGGGAGAGGCTCAGCCCCTCCCTCCCTCTCCGTGTATCTGAATCAGTGATTTTAGCCTTTACCTTTTCTGCCACCTCTTTTGAGAACCATAGCTGTCTCTTTTGACATCTACAAGCCATTCCATTCAGGTTTTAGGGCCAGTCATAGCACTGAAACAGCATTAGTTAGGTTGCATAATGATCTGCTCAAGGCTAGAGATAGAGAAGACAAATCAATTCTTGTTCTCCTCAACCTCTTTTCAGCTTTTGACACTGTGGATCACTACATGCTTCTCGATCAGCTCTGTGAGTACTGTAGACTCGCCGGTGTTGTCATTAAATGATTTGAGTCCTATCTCTCTGACAAGGTGCAACAGGTGGTGATGGGGAATTTCTCCTCCTCCCCAATGCCCCTGTCATGTGATGTACATCAAGGCTTGATCTTGTCGCCGATGTTCTTTGCAGTGTATATGCCGCCCCTGGGTGAGATCATTCAGCAATTCAGTGTGGAGTTTCACTGCTATGCAGATGATACCCAGCTGTACTTGTTATTTGCTCCCAGAACATTGGATGCTATAGATGTGCTTATCATCTGCCTGGAAAAAATTAATGACTGAATGTCCTCCAGCTGATTGCGACTGAACCCAGACAAGACGGAGGTACTGGTGATCGAGTCGGGTCATGGGCATGATAAGTGTACTTGCAGCTGATGCAGGACTTTTTCTAGGGTCAGCTCTGCTGGTGGACTACCCGAAGGTGTGTGACCTTAGCATGATCCTGGACAGCAGACTGACACTTGAGGATCAGTTGTCTTTTGTTCTCAAAAGTATTTTTTACCATTTGAGGAACATCGCCAGGATCAAGCCCCTCATTCTGCCTGAAGACCTACCAATGCTAGTACACTTCTTTGTTACCTCTAGGCTCGACTACTGTAACTTTCTTTACTTCAGAGTCAAAGGAGGGACCCTCTGCTGGTTGCAGCTGGTGCAGAACACAGCGGCTAGGTTACTGATGGGCCTGTCTAGGCCCAGTCATGTGACCCCA
Organism: Neoceratodus forsteri; assembly: GCA_016271365.2. Lineage (NCBI taxonomy): Eukaryota > Metazoa > Chordata > Ceratodontiformes > Ceratodontidae > Neoceratodus > Neoceratodus forsteri. The sequence goes on along the minus strand of CM028131.1, from coordinate 1,394,601,736 downwards.
GTCCTGCGGGCTCTGCACTGGCTGCCTATCAGGTGTAGGGTCCTTTCAAGGTGCGCTTGCTTACCTTTAGGATCCTATACTGACTGGACCCGGGCTACCTGACTGAGCTCCTGACAACTGCAACCTCTATTCCCTCCCTCCGCTCATCTACGGGCCTCCTGAATGTTACCAGGGTTTTGTTCAAGACATCGGAGGACCATGCTTTCAGTGTCGCCGGGCTGACCCTGTGGAACTCCCTTCCATCCGCAGTCCGGTAGGCCCCTTCTACTGAGGTGCTCACGCAGAGGCTAAAGGCTCACCTCTTTTGCCTGGCCTACCCCAAGTAGATGTTCTCCACCTGACTGCCTAAGTTATAACACCTTTGACCTCTGTTTTTGAATTTCAGGATTTTATAACTGTGTATTAATGTTCTTGTTTGATTATCCAGTTTAATTGATATTTTCTGTATTATTTCTATTGTTAGGTGCCCAGAGCCTCCGTGATTGGGCACCATAAAAATAAAATTTGCCTCGCCTTGTCTTTTTCATCTTGCTGTGCTCACTTGCTTGACACAAAGGTTTGCTGCCTCCCTGTGACCCTTTCTGGCTTCACCCATTGTTCCTCCATGCCACCCACCCATGTCATTCCCCTTGCCAGGTCATCCCTGAGGCATTTGCTCATCTTTTTAAGATCTGCCCTCCTGAAGTCCAGGTCCCTTGCTCTTGTGTGGTTCAGTTCTGCAGCTGTCTTTATACTGAACCACACTGTACAGTAATCGCTGTTCCCCAGGCGGCATCCTACCCTGATATCTGCAACACTGTCCTTGTTGGTGAGTACTAGGTCCAGTACTGCCCCATCATGAGTGGGTTCACTAACTAGTTGCCTGAGGAACATCCCCTGCAGGGAGTCCAGGATGTCCCTGCTTCTAGCTGAAGCTGCAGCTGGGAGGTTCCAATCTACATCCGGCAAACTGAAGTCTCCCACCAGCAGCGCCACCACCTTTTCTGCCATCTTGCCAATAGCATCCACCAGTACTTTGTCTAACTCTTCCCCCATGTTGGAGGCCTGTAGATCACACCAGTGCGAAAAGAGGCTCCACTCTCCATCTCTATGGTGACCCACAGTACCTCTGCCCCCCCCCATATTCCCTGTGTCTCTGTTGCTTTTACTCCTTCCTTTACATAAAGCACCACACCCCCTCCTTTCCTTCCCACTCTGTCCCTCCTGAACAAAGTATACTCTGGAACAGACATGCCCCAGTCATGGTTTTCAGTGCACCATGACTCGGTAATGGCCACAATATCCAGGTTAGCCTCTGTTAGTATTTCTTCTAGGTCCAGAATCTTATTTCTTAGACTTCTAGCATTCACACACATGCCCTCCCAGATTCTGGTACCACTCTGCTTGTTACCTCCTATTCTTTCCTTTTTGCCCTCTCTCCTTCCTCCCTCTCTTTTTTTAATGCTTCCATTCCCATACCCCATCATTTCTACCATCCTGTTTCCTTAATTAATTTCCACCCTGAAGGATTCAAACCCCTCAGATTCTCCCTATTTTCTACTTCAGTTTGGGGGGGCAGTTACTGCCTCCCCGATGTCTTCCTCCACCTTCCTCGGCTAGTTTAAAGGCTCATCAAAGTAACATCTAAACCATCCAATGAGACCTGTGGTTCTCCTCTTATATGGATAAAGGCCATCACCCCTGTAAAGGCCCTTACCTCTCCAGGTGGATCTATTCCTCTCAGCACCATTCCTTCAATTATAGGATGAAGGTCTTGGTGCAGAGATCCCGCTTCTCTCCCCCCCATAGACAGGCAGCCACTCAAACGAAAGCCATTGAGCATGCTACATGTCTAAGACACCTCCCCAACTCCTTAAAATTCCCCCTGCACTATCCCAACCCTGTCCCTAGCTAGGTCATTAGTCCCCAGGTGGACAATGACATCCAACTCTGCCTCCTGTCCTAGCAATCCTCTAGATCTGCATCCCATCCCTTCTGGCTGTGGTGCTAAATACGCACCTAACCTCCCTCACCCCCCTTCCTATTCCCAAATCTATCCGCTCACAATCGAGTCCCCCGGCAGAAGTTGATTCCTCCTCCTATGAGGTTCTCTTCCTCTATCCTTGGGGTCTCCACTCCGGAGAACACCCATAGCCTCCCCGTCGACTACCACGGGTGCCTCCTCCTGGCAGTCCTGCCTTCCCAGAGCAATGTAGGAATTTCGTAGTGGGTACTGGTTGAGGAATGAGCCTCTGACCCACCACTGCCACCTGGGTGGTAAACTGGTTGACAGACAGAAAACCAAGAGTGGTGGTAAACAGTATACAGTCAAAAGAAATGCAAGTCACAAGTGGGGTACCTCAGGGATCAGTCCTGGAGCCAGTCCTCTTCAATATCTTCATCAGTGACATTGCAAATGGACTGGAGGGTAAGGTTTGTCTGTTTGCAGATGATGCCAAGATCTGCAACAGAGTAGATGATCCAGATGGGGTGGGTAGAATGAGATGAGATCTGAATAAACTAGCAAAATGGTTGGAAGAGTGGCAACTGGGGTTTAACGCAAAGAAGTACAAGATCATGCCCATAGGGAAGAGAAACCCTGAAGCCACCTATAGGCTGGGAGGGGAGTTGCTGGCAGTCACAAGGGAAGAAAGAGACTTGGGCATCATCATCATCACTGATGACCTGAAATCATCCAAGCAGACCACTAAAGCAGTAGGTAAGGCTAGAGGGATGTTTGGGTGTATTAGTAGGGGTATCGCAAGTCAGAAGAGGGAGGTAATAATAATAATACCTCTTTACAAGACACTGGTCAGGCCCCATCTGGAGTACTGTGTACAGTACTGGAGGCTGCACCTTCACAAGGACATTAACCAAACTGAGGCAGTCCAGAGAAGGGCAACCAAAATGATGCAGGGACTGCATCAGAAAACATATGAGGACAGATTAATGGAACTCAATACGTACACCCTAGAGCAAAGGAGGGAGAGAGGTGATATGATCGAAACATTCAAACACCTTAAGGACATTAACAAGGTGAAAGAGTCTAACATGTTTCAATGTAAGAAAAATAGCAGGACAAGAGGACACAGCATGAGATTAGAGGGAAGCCGATTAAGGGGTAATTTGAGGAAGTTCTTTTTCACAGAAAGGGTGGTGGATACACTTGGCTGCAAAACATATAATATACCTTTTACAAACTGATGTGTGCTGTTACATGTAACTGTGTTATTTCATTTTGTGTATGAACTTGTATTTTTAGTGCACTCGCTACCGCGAGTCCTTGGAGCCCTGTTTACAGTATTGGTAGCCAGGAAGAGGAGCTGTAGTCCTATCTTTGGACTACAACTCAGATAAGGGCAACATATATTGTGAGTTGTATAGCACAAGGGGACAAAATAGAGATAGCAAGCCTTGTTGGGCATTTTAATTTACAAAAAAAGTGATTTTAATCACTCAGTTGAATGGGGTAACTCCTGACCTCTAGGAGCGCTTCCGGAGTCAAATTTCAATATTTAGCAGCATCCTGCAGTGAGCGGATCCTTAGATTTGCAACACTCTGCTGCAAAACATATAATATACCTTTTACAAACTGCTATGTGCTGTTACATGCAACTGTGTTATTTTGTGTATGAACTTGTATTTTTAGTGCACTCACTACCGCGAGTCCTTGGAGCCCTGTTTACAGTATTGGTATCCAGGAAGAGGAGCTGTAGTCCTTTCTTTGGACTACAACTCAGATAAAGGCAACATATATTGTAATTTGTATATCACAAGGGGACGAAATAGTGATAGCAAGCCTTGTTAGGTGTTTTCATTTACAAAAAAAGTGATTTTAATCACTCAGTTGCACGGGGTGACTCCTGACCTCTAGGAGCACTTCCGGGTTCAAATCTCAGTATTTAGCAGTGTCCTGCAGTGAGCAGGGTGAGCGTACATCGTCGCGCATAAGGACGCACACAAAGACATGCGCATCTCCATGTGTTAGGCGTGTTTGGTGGGATTGGAAGGATATCTAAAACAAAATCTTAAGAGTGAGTGGTTGAAAAAGTAGGCAGAAGAAAACCAAAAGAAGTATTAGAACTGTGTGTAAAGCCAAAGTTATATGTATATTTGGTAGTGTTTACATGGACAATTGGTCTAGAGGTTTTAATTAAGGATAGTAAAGGTTCTAATTAAGTGGTCTTGAACTGGAATTAGATATTAAGAGGACATGCTGTCATAATAAATTGTGAGTGGAAAACATACTATATATATATATATATATATATATATATATATATATATATATATTACATATAGTACTGCAAGAAAACTGTTGTTATTAAACCAGATTTAAGGTTATATTGGTGTATAAGACTATTCAAACTTTTGAATCTATAAATGGCTGAAACAATAAACTTACAAGTTGGGGAAACATTTATCAAATGTATCAATTGTCTCATGTACTTAATAACCAAAGAGGATATTCTGGATCCTTTTAGGTGTAGAAAATGTGTGCATAACGAAGATCTGCTACAAGAATTTAATTCTTTTAGTGACAGACTTGCCCATCTAGAGATAAGTCACAATAAAATGGCAGATTGACTAGGTGCTAATCTATCTATTAGTCAACCAGTGTTTTCAAGGTCCCCAGCTTCTACTACAACCATACAGGTCCAGAACAGGGCTGTGGCAAGCGCATCTGATACTACACCTAAAGAGGTAATGCTGGAAAAATCTACTCCTTACCATAGTAAAACCAAAAAAAGAACTAGAGATGAGAACGAAGTAACTGGAAGGGATGATGAATGGTACACTGTTCAATTCTTAAAACCCCTTAAAAAGGATGACGTACAACCACTTTTAACATCCCCCATAATAAGAGATATTCTGGGTTGGCAACACTGGAAGGAGGAACAGAAACTAGTCCATCTTCAACTTTAATAACTTTTGATACTCCTGTAGCGTCATCAAACACAGACAGCGGTAGTGATAATGATCTAATAAATATTGAAGTAACAACAAATAACCCCAGCTCTGATATTACTGAGACCATGGAACATGGTGAAAATACTTAACCAAGTCATAGAAATCTCCTAGTAATGGGGGATTCAATCATCAAAAGACTTGACAGGCTTGTTTGTAACCCTGATAAATCTCATTGGACATTATCTTCATTTAGTGGGGCAAAAATAGCTGATCTAACAAACGTGTAAAACAACGGTTAAAAATTTTGGTAACAAACCCCTTGTATTGCTACATGCTGGAACAAACAATATGTTCAGAGATCCCCTAGATGATATTAAGCAGGACATGGTGGCCTTAACCAATCGATTAAATAACCTGGGATGTGAAGTAATTATATCTGAGATACTGCCAATCCCAAAAGCTTCCCATGGAATTAATATGAAAATTCATACATTTAAAAACTGGTTAAGAACATGGACTGCGAGGCAAGAAATCCAGTGTTTGACACACTGGGAAGAGTTCTATCAGCAGGATAATTTATATTCCAACGATGGACTGCATTTAAACAAATTTGGGAATGATCTTCTAGGGAAACAGTTTGTCAACTCACTTGATAAATATTTAAACTAATCCGGGGGGGAGGGGCTGTTTCCTTACACGAACAAGGTACAAATCTAGATCTAATTTCATCCTTAACCTTCCCCAAAAATGTAGTGTCTCCTGATGAACCTTCACAAAACCAAAAAATTAATAAGGAGATAAAAGTTTTATTACTTAATGCTTGAAGTCTTACCCATACAATGGATGAGTTAAAGTATATAATTAAAAAGGACAAAATTGATATTTGTAGGGTAACTGAGACACGGTTTCGTGAAGATTGCTGGAATACTGTTATTCCTGGTTTTAACAAAATAATTAAGAATAGGACGGATAAACAAGGGGGGGGTAGCTTTGTATATTACGGAGAATTTTACATCACACTGTATTTCTCCCCAAACAGGAGACAAAGAAATGATATGGGTAGAAATTGATTTATCTACTGTTTCATCAAATAAAAAATTATGTATAGGTCTGGCCTACAGACCACCAAATCTTCGCAAGGAACAGAACACTGAATTTCTGAGAATAATTAATAATTTTGAACCAACTAATAATTACATACTAATGGGGGATTTTAATTTTCCTAATATTGATTGGGTAATGCATAGTGCTATTGGAACTACAGAAAATGATTTCCTGGAAATAATAGTCAATCGGGATCTGGATCAAATAATACAGGAAGGGACCAGAGATAATAATGTTTTAGATATTGTTTTAACAAACATCAGGTCAGCAGTATATGAACCTAAAATCTTAGGACCTCTTGGAAATAGTGATCATAATATGATACTGTTCCATTTATAATCCAGATCTATAGAAACCCAGGGGATTACTATAATTAAGGATTACAACAAAGCTAAATATGAAGAAATAAATCAATATCTGTCTACATGGGACTGGAATACAGAACTAGCAAGTCTTGATGTTCATCAAGTTTGGTCTCTAATATTGACCAAAATTAACTACTGTTTGGGTACTCGGGTCCCAAACAGGAAGAAGTATAAAAAGGAGTTAGAAATCCAGTATGGTGGAACAACAAAATTAAAAGAGTAATAAACAAAAAACATAAATATTATAAGAAATACAAGAATCGACCATCCCAAAATACATGGTATAAATACAAAAAACATTCTAATTAAGTTAAACAAAATATAAGGAATGCTAAGATAGATACAGAAAATAAATTAGCAATAGATACACTTGATAATAAAAAAAATCTATAATTATGTTGGTTCACCACATGGTTCCAATACTACAATAAGTCCTTTACAGACAAATACAGGCTTTATTAATCATGAATCTCAGATGGCAGAGGAATTTAACAGTTATTCCATTACTACATTTACTGTTAAAGAACAATTTAATAGTTTAATTACTGATTGTAATAATGAAAGAATCAAGTCTATTACAATAGAAGAAGTCATAGAGGAATTGCAAAAATTAAAAATGTATTCATCAGCTGGACCAGATGGAGTCCACCCCAGATTCCTAAAGGAAATAGCAAATAACATTGCAGGCCCCTTGTGTAAATTATTTAACTCATCCCTAGAAACAGAAGAAAGTATCTCAGCCTGGAAGGAAGCAGTGATTATTCCCATATTCAAAACAGGTGACAAAACCACACCATCAAATTATCGACCAGTCAGTTTAACCTCAGTAATTGGAAAGACACTAGAAAGGTTAATCTTAAGCAGACTAGAACATCATATAAAACAAAATAATTTACAAGATATAACAGCATGGGTTTAATTAAGGGAAGGTCCTGTTTAACAATCAATTACATTTCTTTGAGAATGTTAGTGTAGCCCTTGATGCCGGTCTTCCAGTTGATATAGTATTTTTAGACTTAGCAAAAGCATTCAACAAAGTTTCTCACAAAATATTATTAGAACAACTGAGTAATTTTAAGTTTCTGTATACCTTAATAAAATGAATTGAATCATGGCTATATTATCGTCGTCAATGTACATCGATAAAAGGTGTCAAGTCTACATGGGTTGAGGTGACCAGTGGAGTGCCTCAGAGCTCTGTGCTGGGCCCTGTACTATTTAATGTCTTGATCAAATCAATGCAAACAACTGATGATGTCTGGATATCAAAATATGCAGACGATTGTAAGATTGGCTATATTGTTAACTCCAGTGAGGCAATTAAAACTTTTCAAAAGGAATTAGAAGGATTAGAAATATGGGCACAAAGAAGTAAAATGATGTTTAATGAATTAAAGTGTAGAGTAATGCATTAGGGACATAATAATATGAAAAATAGTTATTTACTGAATAACAAAAAATTACAAGTAACAGAATTTGAAAAAGACCTGGCAGTTAATATAGATAAGCTTAACTTTGAGAATAATACAATACTAAAACTTAAGAAATGCCAAAGAATTATAGGATGCATATGGAAAAATATTAAAAACAGACAGTCTCGGGTCATTCTACCACTTTATACTAGTCTAGTAAGATCATATCTGGATTATTGTGCACCTTTTTGCGTGCCTTCTACAATTCGGGGTAAGAAACAAATAGAAAGGGCCCAAAGGAAAAAGACCAAATGAATCAAGGGAATGGAAGATAAAAACTAAAGAGAAAGATTCAAAATATTGGATGTACATTCTGTCCAATATAGACAACTTAGAGGTGATCTTTGTTTAGCTTACAAAGCCATAGGAGAACCAGGCCTTACAGAAACCTTGGGAATAGAAACACATTTTCATATTTCACAAACAAGATCTCATAACCTCAAATTCATAGGGGTTAATTGCAGAACTAAAAAAAAAAGTCAGTGGTTTTCCCAAAGAATAGTCAACCTATGGAATACATTACCACCCATAGTTGTACAGAGTAAGACCATCAATATGTTCAAGTATCAGTTGGATCAATTCACAGGTAACTGAAAATTTGATTATATATAAAAATATCCCACCCTAGGGTGGTGAGCTCAATAATAGGCTTTGCCTCCTGAGCTTGTACTCAACTATGAACCTATGATGCATGAAACAGCCTACCTCAGGAAGTGGTGGATATGAATACAGTGCAGGGCTTCAAACAGGCATGGGATAGGCATAAGGGAGCAATATAGATGAGTATGAATAGATAGGCCATCGACAGAGCAAAGGCCGATGGCACATTCATAAAGTAGAAAAAGAAATGGGCAGACTGGATGGGCCTTGAGGTCCTCATCTGCCATCCACTTCTATGTTTCTTTATGTTTCTATGTTTCCATAGCCCATCATAGTCCAGCCATTCCTTCTCCTCCCTGGCATCCTCTGGGGTAACGGTATCAGACTTGATGGCCCCTAGGTGAGGGAAGAGGTCTCTTGAATCCTAACTAACTTGGCCTAGAGTGTCGCAACCTCCTCTCTCAACCCTAGAGAGGTACATACAGATCAGGTGGCAATGCAGTCTCCAGAAGGTTTCTCTGAAACCTGCCACCCCACAGTCACTGCACTGCACCAGTCCTAGCATCACCAGCTTCTATACTCCCTGTGTTACCTGGAAGTACTTATGTACCCTTGCTCCTGATATGGTGTTCCTAGCTTCTTCTTTCTTTTGTGCGAGTGCCGATACTTATGTTTCACTGTACCCAGTGTACTTCCCCTTATACTGTTACCCTAGATAGGCTGTTGCTCCTATTCCCAATTTAGACATACCATTTACCTTCCACCCTTCCCTGCAATGATGCAACAACAGGAGTAAACAGGTACCTTACCTTAGTTGACCAGCAATCTCCCGCTTCTCCGCTTCCTTCTGGTGATGCTTGCTGATGCCCAAGATGTGAAACTTACACCTGTTCCTCTCCTTCACTGTTCCACTGGACATGAATGCATGGGACATGTTAGGAAGGAGTCCTTTTATACTGCTCTTGTAGGAAGGCTAGGAAATCTAAGTCCAGAAAACTGCTTCAATGCAGAAAACTGCTTCACTTCTGTATAAGCCAGACTTACCCCAGTTCACAGCTATCCTCCTGAGCCAGCTAACTGCAAGAATAATTAGCCACTCCCTTCCCCCAATTCAGACTAGCATACTGTGTTTTTGTCCTTACCCTGACTGAAGGTCCAAATGTACCCTGCAGACCATACACTTCTAATAAAATGTCTGTCTGCTTACCCCTGGTTTGAAATGTGTTAGCAGAAATGTTCTAGCTGCCTTCTTGCTCTGATAACAAGATTTCTCTGAGACAACTACACAAGCATGAATATGAAGGCATGCTCTTTCATGTAGCATTCTGCCTGGCTTTATTTGGGACTTTCAGAGTGAGCAAGCTGGTGGCCACCAACAAAATGGAATGGGTAGGGGGGCCTATGAGTGTGAGGATGTGTCAATGCAGAATGACAGGGCGGTCGTACTGCTTTGCAGGTTGAAGACAGACCAGTGGGGCAGGGGTATGCAAGTCATCCTCAGGAGGTCAGACATCTGCCCCATTTGGGCGGCGGCAGACTTCCTCGCCATCCAGCTGGTTGGGAATGGGAAACTGCAGATTCAAGTTGATGGGGTGTCACTGTCCCACTATCAGTTTGGCAGGGTGATGAAGACTGGATTGGGTGCTTGTGGTCATGACCCATGACAGTTCAAGACACACTCATTCAGGACTGGGGCTGCCAGCATGGCCGCCAGCTTGGGTCTGTCTAAGGGGGTTGTTAAAAGAATCAGCAGACAGCACTCTGTCTGATTTAGGATGTATATCAGACCACTTCAAGAGCAAAATTAACCTTTATTTTCTTACTCTCCTCACATGCTCCTAGGGTCTAAGTGCCAGAAGTGGGAGCCTCCTACATATTTTGGGCCCAGAAGATGGCAGAAGTGAGGCCATATGGAAACCTTGAGTTACTTAAGGAAGAGGCCACCGGGGAGTAGGGCATGAGATAGGACCAAATCATGTCCTGCATTCATCTGCAGAAAAATACATTTTGGGTTCTGAACATATTAGTGGTACATTTGGGGGGTAAGAACATGGGATCGCAGGCCACTCTGGAGCTCATTCTGTGGATCAAGCAGAACTGGGTGGCTCTGTGGCCTCTGTTGCCCAAGTGCTGTCTGGTGTGGTTGAACATGCTGATGTGCCTGATTTGGCGCCATGACCATGAACCCAAGGCCATTCACTGGGCAAGGGTAAAATTAAATATGGACATGGGCAAATTTGTTGGCTGGACAGGTGGCAAGACACTTGCCCATGATGAGACAGTAACATCTTGTCTCTGACTCTTACATTCGGAGGGGGTGCACCTGTCAGACATTGGGTCAGACATATTCAATATATTGATTCAAAATGCTTTGGAAACCATAATTTATCTGGGTGACCACCTCAGTCTTGAATGCTTGGAGCATGTATGTGGTGGGGGACAATTATAGGCAAGGTTTTTCTGTGCTGCCCCTGTGGTAGGTAGTGGTGCCAAGGGGAGGCCTGCTAAGGAGGTACCCCTTACCCTGCTGATCCAAAGCTGTGCGGTAGGGGGCTGGAGAGGCAGGGGCAGATGAGGGTGGGTTCACTGCCATGTCGAGGGTGGGCAGTGTGAGGTGTGATTGTAGGAAGCTTGTTCCCCACTTTGCAGATGGTTGAGGTAGAAGGGACCTTCCAGAAACGCAGGACACCCCCCTCCCAGCCTAGGGCTGGGGAATGGTGTCTTGGGCTGGGATCAGAGGCCCCCCCCCCATCACTGTATCATTTTTGGACAGATTATGGTTTCCACAATAAAATACATGAACAAAATGTAAAACATATGTAAGCCCCCCTTCCCCTTATTACTTTACTGGTGGCACTTCAAAACTACTTGCAAGATAAATACTTTTAAGTTCACTCACTCCTACTTGAGTACTAGAGCGGCTTCCCTTGAGCAGGCAGCAGCATCAGTCCAAGCTCAGATAGCAGACTCCAGAAAACTACCCCACTCCCCTCCCTGTCTAGGGATTTTGATGGTAGTCTGTCTCTGGGAAAGGGGAAGGGTACCATCTCGACTGCAAGCACATTTAGAAAGGGAGTACAAAACACAGTACCTTTAACTTTGTGGATTCGGGTTCCCTTTGGTGATGGCTCAAGCTCCGTCTAAGCGCTGGCTCACTGATGACTCTCTCTCACCCCCAGCACCTTAGGTAGTAGCAGGCTCCATTTGTCAGGCTGTAAAATAGTTCATTAGGCAAGCAGCAAAACAACATGAACAGTTTTCACCACAGAATAAATGATTCAGGTCCAAACTATTTAAAATGCAAACCAATGCCGGCCTGGTGGCGCCGAGACGCTGGACGCCTTACTTTGCGTCATGCCGGCGACCCGTGTTTGGGAACGGACATGGGCCACTGGGGGTTGGCAGTGAGGAGAAGGATCGAGCATCCCCAGGACTGCTCTCCTTCTCTGGGGGGGAGGGGGGGTCATAGTGGCCAGTGATTGCCTGCCCCCTAGCGGAGGCTAGGAGGTGGCATGTCAGCACTAAGACTGACGGGAGAGACTGAGGCAGGCTCTTGGTGAGGGTGCACATGGACGCATGCGCGCTACCACCGCTGGCGCCATTGCACACCACAGCCTCTCGGAGAAGCAAAGAAAACGTGAAAAGGGAGTCCTCTGTGTGAATGGCGATTGTCCCCTCCTCATCAGCCCAGGAAGGCACCTCCCCGAACACTATATCCGGTCTGGTGGGTCGAGTCACTCCCCATCTCCTGCCACGAAGGGTAAGTCATGGGGTTAAAGAGAGGGGTCTCAGACCCGGTGCCGGTGCCGGTGCGGGGGGGGGGGAACGTCTGATGTATAACAGGAGACTCCATGGAGAAAAACTAATAACTGTAAAAAATAAAATAAAATGCAAACCAATCAGCATTTATTTCTTTTCTCCACAAAAATGCTCAAGCAATAACAACAGTTGAGGATACTCAATAAATATTTTAGCACAGCTTCATATTTCTATGGCCCTCAGCCATGGCACAGATTGGGGGACTCAGGATTTGAACCTGGGACCTAGCAACTCTGTTCCCTTCCATTTTTAAGCCTAAATGGGCTAGTTTTCCTCTCAGAAAACACTCGCCTACTTTTTCCCATCACTTTACGATTGCTGCTCCGCCTGTGGAAGCGGAGGCACAATAGCAGGATCCCTCACAGAATACTGCTGCTCCTTCATACGGCTTTTCCCCCATTCAGATCTGCAGAGGAATTCATCATCCTGACAGCAGCTGGGACAATCTCCCACTCCTGGTCCCGGCTTCTCCAGCCCTGACTGAAGGCCGCCCCTTCCCGGTCCTGCGAGCAGGCACCCGCTGCTCCTTGCACACTCTGCCTCCTCCTCAAACGCTCGACTCTCTCTCCTCCAAATCCCTACGCACCAAATAGTGCTTTTTTTAACCAATATGTGCTCGCCTGAGCACGAACTCAGCAAGCATGCGCGCGTGCACACAACCTCCCACAATGCTGACAGGGCATTTTAAAACTAGTAACCCCCGATTGGCACAGGGGTTACACTTTCCCCCCACACAAACATGCTTCACCTCCTGGGGAAGCTCCACCTTGGCTGCTGTACACCGTGGGATAATGCGTACTCTCCCACAAGCCATCACATCCAGGCTCCACCAGGCTGACTGCATAACAACAGTCTAAAAAAAACTAGGTGGGGAAACCCACCAACCTGCAGTTCACTGGCTACACTAGGGGCACGGCTACTCGACCCAGTCTTCCCAGCAATGGCCGGTCCACCAGGCTGACATCCCACTCCCAGGGACACCCTTATTCTAACTATTTTCGGCTCCAGTTCTCTTCCCCATTGGACCCTTCAGTAGTACCCAACCGGGCCTAAACTGGCACCCCTATTTTTGTCTATTTATGGTTCCAGTTCTGTTCCCCACTGGACTCTTTAACAGTACCCAACCAGGCCTCAAATGGCACCCCAAAACACTTTAAAAAAACAGCAAAAACATTACCTATCTAACGGCTAGTAATATACTAAGCTAGGCTACACCATGAGGGAGTGGCAGGCTAACCTCTAAACTTATTACTATTAAATACAGGTGGCTATCTTTAATCTGACTACACATTTTTGAAATGTTTTTACATGTTCCCCCCACAGAAAATTCTAGTTGCTACTCTCACTAATCTAACCTACAGCTACATGTCTATGCTAACCTACTTAACAGTGAGAATGGGGGAAGCACACTTTTACCAATTTATAATACTAATAATAATAAAATGTATTTAGTTGAGCGCCTTTCAAAATTTCAAGGCGCTGTACAGCAAGAACAAACATAAAACATATTCAATACACTCAATAAAATCAAATATGAAAATTTATTTTAATACAACAGTATAAAATCAAAACAAAGATGGAAACGCCTTTTCCCATAAAAAGGTCTTTAGTGCCTGCTTAAACCCCCCCCCCCCACCACCATCCTACACTCCTGGAGCTGACGGCAGAGAATTCCAGAGGGTAGGTGCAGCAAATCCAAACGCACGGGCACCAGATGACTTCAAATTTACCCTCAGAATCTCCAGCAACCCCTCGTCAGCCGAGCGGAGCTGTCGCAGAGGGGTGTAAGGCACCAGGAGTTCTTTCAAGTAGTCGGGACCCAGACCGTGTAGGGCTTTATAGGTCAAAAGACCCACTTTAAAGGTGATCCGCCACTATATTGGCAGCCAGTGCAGAGCGCGCAGCACAGGGGTAATGTGAGAACTTCTAGAGGCCCCAGTCAACAAATGTGCTGCTGCGTTCTACACTAGCTGCAAGTGGCGGATATCAACCCCAGGAAGTCCTAGGTAAAGGGAGTTACAGTAATCAAGGCGAGATGTCACAAAGGCATGGACCAAGACCGGCAGGTCACTGGGCGGAACAAGATGCCTAATCCTGGCAATGTTCCTAAGATACTGTCCTCTTGCACACTGCTAAGGTGCAAATTAGGGATAACTGTCTTTGCACTTTAAAAGTCCAAGCAATCCTATCTTTAGCACCAGTGAGTGTGCTTAATTACCAGGGGGTCCTTACTTAACATTTCCTAAAATTCCTAGCTATTTAAGCAACATTGCAAATGATTCTCATTGAAATGGCACATAAGAGTAAAAAAAAAGTTACAATTTTGTAAAACTGAAAACAAAATTCAAAACGCTATCTAAGAGTTCTTAGAGTTTGGGATTTTTTTTTCCTTACCCAGGACAAGCTGATCAGGCTACTGCCCAGGCTAAAGGCAATTGTTCAGATTTTTTCACTTGCATTATAAACAACAGTTAAGAGTAGCAGTAGTCCTTAGATACAGTCACTTGCAATGCCAGGAGGTGTTTAGGCATCTTAAGGTGCTTTGGTTTTCTGGGGGATGCGGTATATAGCTGCAGGGTCCTCTGGTGCAAAATAGAAACATGGGTCAGGGTTAGTGCACTCTCCCCCTCGGCAGTCGTGGCTCACAACAAAATACTTTAGCCTGTGTCCAACTCTGTCCTGCACAAGTGAAAAAGTTTTAAATAATGTGAGTCCTTCCCAGGCTAAAGAGTTATACATGGTCCGAGCTATTCTGTTTACTGTGGTCCTATCATAGGCCAGGTCTCGGATGTCCACTTGGTTTCTGAGATGTACCTTCTTCACGACTCCTTGGAATACCCAGTCTGACGTCCTGCGTTCCATTAAGTCTCAAAGTCTCTCATGGACATAGCGGTAATTGGTCCCAGGATTCTCCAGTTTTAGGTAATGCCTCACCCATCACTCTGCCTGACTCCAGCTAGGCAAAGTCGTGATACTTAGCTGGGGGGGGGGGCACTCCTCTCTGCAACCACATTTCTTCTCAGTAGTTTATCACCGTAAGGTCTTGCTGATGTCTGGCATCCATATCAATCAAATGCCTTTTATATACTTCTGGGAGCAAAGGGATGAGCTCTAGAATTCCTAGAATTGGCACTGCATATGGCTTTGGAATATCCCTTTCTATAACCATGTCCTCAAACATCTGGGTAATACCTTTGTCTGGCTGGTCATAAATTGAAATGGCTTACATAGATCTAGTAACACTCTCTTCATCTGACCCCTTGCCTTCTTCTATGGCTTCAACGACCACCTCTGAATGGTCAGGGCCAGTGATCTTGTTCTGCGCCTTGGAGAGTGGGGAATACAGCTTCAACATCTGAGCCTCTTGTAAGTCCTAGGGCAAGGATTTTGCCCTCACCATGAGTTCCTGGGTTGGGTTGGCTTTCGATGGACTTTTCTTGGCTTCCTGCTCACCTCACATCACAGCCTCAGATGGGCCTGACTGCTCAGTCACATTCTTCACACAGCCTGCAGCACTACCCCGAATACGTGAGACCCACCCTAGGCCCCTCCCTCTGCCAAGGGGAAGTTCTGGGGCACTCAGCGGCAGTAGAGGGCTAGGCAGACAACTAGGTCCTGGTACCACCTCTGGCTTGGTTTCTTTTTCAATGACCGCAAACTCCTCCCACTTCTCAGATGGTTCCACAGTTGTGGCACACTAACCACAGGGGACATTCTTCTGACCAACTGCGGCGACTGCCAGGGTGCAGGAGTAGGAGTTGATGGCTCATGAGCCACATACTGTCTCTCCTGTTGCTGCATTTCGCAGGCCTCACTACCTGGGAACATTCCCACAAGCACAGCCAGATTAACAAGTTGTAGTGCCCTGGGCAATTTTGAATTGTGCCCCCGTGACTTGACCCTAAAGCTGAAAGAATTTTGATGCCCAAAACGTGTTTCCGTCCATGCCAGCTCCTCTGAATGCCATTCTTGGGGTGGAAATAGAAGGCTATTGTTTGAAGTTGGATGGCTGGAGTACATTCACACTGAGTGTCAGCATTTAAACACAGCCATGTGTTACTGGCCTCTCCACACCAACATGTCACTGCCCAAATAGATAGTAGTCTTGGACAGCCTGCCATTTAAATGTGTTAGCCATCCTTAGATCAGTGGGCTGGTCTATCAAAAGTGTAGTGCCACTAATAAATCGAATAAAACACACAACCGCATTATTATTCAGAATTCCACAGCCTGTCAGCTGAGTAGTCTGTCATCCCTAAGGGCCTCAGATTTTCCAATCAGCCGTCAGTAATTTTAATCAGTACTCCATGAATGAGATGGATTACACAGGCAGCTCACAGATCAGCCCACCACCCTGACTATATTTTAATATGCAGTCTCATGAGAGTAATACACACAGCTCACAGATAGAACCCCTTTATGTTTTTTGACTCGTATGTGACTGTGATCAGATATAAGTAACCTCATTGCATTCTGTGTCCAGTTAGCTGTGCTAATTCATAAGCCAGCCACACTTTCATTTCCTATTCCCCCGGCCCCTTAGTCACAGACATTGCAGATGGACTGTAGGGCAAAGTTTGTCTGTTTGCAGATGACACCCAAGATCTGCAACACAGTAGATGATCCAGATGGGGTGGGCAGAATGAGCACAGATCTGGATAAACTAGTAAAATGGTTTGAAGAATGGCAACTGGGGTTTAATGCAAAGAAGTGCAAGATCATGCACATAGGGAAGAGGAACCCTGAAGCCACCTATAGGCTGGGAGGGGAGTTGCTGGCAGTCACAAGGGAAGAAAAAGACTTCTGCATCATCATCTCAGATGACCTGAAATCATCCAAGCAGACCACTAAAGCAGTAGATAAGGCTAGGGGGATGTTACAGTGTATCAGCAGGGGTATCACAAGTTGTAAGATGGAGGTAATAATCCCTCTTTACAAGACACTGGTTAGGCCCCATCTAGAGTACTGCACGCAGTACTGGAGCTCACACCTTCACAAGGACATTAACCAAATTGAGGCAGTTCGGAGAAGGGCAACCAAAATGGCGCAGGGTCTGCATCAGAAAACATATGAGGGGGCAGATTACCCTACAGCAAAGGAGGGAGAGAGGTGATATGATTGAAACATTCAAACACCTAAAAGGTATTAACAAGGTGAAAGAGTGTAACATGTTTCAATATAAGAAAAATAGCAGGACAGGGTACAGCATGAGATTAGATGGAGGCCGATTAAGGGGTAATGTGATGAAGTTCTTTTTCACAGAAAGGGTGGTGGATGCATGGAACGGCCTACCTCAGGAAGTGGTGAATATGAATACAGTGCAGGGCTTCAAACAGGCATGGGATAGGCATAAGGGAGCAATTTGGATGAATATGAATAGACAGGTCATTGACGGAGCAAAGGCTGATGGCACATTCATAAGGTAGAAAAAGAAATGGGCAGACCATGGGCCTTGCAGTTCTTATCTGCCTTCAACTTCTATGTTTCTATGATGATTTTTATTTAGCCCCCTTTATGTTGTTCATGTGACCAGATAGTCACTGACTGGCCAGCCAGCCACATTTCCATAGACGCCCTGGTCAGTCTAGGGGGTCTATGAAAATGTGGCTGGCTGGCTTCATCAGCCACTCAGTGTGATGAATCAGCACATATGGAAATCCCCACCTCTAGGCCACTACTGCCAAAATTGCCCCTGCATTTTTCCTTAGTACCCCATCCACTCATGTTTGTAAGTTAGTTTTCCCCATCTAATTGCCTGCTGAGCACTGAAAATTGCCAAGCCCCCCCTTCCCATGGTAATTTTTCCTTAATTCCTAGCATGCCAGTTGTCTTTTTCTGATTATTGTTCGTTTACCACATTTCACCTCAGTCACGGAGTTGCACATGCTACCTGAAATATCCACCTTAATTCCTATGTCAGTCTTTCCTTATTCCCCTCCTGAATCCGTTTATTTGCCCCATTTCTCCTAACTCACGGGCTGCAGTGCATGATGCTACCTGAAATATCTCCCTGGCTGAGGTGATTTTTACCTTAATTCCTAGCTATTGCCAGTCCTCATTCCCCTGTTTATTTGCCCCATTTCACCTCAGTAATGGAGTTGTAGTCATGGAAATATCCTCCCTGGCTGAGGTATTCTTTTCCTTAATTCCTAGCCATGTCAGTCTTTACTTATTCCCTCCTGAATCTGTTTTATTTGCCCCATTTCACCTCACAGTCATGGAGCTGCAGCAGTGCCATGTTACCTGAAATATCCTCCCTGGCTGAGGTAATTATTTTTACCTTAATTTCAATCCTAGCCATGCCAGAGTCACTTATTTCCCTCCTGAATTTACCCCATTTCACCTCGGTCACGTCAGCTGAGCACTAGTGCATGTTACCCGAAATATCCCCCCCGGCTGAGGTAATTTTTACCTTAATTCCAACCCTAGCCATGCTAAAGTCACTTATTTCCCTCCTGAATTTACCCCATTTCACCTCAGTCACGTCAGCTGCACAGTGCATGGACCTGAAATATTCCCTCCCTGTCTCTGTGGTAATTTTTTTCATTACTAAGCCATCATGCCAGTGAGTCTTTGCCCTTACTTTCCCCCACTGAATCTGTTTTGCCTCCTCAGTCACGGAGCTGCAGTACAGATTGCTACTGAAATAATTCTATCCTCCCTGGCTGACTTCACTTCGCACCTGCTTGGTCAGGCAAGTCTGCTGCCCTCTGCGCTTCTAAGGCCTTAAATTTGCCCCGAGTTTTACTGCGCGCCTGCACCGAAGATCCCCCCCTGCCTCAAGTCCAAATTAAACAGGAAGTAGTATAGTTATTTCATGTACTATTGAGAGACTTAGAAGATCGTTCACAATAAAACAACACAGATGCGCCAGTGACGGGCAAGCTGCTCTCACTAGTTAGCCTGACCCGACGGTTCAAAATCCTGCCTGTGAGTGTGTGGCTGATTAATGAGCTTTGGCGCTACGCGGCGGCTCTCAGCATCATGTGACTGCCAATCTGTACTCACATCGGATGCAGAGCCGAAGGCGCGTGCCGAGGCCTCTTTGTCAACAAGTCGGTAGCCGCCAGCCGACTGGGTACCCTTCTTCCCCGCATGCGCCAATGTGGGTTTAACTATTAAAGTGCGATTGCGGTGCCGGTTGAAAAGTTACGGCAGCAGGCAGGGCTTTAAGACACACAGGATCACCAGGTCCGGCGTCGGAAACTTAACAGTGATGGTCAGTAATCATTATGTTAATCGGGGTCTGGGGGAATCACAATTTGCACAGTCGGCAAGTGGGGGGTTGCACAGTAGGCGGGGAATTGCACAGTTGGCAAGCTGGGGGGGGGGGTTCTGAGCACCCAGGAAACCCCCCTAGCTACGCTCCTGCCTCAGCACACTATCCTTTCCTGTGTTCTATTAGACGCTGATTAAAGAAAGTAAAACAAACTATTCCCTACTGGTGTGTGTGTGGTGTGTGTAACTAGGGGAACATGCAGCACAACCTCATATAAACAACCTATTTTTTATAACAGCTGCGCCCTCCAGTGGTGACTCCAACACTACAGGCACTACTTTAGTACAAAACTTACATTTATTTTTTATGTATTTTTATTAAATATATATTTTTACCCTGCTATATTTAAAAAAAAACAAAAACATACAGCCCATTATTTAAGTGTAATAATACCCTCCAGGGTGGGCGTTATGGGATATAACGGACCTTCCAGGGGCTATAAGGCCCTCTGCCTGCAGCGTCGGGCCTCATTACGCCCCTGGGCGGTCCCGTTATATCCCAATAACGCCCACCCTGTCGGTATTATTACTTACATAACACCCACCTGTCAGGCATTATTCCTTTCAGGGGTGTCAGCAGGCATACACACTGTACGCAGCAGAGTACAGTACAAACAAATTGGGGAGGGACAACAAAAAGAGGAAAGCAAGGACATTGTGAGTCACATTGTGTCTGTGTCGCGCTGAACCCTTTTGCTTTTGTTGTTTGCTATGGGGCACGGATGCCACCAGTCAAATACACAAACAAGAACAACTTACCAGGCAGACAGAAAAACAAAGGAAGGAGGATTACAGGAGGTAACTGATTACTTCAACCCAGATGTGGCAAGCGGGGAAATAGTGTGGTGCGGCAGTGCATATTTAAGTTATGTTTACATAACGGGGGCGGGGGCAACAGTGCATCAGTTTTGAGTACAAGTTTGAAATTCCTGGCTACACCCCTGATTCCTTTAATAATTATGTTATGCAGCATAACATAATTATGCATATGCTTGTTCTTCCCAGGAAAAGGGCAGGATTAAGGGGCCGGGCAATGGAGACCCCCGTGACCAATAAGGGACAACAGCATTCAAACTGAGGGCTAATGTGTGACACTGACCACCAGGGCCTTGGGGGACAAACCTTACCGAAAAACAAAGCTCGGAACACTGTGGAAGTTACTGCCTTTAGTTGTACAGAGGCCGTTTCTCATTTAACATATTAGACTATTCCTGTTTTAAAGTCCGAATTTACATGACCCTGTTTGTGTGTGCAGCACCGTGACCCTTTCTGTAAGGGACAGGCAATTTTGAGAAGTAAAAAATAAAAATAGAGACATGACTGTAATCAAGGCCATCGAGAGGTCTCCGCATTACGCTTGCCCTACAGAGGTTTAGTGCTTACATTTTAGTTTACCGGCGGCTATATGCAAAACTAGAAAATCTGCGCGCTGAGTCGAGTGCTACCGGAACTAAGTTTTCGCGACGGGGACCGCGCTGACGCTGTGATAGCGCGGGCTGTACTTTGCACTTACGCTGCTGCTGTACAGTGAGTAGATTTCGTTAACCTCCTTTCCATGTTTATGTTTAAGGTTGAGACATTTGGGTATTGTATAACTGGCAGCGGCTTTGCTCCAGATTCACCGGCGGACTCCAGCTGACACAGAAGTTTAGCCATAGAGAGAGTTCCTAATGTACAGTATGACTGGGCCTGGGCTATCACGCGGGAGACTTGCAGCAAGCCGGTGAAGAGTTAAGTTAGGAGCGGAACTGAACGCCTGACCGTGGCGGGCGAGGAGGGGCTGCAGTCGCCCTCCAGGCGGTAACTTCTCCGAAAACTGCATATTACAGTTTGAAAACTTTCGATAAATTTTATGTGAAGTGACACTTTAGCTTTATTGCTGATTAAAGACGATACAGGGCTTGGGATACCCAATGCAAGACGATAAATTACTGTTTTAAGTCGGTTTCACTTTTCTTGCAAATGACTCAACGCTTTAAAGAGTTGTCATGTGTTAATTACATTTAGTATCTAGTCAGCCCAAAGCTTTGTGCTGCCACTGTAATTAACGTTTTACTTTCTTTGTAAGATCTGAAAAACACGTTTAAATACTGCAGTTAAAAATAAAACAGGTTACTCCAGCCAGACCAACCGAACCGGGCGCAATTTGCGCGGTCCTGTTGGGCATTTTTTAACCGTTTTGATCGCCATACTCCAACCGGATGGTCCGGATTTCTTATTTCATGTGTTTTTATGCATGGTTGATTACACCTCTGCTCCAAGAACTTCCCATATCGTTGTATTTGTAATGTGTGAGAATAAAACACAGCAGATAGTGTTTTACTGGGAGTCTGGGACTCGTATAACTTTTCATAATTTTCCTGTACGAATGTAATAATCCACTCCAGCGGTGCATCACTGGTGTTATAACTTCACTTATAACATGGGCTCCGTTTGTGATTGGGGGGAAAAGCATCACGAGGGGCACACAATAATCTCTGTTATAGTCAGGGCTAGAGTGAGGTGATCACTGAAATCCTTACTCGCATCTAGCTGGTAAGTATATGGATTGGGCAGTCAGAACTCGTTGATGTTCGGGGAATACCTCCCCTGTGTAGTTGAACTCCCAAACTTCCTCTCCGCAACAACAGTTGCGGGTCGCTCTCTCCCCTGCCGTGGTGACTGTTTTATGGGGTAATGCTTGCGGATTGCTGCCTCTCCTGCTTTGGGTTTCAGTATGCTTCTAGGTCACCCACCCAGATGGATAGTTGGGCACCGAGCAGCAGTGAGGAGAGCGGCCGGAGCAATGTCAAGGGCTGCAGGAGTACCGGCGAGTTGCTGGAGAAGAGTGGCTGTCCAGATGGATCGTGGAAGAGGGAGCAGTAACCGTGCCTGCACTGGGGGGCAGGGTAGCACTGCGGAGAGCAGTGTGAGCGAGGGCCAGGGATCCAGGCTGCAGGATTAATTAAGGCAGTGGGCAGCAGTGTGGCGAGCGACCTGAGCGAGGACCAGGGCTGCAAATGAGGTACATGTGCATTTCTTAAAAGGACTAAAGTGTTAGTGAAAAAACTGTGATACTGAGGGGAAAAAAACAAGAAAATTAAGGAATGTAAACAAGAGAATCAGTGCGGGGACTATTTTATTAATTGGCAGTGTAAGTGTAAGGATACCAAAGCCAGACGGGACACTTTCCGATATGTCTTAAAAAAAACTAAATACTTGTTCGAGCCCATGTTATAAGCGGAATAACCCACTCCAAGGTGTGGGGTTACTGGGGATTAATCAATACCCTGGGTGCTGTGATGACACTCTGGCTTTGCCTTCGTGCCTTACAACGCACCCGGGATGTTGATTAAACAATAAGGCACAACAGGGTGTGGGTTATTGGAGATTTACACACGCCTTGTGTGGTGTGTCACGAGGCGCAGCCGAGTGACTTAACCACACAAGAAGTGGGTAAATCACCCATTATACAGTGGTGTGTAAAAATCCTGTAACCTCATTGGTCAAAACATGTCACATGACCGTGGGTAAATCCTGCATAACCCACTGCTGAGGAATGTCATTTATAAAAAAACATAAACCCATTTTAAATTTATTTTACACATGGGTCCATTGTATAATCGCAATAAGGCACTCCAGGGTGTGAGTTATTGGGTGATTTACCCACTTCTTGTGTGGTTAAGTCACTTGGCTGCGCCTCGTGATGCACCACACAAGGCGTGGGTAAGTCCCCAATAACCCACACCCTGTTTTTTATTGCTTAAATAACTCACACCCTGGAGTGCCTTATTGCGATTATACAATGGACCCATGTGTAAAATAAATTTAAAATGGGTTTATGTTTTTTATAAATGCCATTCCTCAGCTGTGGGTTATGCAGGATTTACCCACGGTCATGTGACATGTTTTGACCAATGAGGTTACAGGATTTTCACACACCATTGTATAATCCCTAGTAACCCCACACCATGGAGTGGGTTATTTGCCAATAAGGCATGATAAGGTAGCTATTGTGGTCATCGCCACTCCTGGGTGGGTTGAAGCACGCAGGCTGGTTTAGTGCTTCCACCACCCCAGGACTGACGTTATTACACGATAACACATACCTTGGAGTGCCTTATTGCAATTATACAATGGCTCGATGTTATAGAAAACAAAAAATAAAAATTAAAATGTTTTTAGTAGATTTTTAGTGAGGCAGTGTATCTTTGTTTCTGAAAGAAAAAAAGCTCCTAACAATCATCCAAAAAATCAATACAGTGATGTTATTGTGTAATAACATTACTGTCTCAGGCACACATTGACCAATCAGAGTCCAGGAAATATTCTTGTCATTGTATAATTAAGCAGTTTATCCCTCCAGGGTGTGTGTATACTGGAGGATTTACCACAGCTGGTGTGGTTCGGTCACGAGACACAGCTGAGTGACCGAACCACACCAGTCGTGTTAAGTCCTCCAGTATACCCACACCCTGGAAGGATAAATTGTTTTTATGCAGTGGCAAATGTTGTTTCTTCAATTTTTTTTAATTATTTTCTAACTCACTGAGGTCCTACACTTAGAAAGAGGATGTCATTTTGTAAAAAAAATTTACCGCTGTGTTTTAGCGAAGCGGCGACAGGACGCATCGCAGCAGTTTCATTTGAAATGAAAGCGGCCGGATTGGCACGATACAAGGTTGACTGGCACTTTTTCCAGTGGGTGCAGTGGAGGATTTACTACGCTGGGAAAGGTACCAGCCAACCAATCAGGTTGCAGGATTTGGCTCATTTGATTTACCACATTGTATAATGCTTACTTTGGGTGGTTGAAGGTCCTTGGCTGCGCTTTGAGACTCACAATCTCCCCAGTCATTCACTAATTACAATATTGCTGCACACCCCACAGTGGCTTGTTCCGATATATTTTGTCTCCAGTGGTTCTGAGGACATCTGTAAAGGATTACAGAATGTCCTCAAATCCCCAAGTTAAAATTTGGCCAGGTAGTAACACTGCCAACCCTGTGTTAAAGTTTAGCCAAGTACTAACATTGTCAGCCATGCATTGTTCTGTATTATACAGTATGTAGGGCCCTAGTTTTATGTTTGTTTCTGCACTGGGTAAAGAGAACATCTTGCTATAGTATGGGCGTTTGGAAGTGTGCCAGTGTTGGGTCCAATTTAGCTCAGGCTGCAGGGGGCTTAACAGTGGCAGCCCAGTTGTCAGCGAGGCTGGTCATGACATCATTCTTGTTGCTGAGCATAAATTTCTCGTAGTTGAAAGGAAAAAGCTGTTCCAATCCAGAGTGACTTTTTTGGTTTTTTTGTTAGTTATTTAACCAGGAGTAGCACACTAAGCTGAAAGCTTTTTTACAGGTGCGACCTGGGAGCACTGGGAAGTTAAGTGACTTGCCCAGGGTCACACAGTATGTAAGTGGAAGCTGTGGGGTTCAAACCCAGGTCTGGTCTGCCGGATGTCACCAGATTTGCAACTCGGAGCCTTAAACCACTGCGCTATACTGCCTCCCTATCCTTTCATTTGCCACCCAGCAGCCAGCTGAGCGGTGTCACAATGAGCGTGCTGATTGTCCCATTAGGTGTAGGGCTTTATTGCCAATTACCTTACTGTTACGATAGGCCTTCTAGGCAAAAATAATTTTTAAGGGTGTCTAGTAAGGGAGGGAAGGGATCATAAATTGGGCTATACTGCTGGCCATCCGATTCTGTCCATTTCCCTGGTCCGCCTACTCTGCCCCCAAGCTCAGATGTTTTGTGACATCTAACCAGGGAGAACTCTGGGGCACGCCACATTGAAACCTATGGGCAAGGTTTTCACAACGTTTTTACAGATATTTAAGCAACTTTTGATAAAAATGAAAGCTACCTCTCGAGTAATAGGGCCCCTATTAGTTGAGCAGTGGCTTTCGTTTTTATTAAGAGGTTGCTTAAAGGAGAACTGCCTGGAGAGGTGAAACACCGACCGCTGCACAGATAAGGGCTTCACCTCTCTGACCCCCACTGCAAACGCCAGATCAAATAAGTAGTTTTTTTTTTTACCTTGTCACTTGTAAAATTCTGAAAAAGCTCCGGTAAAGCTGGCATTTTGAAGATGGCACTTTGGGAAACCACGGGATCTCTCTGGTAATACCGCAAGATGATGATGCGGCATTGCTCTTACTATAATGCTAGCTTTATGTACGGAAATAAAAGTGTATATATATTTTTTCTGATGCCCGGCGCTGTTTTTACTAAATTTGCCTAAAGTTGAATTTAGGAAGATTTAGTAAAAATGGCATGAGGCATCAGAAAAATACAGGGAGATCCTGCTACTCTTGAGGACCGATCTTTCCTTATATCTATTGCAACAGTTCTTCTATTTCGTAGCCTAATGTCCTTCTGTCCTTTACTATTTCTGCTCCATAAGGTTGGCCACCCACTCCCCTTTCTTGACTATGCTATAGTGTCCTCTTTAACCCTTCCTTTTCCTTCTCAGGTTCTCTTAAGTAGGTTATTGTGGTGATCTCCAAGCTGATGTAAAACAACAGGCTGTGTTCCTCATTGTTGGAATTAGTATGCAGTAGCACTGTGTCATAAAATATCTTGATGTATTTGTCTTATGTGTATGAAACCTGTAAATGTTGAAAATACCACTGCACTAGGTGTTTTTGTTAAAGGTAAAGCGTTACTAGGGAACTGTATTATAAAATTTAGTTACTGGGGTAGAGTTATTTAAAATGCATGTAAATTACAGATTGTTTGAGAGGCCCTTTGGCACCATGCTTTCCTGCTTTAAAGGGGCACTGTCAGCTTTGCCCATCGGTTTACTTAACTCCGCAAATGATAATCTGCGGGCACAAATGAGCACTAAATATGCTCGGGAATTATCTTGCATCAAAGTAAAAGTGCTTAGTTTACTTTTTTTTTTTTTTTTTTTTTATATTTTCCACTTGTTTCTTTTCAGTCGTCCCGACTGAAACTTGCCATCCCCTGGAAGCAGATACCGCACTGGGAACGTGCGTCTGCTGTGCACGCTGTGCTGAGGTGCAGATTTTACCAGACACATCGCAGCAGACATATATCCAGCAAAACTGGTAAAATTAAAATGCTACTGGTATGTTTCACAATAAAACGAGCATTGGAACAACTTCAAATCAGTACCGGAGTCTGGTGCCGAAATCCCGCGCATGCGCACTAGTGGCACATTCTCATGCATGCGCGAGATCTTTCCTCTGACCGCAAATGCACATATGCGGATTTGCACAGACTCGTACTGATTTGCAGTTAATCCAGCCGCTTAATTGTGAAACATACCAGCAGCATTTTAATTTTACTAGTTTTGCTGGATTATATGTCTGCTGCGATGTATTTGGTAAAATTTGCACCTCAGCACAGAGTGCACAGCAGACGCACGTGTTCCCGACGCATTCTCGGTGTAGTATCTGCTTCTGGGGAATGGCTAGTTTCAGTCGGGGCGACTGAAAAGAAACAAGTGGAAAATATAAAGAAACAGGTAAACTAAGCACTTTTACTTTGATGCAAGACAATTCCTGAGCATATTTAGTGCTCGTTTGTGCCCACAGATTATCATTTGCGAATTTAAGGTAAACCGATGGGCAAACCTGACAGTGCCCCTTTAAGTTGAAGCAGGCTAAAATTGCATGGTGATTTGCTTATCCATCTCATGATGCTTCTACTATAGAGATATGTGATTTGTATTTGTTTGAAACTTGGCTTTATTACCAATGTCTCTTTGGGTAACCCTTTGCTTCAGTGCTTCTGCACTGAGGTTCTTTGTCTTTAGCTTGTTTTGGGGGGTTCTTTTGAGCTCCCCATCAGCTAAACCCACAAGTCCAACATAGGGATTTTATATAATTTTCATTAAAGAGATCAGTAGGTGCTGACCAAGTGCAGAGGAAGGACATTCATAGTCGGTTGCTGCAAACTGTTGTATTGAAGAAGGGGTATGCCATAGTTTAAGGTTATCCCGTGTTTTAAATAAACATCACACAGAGACTGTGTGTTGTAACTGAAGTTCTTTGTCTAGTCCGTCTGTTATCCCACAACCCCTCCACAGGGTGGAGCAGGCAGACCAGGAAGTGGAAGGTATTGGCTAGCCTACAGTACTGCCTGATTTATAATTCCTTCCTTACTGGGCACCCTTAAAAATGATTATTTTTGCCTAGAATGACTATCGCAACAGTAAGCTAATGGGCTATGAAGCCCAAAAGAGCAAAATATTATTTTAGAAATTTCCTTTAATGTGTCGGCCTGGTGGTGCTGAGGGTTGAGGTGCTGGACGCCTTACCTCGCGCTGCGCCGGTGACTCTGGTTTGGAAATGACCTTGGGTTGTCTGGGTGCTGGCATGGGGGGGGCAGGAGGAGTGGGATTGAGTGAGCCGCCAGGCTGCTTTCCTCTCCTGGGGGTGGGTTGTCGCTCGTCCTGTAGTTCCATCGCCACTGGGTGGAGGTACGGTGGGGTAACTTAGGCGGGCAGGGGCGGCAATGTGGGTGTGAGGAAGGGCTGAGCTGGCTTCCAGGGTGGGGGTTACGGAGAAACCCAGAAAACCCCATAAAATCTAAATTAAAAGAAATCTCCTTTAACTTCTGTCTGCTCCTTTCATCCACCCACTAGTTAAACTTTGTTCCCCCCACCCTCCCTCCCCTTCCCGACCCCAGCGTCACCACAGTTAGGTGACGGTTATCTATTTTTTTGCTTGTATGAGTATAGAACAGCCTTTGCTCCCCATTCTGAAACAGCTGAAACCTTTTCTCAGTTTAAACAACTTTTGTATTTCTTTAAAAAAAAAATCTGTGTGGTTCTTATCTGTTAGGAGACACGTCGGGACATGGCCTGACAATGTTTTTTTTCTTGGTACATACACACACACCCCTAGTTCCACAGTTCTCTCCACCATGACACAACTAACTATAAGTAAAGCTTTCTTTCTAGAGCCATTCATGGTTTTTACTCCTTGTATTTAGAGAAGTCCAGGTCTATAGTTTTTGTCCTTCTTTTCGGTTACCTTTTTTGTACATAAAATGTTATCTGATTTAGGACAACGCCTATTTTCTTTGTGTTAAATGGACCCCAAACAGTCTGGTTTATTTACCTATAGGCCACTTCCTAAAACACACAGCTTCCCAATCCCATTGTCTTATTGTGCTTTAGGGTCACAGTCCACATATACTGAGTGCTGTAGCATTGGATCTGTGTTATAAACAAGTCCAATCTATGCTAAAATTACAAGCTCTAATGCCCCTTAATGCTTTGAAAAGGATTATAAATAACATTTCACCAGACACCCGTAAATGTCCCTAATTTAACGCCCTCTCCAGTATCTGTCTTCTTGTCTGTTCTGTGTTTTTATTCTGATGAAGTATTCATTCAAGTCATGCACTTATTGTTTAATATTGCCCTTTAACCAGCTATTATTCTGCTATTGCTATACCATGTATTGTTTGTCATTGTTATTCACATTCTGGCACTTTTTCTATGTTGTACTGCAACTATTTGATCAATTTGAATGCATTGTTTTTCTGTTTTGTTTTGGTTGTATATTATTACAAGGGACCTCCTTGCAAATGAGCTTGCTCAACGGATCTATCCCGTCACAGTAAACTTGAACTTGAGTCCAAAATGATCTCCACCAGAACCCCAAATGGGGTGGACATGTCAATCCTTAATGAGAGTTACAGTGACTTCTCAAATTATCCTGCATATATATTTTTTTTTTTTTGTGATCTCCAAACAGTCTGGTTCATTTACATTTAAGCCACTTCCGAAAACACAGTCTCCCAGTCCCTTTGCCTTATTGTGCTTTAAGGTCACAGCCAGCATATAGTGAGTGCTCTAGCATTGGGTCTGTGTTATAAAAGTTCAAGAGGACCCCCACCACAACCTCAGATGGGGCGTATATGTCAATCCATGATGAGAGCTGCAGTGATTCTCAAAATATCTTGCATTTTTTGGGGGGACCATTTTCTAAGCCTTCGCAGACCTGACAGGGCTACAGCCTCTGCCTTGGAGAGGTACGTCCTCCAGCTCCACTGACCACTCCTGCCTGTCTCCCCCCCCCCCCGGAAATTTCCCCACGGCAGGGCCAGGGCAGGGAGAGATGGTGAGCACCCCCCACCGGAACACTGCAACCCAGAATTGGGGGGGGGGGGCAGGCGCACAGGAGCAATCGGGGCCATCATGGGTCCTGCCAGGTCCCATTTTTTCCTCCATTTTCTCCCGCACCCTTACACTCCCATGCAATTGACGGGGTGGCTGCTTCCACCTCTATGGAGGCAGTCTATCAACCTGGGCATGGACCAACCCCTTACGCTTGTATCTACACAGACACCCAGCCACCGCTGGGTGTCATTTGACAGTGCACAGCGTAACACCCCTCCCTGAGGAAAGAGAACATTCCTCTGGATGCTCAGTCCCTGACCCCCAAACAACCCAAGTCTGTTCCTGAACCTGGGCCACTGGCATGGTGTGAGGTGTGGCGTCCTGCGCCTCTACCCTCAGCACCACTGGATCTTGCATTTTTTTTTGTTGGCAATTTATTTATCCTGGCTAGTCAGGTTGACGTGACATCTAGTTTTCAGCAGGGACCTATGTCAACCCATTTCAGCAGCTGGGGTAACTGGAGCACTGGGTGATTACATCCTTGCTCAAATCACTGAGTAAGCGATCAGCTGTAGTGGAATTTGAACCTTTGATCTCATGGTTCCTTTCCTCACACACTGCTTTTACTAGCAGACTACACTGCCTCCTAACACCTCATAATATGTAGCTCTGCCCCAAAACAACAGAGAACATGAAGAAAGACATGGACCAGGCAGGGGAGGGCCCGAGAGAGACGTTAAATATGCTCTTCAGATGGACCTATGTCACAGCGTGTGGGAATAAACATCAGATGAGGCAAATTTACAGGTTTAAAACGTACCGTGGTTTGACATTTATTTTTTCAAAAGTTTGAAAAATAATAAATGAAAACAAAAAAATTGCAAAAAAATCACTACTTAACATCAGTAGTTTCTCCCATAATACAGTCCTGGATCTTAGAGCTCCCAAGACCCTTCTCATCTGCATTCAACAGCTTATCTACAGTAGCAGTAGAAGCTCTCTCTTCTCTCTCAGGGCTGAGCCCCACTAGGCTGCACTGAAGTGAACTCGGTGAAGAGGTTTTTATATCTTTTGGTGGGGGTCAGCTGACTAAGCCCTTTCTGTTTACATGTCTGGACATGCTGTTTCATGTTTTTCAAAACTTGGGGGAGGGGTTGTTTCAGGGATTCCTTATTCAGTTAAAGGTACAGTGTACACCTCCACAGATATTGACTCTCTGTATCTCTGATTCATAATGACTTAGCATTTTTATAAAGCATACCACAGTTTTTTTGTTTAGCTACATACAGTAACAGGTTTATAAGGTGAATTTATAAAAATACCTTAAGGATTTCTTATAACTATACTACTTAAATTATTATTGTTTTATATGGCTTCTACATCTTTTTTATAAAAAAAAAAAACATTATTAACTGTATTTATTTCTATTTAAAATAGCATTCATGCTTTTTGTACACAAAATGCACTTATGCAGTTTACACAACACCTTTCAGGGTGTTTGGCATAATTCCAGGGACTGGATGGAAAGAAATGGAAAAAAGAATGAAAAGAGAGAACTAGTAGGAAGTTTAGTAGGGATAGTAAAGGCGGACACTTTTTTTTTTTTGGGGGTGGGAAGAAATGCAAAGAGAAAAGCGTTAATTGTTGCTAGGAAATGAGATAGAAAAGTGGTCCATCAGTCACAGCCGAGGGTGTAGCCTAACTCCGCCATAACCTGTCTCAACAGTATCTAGCGGAGAGCTGAATGGATCAGTTCCATTACGGACAAAACATGATGGTCCCTTTAGTTCTCCATAGCATCTGGTTGCATAGTCTTTGGCTATTTTATTTATTTCTATATTGGCTTTTTTTTTTTTTTAATACACTCTCTTCCCTCCCTGGCCGACCACTCCTTCAGGTCTCCTAGGTCCTCCGTCTGCTCACCCTCCCCAACACTGGCCCCTTATCTCACATCGTGACACCCCCCCCCCAGGTAACCCAGTGTGTCCCTTCACCGGATGGGTCCCCCTCCTTCGAGAGGGAAAGCACCGGTGGGGGTGGCCAGTGCACTCTTCAGTGGGCCCTGGTGCCACTGATGTGGGGTCGGTCGTCAGGGCTTGGCGGCAGTCATCTGGCTGGCCAGAGAGCAGTTTCCTGTTTTTTTTTTTTTTTTTCTTTTCTTTCTTACCTCCGGGGAGAGGCGTGCCACAGACATCAGGGCGTACGCCGACATCCGCCACTCCCCAATCATCCGGACCCTGACATCCTGCCATGCTCCCAGCCTCCGCCAGGGGTTAGCAGGCAGCCGGCCGCATCCCTGCCCTCCCCCCATGGAGAATGCGAGCCATCCCTGGGATACTCCATCCTTCTCCCCTGGCCGGCCCTCCAGCGACCCGGGTCCGTTCCTGAACCTGAGTCACTGGTGTCACAGACGGAAATTAAACCGCTGCGTCGATGGGCCGGGTACTATATTGGCTTTTATTGACCAGATAAGTACAGTAGATACAGTTGCGCCTGTTGGGTATGAATCAGTTGGTTACAAGACAGTCAATACAATAATCGGAAGCAGGGTACAATACAATAATTCTGTGCAGCAGATGAACGAATACAACAGTGCTTGTTGTGGAACAGAAAGAAAAAACACAAATATAAGATATAAAATTCACGAGCTGTCCAGAAGAGCAAGTAAGCTACAGGCCAGTTCAGGAGAAGAGCATAAACAACAAAACTGAGAAAGCGAGTGAAATGTACAGTCAACAAACACAGTTGCCTAGAAATGAGAAAAGTGCATAGACCGGTTTAGTTTAAACCATGCTGATGAGAAGATTAAACATTCTGAGGGTGGATGACGCCCAGAAAAATCACATGCAGGTACAGCTAGAGTTTACCTTAAGGTGAGCCCGTGTAGAGTTTTTAAAATTGAAGGTGCTACTGACTATAAACGGCAGAGAGTTCCAAAATTTGGGTGCAGTAGCACTAAAGGCCTTGTCCCAATGAAGGTAGATGTTTTGAAACTTGTTAATATAGAATAAATGGGAGAGTTGAAAGAGCAAAACTGTTCTGACTACATAGAGGTGGTATACACTTGAGCAAAAAAAAAAAAAGTTCAGTATTAATCTGAAGCTGTTCTGCAGTACCCAATCCCATCTTTGGCATATTGTACAACACCCACATGTTTTCTGTTGCCCACATCGAACAGACTGCTGATCTGCATTATCCATCCAGTAGCAACGCAATGATGGTGCCAAATTGGCCTACATATAACTTGCAGCATGAGAGAAGGAAAGGCACTGCCTGGGATTTGCCATATGTTTTATAGACGTTGTATTCTCCTTATTAAGCCCCAAAATGGGTATCGAGACCCATATTAGAGGGACTTGACTGGAAGATTCCAGTGGGGTCTGCACTCACCCTCACCCCATAACCCTCAAAATAAAGAGGCAAGGAGGCTGGCCCGGTGGCGCTGAGGCGCTGGATGCCTTACCTAGCGCCACACCTGCGACCTGGGTTTGGGAACGACCTCAGGTCGTCGGGGAACTGGCGAGGGAGGGAGCGGAATGGAGCATCCGTTGGCAGCTCTCCCGTCCTGGGGTGATTGTCCGCCTCCCCCCTTGTTCTGCTCCTATCGGGTGGAGATCCGATGGGCAGCGTAGGCGAGAGGGGGCGATGGTGATTGCTACAGATGAGGCAGAAGGGGCCGAGCCAGTACCTGGCATGCACCTCCACGCACATGCGTATCTTCCAGGGTTCAGGGTGATAACCATGGAAAAATACAGCAAAAAAAATCTAAAAGGGAAAAAAAAAAAAATGGGTAATACATAAGGAATGACTGAATGATGGGATGAATCAAGGAACCGACAAAGCAAATCAACTTATATACGTGAATTAATTTTCCAGGGCATTAGTTACCCCATTATTCATGACACCACTTTATTAATTTGATTTTGTTTTATTTGCACTCTGTGGTTTTACTCCACTTTATTTTTAATTTTATTCTTCAGAAGTGTAGTGCAATGAAAACAAAGCTGAACGATACAAATGAAGTGAAAGAAATAGTGTAAAAGTACTTCTTGATTAGTAGGGTATATAAAGCTACAGTAATAAGTCACTACATGGAAAACAAGCATTTGTCCATGCCGAATGTTTGGTTGCTGGCATTAGCAAGCAGTGGAAGTGCAGGAGTTAGAAAGATGCAGTATAGGAATGGCATTGAAGTGTTGAACTGATACCAGCTCCACCCTCACCCTGCAGAGATGGACAGGCATTGAGGTGTGCCTTTGGGTTGTCACCCATGACGGTCATGACATTTCACGTCACCCTACCCTTCAGACACTGACAAGTGTTGAGGTGTGCCTTGGGGTGTTTGGGCTTTACAGTCACCTCATTCCATAAGGAAATACGCTGAAATGGGTGCATTATAGGAGAATGGGGTGAACTCTGGGGGCAAAGGGTCCAAGGTGCACCTCGATGCCTGTCACTGGCTGGAGGGTGGGGGTGGGGGGTGCAGTGGCATGAGCATTACTGTCGACAATCCCAAGTCACACCCCTGACACCTGTCAGTCCCTAAAGGGTAGGGAGTTATGGTAGAAAACCCTAACACTGGGCATTTCCATGTATTTTTACTCCAGGTTTTCCATATGGGCTTTGTGACTCCACTGCATGAACAGTGACACTAAATTAGTTCAGAGGGAAGGTGATTTTGCACAGCGTATCATACGCTGAGAGCACAGGTTGAAAACACATTTCAACAGGATGTGAAAAGTGACAGGTGTACTGTTCATGAGGAGGTGTAAAATGGCATTGTTGAAAATCTGGGTGAAAATACAAAAAAAATTGGTAAAGTCACGAAGGCATGAGAAACTGCACAATGTACACCCGTAATGTAATTAGTTTGAGGATTTTTTACAGCAGATTTTCAACATAGGCATTTTGGGACCTTTGCTCATGAACAGTGTCACTATAATTTTCCTAATCTGTCCCGAACACTAATTTCCCACAGCAACCACGCTATTCTGTGGTGGAAGTGCGAAAACGCATTTCGGCCAGGGTGTGAAAAATGACAGCTGTACTGTTCATAAGGAGATGTGGAAAAATGTCAGTGTTGAAAATCTGGACTGAAAATAATACAAATTTGTGAACTTATGAGAGTGCGTGGAAATTGCGCAATGCACACACGTAACACAGTCATTTTAAAGACTTTTGTCACCAAATTTTCAACATAGCCATTTTAACACCTCTGCTCATGAACAGCGTCACTGTGATTTCCTTAATGTGTCTCGAACATTACTTTCGCAAACCGACCACGCCAATGTGTGCTACATGTGCGAAAACACATTTTGAGCGAGATGTGAAAAATGACAGCTGTACCGTTCATAAGGAGGTGTGGTAAAATGGTAATGTTGAAAATCTGGAGCGAAAATATTACAAATTCTCTAAAGTTCCGAGCGTGCGTAGGAACTGCGCAATGCCTAAAACAGTCATTTTTGGGAATTTTTTCACCAGATTTTTAACATAGGGTTTTTGGGGGCCTGCTTAATGAACTGTGACACTTGTCGCTTTAATCGTCCCGAAGGTGGTTCCATGCAGTGACCGCGAAATCACCTTTCCGGACCAAATAACAAACTGACAGTGACTGAGTTCATGAGGTGGGGTCCCAAGAACCCCACGTTGAAAATTTGGCGAAAAGATTCCCAAAAATTCCCAAGATCTGCACCAAAGTTGAAAAAAACCTATTTTATGCCATTATTCAGCTTACCAGCATTTCTTCAGTTCGCGGCCAGCTTTGAAGAGTGCAGACGTGTTCCTGGTCCACCGAAGATTGTCACGCTGGGCTCCGGAGGTAAGTATGGGGTGAGGTGGGGGTGTTGGGAGGTGGGTTGGGGGAGGAGGGCATGACAATCAGTGAGGGACCGTTTTCTCTTACAGGTGATTTTTCTTTTTTTTTTTTTTTGAAAGACGACATGGGACTTTTGCCACGCTGGGGTGGGCTCCCAGCATGGCAACTGGAAGGTTGTTTGAGGGGGGCAGTGGAGACGATGGGGGATTGGGCACCCCTGTCAGCTAGATGGACTGTTGCCACGCTGGGGTGGGTCCCCAGCGTGGCCCCTAGTCTGGGGACAGTGGAGTCAATGGGAATTGGGCACCCCCATCGGCCTTACGACATTTGCCACGCTGGGTGGGCTCTCAACGTGGCACCTGGAAGTCTGT
Organism: Neoceratodus forsteri; assembly: GCA_016271365.2. NCBI lineage: Eukaryota > Metazoa > Chordata > Ceratodontiformes > Ceratodontidae > Neoceratodus > Neoceratodus forsteri. Next base: position 1,394,565,944 of record CM028131.1, on the reverse strand, counting down.
TTTGGGGGCAGCTAAGCCGACGGGGATTGGGCACCCTGTCATCCATACAGTGTGTGTTTGGGGGGGGGTGCATGAGCACGCTGAGGTGGGCTCCCAGTGTGCTACTTGGGCGTTTGTTTTGGGAGGGGACAGAGCTTTCTATGACAGCTGTTCCAGTTCAGTGCCGACGTGTAGGCACTTTGCGGCAGTATGCGAATTGCCTACACGTTACCACTGCTGATTGTAGCGGTGTTTTGCTTGGAACTGTCCGCCACTGCATCTGAACTGCTGTCATAGACAGCTCAGACAGTTATTGGTGCAGTGAGGCCACACCTGCAACAAGGAGCAGGGCATTGGAAGCGAGGTGGCACACCTGCGAAACTTCGTATGGTGGCACTATGCTTCTTGCACATGTGTGCAAGAAAACATAAAAAGGAAAAGCAAAGAAGGGGAATAGCAAGTGTGTGAAGGGTTAGTAGAACACACAGAAAATTACCACATTTCGGGTACAATAATAAACCCTAAAGAGATTGTCTTCACAGACACACACGAATAAGAAAAAGCAATTATTTATGGTCTAAATTGATGGCAAGAAAGGAAAAAGAAAATGTTGGCAGCCGAAGTATAAAAACTGAAAATCAGAAATACCCCCACAATAAATATTATATACCTAGATACACGCTCAGCAGTTGAAAACTCCCCTTGTAATTAAGGCTGATTACAGTTGGGCATAGAGTAAACTTGTAACTTTAGGCTGGTTTACAATATAAGTAGAGAGCAGGAAAGACAGAGTGACCCTCCCATAAGCTTGATCTCCATACCTGAAGGAGAGGTAGATGCAGCCAACTGTGGGGAAAAGGGGGCAGCAACAACCATGCATGGGCAGTCAGCGAGAGAAGGGGTCAGATCCGGACTCGAATACAAAGAAGGAGCTTATGGAATCCTCCCAGAGTACACTGAAACTTGGCACTAACACTTGGGTGGGGTGGCATCCCATTCCCATCCCATCACATCAGTGGCACACGCAGGAGGAATTTTTGTTGGGGGAGCCAAAATGAAATAAAAATGCTTTCTTACCCCAGGAGCCCTTTAGCATCAGTAACTTTTTGTACTTAGCTGGCTAGGTGCAATTGCCCCGGAGGTGTGCCTTTAAGAGATTGTTTAATGTGCGTAGGGCCAGCCAATCAAAAGACAGGAGGGGGTGTGAAGTGAGTGAGAGCTGTTGACTGCTGCAGAATTTTTTCTCAGCTGGACTGAGCATATTGCCTCTGAGGTGTCTCCCAACTTTCCTTGTTGACTGCCTCCTAGTGCTTATCTGGGTAAAGTTTTCCTTATCATTTCCTTTAGTGTGTTGAGTGACAGCCTTTACTTTTTCATTAACGCTTCGCAAAGTTTTATTTTTAATGCGATGGCGCTATTTAGACTTTATTTTTACCACAACTATTTACTTTAAAGCCTAATTTTATCACGGGTGTTTATTTTCGACGGTTTCCTTCATTTTTGACTAATTTCTTGTGGGAACCGTCAATTTGGGGACAGTTATCTTGTTTTGTACCTCAGACCTCGCTGGGTTTACCGCGTGGCACCTGCAGTAGAATTCAAACGTGAACAGTGCCTGGGGGGTTTCTCTCTAGATTGGCAATTATGAGGAAACCTTTTTTGTTATATTACTGAACCTTGTTATCATCTGTGTCAGGACTGTCCGTAAGGGTCCAGCAGCCACCTGTGCGCAGTTGAGTGTTTCTGGTTTTCTGTTAAGATTGGCACTGGTATAGATCCCAGTTTTACAACCAAAAAAAGGCACTGGTAATAGACAGAGTTTATAAACAGTGGCAGGACTGGCCGGTGGCATTTTCACAGAAACCTGCAGTCAGTTCATAGGTCCGGAACTGGTTTGCTTTTCTTAAATTGGCGAACATAGCAGACAGACCTTTGATAATTATGGCTGAGGATAAATCAAAGGTTTCTGACGAGGGGCCATTCAAAAATACTAATCAGGAGCCCAACCAGGATGTCGATGAAGATGAAGATTATAGGGAGATGAAGGATCTTTCATCTTCAAAGATCATGGTCGTCCCTATCTATAATGCATTTAGAAAAAATACCATGAAGGTGCTTCAGCACCCCTCTTCAGTACTAGGGGTTGATAGGCGGCTTGAGAGAAAATATAAATTGTCTAAAAATGGTACCGAGTTCCTGTCAGCACACCCTAGCCAAGAGAGTGTAGTGCAGCAGGCAGCTTGTGAGAAAGCTGGAATTCCTTGTTGCCCTCTCACCCTGACAAGGATTCCAAGAAAATTGACTGTATAACAAAGAAAATGTATGCCACTGCTTCCCTGCTTCTCAGGCTTTCTTCTTACATGGCATTCACAGCCAAATATCAGAAAGCTCTTTGGAAATCTGTCCAGGCTATCGCCCGCAGTGGATCAGATTCTATTGTACAGGAGCTGGTGGATATGTCAAAAACTGCCTTGGAAGCTACTATGTACTAATTCCACATGGCAGATGACAATAATGATGCAGCCTCTAGGGCGATGGCCCATGCCATATCTCTGAGACGTTTCACCGGCTTAGAACAACCAGTCTGACCACAGCCACTCAGAACAAGGCCATGGATTTTCCCTGTGATCAAAATATGTTGTTTGATTACAGAACCACTGACTACATGAAAAAAGTCGATGAGTACAAGGCCTTCTGGCAGAGCCATTCATCCAAGCCCAAACCCGCCACCCCTCAGAGATCCCGTCCCAGGGGTGGTAGGGGCAGAGTTTGTTCCCAGGCCTTACAATCCCTATCTGAGATCTGACTTTAGCTAGTACAAGAGGTCTTGCAGAGGCAGAAGGGACCAAAAAAGAGCCACCTCTACCTAGCCATCTGCCTCTCAGTCTTAGTCCTGATGTGAGTGTCCAGGTCGCCTTCCCGTTTCCGATTGGAGGCAGACTCTCTCATTATCTACAGCACTGGTCCCTCATCATGTCGGATAAGTGAGTGCTGGAGATAGTGGAGAAGGGTCTCTCAATACAGTTCAAGCAGCTGCCAGACCTCAAGCATACCCAGGTGTCAAAACCTCTCTCACCATCACAGATACCACTGTTGGAAATGGAGGTACAAAACCTTCTGGCTTTACGAGCAGTGGAGAGGGTCTCCACCCACGAGAAGGGCAAGGGCGTCTACTCCAGGTATTTTTTGACACAAAAGAAAACGGGGGAGTGGCGACCTATATTAGATCGTAGATATTTAAACAAACATCCATCTGAAAAAAACAAATTCAAAATGGTCACTCTGTCACTGGTCATACAGTCCTTACAGCAGGGCGACTAGCTAGCCTCCCTCGACTTAAAGGACGCCTACTTCCACATACCCATAGAGAGATCTCACAGAAAGTTTCTCAGGTTGAAACTTCCTTTGGGTCACTATCAGTTCACCACAATGCCCTTCGGTCTGTCCTCGGCCCCAAGAGTCTTTACCAAGTGTCTCGCAGTGGTAGCAGCACATTTCGGGAGACTGGATGTCGCTCTGTACCCCATCTGGACAACTGTCTCACAGTAGCAAAGTCTCCTTGCCAAGTCAAGAAATCCCTTTCCCTCACTCAACGCACTCTGGAGTCTCTTGGTTTCCTGGTAAATCTCCAGAAGTCTCACCCAGAACCCACCCAGCTGCTCACCTTCATAGGGGCCCAGCTGGACACTCGGAAGGGATATGCTTTCCTCCCACAGGAAAGAATTCAGAGTTTCCTTTCAGTGGCAGATTCTTTCGCCCAGGGACAGCCAAGACCAGCCAGACATTTCCTCAAACTTCTGGGACATATGGCCTTTATGACTGCAGTAGGTCAGGTACAGGATGAGACTCCTTCAAGCCTACCTCAGAGCTTGCTGGTCTCAGAGAAGCAACAAGTTTTCAAAGTTAATACCGATGTCGGAGCAGTTCCTCCAAAATTTGCTGTGGTGGAAGGACCCTGCAGATTTGCAGGCAGGGGTTCCATTTCAAGTTCCTCTTCCCACAAAGGTGATCACCACAGATGCCTCCCTGTTGGGCTGGGGAGCTCATCTAGACTGTGCCTCAGCGGCAACTGGACTCACGAAGAGTCACAGTTGCACATAAATCTTTTGGAACTCAGAGCAGTCTTACTAGCTCTCAAAGCTTTCGCTCCTAGCATAGAAGGGCAGGCAGTTCAAATTCGAATGGACAGCACCACTGCAATGTTCTACATAAACAAGCAGGGTGGTACCAGATCAGGAATACTCTGTTTGGAAGCTCTGGGCTCTAGCATTCTCCCTGGGAGTCAGCTATTCACCTCCCAGGCAAACTCAGTACTCTGGCGGATGCTCTAAGCTGCATCAGTCAAGGTCAGAGTGAATGGACACTGAACAAGCAAGCACTAGCCACAGTGTTCAGGCAGTGGGGCACACCAGACGTGGATCTGTTTGCCTCACCTCTCAATTTTCAGCTTCCTCAGTACTGTTGCAGACCCTCAGTTCCGAGAACACTTCTCTGGATGTTCTGATCCTGGACTGGTCAGGGAAGTTCCTATACACATTTCCTCCTTTTCCCCTGATATTCAGGGTTTTGCTGAAACTCGGGCAGCAGCCTGCATCCATGATCCCAGTGGCTCCGGACTGGCCCAGGCAAGTCTGGTACCCTCTCCTTCTCTCAGTTTCCTGCAACAGGCCCATTCGCTTGCCTCCAACTTGCTCCCTGCTGACTCTTCCTCAGACGGGAGTGCAGTACCCAGACGTACACTCTCTTCACCTCAAAGCCTGGTTCTTGAGGAGTTAGAGTTTCCATTCTCACAGTACTCTGAACAGGTCCTTAAGATACTGAGGATGGCTAAAAAAACCAAACACTAAGAAGACTTATGCAGCCAAATGGAAAAGGTTTTCCCTCTGGTGCAGAAGCGAAAAAGTCAAACCCCTATCAGCTTCAGACCCTCAGCTGCTAGACTACCTGGTACACCTACAGGTGTCAGGCTTGAAACCATCTTCACTCAAGCTACACCTGATGGCAATTTCAGCCTACCTTTTGGTGGGAAAGAAGAAATCATTTTTTTCGCATGACATTTTTAAACAGTTTTTCAAAGGCCTCTTGCACCTCCAGCCTCCAACCAGGGAGCCTGTTCCTCCTTGGAGCCTGAATCTTTGCATAGATGGGCTCATGAATCCACCTTTTGAGCCTATGTCCACAGCCCACATCAAGCTTGTAACTTGGAAGAACATCTTCCTGGTAGCCATTACGTCTGCCAGGAGGATTTCAGAGCTACAGGCCCTGTGCACTGAACCAAATTACATCATCCCTCACAACGATCAAGTTGAGCTCAGGACAAATAGGATATTTCTGCCAAAGGTGGTTTCAGAGTTTCACTTGAACCAGTCCATTACTCTGCCTGTCTTCTTTACTGAGCCATCCATTCCTGTGGAGCAAAAGCTCCACAGCTTGGATGTCAAAATAGCCATCTTTCACTACCTAGAGCATACTAGACAGTCCAGAGGCTCTTCCACTCAGTTGTTCCTCACCTACGGGGATGCAGGCAGAGGAAGACCAGCTACCAAGAGAACTATTTCTCGTTGGTTGGTCTCTTGTATTAGATTCTGCTATGAGAAAGCTGGTCAACAACCTCCAGTGGGGCTCAGGGCCCATTCCACCAGGGGCACTGCAGCCTAGCTTGCAGCAGGAAGGGACATTCCCCTACTGGATGTCTGCAAAGCAGCTACCTAGAAATCTGTGCACACCTTTGTGAAACACTACAGTTTGTATGTGCAGACCAGATCTGGTGCCAGATTTGGCAGGGCAGTTCTGCAGAGCCTCTTTCCTAAGTATGTTCTCTGCCCACCTCCCACTTGGCACTGCTTGGTAGTCTGCAAAAAGTTACTGATGCTAAAGAACTCCTGGGGTAAGGGAAAAAAAAAATACTCACCGCAGTAATCTTTTTTCCATGGGGTCCTTTAGCATCAGTAAGCTCCCACCCTTCCTCCCTGGTTCACCTATCGGAGAAGGGCTCTTACATCACCTTTTACCAAATTTGGAGTTTGTTGTTGATGAGTTTTTACCTCGTGTTGTTGTTTCTGTTTCCACTTTTGGACATTTGTATGTTTTTTTAATCCTGTTAATTCTTTTTCGGGGCATTTGCCCTCGTTTTTCCTTTTGAGAGAGCAGGGGACACAATTTCAGGAAGCGTGTGAGATGCCAAACTTTGGGAAGTGCATTATGGGCAAAATGTTGGGAGTGGTACAGCGTTTATTTACTTGAAAACTGGTTACCTGCAGAAGTACACCAACCACGGCTTGTTTATAGGTGTATATGTGTGTGTGTGTGTGTGTGTGTGTGTGTGTGTTTTGGGAGGGGGGGTTACAGAGGGAAGAAACAAGTACAGTCAGTACAGGTAAACAATATATATAATGATGTATGGGCAGTTATACACAACAAGACTGTGTTTCTGTTGGGGGGCTGAGATGACAGCATATGAACCTGGGCAGTGAAGCTTGAGTTCCATGCTGTTATCTTAATCCTGACATGGAAACTCATGCCAAAGTTGTTTTGTGGTTGTCCATATTTAATTTTATATTGTACATAGTTATTTTTATACTTAAAAGTAACAGAAGTATCTCCCTATAAAAACCAAAAAGCTTGTTGTTTTTTTATGAAAAAATAAAGCACAGAATGATCAGTTTTATATAGCGCTTTCCATATGCATTGCATCCCAAAGTGCTTTACAAGAAATGCTAGCCTGGGTAGTGAAGTGACTGAATGTGCAGTGGCAGCCATTTCACACATCAGCACCCACGCACAGCCTTGGACAGTGCCTGGACCGGTTTTATGGGAAGTGGAATGTTGGCCAGGACACTGGGGGAAAAGTACCCTACTCTTGTGAAAAGTGCAATGGGTCCTTTTATTCCACCTGGACACCCACCAGGACAGCACCAGAGATGGATAAAAGGGACCTTGGTTTAATGTCTCATCTGAGGGACAGCACACCCTGGCAGAACAGCACCCTCCTAGTACTACACTTGGGTGCCAGTGTTTAAGTATGAGCCCAATTTCAATGTGGGACAAGAACTCATGACCTTCTGGTCTAGAGGCAGATATGCCACCAACTGAGCCACAGTGACACCATGCTCCAGTCCCAGCTGCTCACTGCCCACCCAGTGCCCAGAGTTGTACTTTCTAACTTGTGGAAGTTTGAAAATTAAATTTTTATCATGGAACAGTTCAGTGCTGGGTGACTGTCTGAGACATGATGCATGTCCATTTAATGTTGATTAACATAGGAGCACTTAATGTGCGAGAATACTTGCCTGGCACTAAACTATTCTACAACCAGAATTGATTTTAGAGAGTTTTACAATATATGTATTTATTTATTTCAACAGTGTTATCAGGAACAACGTATGGCGCTGGTAGGATCTCATTTCTAGATGTTCCCTGGAGGTGGGGGAGAAAGGATGATAGTTTAACACAGTAAATACAATAACATGCAAAAAAAAAAGAACAGAAACTGTGCAAGAGATAGTACACAATTTAAAATTTAGATAAACTACAGTTGTACCTTGACACATGTATACAGTATTTCACAGAATCAGCACTAGTAAAAAGTACAGTACTCTGTAGCTAAGGTGCACTTAAGAGGGCAAGCCACAGGGCAAATCATAGAACTGCACTATCACAGTAATGGGGGCTTTAGGGCTCTGGGGCAATTGCAGGAGTGAGTAGCAGAGTAATAAAGGAGCAGTTTGAGAGACTACAGGGAGGAAGCATAGCGAATAGGAGACACCTTGGAAGTCTGAATAAGAGAGCAGCTTAACCTGCAGAAGATTTTATAGGAAGCAGGGAGGGACAGCAACAGTCAGTTACAAAGGAAGTACATGGGACAGAGGGACACAAGAGGAAGGAGCTGTGGTATTGTGGGAGGCTGCCAAGCCAGAGTTTGGAGATGAAGGAAGCACAATCAGAAAGGTCCCTGGCAGTGAGGGAGGATAAAAGGAAAATAGTGGGGGTACAGGGAGGATAGTCCAGGGCAAAATGGCAGAAGGAGTGAAAAAGGGTCTCCAGTCTGGCAAGGGTGGATTTAGGAGTTACACATTTAAAAGGTACAGCTTTGGGCAGCAGGTGACTAGTAAACATCTAAGTGTGGGGAGAACGAGGAGTTTGCAATTTTTTGACCTTTAAATTGTTTGGAATAAGTACAACACTTTAATGTGCACAACAACTTTGAATATGCACAACATAAGGAATAATGTATGGGTGACTAGACACAGCAAGTCTGTGTTTCCATCGAGGGGTAGAGATACCAGCACGTGGACCTCAAGCACGAAGTTCAAGAGGTCACTGTTGTTATCTCAACCCTGAGATGGAAACACAGGCAAGTTGTGTATGGTCACCCCTATTTTATTTTATATAGTATATTGTTTTGAAGAGGGAAGTGGTGAGTGGGAGCTGCAGGTGGCGTCGAGTGGCGGTACAAAGAGAGAGAATGAATAGAGAGCACTCTGTGAAAATTAAAGCAGGCTGGTAAGTGGGAGTTAGCGCAAGCAGGGCCACAGGTGCACTTGATAATAGAATGTGCACAACATCTTGAAAACGTGCACAACTTTTTTTTCAACTTTTTATTTATAAAATTTAATGCAATACAGCAGATATATTTGCATAAGGTTGTACAACTTTCCATGAGCATGCACTTCATCATAAAAAATATAGAAGTTCTGCAGCAAAGGCTACATAAAGATTATTTATTTATTTAGCTTTTGTTTACCAGGGAAGCACTGTAGACAGTCAGGCGCCTATTTTCATGTGTGACCCTGGAGAATTACAAGGTACAGGCAATAACAGTACAGAGTCTTGTTCCTCTGCTGTATATGTACCTGACTCTATTTTGATTGTACCTTACACACCTCTGAAACACTTGATGTAGTAGCACTGTGCAATGACACTGTATTTAATCTATGTACTGTCATGCTCTGTACCTGTCGTTGTTCTTTGTGTGACGTGGAGCCTTTGTAAATGAGTCCCTGACTCAAAGGGTTGTAATTCCTAGACTTGAATAAAAAAAAAAAAGAGTCAAAGCACAGCAATCAACAAGGGACAGTCAGGTACAGGTTGTCAATTGTCCACATCTGAACTGCTGGATAATGTCAAGGAGTCAATGTCTAGCTAGATAATAATGCAGGAGAGTATGCTCTCACCTGCTTTATCGCCTGAAGGGGATTTACCATTATTTCTGCCCCCTGTAGGATACTAATATACATGAAGGACTGAGTAAACCTAAAAAGAAATCGAAAAGGTTATTTAACAGATGATCTCTGAATACACGGGACATAATATGCATGGAAAAAGGCCAGGTAAACAAAATCGTGCAACAACCAACATGGCATAATAAGTGTTAAACAGGATACCACAGTACTTTAATAACCCAGAGTATTAAGTCCAGTGGACTCATTTTAATGTCTCCACGCGTGGAACTTATCTTAGATCCAACATAGAACCCCTCAAAGTTCAGTCACTGGTATCCGATTCAGGTCTCTTCTTCCTCCTCCTGTTCTTTGGAAGCAGTTTAGGCATTTATGAGCATTGATGCAAACGCAGCAGCTTCTTCAGGATCTGAGAAGACGTGCGTTTTGTTTGTGTGGCAGATTCGGAGCCTTGCTGGAAAAATAAGCTGGGTAGCAATCCCATTCTCAAGCAGGGATGTTTTGGTGAGTTGCAACACTTTTTTCCGATTCTGTGTCTGAGATACGATGTTTGGAAAAAGAGCTATCTTGCTGCCTTCCCACACTATGTCCCCACTTTGGCTGGCTGCTTGCAGTAATGGAATACGCACTTCTGAAATGGAGAGAGTCACTTTGGCCATAAGCGGGCGTGAGCTGGCTTTGCCTCACGCTCTGGCCTTCATGGGGTAGCAAAGGCTTTTGATCACTCTTACCTCAGAGTCTTCCGGCAGCAGGCATACTGTAGGTCTGTAAAGATCGGTCAAGTGGCTGCGGCTGTAATTTCTGTAGTTGCAGCAAATGTGGGTGGGAAGCCCACGATACATACGTTGGCCTGACGCTGACAAATTTCCAAGGCCTCCACCTTTGCCTTGAGATAGCGGAAATCCTGCACGAATGCTGCATTTCTCTCCCGCTGATGATCACGGTCAGCATTAAGCTCAGAGATGTGCGTTTCATTGATTTTAACTTTAGTGTCCAGCTTGGTAAAACGAGGCTCTGCTGCTGCAAGCAGGTGATTAGTTTCCTCCCCATTAGCCTGTATTTTTTGAAGCAGCGCCATGATTTGAGGATGTGGCACATCAGTAGCTATAGTGTCCACTGAGGAAGATGGCCCGGACCCAGCACCTCTTGAGCCTGGCATAGAGGAGAGAGACATCCAGATTCTGTGTGACATGGTTGTGGTCTTTTTGTTTGTACCCACAGTCTGATCCTCAGCCGTTCATACTCGATTAGTGCTCCTTGGGAGGTGAATCTTGGCACAATAGATCACTAAATTTAACTTTTTAAAGTAGGTTGATCTGGAGCTCAGAAAAAAGCGGCTGCCATGTTGGGTGCTCCACAGTGCCCTCCCCACAAAAACTTTTTGAGAGCCACTGAATTTCCTACACAATAAACCCGAACCATATACTAAATATAAAACAGTGTATGGTCAACCATGCACTACAGGGCTGAATTTTCATCAGGGGAGTGAGATGAGAGGTCTCTGATGTGATCTCCCCTCTGAGATAGGAACTCAGCCTTGTCTGTGCAGTGGTGACTGTATGCTGTTCTTGATAGCGTATAGTGTCTGAGGAAACAGATTTTGTAAAATTAGGTAAACTAGAGATGGGTTTTTACTTTTTTGAAGGTAACTGTCAACACTATCCAGAAAGCCGCTGAGTGTGCTTGGCTTGTAATTGGTTTCATCACTTCATCTGATTTTAAAAATGAAATCTGACAGTAATGTCTCAAGTTCTGCAACAGTTCATTGAGGTAATATCTCTGAGCTCAATGAAATGGGAGCAAGTTCGTTTTATGTCATTTGCTGTGTTTTGGTTTGTTCGGTTGTTGCCCTGTTCAGAAATTGACTTTTATCTTTCTGTCACTTCTTTTGAAAATGTTGTGGCTGCCATTGTGATTGAATTGTACTTTGCAGTTTGAAATGGGAATGCGAGTTAGCAGGTGTCATACCTTTGTGAATGTACAGCAGCAATGCACGCACATATTTTTAGGTAGAGAAGCTGTTGTGTATTGTTTTGACCTCCCACACAACAGCTTTTCACTCATACAGAGCAGTGATTATGAATAGTCATTTTTCCATACACAATAATGTCTTACTATACACTATAAATGGGGTCTGGCAGTATAGCCTAGAGATTAGTTAACAAGCTGTGAATGAACTTGGTACATCCAGTAGACCTGGGTTTGATTCCCACAGCCTCTTCTGGCATACCGTATGACTCTGAGCAAGTTGTATAACCTCCCCAGTGCTCCCAGGTTGCCCCGAAAACAGGCATTTGTGCCTAATGAGCCTTACCCAGTTAGTAAAAAATAAAAGATATAGGGTTGCAGTTGTGCCTCTATATTAGGGTTCAGTCGTCACTTCTGTGATAAACCCCAAATTTTGAACTTTAATAACTTTGCAACCGTTCTACTGATTTGCATGGAATTTTGCATGTGCCATCGGGGACCAAAGATCTCTTGATGCTCAAGTTCAAGTTTATTTCACCAGTAAAGCTCCATTGAGCAAGATTATTTACAAGGAGGTCCTGTTAAGGACATGACGATAAAGCTAAATACAATGGCAATGTAGAGGTGAACAAACATGATTCGAGAAAGCACAAAGTACAATTAAATGGGATTACATGAGTAAACAGAACAGTGGCTTTAAAACAGTTGTGAATGCAAGGTAAATCTAAAATATAGTAGTATACTCAGGAGGGACAAAAAGAGGATAGTGCTAAATTAGTTTTGCATAGTGAAAATTATATACTAGCTAATGACATTTGCAGACAAGTTTTGTTCGGTCGGATGTGTGGGTGTGGAGATAACAGATTGTCAAAAACTGAAAATTGCCACTTTTGGCGAAATTCTTTGTGTCACTGCTGTGCAAAAATGGTATGGAATTTTGGTCTGACATTTTTGGGGTATATAGTTCTTGGGTCACAGATACGCCTGCTGAAGGTTCTGGGGAAAGTATTCATCCATTCCAGAGTTATTAAATTTAAAGTTTCCCGGCATTACTTCCTATGGGACCAGTTACATGTCACTCTCGAAAAAGGATTCTTTATCACGAATGTGAAATCCTTCTTCATCCACATGGGATCTTTTGGGAATTTTTTTCAGTGCTGCCGTCATCTTGCTTTCAGTTAGTGAGGGAAAGAAAGTTAAATTACAAAAAAATTAAGGGCTTTGGTAAACACCAGCAGTTGTGTTTACCTAATCGGGGCCCGTAGAATCAGATTCTGGGGGTCAGTTTTTTAGTTTTTTTTATAACTTATTCAGAAACTTTTTTTTTTCCTTAATGCCCAGAAATCCTTTGCCACAAATCACGGAAAACTTATGCTGTGGAACAGGATCCTTTTTTTGCAGTTTACAGAAAAGGATTTTCTCTTGCCGCAAATTGGAAAAATTGTGAAAAAGGATTTTATTTTACAGCAAATTCTGGAAAAAGAAACCGTAGCAAAGAATTCTTCTTCGCAATTTACGTAAAAAGATTTCTTGGATAGCTATTTCTTTTGCTGGTTTGGTGAAAATATATTACTTTGCTGTGGAGTTCTACGTGGTTAAATTTTGTTTAATTTTCCATAGGATAACATTGTAATGGGAGGTTTACCCAGTCATTTCTTTGTCGTTGTGAAGAAACGGTTTGTAATTTTCTTCTGCAATTTCCAGGGTACAGTTAGTTTGCACCACCAATGTGCCTTTTACTAGTTTAGTGGAAAAAAATATATATATGTGTGTGTGTGTATATATATATATATATATATATATATATATATATATATATATATATATGTGTATGTATGTATGTATATATATATATATGTGTGTGTGTGTGTATATGTATATATATATATATATATATATATATATATATATATATATATATGCACACACACACTTCGTTAATGCATCAGTTCGGGTTGAAGCGACAAAAGTAGGGAAATGAGGCCTTGGGGTTGACGCTCTTAACACCCACTTCCCACCCCATCCTCCACAGACCAAACAGGTTATGGGGTGTGCCTTGGAGTCATCGGCCCTGACTCTCACCCCATTCCATATGTGAGAAAGCTGACATAACGTTGGAACAGATTAATATTTTTTCACAAAACCAATGCTGTTTTATCTACACAGTGACTCAGATAAATGGATTTATCAGACTGCTTTTATCTTGACACTTGTTGCATAAATATATTATGTGTGTATTATGTATATAATGAATGAAGTGAGGGTGATCATGCAATTGCACATTTTGAGCGGGATGTGGGAGCATGAAGATTTGGGACCCAAAACTGGGTAATAGTGTGGGGTGCAATTACTGTAGAAGAATAATTAGCATTTATATTGCATAGCTATTATCATACATCTTGTATCCCAAAGTGCCTACAGGCAGTGAGAGACTGATAGTGAAGTGACTGTAAACATGTAATGACAACCATTTTGTATGTGAGCACCAATACACCACTTGACCCTTGGACAATTACATGAGCTGATTTTATTGGAAGGGAAATATTAGCCAGGACATGGGGGAACCGCTGGCATTTTCCGTGGAGGAGCCAGATGCTGCTCCGACATCAACCAGGACGGCTGAAATGCACTCTGTTGCGAGTGGCCAGCTAAAGGTCCCTATTGCACCTGAACAGCAACCTATGATGGAACAAAACCAGAAGGAAATGGAACAAAATGAAGTACTTCAAATGGGCACCACAGAGGATGCCGGCAGTGATACGGCTGAAAAACTCCTATCCAAAACCACAGCAAAACAGAAACATTAACTAGCACAAATATTGGAAATTGAAAAAGCATACCAAAAGGAGAAATGGCACTTGGAAGATGGGGGGAAAAAAAGCACAAACATTTAAGTGGCATCTCCCCAGAGCAACAAACTGGTAAATCATCAGAACTTTTTTTTTTCCGTACCCAGGATAGCCCGGATGCGACTTGGACTGCTTCTGCACATCTTCCTGGCACTTTGGGCAACAGCACAACACCAGAATGATCTGCCGAAATCGCCCTGCAAAATGCAGGTTGGAAAAAACAGATTCAGGAAGATGGATCCCCGACCCGAACATCCCACTACCAGGATCCCCTGTATCCTTGCAAATTTCTGCACAAGATACACAGTGGACCAACACCGGAGAAATCACCACAGATGACCCGCACAGACAGGAACCTGAGGCCTCCAACTCACAGCAACAAGGACAAGAAATGCAGCTGCCGGCAAGTATTTCTTACTCACCTATAGAAAATAATGTTGAAGAATTTTTTGAGGCATTCACCCTGCCCCAGTGGTCACAAATGCTACTTTTAAAAAAACAAAAACAAAAAAAATTGGAGCAGGCAAAAAGAAGGCATGCAGTAAGGCTGCACTACATGGGCGGCCTGGAACTGCCCCCGGACTTTTTCTGAGTGGGCAAACAATTATTAAAACAGGACATGGGCTTTACGCCTGCTGAAGTATACACCCTGATCCATGCTCCAGGGGAAGCAATCTTTGACATAAGCTTCAAATGTATGTCTCTTTTGGACAGATTTTGGACTTTATATGCAGCAAGTAAGAATGCACCCCTTTGGTCCCCCTTCCAGGCTATCCCCTTTACTAAACCCACCTTTAAGCTGATTACTATTTTATTCCAAAATGAAGGGGTGGATATTTCTGATATTGTGTTTTGGCTAGGGAAAAAATGTGATGTTTAAGGGGTACCAGACCCAATTGTTGATGGGGAAGGGTTTTGAACGGGTGGTTAGAAGGTCCGGGTTAAACTCAGGACGATACAGGGATTAAGCACCTCCAAAACTGTTTCTGCCTAGGATGAGATAAAGGTATTTTACTCTGTCAAGGACAACCAAGGTCCTGTTATAAATGTGGGTCCAGTAGGCACATTAGTAATAACTGTGAAGTTAAATGTTTACATTGTGGTTCAACAGGGCACACAGGGGCCCATTGTACGGCTACACCTTTATGCCATCTGTGCGATGAAGGAGGACACTCTTACCTCTCCTGCCCCTGGGCAGCGCATAATACTGCTGGCGCAGATTATGCAGGGCAAGATTTTTATATAAAAAAAAAAAAGCCATCCGGCAAGAGACAGAAAGGGAACCTAGACCATCAACGCAGACTTCCGCTTCACAACAGTCTGCAGAATGCTCAAAGGAGAACCCCGCAGCTCATACCATACAGGAACAGAGTACAAGGCAGCCTTCCTAGTACCTCAGTTACACCAGCCCAATCTGCTGCAGAAGTAGAAATGCCCCCTTCCCCAGACCAAGAATACGAAGTGGTTACAAAAGGGAAGGGGGGAAAAAAGGAAATACTATTCTAGAAATCAGTGACCCTGTTCTCATTTCAAATAAGTTCTCCACCCTCCAGTGGGGTGAAACAGAAGTGGAAGGGGATTCGGATGTTCCCTCAGAAAACTCAATACCTTTGGATGAAATCTCTGAAGAGGAAACCACCAGGCTATACCCCCAGCAACAGTAAAGAAAAAAAAGAAAAAAATGGAGACTAGGTATAGCCTATGTAAGAAAAAAGGCCCCTGATCACATCCCACCAACCTTTTTTTGTGTGACCCATGGGGATTGACCTTTTTCCTGGCCTCTAACTAAACTCAAACAGCATTAAATCTGACAGGAAAAGAAAATCCACATTTTCATATTTTTCAAATGCACAATATGGTGTGTTGTTTTTTTACAAGACACTCGTCTGTCCACATTACATGAAACGCAACAGGCTAGTATAGAGTGGTTATGGGGAACGACACATTGGTTTATCGGGGAGGATGCCTGTAGTGGTTTAGGAATTTGCATAAACAACCCACTCCTACAAACCACCAGGGTTTTAGATATATCCCCAGGACGGGCTCTGTTGCCGGATGCTACTCTAAATGGACAAACAATATTTATAAACGTTCATGCCCCTAAGGTAAGGCAGGTAGAGTACTGCTACTGAACCTCATCCAGCCTTATCTTCACACAGCAGACATTTTTTTTTTTTTTTGTTTGTTTTAGGGGGAAGATTTTAACTGTGGTAGATTCAGATGAAGCTGAGGTTTTAAAAGTAAGTAAAATGCATAGTGACTCTACCTCCTGGAATCAATTACTTTCTCAAACCAATCTCACGGATGTTTTTCATAAACACCACGTCCAAACTCTATATACCTTCTTTAGAGGCATCACAACAACTAGAATTGATTATTGGTTTATATCACCATACCTCCCAGTAAAACATTCAGCAACAATTCCAGTTACTACCTCTGATCGTGCCCTTTTAGAAATCAAAATTTCACATTCACCAGAAGAAACCAAATGGGAAAGGATATTGGAGGCTACACTATTAGAAGACCCCAATATGTGGCAGGGGATTTTGGACATTATAGAAGCCAGAAGGTCGGTCTGTTTCGTGCATGACTCCCCACTAGAATGGTGGGAACATGGTAAACTAGATCTCATTAGCTTTCTGAAAATTACAGGGAAACTTGTAGGGCATTATAAAAATTCTAGATACCAAGAACTCTGCCAACATCTATACAAAGTGCTCTCTTTACAAGCAGAATCCACTTTCGATTACTCCCATCAAATAAAGCAAATCAAACAAGAACTAGCTACATGCCAATATGATAAGAGCAAATCTTTAGAATTTGAATAGTACTATAGTACAATGGGAAATCAGTACCAGGCCAATCTGTATGAAAGCTGCATAAACCGTACCAAAAAGAAAACAATCTCTTCTATTCAGACAGACACAGGAATTATCACGGAATACAAACATCCTTAGAAAAATAGAAAATTACATAAATGAAATTTTGGAGCTGCCCATTCAGGGTCCCAAATAACACAGGAGTGCCTTACAGTACATCCTGCCAGCTCCCTCTAGTCAAGACAGCTGGTATGCATACTTAATCTAAATCTATTTTCTCTCAAGAGCTTAGCACAGTACTATCCCAGCTGACCATTGCTACAGCACCTGGCCTGGATGGGCTGTCCCATAGTTTTTATAAAAAATGAGCCCTACATATGTTACCAGAACTTATTGCAGTATACAACTGTATATTGTCACAAAACCAAATTCCAAAAGACATGTATACAAGCCTTCTGATTTTACTTCACAAATCTGGACCCACAGAACTTTTTAAAAACTGGAGACCCATTTCCCTGCTAAATTCTGATTTTAAATACATCCTACACAAGCATGCTCACTTCCAGGAAGGAAAATCTCAGATGTTCTAATTTTAATGAGAGAAATTTTAGAAAGAGGTAATAATGGTGAACGTACAGGTTACCTATTAAATATAGATCATACCAAAGCTTTTGACAAAGTCTCACACCACTACCTATGGGCATGTTTAGAAGGTTATGGTTTTCCTCCTTCCTTCATAAACTGGATCAAGTTATGTTATAGACACGCGGAAGTTTCTCCATGTACTGTATAAACAGCTGTATCAGCCACCCTTGCAAAATCAGAGTGGGAGTCAGGCAAAGCTGCCCTCTGAGCCCTATTCTACACATCCTTACACTGGACCCCCTCATCTGGAAAATAAACTTATATCCAGAGCTACAAGGTCTTTCAGTTTCTAGTCAGGACACAGAGATTAAGACTTTGGTGAATGCCGATGATCTGTGTATAATTGTAGCTGATTTAAATTCTGGGCAACAAACAACACATATTTAAAGAATTCTCCGAAGTCTCGTGATCCCAAATCAACCTAACAAACAGCAAATGTATACCAGTAGGGCCAGTAACAACCTCCTCCACAGATATTTCAGACTCTGCTTATTAAAATTGGCATTATACTGTAAACGTAACCTTAGATAGGGTAGCACAGTGGAACAGGTGGAGAATGTGTAAGAAGAAAAGAATGTTTATGATTAACACTTTTCTTAATCCTGATGTTCTTATATTTGAGATGAATGCTCCCCCCACTCAAAGTTTTGGAAACCAAGATTGCTTAGTTGCTTTTTTTCAGTGCATATGGGGAAACCGTCTCAATCCTATATATAGAGGTATACTATATCTAGACATTGCAACAGGTGGGTTAAAAATGCCAAACTCCATTGGATTTTTTCATAGCGTCTTTTTATATTCCAACATTGCATCTTTTTATATTCCAGCATTTACCCCCTCATTGCAGGCCCCATCTCTATATGGCACCCCTGGGTGGTGGATCAGATTTCCCCTTTATTACAGACATGGGCGAAGACAAGGTTCATCCCTAAGCAAACTAAGAATGGGAGATTTCCCACAATATTTAGAAGACTGTATCAGCAAACTAAAATTGTGGAAAGTCAAATACACTAGTTTAAGGAGCAACACTAGGAAGCAATTTTATCATATGATACAAACAGCATATTTTTTAACATCTCCAATATATTCGGAATGTTCCCAAACTGAGTTAAAAGCAGTATAAGACATGCTTTCAGATAAAACCACACCTCTACAGCTGTGGGACATCATATGGTTATGTGCCCATGGCAAACTTCAGGTTAAGGACAATCTAAAACACAAGGTCAGAACAGAAAGATGTTACTTCAAGAGGGGTTCCTGCAGTAGGTTTTCACTGATAGGACTGCGCCCCTGGCATCAGGACCAGACGGCAGACTTCTAGCTAGCAGTCAATAGTGGGGGACCGGCCCAGGCTTCACATGACAGGACATCAGCGTGACAGTATAGAGGGGGATGGTCCCCATGCCCACCCTCTAGTTCTTTCCCACCGTTGACCTGTATATGCCGGACCTCGCAGTGAACTCGGCTACAGTCGACCGCCATTTTATAAGTATTTCTGTTCCTTTTTTCTGAGTACCTTTTTCTATAGTGAATGCATGCCTTCATGTAAATCCAAGAAGTGCTCACAGTGTGGCACTCAGATTCCACACGGGGATGAGTACTCCTGCTGTGTCATTTGCTTAGGCCCAAAACATTGGGTTGACGACTGCAACATCTGCCACTCTTTCAACCAGGCCACGCACGTCAAGCTCCAGAAAGCCCTCGATACCCACCTTTTGAAGAAACGTATTGCATCGAAGGAAAAGGAGCTTCAGGAGCTACAGGAACATTCCACCCTCTCCACCTCAGTGCACAGGAAAAGAAGAAGGAGAAGCTCTGGGACCAGTCCCCTTCACCTAGTAGTTGTTACAGCCGACGCTACTTCAGGTGGGGTTCACTTGGGTGAGTACACCTCCTCCATGGTTGCCGTCTGCTGTGGTGCATAGGTCACCAACTTCCCCTCCTGCCTCGGTCAGTGGGTGACAGGGGTGTTCCTCTCAGGAGGATTCTGCTTTAGGGCCAGTCGAAAGCTCTCAGGCTGATCAGTCACCCTCCGGCTCCACTGCAGAGTGCACTGCCTCAATTGGTAAGCCGGACTCCAGCTCTTCTGCTGTCCGCTCGACTGCAACTGATGAGTCGGACGCCGGCTCCTCCGATGTCCGCTCAGTCGATTCCAGTCAGTCAGCCGCTGGCCTGTCCGATGACCGCTCGGCCAAAGCTCTCCCATTGGGCCTTACTCTTCCACCCAATGTCGTGTAGAGCCAGCTTCCAGCCACCTCTTTGTCCCGTGAGGCTTCTCCTTCCCAGGACTCACTCACCCATCCCGACCTCTTTTATCACCCGGATCCCCAGGACACGAGTATTTCTGTCCAGGGGATTACTTTCCCTCCATCTGGTATTTTGTCTGAGCCTTCTGTTTCCCCAGCGGACCTGTTGACAGGGGTTCCTGTTCCTTTGCCCCTCCTCGGTGGCCTTGGATCAGGCATCAGTGCCTCTTAGACCCCCGACGCCAAGCCTTCCTCCTGCATACGTCCCTCCAGAGTCTGGAATGGCCTCTGGATTTACCACTCCGACACCAGAGCTACTTCGTGGCCCTTCAGGGATTCCAGCTGGGGACCCCAGGCTTGCTGACTGATCCTCATGTTCCCAGCAGTCCCTGCCTCCTTCTGGGCCCTTGGCCCCTCTACCGCCTGTCCCTACAGGCCCAAACCCAGGCTGCTGGCCACCACAGTTCCCCTATTATCTGGCACCAGGTGGACCGTTGCTGGGATATCTGATGCCAGGTGGGCCGTCACCCGGTTACCCATCGCATGCGACGACGCCAGGCCAGATGTACCACCTTCACTACCCTTATTGGTACCAGAATCCTGGTTACCCCCCATATTCTCACTCTGGGTTCCCAGGATACCAGCCTGCACTGCTTCTTCTGTCCTCCCCACAAAGCCGGAACCACAGGGATCTATTTTGGCATGGTGGCAGGATGCCAAATTGCAGCTCCTGCAGGAGCTGGGGCAACCCCATTTAGTCGTGGTTTCTACCCGAACCATCGTAAAATTCTGAGGAACCCATCCCTGGCCGACCATTGGTCGTCAGAACAGGGATGCTGGCAGGCACCCGACAGGGGACCTATCGGGCATCAGGGTTATGGAAGAAGTTCGGATAATTCTGTGCCCAGCAGACCGGAGACCTCAGACTCAGACAATGACTCTGACTCCGAGATTCAGTCCGAGCCTCATTCCCCAGTGGAACCTCCACCTAAAGAGTCTCCCAGATCTCCGCCAGAGGACCCATCTTTTGTGGAACTCCTCCAATCCATTCAGCAGGCTTGCAGTTGGGCATCCCAGGAGATGGATCCAAAAAGGAAGAGGCTAGCTGAGCACCTAGACTTAACCAGTGTGGATCCCTTACCCATCCCATCTTGGACGGGACCGCACAAGGATCTAACATCCACAGTTTGGCAACATAGAATTTGACGGCAGATGAGGACTGCTTGGCCCACCTAGTCTGCCCATTTCCCTACCTATCGGATAAGCTGCAGATTCTAATTAACCAACAGCCTACTTCCTCCTACCCCACTAGAATTGCCTTATGTCTGTTCCATGCATTCTTGAATTCCCCCACTGTTTTTGACTCTATGATCTCCTCAGGAAGGCTGTTCCATGTATCCACAACCCTCTTTGTGAAGAAATACTTCCTCACATTACCTCTGAGCCGTCCCCCCTCTATCTTCAAATTGTGCCCCTTTGTTTTTGTACATCTTTTTCTGAAAGATGCTACCCTCTTAGACTTTGTTGATTCCCTTGAGGTATTTGAAAGTTTCTATCATGTCTCCCCTCTCCCTCCTTTCCTCGAGGCTATACATCTTTAGTTCCTTTAGTCTTTCTTCATATGTCTTCTGATGCAGACCCTGCATCATTTTGGTTGCCCTCCTCTGGACAGCTTCCACCCTGTCTATGTGTTTGTGGAGGTGGGGTCTCCAGAACTGTACACAGTACTCCATATGTGGTCTTACCAACTGTTTGTACAGAGGGCCAACAACTTCCTGTTTTCTACGGTGATGCCTCTCCTTATGCATCCCAGTATCCCCCCAGCCCTCCTTACTGCCTTCTCACATTGCTGGCCCACTTTTAGGTCGTCTGATATGACTACCCCCAGGTCCCTTTCTATTTTTGTTGTCAGTATCTCACCCCCCATTGTGTACTCTTCCCCTGGGTTTTTGTTTCCTAGGTGCATTACTTTACACTTCTTTGCATTGAATCTAAGCTGCCATACATTTGACCATTCCTCCAACCTTGCCAAGTCCCTTTTCATCCTTTACACTCCACCTTGTGTATCAACCCTGTTGCAGATCTTTGTGTCATCTGCAAAGAGACATACTTTCTCTTCCAGTCCCTCTGCAATGTCACTTATAAAGGCATTAAAAAGGACTGAACCCTGCAGTACCCCACTAGTAACCCCTCTTCTTCACTGTGGACTCCATTTACTATTACCCGCTGTGTCCTGTTGTCCAACCAGTGTTTTACCCAGGCTACCACCTTGGGACCCACTCCCAGGCTGGCCAATTTGTTTATTAATCTTTTGTGTGGGACTGTGTCAAATGCCTTGCTAAAGTCTAGGTAGGCCATGTCCACAGCCCCTCCCTGGTCTACTACTTTGGTCACCCCGACAAAGAAATCAATTAGATTTGTCTGATATGACCTTCCCGGCTGTGAATCCATGCTGCTTTGGGTCCCAGGCCCACTGGCCTCTAGGTACTCAACAGTTCTTTCCTTTAGAAGTGATTCCATCATTTTCCTACCACTGAGGTCAAACTGACAGGTTTGTAGTTTCCTGCCTCTGTCTTGCTCCCACTTTTGTGAAGGGGAATCACATCCGCCCTCCTCCAGTCCTCAGGTACCACCCCATCCTCCCATGATTTATTAAAAAGGGTAGTCAGTGTTGTTACTAGTTCTTCCCTTAGTTCTTTTAGAATTCTGGGGTGAATCCCATCAGGCCCCATTGCTTTATCCACCTTCAGTTTTAAGAGTTCTTTCAGAACCCTTTCTTCTGTGAAAGGACTAATATCAACCCCCCTACCCAGAGTGCTTTTATTAACTGGATTAGGTATTTCCCCCTGCGTTTCCATTATGGATACGGAGCAGAAGTATTCGTTCAGTATCCCTGCTTTTTCACTTTCGGTCTCTGCTCAACCACCTTCCTCTTTGTTCAGTCTCAGTATCCCTGCCTTAGTCTTTCTTTGCTCCCTAATGTACCTATAAAAGGTTTTATCCCCCTTTCTAACTGAGTTGGTTATCTTTTCCTCGGTTTGGGCCTTTGCTATTCTGACTGCCTTACTCACTTCCTTCTGCTTTAACTGGTACAGTTCTCTGTTCTGCTCCTTCTGTGTTTCCTTATACTTCCTGAATGCTATCTTTTTCTCCCTTACTTTCCCCGCCACTTCTTTTGAGAACCATAGTGTTTTTTTTTCTTTCGTTTTGATTTATTTGCTTCACACAAAGGCTTGTTGCCTCTGTCATGGTGGTTTTGATGTTTCCCCACTGTTGCTCCACCCCACCTTCTTGCCTGTTTGCTAGTGCTTTTCTGAGGCAGTCTCCCATTTTGCCAAAATCGGCCCTCCTGAAGTCCAGTACCTTCACTTTTGTGTGGCTTGACTCTACAGCTAAGTTTATCGTGAACCACATTGTTTGGTAGTCGCTTGTTCCCAGATGGCTACTCATTTCAAGATCAGAGATCCTCTCTCCATCCCCATTTGAGAGTACCAGGTCTGAGGTTGCTCTCTCCCGAGTGGGTTCCAAAACTAGCTATCTGAGGCATGCCCCCCTGTAGGGCATCGAGAATGGCTCTGCTCTTGGATGGGGCTGCAGCAAAGGTGCTCCATTCAACATCTGGCATATTCAGGTCCCCCATCAGTAATATCTCCCCTTTCTCTGCCGTCCTAAGGATGCCTTCTGTCATTTCCTTGTCCATTTCCTCCCCCTGAGACGGGGTCTGTATACAACTCCTGTGCGGATTGTGGAGCCATTTCCAGTCTCCAGGGTGACCCACAGTGCCTCCTCTCCTCCCTGTTTACCCTTTAGTTCTGTTGCTTTTATCCCTTCCTTTACATAGAGAGCTACTCCTCCTCCTCTTCTTCCCTCCCTGTCCCTCCTGTAGATTGTGTACCCTGGTATGTTGACATCCCAGTCATGGTTCTCTGTGTACCATGTTTCTGTGACTGCCACAATATCCAGGCATCCCTCTTCCATCAAGGCCAACATTTCAGGGAGCTTTTTACCTAGACTACGGGCATTGGTACTCATTACCCTCCATTTTTTTATGGCTTTATTTCTTTTTGCCCTATTCCTGTCCCTACTGCTTTTGTCTTTTTCTCCATTTACCCCTGCCCTTCTCCCTATCGACCGCTCTATTTTGGTGTCTACCTTACTAATTACCCTGATTTTTTTTTGGGGGCTAGTTTAAATGCTTGCCACTGAAGCATTTAAACCTGTCACTTAGGATCCTGGTTCCCCTCCAGGATAGATGAAGACCATCGCGCCTGTATAGGCCTGCATCTCTCCAGGTGTAGCCCCAGTCCCTAATGAAGCCAAATCTCTGAGCTCTGCACCAGCTTTTCAACCAGTCATTGAATCCCATGGTGCAGAGTGCCCTAGCCTCATCCATGCCATAGACAGGTAGCACGTCTGAGAAAGTTACCGTATGTGCTGCTTGTCTAAGGCCCCTCCCCAACTCCACAAACTCCTGTTGCACTGCTCTGATCCCATTCTCAGCCAGGTTATTCGTCCCTAGGTGGAGAATGACATCCAGCTCCCTCCCCCTTGCCGCTGCTCCCACGATCCTGAGGATTTGTTTCTTGTCCCTCCAAGCCTTGGCGCCGGGCAGGCACCTTACCTCCTTTCCCTCCCTCCTCCCCAGTTCTACCCCCCTAACAGCTGAGTCCCCCACTAGGAGTTGTTTCCTTACTCTGTGGGGTCCTGAGCCACCCTCCTGTGGGTCTCCATTGTGGAGGTTCCCAGCATCCTCCTTGGTCTTCATTGCAGGTGCCTCCATGGAGGAACCATGCTTCGCCAGAGTGGTGAATGAATTGTGGAGAGGCACAGCTGGAAGGATGCGCCTCTCTTCCACCACCCTCACCCTCCCTGAGCCCACCGTGGCCCAACCACTCCTCTTTCTTGGCAACCTCTGAGGTAGTGTTAGTGGCCTGGGTGGTCCCTGGTTGGGGGAGCAGGTTTCCTGAATCCTTGCCAGGTCAGCATGGAGATGA
Source organism: Neoceratodus forsteri (assembly GCA_016271365.2). Classification (NCBI taxonomy): domain Eukaryota; kingdom Metazoa; phylum Chordata; order Ceratodontiformes; family Ceratodontidae; genus Neoceratodus; species Neoceratodus forsteri. The sequence goes on along the minus strand of CM028131.1, from coordinate 1,394,541,265 downwards.
ACAACCTCCTCCCTCAGACCAGAGAGGTGCCTGCAAATAGGGCAGCAGTGCAGTCTCCAGAATGTCTCCCGGAAGACTGCTGCTCCACAGCCAGTGCATTGCACCACTCCCCACATGTCTGTGTCCCTTCCAGTTACAGGTGCTTGTCTCTACCCCCTATTCAGTGTGCTGTGCCTTTAAGGATATGAACAGGTGCTATGTTGTTAGCAGTTTTGAGGAAGTGATTTCAGAGCCTCTGCTATAAAGGAAATTATGCGCTTGGGGTGGGTGGGAGTAAATCTATGCTGTCCAGAAACAATCGCCTACAACTCTTGACCTCCACCCTGGGGAATGACTTCCTTCCTTTCAGACATCTATTTCACAAAGGCTAAGCAACACCTCTGAGACAGAAAACCTTTTCAGCAAAAAATAAATAAAATGAGGGCAAACAGTAATTTTGAGTAGCCTAATGCTAAAAAGTCACAAAAATTTAAGGCCCACCTGTAATAATTCCACAGAAGATATACTCTGTAAGAAACACTTTGCTACAGAGAATGGGCGGTGACCAGTGGGGTGCCACAGGGGTCAGTGCTAGGACCAATACTTTTTAACATCTATGTCAGTGACCTAGCGGAGGGTCTGGAGGGACGGGTGTGCCTGTTTGCAGACGATACAAAGGTCTGCAATAGGGTGGATTCACCTAGTGGAGTGCAAGCCATGAGGCGGGAACTGGAGAGGCTGGAGAGGTGCTAATGCACCTGGGGAGGAGGAATAGGAGGGAAACTTACTGCCTTGGGGGGTGATTAAGGAGAAGGAAATGGAAAGGGACCTGGGGATTATGGTATCACGTGACCTCAAGGTGGGCAGCCAGTGTAGCAGGGTGGTTGGGAAAGGCAAATGGAATGTTGGCCTGCATTGCGAGGGGTTTTAGTAGCAGGAAGAGGGAGGTGCTAATGCCGTTATACAGAACCATGGTCAGGCCGCATCTGGAGTATGGGGTGCAGTTCTGGAGGCCTCACCTACGAAGAGATGTTGAGTTGATGGAAAGGGTACAGAGAAGGGCAACCAAAATGGTACGAGGGATGCAGGATGTACCCTGTGAGAGAAGATTGAGAGGGCTGAATTTGTACCCTCTGGAGACTAGGAGGGAGAGGGGGGACATGATTGAGACCTTTAAGTATCTGAAGGGAATAAACAGGGTGGAGGGTGATAGCTTGTTCAAATTAAAGAAGAGAGCGAACACGAGGGGATATAGCCTCAAACTGGAAGGGTGGGCAATACAGAGGTAATGTTTCCTCCTGTACCTCTTGAATGCTCTAGTCTTCTCCTTGACCCCTAAAGCCACCTCTCTATTGAATCATAGATGTCTTTTCTGTCTTCTTTTCTTTCTTACCCTTCTTATACATGAGTCCATGGCTTTAAATACCCCCCTCTCTTGATGGCTGCCCATAATTCCTCCACCCCCTGCACGTCCCCTGTCCTCAACATTTCTTCCCTAACTACCTTCCTCGTTCCATGAAAGTCAGCCTTCCTGAAATCCATTACCTTGGTTCTCGTCCTAACTCTCACCCTGCCTGCTCTCACCCTGAATCTGACAGCCCTGTGGTCACTGGTGCCAAGCTCTTCCTCCAACACCACCTCCTCCACACTGTCCCCTTTTGTGAGGACCACATCCAACAGGTTTACACCCCTAGTGGACTCACTGACCCTTTGCTGCAGGAGTTTGCCCTGAAGAGCCTCTAAAATGCCCCTGCTATTTGCGGAGATTGCAGTCTGGGCTTCCCAGTTGATGTCCGGAAGGTTTAAGTCCCCAACTAGCACAATTTCCCCTTTCCGTGCCATTCTCGCTACAGATTCCACAAAGTGCCTATCCCCTTCCTCCCCCTGCATAGGAGGCCTATAGACTACCCCAATGCGCAGGTTTTCCCCGTGTCTAGGGTGACCCACAATATCTCTGTTTCCCCCTCCTCATCCTGCCCTTCCATGGTCCCAATCCCTTCCCTGACATATAATGCCACCCCTCCCACACTCTTCCCCTCCCAATCCTTCCTAAACAAACAATACCCTGGGATCACCGTCTCCTAGAGTGGTGCCCGTTCCACCAAGTCTCACTCACTGCTACAATGTGTAGGTTCTCCTCCATCATGGTGGCTTCCAGTTCTTCCATTTTGTTCTCCAGGCTCCTGGCATTTGCAACCAAAGCCCTCCAACATGTAGCCCCATCCTTCCCTGCTGCTAACTGCTCCCCTTGATGAGAGTTGTGAGTTGGGGGGAGGCTGATAGCCTCTCTGCTCTTCCTCATGTAAGGATGGCCCTGTCCTTAGCCCCCCCCCCATTTAGTTTAAATTGAACTTCCTTGCCATGAAGTCCTTCAGTTTACTCTTTAGTGCAGCTGCCCCTGAAGAGTTCAGGTGCAGCCTGTCTTGGGCATACAGCCCCTCCTCCTCCTCCCACGTAGAGCCTCAGTCACCTATTCAGCCGAACCCCATCCGACTACACCAGCCTTGTAGCCAATTGTTGAATGCCCTTATCTTCTCCTCTCTGGATGTGCTCACTCTTGGTACTGGCAACACCTCATCGAAGGAAATGGAAGGAAAAACAGTGTTGCTCCTACAGAACCTAGCGAGTTCCTCAAACCTTACCTGTACCTCCATCAGACTGTTCCCCCCTCCAAGTCATCTGTGCCCAGGTGAAACACCAGGTGTGTCCTTTCATCCTGCTGCTTACCCCAGGAAGGAATATGATGCCTCACCTTCAGCGCTGTCGTCCCTGGCATGCACTGTACCCATACTGCATTGATTTTTGCTTCCTTCCTTCCCCATTTTAGCCCCTTAATTATTGAGTCCCCCAAGAGTGCCACCCTACTGCCCTCTGCTTCCTGGGTGTACTTTTGGCCTCTAGCTTTGTGTCGTGGGGTTTGGCTCCCTTTGGACTCTTCCTCATGTTCCATCCTGACTTGGTTTCTGCCCCTGCTCATCTTTTGTTCCCCATCACCTAACCTATCCTGATTTTTTTTACCCACAGCCAGCATCTGTCCCTCTTTACCCTCTCCCTTTAGCCTTTCCTCAGACTCCCCCCTCCTGTACCTCTTCATCCCATGTACTTCCGCCTGGCTTCCTTCATCCCTACAAACCCCTCCTGTTTCACTGCTTGAGCATGAGCCAACTTCACCTGACCCCCCCCCCCAATTGCTCCTGGCCTTCCCCCGTCTGCATCACTGTACCTCTTCATCCCTTGCACTTCTGCCTGGCTTCCTTCATCCCTGCAAACCCCTCCTACATCACTGCTTGAGCATGAGCCAACTTCACCTGACCCCCCCTCTATCTGCTCCTGGCCTTCCCCCGTCTGCATCACTGTGCGATATTGTGCCAACTGTCCTTGATCCCCTTCCAACTGTTCCTGTCCCGCCCATCTTTGCATAAGGTTTTGAGCACTGTCTCCCACTTGGGGAAGTCTTCCTCCTCACCACCTGCCCTATCTGCATATTTCCCCTCTCTTGCACACTGCCCGGCGCATGCCCCAGCCTCCGACTGCAGCTCCTGCCCTGCAGGGTTTCCTTCCGTTCATTTTCAGCCTCGCAGGAGCTCAACTCCAGCTCTTCCAATGCTTCCTTCTTGCCCCTTTTCTTATGCCACAGTTCCCCTAGTGCCATCCTCTGGTGTGTCCCTAATGTGCCCATCCCCTACTCCACCCCTTCCCCTGCATGCAGTGTGCCTTCCTCCTCCTCCTCCTTCCACTGCACCTGAGATCTTTCCCCCCACGTCCCCCAACTGCTCTGCCACCCCCCTCTCTGATGGCACCTGCCGGACCCCTTCCTCCTAAATGTCCTCGACTAGGATACCTGGGGGGCAAAACTTCCACCCTCTGGCCCATTTCACCTATGCCTACATCATCCTTCATTCTGGGCATCCGTCTGCCTTTTCCTGAGCTTACTGTCTTCCACTTCTCCTGATCCCCGGCTGGCCCCTTTTTCTCTAGCTACAGGCACCATTTTTGTGCCTCCAGATCTCCTGCTGTCAGTTCCCCCTCACTCCTTTCCTCCTGTCTCGGGCGTCCCGGTCCCAGCTCTGGACTTGCTTCTGTCTGGTACCACCTCTGGTCTATCCCCTCTGGATCCCCTTCCATCCTCTCCCTCTCAAGCCCTTGACTTCCAGAACAGTGTATCTGATCCTCCAGTGAATCCACTCAGCCCTTCCCACTCCTTCCTTGGCTTATACCATCCCTGTCTCTCTACCCCCTTTTCCCAGCCCCCCCTCATTTAACCCCCACATTAGCCTCGCCACTTCCTCCCTCAGCTGAGTGAGCTGCTTATGCATCATACAACCCCCCCATCCTCCAAGCTCAATTTAGGATCATAGCCATTCCACAGCCACTGCACCCCACCACCCTGCCAAAGATCCCCCTCCCTTGGTCGCCCTTCCCCCTGTGCTACCCAACCATTTCTTCCATGATAATCAGATGCAGTCCTAAAATCACACCATATGTATTTTTGGGCCCCTGACCCTCACTCCCTCCTCAGCCCCATCCCACAGTCAAAACTTTTTTAGAAATAATAAAGCATGTGCCAATCATAGGTATCAAGAATTGATAACCATAGTCACCCAGTTCAAGTCCAAGTCACCAAGTTCAAGTCCCCAGCACCTCCAGCAGCAGTAGTTCAAGATCAAATGACCTGTAGACCTGTTACCTGTTAGCTCCTCCACCTGTAGACCTGTGACCTGTTGGCTCCTCCACTTCATATATGGCTCCTCCTCCCCTCCATATTTAATAGGGATCGGGGAGGGAGGACAGGAACAAACACAGCTCTTACCTCTGCAGTCTAGCTGGCATTTTAAAGTCTGACCACCTTGGCATCTCTCTCCCTGATTGGCCCGATCCTACACCATGGACTGCTGTTGGCTGGCTGTCCTTGCTTCAGTTGCTGAACTGTGACCTGTGCCCCTTACTAGTTCAACTCCAGACAGTTCGGCTCTCCTCCCTCTGGTCACCGACTGCGACCCCGCTGCCGACTGCAGCCACAGCTCCGTGCAATTCTCCGCTCTCCTTTCTCTGGTCGCCGACTGCGACCCACTCCCCCGTTGCCGATGTAACTAACAAACACAGCTCTCGGCTCTGCGGTCTGGCTGGCTTCTTTACAGCATACCGCCTTGGCACCTCTCTCCCTGATTGGCCCGATCCTACACTACAGTCTGCGGTTGGCCGGCATTCCTTGTTTCAGTTGCCGAACTGCAACCTGCACCCCTTGCTAGTTCAGCTCTAAACAGCTCAGCTCTGCTCTACTTCCTCTGGTTACCGACTGTGACCCCACTGCCGACTGCAGCCCCAGCTCCATGCAGCTCTCCGCTTTCCTTTCTCTGGTCGTCGACTGCGACCTTCTCCTCCGCTGCTGACACAGCTAACAAACACCAAAATGCACAATGGCTCTTTGTTACACAAAATAAAAAAATAAAATTAAAAACATTTTTTTGATAGATTTTTAGTGTGGCAATATATCTGTGTTTAAGAGGTGATGCAAGCAATGCAACAACAAATCAATACATTGAGGTCGTGCACAGATAACCTCACTGTCGCCAAGGGCAGACAGCCAATCGGGTTCTAGAATTTTTTATTGCCTTGTATAATTATTGTTTTGTAGTATATGAATAAGCTAAATAATGCCATTGTCAAGCATTCAAAAAAATCATGGTAGCTGGCTCGGTGGTGCTGATGGTTAAGGTGCTGGACGCCACACCTCATACCAGACTGGTGACCCAGGTTCGAGAACGGACTCGGGCCACTGGGGGTCGGCCGGGAGGGAGAAGGATTGACCGCCCAGCGGCTTGCACTCCTTTTCCGGGGTGGGAAGGGATGCACTCTCCACCGCTACACTGCCACCTGTTGGGGAACTCAGGGATGTCGCTACACTGAGGGACTTGCCACAATGTAAGGGTGACATTGGCAGAGGACTGGAAGCTGACCATATGCCTTCAAGACGCCAGAAGTCTTGCTTCTCATTGCATGTCAGCGTCGGGGATCCATACATGGAGGAAAAATGTCCCTCCACACCTCCTAGGTGATGCCCTCTGGTGCCAGCTCGCCATCCACCGACAAGAGCAGGGCAGACCCCACTGTACAGTTCACTCCTTGGGAAATAGAGTGAGGTAAGGGGGATCTCTCCTCATCCTGCCCTGGGGGTTATCTGGGCCATCAAGAGTCTCTGGGAGTTGGGTGAGGCACTCTAGGGGCAGACCCTGTGAGTCATCAAGATGGGGGATGCGAAGCACCGTTAGAGGCCTGATTGAGTGGAGGTTGGAGGGCAAGTAGAGGTGGAAAAAATAAATAGTAAAAAAAAAAAAAAAAAATCATGGTAATACACTGTGGCTTCACTGATAATACCATCGTTGACAAGTGACACTGTAGTTCAGAGCTTGTAATACTATCGTTCGAGCTCTGGTAGTATTATCAGAAAACCTGAAGAGTGCAAACTCAAGGCTCCCTGACCCCGTAGGCTTGTCCCTGAGATCTCCAAGACAATGTCCTAGGTTTGCATCATGACGTTCTTGAAACTGTGCCCTCTGATTCACCATGGCTTCGTTCTGGGTGGGCAGAACACTTCTAAAATAATGGCGGCTCAGTGATCCCCATTCATTAAAAATGAGAGGTGGGCCGCCATGCTATCTTGAATGTCCGCCTCTCATTTTGTATTGCCGCCACTCTTTCCTGCTTTGTGCTGCCCTAGTAGCGCTTAGCGCTACTGTCCCTTTAAATGTTCGCGATTGCACAAGGAGCGTGCATGTTAGGAGCGCGAGCATCCTGAGCGGTCACGGAGGTATTCATCATGCAACCGCAGTCAGTTACACCGTCGGTGATCACGGGGTTGTTGGTTTAGCAGTCAGCAGACCATGCAAGGTGCCAAATTGTGGAACCAATCTCGGAGGAAGCAGGAGAGTGACAGCTAAGACGCCCTATAGTGGAGCAGCTGCAACACTTAGGGCTAAGTCCCACTAAAGTAGTCTGCTGCCACGCGAGGGTTTTTGCCAGTGTGACTGTGTGTCTTCTAAGGAGATGATCATTTTGTTTTGTAGCATGTGGAAGTCGGGGCTCTACTGATGTGACAGCAGGCAGCTAACCCCCAAAAAAAAAACAACATAAATCTGTATTGAAGAAGTAGCAGTGTTGATCACAGTGAAAACTATTTTACTAATTTACTGCTTAAGCTTTAAGTTGGCTGAGTGAGGTGGGCAGGGGAGGGAAAGATCATTGTGTGGACTCCACAGAGCAGCAGCTTTCACTGATTTGATTGCAGCTGAAAAATAATTTGCAGTGACTGGAAAAAAAATACAGATTGCCTGTGAGTCAATGACTCTTAGAGAAGTGTTGGCTGTGTTTAATAACTGACTGAGTAGGCAATTTTACTTAAATAAAAAAGATCTGAAGGTTTGAGGGGGAACTATTGGGTTTGATTTGAGAGGGGAGCAGAATCACTGTGTGGTCTTCACAGCGGACCTGGGCAGCAGCTTTATTTGAACTGTTGAAGGGTAGGAAAAAATACTGGCAGTAAGAAAAAAAAAAAAAACACAGTGACTGCACAGAAGATCAACGTTTTGGTGCACTTTACAGCCCTTTGATAGGCGACACTGGAAGGACCTTAGCCTGAATTAAACCAAATAAAAATAAACCTGGCCACCAGAGATTTGTTTTGTAGCCAGCAAAAAAATATTTGTGTGAGGAAAAAAATTCTGGTCTTCTTAACTGTGCCACCAGGGGGTCTGCACCACTAGTCAGGTTGTGCACTTAGTCTTGCTTCGTCAGTGGTCACTTGTTCTGAACCCTGATTCAGGGAGCAAAAAAATATTTGTGTGAGAAAAAAAATTCTGGTCTCCTTAACTGTGCCACCAGGGGGTCTGCACCACTAGTCAGGTTGTGCACTTAGTCTTGCTTCGTCAGTGGTGGCTTGTTCTGAACCCTGATTCAGGGAGCAAAAAAATATTTGTGTGAGAAAAAAAATTCTGGTCTCCTTAACTGTGCCACCAGGGGGTCTGCACCACTAGTCAGGTTGTGCACTTAGTCTTGCTTCGTCAGTGGTGGCTTGTTCTGAACCCTGATTCAGGGAGCAAAAAAATATTTGTGTGAGAAAAAAATTATGGTCTCCTTAACTGTGCTACCAGGGGGTCTGCACCACTAGTCAGGTTGTGCAGTCTTGCTTCGTCAGTGGTCACTTGTTCTGAACCCTGATTCAGGGAGCAAAAAAATATTTGTGTGAGAAAAAATATTTGGGGCTTAACCAGCATTACCAAACTCTCGTTCAGTATTGACGAATAAACACACGATAACACTTAGGAAAAAAAAAGCTTCATTGTACACAATGTAAAAACTAACTAACTTTGGTTTCAAATTAACTCAAAAACGGAAACATCCTGATCAAGAAGACAATTGTGAGTCGATTGGGACTGTGACAACCCACCTCTCCCTCTGGGCTGAAACAGCTTTTAGAGAGGTGTGTGTCCTCGGGTATTCGCTGCCACCAGCCGGACTTTCCTTCCGGCACCTCCTTCAAGTGTACAAACTTGAATAATCACACGTGCAATTGCACAAGTTAAAGTCTGGTAGTGTGTCTCTTTCAGGTGGCGGATGCTACACAGAGTTTACCCTAGCCAGTGGAAAACCAAATCTTACCTTAGAAAAATGACATCAGAGACACAACTGTTGAGCAAATAAATAGCTTTTACTTAACAGAAAGTGCAATGAGCATTTACAGGAAATGGATTTACAACACAAGAGAATAACACTCATACAGGAAAAGTAAACAAATGTTTTTAAACAACAGATGGCAAAAGAAGAAGGCTATTACTGAAATATACTATCACTAAACTTACCCTTTCCTGTCCTTACAAGAGACACTGGACCCTGTTCTAACTGCCAGCTCCCACGGACATACCAGGTAGGCTCCAAGCTTATGTTTCCCCTCACAGCTTCCAGGGCAAGAGAGAGAGAGTTCTCTGTCTCACAGAAGCTTATATAGTCTATGGAGACTAGGTCATTCCTATTCTCCCCTTAAATGCACCAACCAACTAACATGTATGTATTTAATTGTCCCAATCAGAGTGAACACCTGTTGGTGACCAATTATATTCCCTTTTCACCTTAAGTTTATATTTGAATGATCCAATCCATTCAAACTGCCCTGTGTCCGTGTCTGCAAGGTCTGTGTGTGTCTGGAGATGTCCACTCGAGATTTATGACCCAGCTCTTATCTAGCAGCTAGGAATTCCACAAGCTGGTTGCTGCTGCAGGATTTCAGCCTCAGTGTATTTTTTTCACACTGCTAAAAAAATAAGGCATCTACAGAATCCAAACCATTAACTCTTTCCTTCCCATTTCTGTCACAGGGACAATGCCAGTTGGTCCAGTTGATATCGACGTCATTGTCCAAAAAACTCCCTGCACTTCCTCCTGTAATACAGAAAAAAACACCTCTAAGCATAGAGCAACAGGATTTTATACTGGCTGGCTTAACAAATACTGTTGGTTACAGTACAAAGAAAATGATGGCATGTTTTGTGCATTTTGCATAAAACATAAACAGATGCCCAAATCAGGAACAGTTTGAGTACTCAGTGGGTGTAAGACATTCAGAGAAGATGCTATAAAAAGGCATCAGAACAGTTCAGTTCACGTTGTTGCTTCTGAACTGGAAGCTAACTGCAGAATTTCTGCTTCAAAAGGTGGAATTGAGCAGGCAAGGCAGCAGGCCCTGACCCTGGAACAAGAAGCTTTTGTGGCATCCCTTCGTTGCATGTACTGGCTAATAAAAAATGAGCTGCCTCACACAACGAAATATGGCTCACTGCTGGATCTCACCAAATCATTGGGATGCAAATACCTAGACAATATACATATTGCTGATGCTGTTAAATATCGTTCTGATCGAACTGTCAGAGAAATGGTTCTCTCGCTGGGTGAGGTGGTCAGGAGATCAGTTCTTACAGATTTGAAGGCTGCCAAATTCTTTTCATATTTGGTGGACGAAACAACTGATATTGCTGTTATGAAGCAGCTCATTTTGTATGGTATGTACTGCAAAGAAGGGAAACCCAGAGTTTCTTTCCTGGGACTTGAGGAACTAATTGATGGAAAGGCAGACACAATTGTTAAAAAAATGCTGGAGTTCTCTGATAACAATCAAATCTCGGTTGATCACCTTGCAGGGTTGGGCAGTGATGGAGCAGCCGTTATGCTGGGCAGGCAAACGGGTGGTTAAAAGCTGAAAGAAGTCAGCCCAATTCTTGTTGAAAATCACTGTATGGCTCACCGGAGGCCTTGGCTGTAAAGGCAGCAGCAAATGAAGTGAACGCCATTAAAAAGTTTAATCAAACACTAGATCACTTATACAGATATTATGAAAACTCTGCTGTTCGCATGGCTGCTCTGAAAGAAATTCAGCAGGCAATGGAAAACCCTGTTTTAAAGCCTAAACAGGCAAAAGCAGTTAGGTGGTTGTCCCATGATGCAGCATGTGACACGCTAAGGAAGATTTTCCCATCCGGTGTTACGTCCTTGCATAGAGAGGCCTCGAAAGGCATGATCCCCAAGCTGTGGGCCTAGTAAAAATGGTGGAAAACTGGGAGTTTTTCTCTATTTTATGCATGATGTCAGACATACTTCCACACCTTAGCATCTTATCAAAATGCTTTCAAACATCAGCTCTGAATTTTGCTGATATAAAGAGACATTTACATTCTACTTTAGAGATTCTTAGGGCACGCCTACTGGTACCTGGTCAGTACTTCTCCTCCGTTTCGCCTGAACTAGTACTCCTGAATGATAATGGCCTGAACTTGCCATTTAGCGAACCACAGTTACATCATTTCAGAACCTCTGTGCATGACAACTTTATTAGGGCCCTAATTGCTCAAATTGAGCAAAGGTTTCAAGCACAGAACCTTTGATGCTCAGTATCTTTGACCCAGCATGATACCGGAAGGTGATATTGAAGAGTTGGAAGAGTATGGTAGTGATAGCCTTGAGATTATTCTTGGTCAGTATGCTACTGTTGTGGATGTAGATGCTTCTGCACTGAATGGGCTTCCTATGTAGTCTCATGTTCATGGAAAAGATGGCCTTTAAGACTATTTCTGATGTGCTGCACGCCTAACTACTAAGTATGTAGACCTGTATCCAAACATATCTACTTTGGCAGAACTGGCAATGATAATACCAATGTCAACTGCAGATTGTGAGAGGGGTTTTTCTGCACTGAATCGAATAAAACGCAAGAACGAAATAGATTAAGTGCCAGTGTGCTAAATGCACTTATGCTTATCTCAATTGAGGGCCTGATATTGACAGTTTCCTTATTTGGAAGCTGCAGCTCATTGGGCAGGATCATGAACCAAGATTAGATCTTGGCCTTGCAGGCACTAGTAAAGAGATGTAGTATGGCCGCACCAAAATGTCAAGACTCTCACAAACTGTTGCCTGGCCTGCAACTAGAATGCAGAGGTTCTCTAGTATGTTTTATCACAATTTTCTTTTGCTACTGCACACTACAGAGGCCTACAGATCATCATATTACTCTTATTTCTTATGCATTTATTGCATCCCGACTGACTCCGCCCACTGGTAGCTCTGCCCCTGGTGACCCCGGCCCCTGTAGCTCCTCCCCGTTACCACTGCTCTATATTTTCACGCAATGTGGAACACTGCAGCTGTTTCTCGCTTACTGAGAAAAACTCGTCCCGGCCTTTTGCCGATGTTTTTTTCACATAATTCAGGGAGCGCAAATTATCTGGTTGATCCTTTGTATACTGAGACATGAAAACACCTAACAGGACTGCCTACCAAACAAAACTAACCGGAGGCACTCGAGCACAAGCTAAGAGAGACTGTGGGGAGCGGGGGGCATGGGGCAGGTGGACAGTGAGTGAGGAGTCCTCAGTGTCGTGGCCATCCATCTTCACAGCACCCCAGAAACAAAAACTGGATCCATATATTACAAAAAATTAAAAACAGGTGAGAGTCTATCACTTGGGACTAATACCATCTTGAGATTCTGGGGACAGTGGAACTTCTCGAGCTTCGCTCTCGAGGTTCTGTTGTCCCTAGAACCTCTCGATGGTATTACTCCCTTGTAATAGATACTCGCCTATCTATTATTCTATTTATAACATGGGCAGACTGGATGGGCCTTGCGGTCTTTATCTGCTGTCAACTTCTATGTTTCTGTGTTTCTATATTAGAATACAGTATTTATTTTGAATTTTGTAGCCATGAGGATGGCGTGTACAGTGTGTGTGTGTGTGTGTGTGTGTGTGTGTGTGTGTGTTTGCTGTAGCTCAATATATTTTTTCCCCAAAAAGCATAGTAGAAAATGCCTGCTGATTGCTAAATATTTAGTCTTGGCAGTTCACTAAATACCTGGTATATATGTCTGAGACAGTGTTTATCAGATAGTGTCTTTAGAGGTTAAAAAAAACAGTATAAATCTTAGATGTACTGGGAAAGGCTGACATTTATGAAGTATGACTCTTTCTTGAAAGACAATACATTCCCAAGTGAAACTAGTATCAAGAAGCTGTTTAAATTCTAAGTATTTAAATGTGCAAATTGTTGCATCCTGAATGGGGTAAACAAATCTCCAATTTAATAGGCAACTAATATTTACCAAATATTTAACGAGCTGTTTCAGTTTCCTAATGGCATCTGATAAGCAGCTTGGAGTTGGTCTCCGACGTTTTTTTTTTTTTTTGTTAATCTGTTTCTCCTCCTTGGTTCCCACTGGTCGGCAGCCACCCACCCAGCCCTGCACCCTGACATCAGGCAAGCTATCCCCATCTTCCCCCACAGTTTCCCCTCCATGGCAGAGCAGTGAGGAGCCCCCAACTAGGCTTTCCTCGAATAGGATCCAGCGTCCAGGGAAGCACCATTCAGAGTCGGGGCCTGTGGTGGGTGGCCGTTCACTCTGCTTCGACCTGTGTTCATCTCTCCTAGCTTTTCCGATTGGCCACCCTGGAGATGTGGCGTGTAATGACGCCGGCGGAGGGAGCGCATGCGCGCCTCCAGGCACCGCCCCTCTCTTGCAGGGTCGGCGGTGACCACCCCCCGCCCCTCCGGCCAGGGACAGCCAGGAACCAACCACTGACATCCCCTCCCCAGAGAAGGAGAGCAGTCCTTGGATGCTTGATCCTTCTCCTTCCTGCCAACCCCGTGGCCCGAGCTCGTTCCTGAACATGGGCCGCCAGCGTAGCGTGAGGCAAGGTGTTCAGCCCTCAGCACCAACGGGCTGGCATGTCTCCAATATTCTTAACAGAAAGAAGGGAGTATTTTATTTTAGTTGGCATGGAAGGATACATTGAAAAATCCAAAACGTGTTCCACAATATTCCATTTTCCAGCTACAGATAACAAGATGGCTGTAGGCTCCACCCACAGCCATACAAATGAGGGTGTAAATGTTAATGATAACCAGTATTGGCTTGCCCAGAGATGTAACATCTTAGCTCCTCCAGAACCAATATTATCTGTGAGCAAATTTGGACTGTCGGTTGGAAATTCAAGGTAAGACTAAAGCACAGTGACAAAAGGTTTCTCCTCTCCCCAACTTGGAAAAGAAAGAGGTGACTGCTTCTACCCAGCCAACCAAAAACCTACTTAAAATGTGGCTTATGCAATCAATCACTTTAGCAGTGCATATGACGAGACTATGTATACTTCCTGCTTAGAATATGGACATGGTAGTCAATTCCGAGTGACATGTACTGCAGTTTTATGTAATGAACGTGGCCACACGTACCGGTCCTGTAGTTGGATATCTTACAGCAATGCAGACAGTCCAGACCCAGGTAGCCTTGCAATCCAAGCACAAAAGAATGGCTTCTTATGTCAGCAACTAATCCATGCTCATGAAAAGGAACAACAGAAGGTGTCTGAACAGCAGCAAAATAAGGAGCAGCCTGAGGCCCTTGGCAACAAGTCTGTGACCACATTTAACAGCGAGGGCGCTTGCTATGAGGATACTGCGGTCCCTAATCCACACCCATCGGAGCATGAACAGCAGGTGCAGAAGACAGTACTGGAAACTCCAGTGGCACATGACATTACTGTCCCAGCAGCAACGCAAGATGAACCCCAGAATAGTCGAGTGCAGGGACCATAAACCCAATTCCCGAGGTGGAATCCAGCCACACAATGGGGAGGGTCCTGGAAATCAGAAGGGTTGATTTTACTAAGATGGCTGAATGCCTCAGGAATGACCAGGCAGGAGGAGAGGACCTGGAGGGGGTGGAGGAAAAGTGGACCATAATAAAAGAGGGCATAGTGAAGACAACGAACCTCTACGTCAGGCAGGTAAGCAAAAGAAAGAGGAGACTGTTGTGGTTCTCAGAGGAGGTAGCAGAAAAGATAAAGGCTAAAAAGGTGGCATTCAGAAGATATAAGGCCACTACGCTTGACTTTCTGTTGGTATCTCAATGTTTTGGTGCAGTCTGCCTCATTAACCCTAGTTGAAAATTCTGATCATATGCTCCTTGCCCTTACTGTGGGTCTGCAAATGCCCCCCCCCCCCAAAAAAAAAACATGGCGCCTGAATAATTCATTCCTTGATGATCCTACAGTAAAATAAATAAATAAATAAATACCTGAACAGTTTTCTGCAAGCCAGAGAGTCTGTACAGTGTGTCTACGACAATTTGGCTACTTGGTGGAAGGACAAAAAGCCTGATTTGAAGGAGGTTTTTTTTCCTTCATCAAAAGAAAAAAAATCAGGGATCAGTATCTCAAATATTTTAGATTTGTGACAGCAGTCTACCCCAGCTCCCCCACACCTGAGTCTTGTTTCAGAGGCCATGATAATGCATCCTGCCCAGTTAGTTATTTGCCCTTGCCTTGTTTCACTGCCTGTTTGAATCTTCATTGGTGTGACTAATTTGAACAATATTTCTTTGCTGCTATGTTGAGGTATCTCTTCCTAAACTGTGTAGGTTTTCTCTGCCTAAACATCTTATGTGAATTGCATTGATTGTTATTGTCCTGGCTACATGTATTCATTACTACTAACTGTGTTGACCTATGCTGTTGTAATTTCATTGTACTCGTGCTGTGTACCTGTTTGATTGTTGTTGTCTCCCGGGTTGTGCCTGAAAATAGTCATTTAATGGCTAGTGCACCTACCCAGCTAACAAAAAATAAATAAATAGATAGTCACAACTTGTAACACAAGATAGAATTGGTCCACATATGTTAGTTGAGTCTGACCATATCTAATGTATCAAAAATGACACTGACTATAAAACAACTATGTTTGCACTCAGTTGGTCAGAAAAATTAGGGGAGCACAAATTCAGAGTGGCAGTATGGAAATCATTGCAGTAGTACAAGAGGAAATGTGTGCTTATATGTGTTAATACGTCCCCAGTTGCCACTCGTTGCTGAAAATGAGTGGTTTCATGTGCCTTCAGCTGAGTGAGAACAGTGAAGCGAAGCTGAGCTGTTCTGGCTCAAGCTGAAGGCAAATAAAACCACTCGTTTTCAACAAGGAGTGGTGACGGGACATATGAATATATTATTGATCGAGAGCAATCAATATATTAAAAAAAAAAAAAAAAAAAAACTTCCCAGAATGTGCCCGTTTCCAGGGCATCTGCGCATGAGATGCTCTTCACAGAATAAGAGTGCCTCGCACGCAGGGGAAAGGAATGCTCTGATTGGTCTGGGGCACTCCCTTGCTCTATAATTACGAAATTCTCGTCCCTAGGTTTGCTTTTCTAAGCACAGTATTCCTTGAAATATAGAGATTGTTTTTTTCAAAAGTGCTGGGGAAGCCGGCTTAGTCCAGTAAAGAGATTTGTTTTATATTTACCCATAAAGTCTGGAGGTCTAAATTTGATAAATCCACTGGCTTTTTTTTTTTTTTCAGTTTGTTTTTCTTTATTACCTACGGCTCTTATTTTGCTCACAAAAATGTACTATTGCATCAGTGAGCTGCTTTCTGGATACAGCCTATCTGTGTTACGTGGCATAGGTGGTTATCTAAACTGAAAAAGTCCACAGGTTTTCCTCCCTGTATAAATACTGTAGTGGGAAAGATCCGCAAGTGGAAACTTCTAATGAGCAATTTCATGGATTGCACTAGACCACAAAAAACAGTCTGATGCAGGATCTTGTGTTTGGGACTCAAGTTGATTTTGGTAGTACTTCAGAACAGTATCACAAAAAAAAAAAAAAAAATTGATTGATCTGATTATTCCACCCAAGACTTGGGATGGCATGTGGCTTTCTAGCCATGGAAGACTTGGGGTGGAAGATAAAACACAAAAGCCTGGATGAGGCACTCTGTCCAGAGTTGTTGCTTTGCTTACTTTCAGACTCTTGAGCTTCTTTTATATGATTGCATTTAATAAACACCCCAGGAGTAGTTTGGCTATCCATTGGAAGGACCCTGTGTGGAATAAGGTCATGTATTTGCACATAATTACAGGTTCTTTCCTGCTAGTGCCACATACTGTAGATACCATGAGAGTACTGTTCAGGTGATTTTTTTTTTTTGTCTGTGTAAAGTTCCAGATCTGGCAAGTCTGGCGCAAAGTACTTTTTTAAACAGTAGGAAATTTGACTGCAGCCTCTCATAGACTTGCTTGAACATGGTTTGAAGTCTGTATACCTGTATATAAGCATGAATGTAACCCGTTTCCCACAACAGACAGTACAAGCCAGATGGAAGAATGTTGTTTGCATCTGAATGTATTGTTTTTGTGTTGACTACCTGCTGATACGCTAGAATCCCTTTTTTTCTTCAGTTTTTATGTAGTCTTTTTTTTTTTTTTCATTTAGTTGTCATATTTTTCTCTTCCGTTTCACATTGCTTCTTTTTCTATTAATAATGTGTGATTTTTCAGTTTCTATAGCAGTTGTATTATTTGTAATATTATTGTTATGATTGAGTAACCCCCCCCCCGCCCCATGGTGGGGGCTTACCTCTATTCCTTGTCCTGCTCCAGAACATTGCCTGCCATTTCTCCCTGGACTGTAGCTTGAAGCAGACCAGAGGAGCACTGTGTAGACTGCGGTGCTGTTCCTGCATGGTGATTGTTGCACAGCATTGTGTATACATTTGAGCAGATGCCTGCTCGAACGTGTGAGCAGTCTCCAAGCTTCACTGTTTTCTTCAGCACTGAGCGTGCCCACCTGCCATGGACTTCAATGCCGCAACTGCAGTGGACGTGCCAGCTTCCCCTTAGTGTATAAAGCGCTGGGCTCAAGGGCTGTAATCACCGTGTACTTCAACTTAATGCTGTAGTAAAATGACTTGATCGTCTATGGCCTGGATTTTTTTTTCTTGGGTCCATGAATGTGGAGCTGCTCCCTTAGCCTTCCCCTTAGTGTGCTCTGGCCCCAGTGGACACCAGCAGACATAGAAACATAGACTTTGACGGCAGATAAGGACCACTTGGCCCACCCAGTCTGCCCATTTCCCTTCCTGTTGGATAAGCTGCAGATTCTAGTTAACCAGCAGCCTACTTCCTGCAACCCCCCACTACAATTGCCTTATGTCAGTCCCATGCATGTTTGAATTCCCTCACTGTTTTAGACCCAACAACCTCCCCAGGAAGGTGGTTCCATGCATCCACCACTCTCTCCGTGAAAAAAAATTTCCTCACATTACCCCTGAGCTGTCCCCCCTCTATCTTTAAATTGTACCCTCTTGTTCTTACACATCTATTTTTCTGAAAGATGCTACCCTCCTGGACTTTGTTGATTCCCTTGAGGTACTTGAAAGTTTCTATCATGTCCCCCTGTCCCTCCTTTCATCAAGGGTATACATATTAAGCTCTCTCAGTCTCTCTTCATATGGTTTCTGATGCAGACCCTGTACCATTTTAGTTGCCCTCCTCTGGACTGCTTCCATCCTGTCTATGGCCTTGTGTAGATGGGGTCTCTAAAACTCCACACAGTATTCCAGATGGGGTCTCACTAACCGTCTGTACAGAGGGATAACCACTTCCCTTTTTCTACTTGTGATGTCCCTTCCTATGCATCCCAGTATCCCCCTGGCTCTCCTTACTGACTTCTCACATTGCTTACCCACCTTTAAGTCATTTGATATGACTTCCCCCAACTCCCTTTCCATTTTTGTTGTTGTTAGTACCTCCCCTGCTATTGTGTATTCTTCTCCTGGGTTTTTGTTTCCCAGGTACATTACTTTGCACTTATTTGCATTGAATCTAAGTTGCCATATGTCTAACCATTCCTCCAACCTTGAGAAGTCCCTTCTCATCCTTTCTACCCCACCTTGTGTATCAACGCTATTACAGATCTTTGTGTCATCTGCAAAGAGGCATACCTTTCCCTCCAGACCCTCTGCAGTGTCACCTGTAAAGATGTTAAAGAGGACTGGACCCAGTACTGAGCCCTGAGGTTCTCCACTAGTAACCCCCCTTTCTTTGGAATGTGTTCTATTCACTATTACCTTCTGTGTCCTGTTGTGCAGCCAGTTTGCTACCCAGGCTACCACCCTGGAACCCACTCCCGGCCTGGCTAACTTGATTATTAGAAACATAGAATTTGACGGCAGATAAGGACCGCTTGGCCCACCTAGTCTGCCCATTTTCCTACCTAACAGATAAGCTGCAAATCCTAGTTAACCAACAGCTTACTTCCTCCTACCCCCCACTAGGACTGCCTTATGCCTGTTCCATGCATTCTTGAAGTCCTCCACTGTTCTTGACTCCACAACCTCCTCAGGGAGGCTGTTCCATGCATCCACAACCCTCTCAGTGAAAAAAATACTTCCTCACATTACCTCTGAGCCGTCCCCCCTATCTTCAAATTGTGCCCCTTGTTTTGCACATCTCTTTTCTGGAAGATGCTACCCTCTTGGACTTTAATTCCCTTGAGGTACTTGAAAGTTTCTATCATGTCCCCTCTCTCCCTCCTTTCCTCTAGGGTATACATATTAAGCTCCTTTAGTCTTTCTTCGTATGTCTTCTGGTGCAGACCCTGCCCCATTTTGGTTGCCCTCCTCTGAACAGCTTCCACTCTGTCTATGTCTTTGCGGAGATAGGGTCTCCAGAACTGCACACAGTACTCCAGATGGGGTCTCACCAACTGTCTGTACAGAGGGATAACAACTTCCTGTTTTCTACTGTTGATGCCTCTTCCTATGCATCCCAGTATCCCTCCTGCCTTCCTTACTGCCTTCTCACATTGCTTGCCCACCTTTAGGTCATCTGATATAATTATCCCCAGGTCCCTTTCTATTTTTACTGTTGTCAGTATCTTACCCCCCATTGTGTACACTTCCCCTTGGTTTTTGTTTCCCATGTGCATTACCTTGCACTTTTTGCATTGAATCTGAGCTGCCATACATTTGACCATTCCTCCAACCTTGCCAAGTCCCTCTCATCCTTTCCACTCCATCTTGTGTATCAACCCTGTTGCAGATCTTTGTGTCATCTGCAAAGAGACATACTTTTCCTTCCAGTTTCTCTGCAATGTCACTTATAAAGACATTAAAAAGGACCGGTCCCGGTTATTAGTCTTTTTTGCTGGACTGTGTCAAATGCCTTGCTAAAGTCTAGGTAGGCCATATCCACAGCCTCTTCCTGGTCTATTACTTTGGTCACCAAGTCAAAGAAATCAATTAGATTTATCTGACATGACCTTTCTGCTGTAAATCCATGCTGCTTTGGGTCCTGTGCCTCGCTGGCCTCTAGGTACTCAACAGTTCTTTCTTTCAGAAGTGATTCCATCATTTCCCCTACCACTGAGGTCAAACTTACAGGTCTGTAGTTGCCTGCTTCTGCTTTGTTCCCACTTTTGTGAAGGGGAATCACATCTGCCCTCCTCCAGTCCTCAGGTACTAGCCCATCCTCCCACGATTTGTTAAAAAGTGTGGTTAGTGGTGTCACTAGGTCCTCCCTTAGCTCTTTTAGGATTCTGGGTGAATCCCTTCAGGCCCCATTGCTTTGTCCACCTTGAGTTTTAGGAGTTCTTTCAGGACATTTTCTTCTGTAAATGGACTGGTGTCAACCTCCCTACCCAGAGTGCTTCTATTGTCTGGTTTAGGTAACTCCTTCTCATCATTTTTTGTGAATACTGAACAAAAGTATTCATTCAGTATTTCTCCCTTTTCACTGTCTCCCTCTGCCCACCTCCCCTTTCCTTTATTAATCTTCACTATTTCTCCCTTAACCTTTCTATGCTCCCTAATGTACCTATAAAAGGTTTTATCCGCCTTCTTAACTGAGTTGGCTGTTTTTTTCCTCAGTTTGGGCCTTTGCTATTCTGACTGCCTTCCCCACTTCTTTCTGCTTTAATTGATACAGCCCCTGTCATGCTCCTTCTGTGGTTCCTTATACTTTCTGAAGGCAGCCTTTTTCTCCTAAACCTTCCCTGCCACCTCTTTTGAGAACCATAGTGGGTTTTTTACTCTGCTTTGTTTTCTTTAATTGTTTCACACAAAGGCTTGTTGCCTCTTTGATGGCAGTTTTGATTTTTCTCCATTGTTCTTCCACCCCTCCTTTTTGGCCATTTGGTAGTGCCTTTCTCAGGTATTCACCCATTTTGCCAAAATTGGCCCTTCTAAAGTCCAGTATCCTTGTTTTTGTATGGCTTGTCTCCATGGTTGTGCTTATTGTGAAACACACTATGTAGTGGTCACTTGTTCCCAGATGTCTACTGACTTCTAAATTTGTGATTCTCTCTCCATTTGAGAGTGCCAGGTCTAGTATTGCCCCCTCCCGAGTGGGTCCCATCACTAGCTGTCTAAGGTCTGCCCCCTGCAGGGCATCGAGAATGACCCTGTTCTTGGATGTGGCTGCAGTATATGTCATCCAGTTAACATCTGACATATTCAGGTCCTCCATCAACAGTATCTCCCCTTTTTCATCCATTTTGAGAATGTCCTCTGTCATTTTCTTGCCCCGTTTCCTCCCCTTGAGATGGGGGTCTGTATACAACCCCTGTGCGGATTGTGATGCCATTTCCTGTCTCTGAGGTGACCCAGAGTGCCTCTTGTCCTCCCCTCTTTACTTTTTAGTTCTGTAGCTTTGATCCCTTCCCTTATGTATAGAGCTCCTCCACCTCCTCTTTCACCCTCCCTGTCCCTTCTGTAGACTGTGTACCCTGGTATGTTGACATCCCAGTCATGGTGCTCCCTGTACCATGTTTCCGTGACTGCCACAGTATCCAATTTTTCATCTTCCATCAGGGCTACTAGCTCAGGAAGCTTGTTTCCCAGACTATGAGCATTGGTACTCATTGCCCTCCATTTAATGTTGGCTTTATCCTTTTTTCTCCCATCCCTGCTCTTATTGCCCTTGCCTATTTTTCCATTTACCCCTGTCCTGCCCTCTATTGAGCTCTGTACCTCAGTGTTTACATTACTACCTGCCATGTTTTGTGGGGGGAGGCTTGAAATTTCCTGCCTCTTATCAGCATCTCCCCCTTGGCTAGTTCAAAAGCTTGCCAAGGAAGCATTTAAACCTGTCACTTAGGAGCTTGGTTCCCTTCATGGACAGATGCAGACCATCGTTCCAGTATGACCTTCATCTCTCTGGGTGTATCCCCAGTTCCCAATGAAGCCAAAGCCCTGTGCTCTGCACCAGTTTTGTAACCATTCATTAAACTGCATGGTGTGCAGTACCCTGGCCTCACCCGTGCCATGGACTGGCAGCACCTCTGAGAAGGTAACCATGCTTGCTACCTGTCTGAGGCCCCTCCCCAACTCCACAGATTCATCCTGTACTGCACTGCACTGATTCCATGCCTAGCTAGGTCATTTGTCCCAAGGTGGACAATGATATCTAGTTCCCTCTTCTCTGATGTTGCTTCTGCAGTCGTGAGGATTTGCTTCTTGTCCGTACAAGCCATGGCACCAGGCAGGCACCTTACTTCCCTCTCCTCTCTCTTCCCCAGTTCTACCCCTCCAACAATTGAGTCCCCTATCAGAAGCTGTTTCCTTCCCCTGTGGTGTCCCTTGCCACCCTTTTGTGGATCTCCCTTGTGGATGTCCTCAGCATTCTTCTTGGTCTCCACTGAGGGTGCCATCATAGAGGAACCTTGCTCTGCCAAACTGGCATATGATTTGTGTAGAGGTACAGCTAGGGGTCTTCGCCTCTGTTCCACTACCTGCACCTTCCCAGAACCCTCTGTGGTCCAACGGTTCTTCATACTTGGCAACTTCTGAGGTAGTGGTTGTGGCAGTGGTGCTCTTTGTGTGTGTGTGTGTGTGTGTGTGGGGGGGGGCTCCTTAGTCCTTGCCAGTTCAGCCTGGAGGTGGGCAGTCTCCTCCCACAGAGCTGACAGTTGCCTGCAAATAGGACAGCAACACAGTTTACAGAATGTCTTCTGAAAAACTGCTGCCCCACTGCCAGTGCATTGCACTACTCCCCACATGTCCCTCTCCCTTATAATATACAGTATGTAATATATATAATTTTTTTTTTTTTTTTGGTGGTGTGTACTTACCCTTTAAGCACTGTGATGGGTTATTAAGAATATGACAGTTCTGCCCCAAGACGTGTTGAGGAAGTGATGTCAGAACTTTGGCTATAAAGGAAATACCATGCCTGGGGGAGTGGGGAAGGGGGGTGGGTAGTCCACAGCCATAGGTGACTGTTAGAAACAATCAAATACACCACTGCTCCACCACCCTGGTGAGTACTACACTTTATAGTAATTCAACTAACCTCCAGTTACTTATTTAAAAATAGTTTAAGTATAACAAAATCCTACGCACCTGTAAATTATTTAAAAATAGTTTCTGCCCTATAATCCTAGTAGTCAATCCAGCTACCCCCAAGGGACAACCAAAATGCAGTATTCAAACCCTTGTGAAGTTACTTCCAAGATAAGCAGAGTTTGCAAGCTCCTTATTCACTCCTCAGCCACCTGTAATTCATTTAAAAATAGTTTAACTGTCAGAAAATCCTAGTAGACAGTCTAGCGACTTCCATGGATCTACTTAAATGCACTATTCAAATCCTTCTGAAGTTACTCACAAGGTAAACAGAGTTTGCAAGACCCTTCTTGGTTAAACACTAAATAAATATGTAAATAAAAAACAATTACCAAGGGTAGTTAGTTTCACCTCCCACAGAATTGAGCAAAAGTGCACGTTGTTGCAGGTATCAAGTGCAATATAGAATGTCCCACACAGCTCACAGCTGAATAAAGTAGTGTCCTACCAGGTTAAGAAGATGTGCTTTGCGTCTCTAGATATTGCAGCCACCAGTAGCTTATAGTAATCTGATCAAGTCTGGAAGTCTCCACCCAGGGCAGTTGCTTGACAGTGGTTATGATGCAACCTTTCCTGATCTAATATAACACTTTGTGGTCTGAAAACAATGAGGCAAGCAATTTCCTGCACCTGAGACTGTCTGTGTTTCAATTCACACTGCAGGTTTTGCTATGGCAACTCCTTAGCCACAGGAGCATGGAGAAAGTATGCGGGTGAGAGGTGAAGAAAAGGACAGAATGAAGTTGGTGCTTCTGTGCCTTTAACAGAGTGACTTCTAACTGCATGGAGACTCTGATCTGCATAAAGGTGGAGCATGCAAACAGAGCTTCCAGTGGGGAGCAGTATGCCCCAAACCACACGAATAATGGGCACAGTTGTGCCTGCAACACCAGCAGGAATTTAGATGAAAAGCAGGGCAGGAGCCCTATAAAATGAACTATAAAGTTAAACCTCTGTTTCTGCTGTAAGGGCAGCCACCATCTTGCCTACCCCGACCTCCCTGTCAGCCAGTCAGAGGTCAGGGATCTCAGCACCTGATAACCAGAGACTTCGGGGAGAATGACTGTGATGTGTACTTGGCACCCTTTCTGCCAACCAGTTGGGCATCGAGTGAATGCTTTAAATACTAATGCAGTGGATTAACAGTCTCCTACACCAGTCCCAAGCTGCCTTTACCCCTACAAAATGCTGAGAGCAGTGACAGAAAGGGGTGTAAGCAGTTAGCCTTTGAAGAGAGAGAGGAGGGCTAATGTGCTGGTGGTGAAAGCCATCCAGCAAAGCCTGCCTGGGCTTCCACAGCCAACCATCAGAGAGTGTTTGTTTGTTTTTAGATTTGTTGACCTGGTAAGCCCACTGGGCCTAGTCCCTTTTTCAGGGGCGCACTGGGGCATTACAGATGGTAAGCAACTGAGATTGAACCAGATTAAGCAGTTGATGGTATTTTTACTGAAAGAGGGAAATTTGCCAGGACACTAGGGAAAGTCTCGTATTCTTTTCGATAAGTGCCATGGGATCTTTAACATCCATCTGACCTACCACCAATCCAAGTAGATGGGACCTCGGTTTAACATCTCATCTGAAAGACGGCACCTCAGAAGTGCACCCTCCCACTCATGCTGCATTACGGTGTCAGTATTGGGATATTAACCCAAGTGCCAGATGTGGGAACTGAACCCACAGCCCTCTGATCTCCCGACCTCAGAGGTGAGTGTGCTACCTACTGAGCCACTGACACTGGAGTGACTTCAAAAGCTTTCCACGACCTGAATTGTGTATTTGCTCATTAAAGTGTCAGGATGACACTTTCCTGAGAGATTGTGATCTGCCTTTAGAGAAAAGGAGGTAACCTTGTACCACAACTGCCAGCTTGTGGGCACCAGAGAGAAACTGCGCCACAACTGCCAGCTTGTGGGCACCCGAGAGAAACTGTGTGAGGAAGCCTGCCTCAAGAGAAGAAACCTACATCATCCAGCAAACAATCTGAGAGATGGCCGGTTATTGCTAATGCCAGGTACTAGCTATTGATTTGTACTAGGGTTCTGAAGTCTAGCTGTGGTTATGTGGTATTTGACCCCTGCAACTTAGACTGGTCTGTGCTGCAGAGGAGTTAGAGGGAAGGGCCTGAGAGTTCCGGAAGATGGTGGATGCAGAGAGCCTGATTTTCATTCAGAGGGATCTGAGAACCTGAATCACTTTCAAGGTGTTCTCCCCAGCTGCAACCACCGAACGATCAATCTGAGAGAAACTGCATCTGCGGAGAATGAGAAGGAGTCCAGTTTACTGGGAAGTGGTTCAACAGAACCATGAGTACTCTCAGGGCTTGCCTTACAGCTAGGGAAGTTTGTACAAAAATGCCACCAAATCTACAGATTTGGCCAGTGGGCTTGGAGCTCCCTTAAGTAGTTAGGACAGGTCAGCACAGGAGCCCTCCCAGAACAATAGCTCCTACAGGACCGGGAGTCTGCTGCGGCACACAGGTACAGAACTCACTCCGGGTGACTTGGGCAGCATGCAGGCACAGTGCGGAGTTGTGCTTTGCATGGCACCACTTCTTTCTAGCCATCCTCCCTCCCTGCCACCCTGTAAAAGCGCGAGATCAATGACAGACACTCAGACAGATGTTATAGGTGAGGGAGGGCTCCTGTGCCGACCTATCCCAACTGCTTACAGTGGCTCTGAGCCCACTAGCCAAATCTGTAGATTTGGTGACATTTTGTACAGACTTCCCTGCATTACTGTATAGACTCCTGTCTCTTACCTGCTTCTCCACAGACCTCAGCCCACACATCGAGGAGCGCAAGGGCTAGTTTGTAGATGCCCTCTCCCACCCCCCGATTTTAACAGCAGGTACAGAACTCGGAGCACGGGTGCAGTAAGCCACAGGACTGTGATGCACTTCTGAACGGATGTTTGCCCCACCGATGCTGTGTGTCAGCTCGCCACTGCCCCACCACCTCCCTTGGTCGACACGCCCTTATATAGGGCCTAGGCGCTGCTAATACAACCAATAGGGGTGAGGCTGAATCTAAACCAATCAGCCCAGTTTACCATTAGCAGCTTATAGCACCTCACCTCTTGAGGCAGCATCGTCCTACATTCTCTGTTCCTTCTCTCTCTCCCACTGCCCCTCTAACCCAGACATCTCCCCTGGCAGCAGTGCCCCAACACTAGAATGATTACGCTTTTCCTCACCTTGTTCTTCCTCCTCCAAGGACTCCCCAGTCCCTCGTCTGTGACTCATCCCCCTGGCACCCCTGTGATACACCACCTCCCACTGACTGTCCCTGTCACGGTAACTCCACTGCACCCCTTCCCTCTTCGCCCACCAATCTCCTCTCAATACCACCCCCCTTATCTCACTGCATCCCTCTCCCACCCCACCTTCATCTCCCTGGCCGTTCCGTGTTCAGGCAGCACACTAACTAAAAAACATCATAGCAGCATCTGCAAACAGTGAGCACTGGCCTTATTCAGAATCTTCTCCCTACTACTCCTTATGTCAAGCAACGTTCACCCTAACCCGGGCCCCCTTGCAGCCAATCCTGGCACCTCACGCCATGGGCTAAGTATAGCTGCGATGAATATATGCAGCCTACCGAAAAAATAGCACAGCTACAATGGTGGATGGAGTTGCACCAACCAGATGTGCTAGCCCTTACTGAGATCTGGCGGTCAAAGAAGGTCCCAGATTCCGCCGTTGCACTCCCTGGCCTCACCCGCTATAGGGCCGACAGAAATGGCAAATGGGGAGGGGGGTGTGTGCGTTCTATGTCCGAGACTTGCTACTTTGCCAAAGCCTACCAACACCCTCCCTGAACAATGGGGCCCAGGCTATAACTCTAAAACTCATATCTTACCTTACCAGAGCCCCTGTATGCATTACAGTGCTGTACATCCCACCATATAACCAAACCTCAGCTTTGCAATCCCTGACCAACTACATCTCCAGCTTCCCACCCAAAACAGAACACATTATCCTGGGGATTTTAATGTGAACTGGGTAGCAACCTTGGCCTCCCGCTAAAAGACATCCTCTCAGCACTGGACCTAACCCAATTAGTTAACCAGCCTACCAGAGTCAACCCCAGAAATGATGCTGGCACCCTGCTCGACCTGCCACTCACCAATCATCCTAACAGAATCTCAGGACTAACTGTGCTTCCAGACTCACTAAACAATCACTCCCCCATCCTCTTCACCTGGTCATGCCAACGGCAACTACCCCAACCAGTTAGCTTTACTCAATGCCATTTTCAACCTGGTGGCCTCGCTAAACTAAGGTGATATCTGGCCCAGTGCGATTGGTCCCCCATCAGACGCGTCACTTCCATAGATGTAGCCCTTGAGTACTTCACACACACATTCAACAAAGCTTGTGATACATTTGCCCTGCTCACAAAGGTTCAAAGAAAAAAAAAAAATGCCCCCAGGGTCACACCAACACTGATCCAGCAAATAAAGAACCATGACAACCTCTGGTACAAAGCAGTTGCCTCTAGTGTGCAGGCAGACAGGATAGCCTATAAAATGGCTCGCAACAAGTGTACCTGGGCTATCAGAATGGCCAAATCCACCCTGGCCTCATCCTGGGGGAATGCTAGGTTATTTTGGGACAACATAGAGGAGCTGAATGGAAAATCCAGGATGCCTCCCCCTACCCAGCTAACTGTCAACAATAATATCACCTCAGACCCACTCACAATAGCCAGCAGTCTAAATGAAGCTTTTTCAGACCTAAGCACAGTTCTCCCTAACAACTTCTTCGACCACACACCTATGACCTCAGAACCCAGCAATACCTACCCCCCTTCTACCTCAGGGTTATTACTATGAGCGAAGCCCTAGGGGGTTCAAACTCCTTTGACATGAAAATCCTTAACCTGGTACTGGAATATGTGCTCCCCCACTGACTGATCTCCTTAACCTCTCCCTATGCCTTGGGCAGCTCCTAACTGACTGGAAGGTAGCCACCATAACCCCACTTTACCTAATAATTACAGGCCGCTCTCCATACTCCCTCCCCTCTCCAAAGCCCTGGAAAAAATCGTTGCCACACGACTCACAGACTACTTGTCTGAGCATGACATCCTATACAGGGGACAGCATGACTTTAGAGCTGGTCACAGCACAACTACTGCCCTCATAGAGTTCTCCAACTCGCTGCACAATGCCCTAGATAAGAAGTTCTAACAGGAGCTGTATTCGTAGACCTGTCAAAAGTGTTCAACATAGTTTCCCACACCCTGCTCATAAATACTCTCCGCCGCACCGGCCTGTCCTCTGGACTCATAGCTTGGTTCACAAGCTACCTCACAGATGGGTTCCAGTGTGTGAAGATAAATAGCATCCTCTCACCTACCCTACCTGTCTGCTTGGGAGTCCCCCAAGGCTCCATCCTTGGCCCACTGTTATTCAGCATCTTCCTAAATCCTGTCCATGTAGCCTTCTACTCTATGCAGATGATGCGGTAATGTATGCCTCCCAATCACATCCTACAATCCTTCAGTCCTCCCTACAACTTACCTTCAACCACGTTGAAAACTGGTTCACTGACCACAGACTCATGGTCAATATAAAAAAGACTAAAACAATGCTCTTTTCCCATCGCCAGAGTAAGGACTATAATCCCCAGCTAACAATCTTTTCCAAAAAACCCATTCCCCACTGGAACAGGTCGACATACATAAATATCTAGGCATTACCTTTGATCCTAATCTATCATTCCACACTCACATTAGTAATCTTACCTCTCCCATAAATGTGCGCACAGGTCTGCTGTATCGGCACAAAGCCTGCCTACCGCCAGAGGCCCTACACCTTGCCGTTACCTCCTCTGTCCTCTCCCTTGTAGACTATGTAGACTATCTACTCTGCTACTGACCACACTGCACTAAATAAAATCCACCTACCTATTAATAAAGCCTGTAGGCTCCTTGCTGGAGTGGATAAATGTACCCACAGCTGTACCCTGTGTGGGCTAACAAAAAATCCTCACCCTAGACGAAAGTGTACGTTATCAATTGTCTCTCCTTACAAAGAAAATCCAACTAGGCCTTACTCCCACTGGAGTATCTGCCTCCCTCCGCACTGCACATACCTCAGCAAACACCCGTGCGGCAGATAAATTAACATGGGCTGTTCCTAGGGTCACAGCCACCTTTGCACAACGGTCTTTCTCCCACAGAGCGCCATCCTGGTACAGTGAGTTCCCCCGGGCCATCACTGCTATTTCCAGATTAGGCTCCTTCAAAACAGCTCTAAAAAAAACACATAATCTCAACCCGTCACTGTCATTGTTCCCAATAAGAAAAGGAATCTGCCTAGGGACGGCGAGATGTCGGGTTAATAGATATACTCCTCGCACTGTTGCTTCTGTGTGTTAATGACAATGTTGGTATCCCGACTGCATGCACAACCTGCTAGCATATAGGCCATACCTTAATATTGATTGTACTGTTCACTTAGTTTCGCAAGCTCCACTCAGGACTTGTATAGATTCCCTTACTGTATAGGACTAACAGCACTGCTCATACCCTGTTGTTATATTGGCTATGTCTCCACTGTTATATGGTTTACTTTGTATATTGCCAATACCATGTCTGTAGTCTCCTTCCGTACTATCACTGTAATACTGTATTATGAATGCCTATTGTTGTGTGTTGTGCCTGACATGGAGCCTTTGGAAATTAGTCCCTGACTCAAAGGTTGTAATCCGATATTCTCAATAAATAAATTAAATAAAATAGTGCATAAAAAAAAGCTAATTAAAGCATTTATCATTTTATTTCTTTAATCTTCAGAAAAAAAGTTCAAAATAATCCAAAACGCAAAATAAAAAAATAAATAAAAAGAAAGCACTGTTACTTCACAGAAAGAAAAATTCAAAGGTGTTAGTCGATCACGCCACAACAGGGAAATCACTTCCTTTTGTTTTGATTCCTGTCTTTCTTCTTTAACAGCAATAGCTTTCTCCAACAAGCTCCTTCTTGCTCTGTGTCCAGAAACCTACTGAACACTTCTCCACTTACTCTCTAACTTCAGCCTATCAGCAGTGGCATTATGCAGTCTCCTTTTGAGACTGGAGACTACTCCCCTAACTGATGACATCATGACCTAGTTGTATAAATACTGTCATTCCTGGGTCGGTCAGCTCCTAAGCAGGTCCCAAAATGGCAAGACTCCAGGTACAAAAATATAAGGTAATTTACAGTGTTTAATATTTCCATATTCATTTGCTAACTTGTAAATAGAAAGATGAAGGGCGCGCTCCTACCTCCTCCAATTTACAGTCATAGTAATAATAACAAGCATTTGTCAATGCCGAATGTTTGCTTGCTGGCATTGGCAGTGGTAATGTAGAAGTTACAGAGCTGCGTAATAGGAATGGCAGTGAAGTACTGAACTGAAGCCAACCCCACCACCACCCTGCAGAGAGTGACAGGCATTGGGGTGTGCATTTGGGTCGTCAGGCATAACGGCCTCGCCATTTCACCACACCCCACCCTGCAGACACTGACAAGTGTCACGGTGTTCCTTGGGGTCTTTGGCTCTTATGCGCACCCCATTTCATTAGGAAATGCGGTGAGATGGGTGCGATATAGGAGAATGGGGTGAACTTTGGGGCTGAAGAGTCCAAGGCATACCTCGATGCCTCTCACTGGCTGCAGGGTGTGGAATGGTATGAGCATTACAGGCAAGAATCCCAAGTCACACCCCTGATGCCTGTCATTCTCTACAGGGTTGGGCGTTATGGTTGGAAACCCTAATACCTCAGGCATTCATTGGTATTTTCACTCCAAATTTTCAACATGTTTTTGTGACCCCACCTCATGAACAGGGGGAATATCAGTTTGTTAGCGAAGCTGCTTATGCACAGCGACTTACGGCATTTAGCACCACAGGTGCAAAAACATTCGAACAGGATGTAAAAATGACAGCTGTACTGTTCATGGGAGGTGTAAAATGGCAATGTTGCAAATCTGCAGTAAAAATATTTAAAAAAATGGTGAAGTCATGAGCGTACATAGAAACTGTGCAACGCACACCCGTAATATAATTAGGTTGGGGATATTTTACAGCAGATTGTCAACTCGCATTTTGGTGCCTCCGATCATGAACAGTGTCACTGTGATTTTCTTTATCTGTGCCGAACAATGATTTCCCACAGCGACCACGCATCTCTGCGCTGAAAGTGTGAAAACACACTTCAGCCATGTTGTGAAAAATGACAGCTGTACTGTTCATAAGGAAGTGTGGAAAAATGCCACTGGTGAAAATCTGGACTGAAAATATTACAAAGTCATGAATTTACGAGGGTGCGTGGAAACTGCGCAATGCTCACTCGTAACACAGTCATTTTATGGACTTTTGTCACCAAATTTTCAACATAGCCATTTTAAGACCTCTGCTCATGAACAGTGTAACTGTGATTTTCTTAATCTGTCCTAAACATTGCTTTTGGCACCAACAGCACCATTATGTACATGTACATGTAAAACACATTTTAGGCGACATATGAAAAATGGCAGCTGTACTGTTCATAAGGAAGTTGTAATAAAATGGCAATGTTGAAAATCTGGAGTGAAAATATTAAATTTGCAAACTTACGTAGCATGCATAGGAACTGCGCAACGACGCTGTAAAACAGTCATTTTTAGGAATTTTTTCACCAAATTTTCAACATAGCCATTTTAAGACCTCTGCTCATGAACAGTGTCACTGTGATTTTCTTAATGTGTCCCATACATTGATTTTGCACATACTGCGCCATTGTGCACTACATGAAACACATTTTGGGCAAGATGTGAAAAATGACAGCTATACTGCTCATAAGGAGGTGTGGTAAAATGGCAGTGTTGAAAATCTGGAGTGAAAATATTGAAAATTCGTGAACTTACGAGTGTGCGTAGGAACTGCGCAATGCACCCTCGTACAACAGTCATTTTTAGGAATTTTTTCACCAAATTTTCAACATAGCCATTTTAAGACCTTTGCTCATGAACAGTGGCACTGTGACTTTCTTAATTTGTCCCGTACATTGATTTCGCACACCAACTGCGCCATTCTGCGCTACATGGGCGGAAACGCGTTTTGGGTGAGATGTGAAAAATGACAGCTGTACTACTCATAAGAAGGTGTGGTAAAATGGCAATGTTGAAAATCTGGAGTGAAAATATTGAAATTTCGCGAACTTACGAGCCTGCGTGAGATTGCATAGCGCACCTCGTAAAACAGTCATTTTTGAATTTTGGCCAATTTTCAACATGGGTTTTGGGACCCTTCTCACGAATGATGTCACTGTCATGGCGGTATTCAGGCCCGAAGGGTGATTTCGCTGTCACTGCGCGGTCACTCGCGAAATCACCCCTTTGGGCCCGAATAACGCCATGACAGTGAATAATTATGAGAAGGGGTCCCCAAACCCCATGTTGAAAATTTGGTGCAAAATTCAAAATGTCCGAGATATGCATAAGTTGAAACCCCTATGTAACCCATTATACAGCTTACTGGCATTTCCTCAGTTCGGTCGGCTTTGAAGAGTGCAGACGTGTTCCCGGTCCATCAAGATCGCCGCGCCAGAGTCCGGAGGTAGGTATGGGTGGGGGTGGGGAGGCTGGGTGCGCAGTGGGTGGGTGCGGGTTGTGGGAGGGGGTTTGGGAGACACGCCAGGGACAGTTTTTATTTTACAGGTTTAAAAAAAAAAGGCGTCGTGGGCGTTTGCCACGCTGGGGTGGGCTCAGCGTGCAGAAGACTTGGGAGCGTTCAGCCGACGGGGATTGGGCACCCCGCTGGCCAAAGGACTACAGTGCTTGCCACGCTGGGGTGGGCCCCAGCGTGGCACCTACAACTGGGGGTGGGTGACGCAGCTCAGCAACTGGGGACGAGCTCAGCCGACGGGATTGGGCACCTGTCGGCTATACAGTACGAGGGCGCTGCGACGCCTGTTCAGGCGGGGGAGGGAGCTGCGCGTGAGCAGCCGATATCTTATCGGTGCTCACTCAAGCGTAGCTCCCCCTTTCAACTGTATGCCACTGCATTTTGGAGCGTGTCATAGACAGCTCCAAAATGCATTGGCTTACAGGGGCTGCGCCTGCCAGCCCACTGACTGAATTGGAGCAGGAGGTGACACACCTCCGAAATCTCCGATGAAGGCACTATGTTTCTTGCACATGCGTGCAAGCAAACATAAAAAGGGTTTAAATATTCTAAGAGACTGCAACTTTTTTAACACAAGAAAAATACATTTTTCTACATCAGGTCAACAGTTTGCACAAGTCTCTAGCTGAGAGTCTCGTTTTAAAACCTACACAGCATGTTTATTGACTGTTAACAGGTATTTGTGTGGTCATTAATTATACCCCACAGCTGAAATGTTAACTGTCAGCAAACATTTCATTCTGGCCCTTCTTATCAGCTCCCAGCTTCACTACTTTTGGGGCTGTTTTAAACAACAAAGCTGGCATATTTAGTAGTTTAGACACTACAAGGCTTTGCATGCCTGTAGAGTCTTACTCATCTTTGGGTCACATTTCTCCCTCGCTCTCTGTGCAGCGCTGTCAAGCTAAATAGACCCTTTACAGCACATGTGTAATACAGCGTTCAGCGCTTCAGCAGCATACAACTATAATTCAGGGCACCTTGTTCGCAGTGATGAGTGCTACAGGCTTTCCTTACATAAATCAAGACTGTGTTTTAAACAAAAATGAAAAACGTTATTTATGCTTCCGTGGGATGTTAAAGAATTTAAGGGATAGTAACGTACAGAGTTTGTTTACCAGGTTGGCCACCCTGACAAGAAAAGAATCGGAGTAGCTGCAGATAAATAACAGAGGATAGTAAAGAGTGAAAAAATGGAATCAGTGGGAATTTCTGAGTTTACTCTGCATAACAGGGCCACCCTGTTACATTCCTCCCCACTCAGAAATCCAACACACGGGTTGGTCGTCTGATACCCTTCCCTAAACTGATGGAAACGGTTGGAACTTCCGCCCACTCACTCCAGAAGTTCCCCTCAGGGACTCTGAAGAAAACTAGAACAAAATTCAGACCCAAAAGGTCATACATCATATTATACATTTTCCCTGTGGTTTAAAAACATTTCTGCAAACCCTTTTGTTTACAATACCAAGTACATTTCAGCATTTTAAGGTGTTCACTTTATCTCTAAATTCAATCGCTCCGCACCATATCGGGACACAAAATCAGCATTTTGATGTTGGGTACTAGATCTATGTCGGACCTTGAATTTGTATGGCTGGAGGGACAAGTACCATCACATGATACGCAAGTTTTATCTTTCATGTTATTTAACCACACCAAAGGGTTATGGCCAGTGACCATCTCAAAAATATTACCCCAAAAATAATATTTTAAAGCTTCAGTTGCCCACCTCATGGCCAAACATTCCTTTTCTAGAGTCGAGTATTTCCTTTCTCGCTTGTGTAGCTTTCGACTAATGTACAGGATAGGGTGCTCGCCATGTTTGTTGCACTGGGTCAAGACTGCTCCGATGCCCGTATCAGAAGCATCAGTGTGGACCTCGAATGGTTTAGAAAAATCATGACTGAGCAGTACTGGGGCTGAACATAGTGCTGCTTCTATGCTTCAAAAAGCCTGGTCACATTCATCACTCCATTTTACTTTATTGGGGTATTTATTCTTCGTTAATTCAGTCAGGGGTGTAGCTAGGGTAGAGAAATCAGGGATGAAATGCCTGTAATAACTGGCTAATCCTAAAAATGATCAAATATGCTTTTTAGTGCTAGAGATTGCACTATTGGCCACTGCCTCCGCTTTACTGACTTCTGGCTGTACCCTGCCATTAAGGAAGAGGGTGTGGGTGGGTGCCCTTTGTATAAAGTAGTCCAAATGTTCCTATTGGGTGCTGGTTGAACGGTTGACTTCAATGTAGAAAAGAAAAAGTATCTGGAGACCAGCCACTCAGTTCATCATAGTTTAATTGTAATATTTTCTTAGAACACCATGATCCCCCTAGGTACGCCCAACGTTTCACCCAACACTGGGCTTCCTCAGGGCTTAGGATCTATTAGGGTATGCAAATATGAGTATTATTGTCACACTAAAATAATTTTGATTAAAAATGTTTTATGAAAAAGCATTTCTCATAATTGGGACAGTGCCAGAGTTGACCACTGTATATTTTAAGTGCCCAGGATCAATACCATTAAAAATGTGAAATGGTATACCTTATTGTGTGAAGAGCACCTGTGGACTTCTATTTGTCATTAAGAACTAAACTAAGATTTCAAAATATTATTTACATAAGTTCACACTTGTTTATCACAAATATACAAGGATGCTTTTACCTTGTGTTCCTAATTAAATTCTTTCATTATTAGCATTAGAATAGCTAGGATTCAGTTTCCTGTTTGTCTGTAAAAACAATTCATCTTATGTCAGTCAGTCCATTTTAAATTAAATCATGTTCAGGTTATTACTATATCATCTCATCCAAAGTTATAGCTAGGAATGTTATCCTGAATGTAGGCTTGTATAGTGGAGGTTGCACACTTCTGAAGCAGATAACTGTCTAGTACAGTAGTCACTTGTTCTGTCTGGTTATTCTTTCGCGGTAGCGTGTTTTTCTAGTATTCACTGGCTGTCTTTTTTTTTTTTTATTATTATTATAAACCATTGTGACCTTTGATCCCTTACTCATGGCTGTCATAACTTAGTTGAAACAGCTGATGCTGTTTCTTTACATGTTCTGTTTGGATAAAGACTAGCACTAAATCCTTAGTTACAAACAAACAAATCCACATTTAGAATTCACTAGTCTGATAACAAAGTCATTCTTTCATTATACAATACAGCCTGCACAGGGTGAAGTATCCCAGTTGTAAATGCTATTCTACAGATAAACCAATTCCATAGATGGCTGTCTAGTAGTAACCTGTTACATCTGGTTACTCCATCTTGGTAGCATAATGTTTCTCTAGTATATACTGGCTGTTTTTAAACCATCATGACCTTTGACCCCTTACTCATGGCTGTCATACCTTAGTTGAAACAACTGATGCTGATTCTTTACAAGTTCTGTTTGGATAAAGACTAGCACTAAATATCTTTGGTAATGCACACTTGGATGGATTTATCGTGAGCCCTGCCTCTTTAATATTCTGTATCACAGCACTTAGATGTATAAAGTGAATGTTCCAATCTGGGCTGTAGATGACCACGTCATCTAGGTTGGTGGCGCTGTGTAAACTGTGGGGTCTCAGTATGTGATCCATGTACCTTTGAAAGGCGGCTGGTGCTACGTGAAGACCAAAAGGCATGGTTGTGAAATGGTATAGACCTGTAGGTGTGCTGAATGCTGTCAGTTCTAACCCCAGTAATACTCAGGTATTCATAACTTTATGCAGTCAGCCTTCTAAGCAGAACTGCCCAGAGGGAATTTGGAATGTATGCAAATGATGGAATCTTTTGCATGAGCCACTTTTCAAATGCTGCCTTATGCTAACTGCCTTTGTTGTAAACCCTCAAATTTCTCTCTCTGCCTGTCAAGTCTAGATGCTCAGAGATCCTTGCCTCATCTTTTGTTCCTCACGAGTAAGAAACCTTATAAAATATTATAAGTATTCTTTACATTTCATTTGCTGCCTTTTACGTTATGTTATTTAGGTAAACCCATAGTTTTAGTGTTTAAATTGTAAGTTTTCTCGGTTTCTCCCGGTTTGGTATAACTGGGGGTAACCTAGGTTTATTTTATATTTATCAGAGTTTTCTGACTAAAAATCTCCATTAGTTATGCTTAATTTTATTAAATTAGTTTGTTTTAGAACCGCTAATACTGGTTCCTGGACCGATAGCTTGATTAATTTTATCTCTGTTCTCATGTCCTGCAGCGGTTCCGGAACCGACCACAACTGTTAGATAAACTTAGATTTAAATATTTCTTTTTAGCGGTTGTGAGTGTTATAGGCTTTACACTGAAAATGTTATAAAAAGAAACTGGTGATCCTGGTTTCAAACCTTGTATTCAGTGTAGTGAACTTTTGTTAAGTCAAACATTCTCTTTTTTTGCCTATCTGGGCATGAACATTTAAAAGCGGAGTGAAATCTGCATTACATTTTTGTTTATTTATTGTTTATTTGATTCTAGGATTACAAATACCTTTGAGCCGAAGCTCTTTTACAAAGGTTCCACTTCAGTGGGTACAGGCATACAGGTCATACAGGTTACATACATGATAAAACAAACGGTAACATAATCGTCATAACATGATATTACAAGGACTTTTACAGGAAGTACAAATGGGAAGATGTAGGTGACACAATGGGAAGATGTAGGTAACAAACAAGGAATGAAAAAGTTAGTGTGAGGAGGCGCTAGGAAAGGGGGGCAAAGAAAGGCAGCCAAAGGGCTTTTGTCATGACAGAGCAGGGGTAAGAGCAAAAGCTGGGCAAGGTAGGACTGAAGTGCTACGTAGGTTGTCCACTGCAGACAGTAGAGGCTCGGGCAGAGGTGCATTAAACAGGGCATTCACAGGTACTTGAGCCTACTAATGAGAGGCGGAGCTTATTCTTGAAAGTGCCCAGTGTAGGAGAGTTAGAGATGTCAGTTGTGAGACTGTTTAGCCAGCTAGGGGCCCTAAAGGCAAAGGACATTTGGCCTTGGGTTGTGTGACAGTAAGGGATTTGCAGGATTAGGGGTTTTGAACTCCTGGTGTTACAGTTCACTCTGGGTTTGAGGAGGGAGCTGACCCCTGGCAGAGCAATGCCCATCATTATTTTCTTTGCTGTGATGCAGGCTTGATACTTTATTCGGTTGTTTAGTTGCAGCCATCCAGCTTAGGAGTAGAGGTCGCAGGTGTGGGTTAAACAGTGTGCTCCAGTGGCAAGTCGACAGGCATTATTCAGGGAGGTAGAAACACGTTTGAGCGAGGTGGCGGTGGCAGAGCCATAGATAATGAGTCCATAGTCGACAACAGTAACGATAGAGCGCTGGATGGCAACAGACAGGGTTCGGTGGTTAGATGATTCCTGTGGCGGAAGAGTAGGCCCAGTCTGGTGTTAGCCACTTTTGCCACATGATTAATGTGGTCAGCATAGAAGAGTTTGGAGTCAAGGGTGCTGCCAAGGTTTTTAAAGGTGTGGACTTGTTCTAGGGTGACTCCTTCCTTGATTTTTATGGTGAGGTGATACTGGTTATTCTTGCTGCATGGGCTGCTGAGAAGCATTGTCTTTGTTTTTTTCTGGTTTAGGATCAGCTTATGTTTTAAGAACCAGTTTTCGACTGCAGTGAAACCCCGCTGGGGGTTCTCTTGTAGCTAATTAGAATCATGGTGGGAGGTTAGGATAACGGCATCATCCGTATAGAGCAAGATTTTTTCTGGACAGGAGTCTGGCAGTGTGTTCAAAAAAATGCTGAAGAGGAGGGAGCCCAATATAGAACCCTGAGGGACACCAGAGCGGACATATCTGGCATCTGAGAGAGTGTCTGGAATTTTCACTCTTTGGGACCGGTTATTAAGGTAGCATTTGAACGAGTTCACAGAGTTGGGTGAGAGTCCCTCAGTTTGTTGCTGGACATGCAGGAGACGGTGCCTGACTGTATTAAAGGCCTTTGTTAAATCAATGAAAGCAGACCCAGTTTGTTGTCCATTATCCAGTGAGTGGTGGATGGTGCTGGAAAATTCAAGTAGTACCGTGGTGGTACTATGACCCTTTCTAAAGTCATGTTGCAGCCTGCACAGGATGTTTTGCATGTCCAGAAAGTCGGTAAGCTGGTTTGCAACTATACGTTCCAGGGCCTTAGAGAGTGGAGGTAGGATGGAAATTGGACAGAAGTTCTCATGTGCTGTTTTGACACCACTTTTATGTATTGGGGTGACCGTAGCAGATTTCCATTTATCCGGGAACTGGCTAAGTCTGAGGGAGAGGTTGAAAATCCTGGTCAGAGGTAGAAGTACTTCATCAAGGGTGAGTGATAGAAGTCTGAGGTCAAGTGAGTCGTCACTAGATCTGGAGTTACTAATGGCTTTGGTAACATAGCTGCGCACCTGGTACATCTTGACTGATTTAAAGTAAAAAGGAGGGTGGCTAGTGAGGGCAGGGGGGTTAGGAGTGACATCATCTGTGAAGAAATCAGGTGAGAGTACAGAACTAACGTCTGTGAAAGCAGCATTAAAAGTATCAGCAATGATTTTTGGGTCTCGAGTGGTTATACCATTAATGCAGAGAACGGATGGGGGGGATTTGGACTGCTGCCCAGTGACTTTTTTTATGTTATTCCAGAAGTCTCTTCCGTTGCCCCAGGAGGTTACAAGAGCGTTATTGAAGAATGTAGATTTTGTTTGCCGGATAGATTTGGTACAGTCATTCTGTGCACGTTTGTAGTTATCAATGTAGATTTGTCTTCCAGTGTTTCTGGCGAGCTCCCAAAGGTGGTCCCTTGCCTTTAGTTGCCTTAGGAGGTCACCTGTGAGCCAGGGGTTACAGAGAGCCTTTATTTTTCGCTTTTTTTAGTGGGACAAATATGTTGCAGGCTTCATTGAAGGTGCTGATGAAATGTTCGCAGGCAGTGTTCACATTAGTGGCTGTGAGGATTGGTTACCAGTCCTGTAGGAGAAGGTGGGTTTTTAGGTGTGATAACTGTCCATGAGGTAGAACTCTGCTGGCGATGGTTTGGGGGTTGGAGAATTTGTTAGATCAAGAGCAGCTAACAGGAGAGTGGTCACTGAGGGAGTCTGGGAGGACTGTGGTGTTTGTAATCCGGGTTGGGTGGCTGGTTAAGATCCAGTCCAGCAGGGTGCAGGTTCCAGTTTTGCAGTTTTTCCTGGTAGAGGAGTGGACCATTTGGGTGAGGTTAGCTGCTGCTATAGCATCCCTGTGGGCCCCAGCCTCAGCAGCAGATCACTTTATATTAAAATCCCTGAAAAGGATAGTTTCGGTGCCTGGTGGGAAAGACTTAACATAGTCAAGAACTGCATTGAGCCCACTGTTTTGCTCTTTAGGTGGAATGTAGATTGTAACAACAGTGAGGGCTTTGTTCTGAGCGCCAAGAAGGATTTTAATGGGAAGTATCTGCACATAGTGGTCTGGGGAGCAGAGCTGATGTGGTGTCCCAGGAAGGTATCCTTTAGGTAGAGGACACAACCGCCACCTCTTTTTGTTGTACGGTCAAGGCGAAAAACATTGTACCCAGGGAGGGCAGTAGCATGGTCAGGGATTGATGGTGAGAGCCAGGTTTCAACAATTGCTAATACGTCTGGATTGTGTTGGCAAGCAAAAGCCTGAAGTGCATCTGTTTTATGGAGGAGGCTACAAATGTTGCGTGGGATGAGTGAGAGGGCTCCTGCGTTTTTGCTCTGATTAGTTGCCTTTGCGGTAGATGGGCCAGAGTTTGGGTGAATGTTGCCAGACATCAGTAGGAGAAGAAAGATAAGTTTTAGAGTACTCCTGCGTAATTCCCTAGCCAGGCATTTGTGCCTTTAGTGACAGCAGAGAGCGTGAGTTGGGAGAGAGTGCCATGAGGAGACAGTGGATGTTCAGGGTGAGAGCAGTGAGAGTAGGTGGGTGGGGTACCCGGCGCCCATAGGTGAGATAGTACAATTCAGTAGGTGTGTGCAGGCCCCGGGTGAGGTGGCAGAGTTGTATGTAGGGCACTTAGGTGTCTATAAGTGGGAATGGGTAAGTAACTGGTAGGGGCAGAGGAGAAGCAGGCTCTGGGGGGGTGTAGTAGTGGAAAGAGGGGAAATAGGAAGGGGAGGAGGAGGAGGGGGAGCGGGTTATAGGCAGAGGGCATGATTTGTTGACAAAGAGGAGGCAGTGGAGAGAGCGCAGGGAAAAAAGCAGGGTGTAGGGGGGAAGCTAGACAGGGAAGGGGCGGAGGAGAGGGAGCGCAGGGATAGTCGTCGTTGGGGATAAGGGACAGTTAAAAGGAATAGGGGGCCAAAGAGAGAGCCAGAAAATTGGGGCAGTAGTGTTATTAAAAGAGAGCAGATGAAAACGGTGCAGGGGGAAGGCAGTACAGGGAAATAGTGAGCCAGGATAGAGAGAGTGGGTAGGTGGGGGGAGGGACTAGAAGGGAAGGGCCAAGGACGGCACACCCTATAGGAAATGAGCAAGAGGGAGGAGCGAACCAGGAGAGACTATTTAGTAAAGGTTGGAGGTGGAGATTGGGGGGTGGGCGTAAAACTTCGTCCGCAGCCGCTTGAAAACAATGGGCGCTGCAGCCCCGACTCAGGAAACTTCCAGTGGGCCAATCTCAGAGCACCACAGTGGACAGAGGTCCAATCAGGGGGAACCGCAGCATGCAGCAGCCAATGGCGGCAGCTCACAGCAGCACCAGGGAGTCAAGAAATCTTACCCGGCTTCTGTATCCTGTGGGCAGCCTGGAGCAGGGGGCTCGAGAGGGCAGGATCTGAAAAAAAGAGGGAAGAAATAGATAATTTAGATGGGGGGAGCCGAGACAAAAGGAAGCTAAATCGGGGGTTGGGAGCTGTGCGCCGGTGGTGGCAGAAAGAATAGAGGGTTGGGGGCACGGCGGCAAGGTGCAAGATTCTCCAGGCAACACAAAGCCTATGCTTGGCGCCGTGGTGGGAGGTGAAGGGCAGGAGTCTGA
Source organism: Neoceratodus forsteri (assembly GCA_016271365.2). Classification (NCBI taxonomy): domain Eukaryota; kingdom Metazoa; phylum Chordata; order Ceratodontiformes; family Ceratodontidae; genus Neoceratodus; species Neoceratodus forsteri. The sequence goes on along the minus strand of CM028131.1, from coordinate 1,394,499,984 downwards.
CTTATCGAAAAGGAGAGCAGTAAGCAAAAGGTTTGGGCAAAAAGGAGAGGGGCGGTTCAAGCCCGATGGAGATAGAGTAGTGAGGGAGAAGAAAGAGTAAATCATGTCCTGGAAAAACTACTGAGATGTCTGGATAAGATTAAAAAAAAAAAAAAAAAGGGGTGTCCCTCCAGCTCTAACCAGCTGACACCCTAAGTTACTATGGGTGACTCCATAACAAATACTGTAACTGCTGCCTGAGATGGACATATAAGCAGTCTTTAAGAGGCTTGTTGAACCGGCTGACTCCCTGGTTCCCTCAGTGAAATTACAAAAAAACAAAACAAACTAAGCACACATAACCCCCTGCTGACAGCATTTTGGGGACTTCTGTGTCTGCCACAAAGCCTGCCAATTCCTTCAGAAATTGCAGGCTGTTCTGATTGGGAAAGTATTTTCCAAAACAGGTAAGCACAGTTGTGTATTGCTTCCCTTGGCTATGATCACCTAAATGAATATTGTGAAATCTGTAAACTTTCCCAGGGGGGAAAAAGTGTGGAGAATGCCTGAAATGGCTAAAGAAAACACTTTCAGGCTTACAAGGGCTGTTAGTCTATCAGCAGCAGACCTTTGCAAAGCAGTTTTAATATTTAAAAGGAAGAATATGTGATTATTATGAAATGGAGGAGAACCTATTGAATCTGAGGTTTCCTCTGAACATGAGTTTGTCTTTCCTCACAGAACATTTGAGGATTATTCCTCATTCTTCACATTGGTGAGAAAGATTGGGCTGACACCCACCATAAGCTTCCCATTCCTGTGAATAAATTATTTAGGGAAGATACTTTAAAGATTTTACAAACTCCAAGCTCTGTTCTCTCTCTGGATAAGAGGATGTATAAGAAATGTCAGCTTGACAGGGAGGGAACTGAAATTTATTCCCCCACCCTGTCCACCAAGAAGTGGTTAAAGTAACAGCCTGTGACAAGGCAGAGATACCCGTGGCATCCTATCCCCTTAACAAGGATTCTGGGAAAAATTGACAACATGGCTTAAACATATATATATATTTATCAGGTGCCTTGGCCATCAGGCAGGCACACATCTCAAGCCTATGTCAATACCAGAGTCACTGTGGTAGTCAGCCTCTGCTATGTCAGCTGAGGCCCAGACTCCCCTGACAGAGGACCTAGCTGAAACAGCTAAATATGGTTTGAGAGCTGCCAAATAACAGTTCAAGTTGCTGCTGCCAGAATGGATGGCAAGTACTGGGGTTCGGAGGAAGTTTGCCTGGCTTCGAGTCACAGACCTCACTCAGGATACCCAAACCAAGGTTATAGACTTTCCAGTCGAGGGTAATTCCCCTTTGGAGAAAGATAAAGGCTTAGATGAAAAAGGTGGAAATATGCACTACGGCAAGCCCCATTTTTTTCTATCAGGCTGGAGCTGTGCCTCAGTATCACCAGTTCCAACAGCAGGGGTATTTCTGGCACTACAGACAAGTGGTCCTGGATGTAGCGAGTCAGTGATTGTCTCTGAATTCAAATTCCTTCCACTAACAGCAGTGGAAAAAAGGACTAGAAAGGTTGCAAAAGAGACCAAATAAGGGCGCTTCAGGCTCTGACCAGCCAACATCCTCCAAATCTGCATGTGAAACTACTGTCTCTTAGGCCCTATCCACACTATGCCTCTGTAACGTTACATAGGGCGTTTTCATAACCGTTGTTGAAACCACATATGAGGTGGTTTCAACAATGGTTATGAAACTGGTTACACGTCGGTAACATTACCGGCTATAGTGTGGACGTGTGGCACCGGTCCCCTAGCGCAGTGCGAGCTGCATTGTGGGATCAGATGCCGCCATAACAGTCGCTCAGCTCCCGCAGTGTGGACTGGCGGTACCGGTCCCATAACGGACACTGCCGCAGTGTGGACATACTGCACCGCTCCCCGGCTATAACGGTTTGCATCCGTTACCGGGTCTGAGCAGTGTAGTGTGGACGGGGCCTTACTTACACACCCCTGAGAAGGGTGATTTCAGTTTAAAAAAAAAAAAGTGGGTGAGTGGTCCGGCTGTTACTCCGGTCCTCTCCACAAAAACCAAAAAGACAAAGCATGTCAAACCTCGGGAAAAACCTAAAGGAGTACCTGGCATCACTGTACTCACATTATTTCCACACTCCCAAAAGGCAGCCTCACAGAAAGTACTTCAGGTTCAGACTCTTATCAGGTCAGTCTCTGGGAGTGTACACAGGGGCTGGATCACCTTCAAAGATAAGGTGTCACAGTTTCCCCATATCTAGATGACTGGCTAATGGTGGTAGAATCACACCAGTAAGTGAGTCTGCAACTCACCTAAGGTCTCCTGGACTCTTAGGGTCCTTGATGAATCTAAAGAAAGTCTGACCTTCAGCCTGCTCAAACACTCCAGTTACTAGGAGCAGAGCTAAATACCCTGCAAGGCAGGGTCTACCTGCCCCTATGCAGGGCAAGAAGTATTCCACTAATAGTGGGCTCATTCAGGCTGAGTGAACCAAAAAACTTCAAGACAGTTTTCTTCAGCTACTGGCTACATGGCATCTGCCACTGGCACATTCTTGGAATCCAGGTTACAGATAAGGGCCATTCAGCGTAGCCTCGTGGCTCAGTGGTGTCAAAGACAGGAACCCTCTTTTAAAACTAATCCTAGTAACAAGGACATTGTTACAGGCCTCCAGTGGAGGAAATGAGGGAACCAATCTAAAGCAGGGGCTTCTTCTTTTTCAGCAAAGAGCCCCTATCAGTTGTCTGACAACAGATGCACCCCTACTATTGTGGAGCTCCCATCTGGGGGTTCACACCACCCAAGACGCATGGTCAAGTGCAGATTTACACCTGCACATAAACCTGCAGGGGCTAAGAGTAGTGTTACTGCACTAAAGGTCTTCACACAACTACTACAAAGGTGGTACAGGTCAGAACAGACAGTACCACCACAATGTATTACATCCATAAATAGGGAGGGACACGGTTAAGCCGTTCCTGCTTAGAACTGAAGAAAATATGGAGTCTAGCATGCTCCATGAGTCCCTCCAGGATGCTCATTTGCCAGGTAGGGACACTACCTTGGCAGATACCTTGACACAGATCAACAAGTCCCATCAGGAATGGGCCTTGAATAGTCAGGTGGTGCAAGTTATCTTCAGGAGGTGGGGCATACCACCTCAACCACCACCTGTCACAGTACTAAGTCAATCAGAGATCCGGGACCAATTCCCCTGGATTCTCTGGTTCTGATTTGGCCAGGGAAGCATCTGTACGCTTTCTTTCCTTCCCTTTGGCATACAGTGCATTTCTTAAGCTCAGGTCCCAGTTGGCATCAATGGTCTTGATAACGCCAGGCTGGTTCAGGCAGACATGGTTCCCTCAACTACTCTCCATGCCTGGTTCCAAACCAATACACATTTTCTCAGAGGCACAACCTGCTGGTCTCCAACCAGGGAGCTTTTGTACCCAAACCTTGGGTCACTCAGGCCCAAGTCATGCCTCTTGAGGGTCTACTGTACAATATGCAGCCTTGCAGCTTTTTCACAGTGTCTAGACATTGTATGTGGTTACAGGAAGCTCTCCATTAGGAAACTGTACGTTTCAGAAGGGAAAAGGTTTACTACTGGTGTTCAACCGGAAAACTGTTTCTAGCACATGCTGGGTCAAGCGGTGCTTGACTAACTTACCTATTTGTATTCATTCAGTCCAGCATCCTCAAAGTCCACCTAGCTGCAGTATATGGCCGCATAATAGCTGGATAAACTGTTTTAATGGCCCCAGATCCTAGCCTCACAGAGGTTCTTTTAGGGCCTGGCACATAGCACAAGCAGTGTCAGTGGCTCAGTAGGTAGCACACTCGCCTCTGAGGCCGGGAGATCAGAGGGCTGTGGGTTCAGTTCCCACATCTGGCACTTGCGTTAATATCCTAGTACTGACACTGTAATGCAGCATGAGAGGGGTGCTGCATTTCTGAGGTGCCGTCCTTCGGATGAGACGTTAAACCGAGGTCCCATCTGCCTGGATTGGTGGTAGTTCAGGTGGATGTTAAAGATCCCATGGCACTTATCGAAAAGAGTAGGGGAATTTCCCGGTGTCCTCCAAATTTCCCTCATTCACTAAAAATACCACAAACAGCTTAATCTGGTTCAAGGTCAGTTGGCATTCATCTGTATCCCCCTCCCCCGGGTCGTGCCTGAAAATAGGCAGGATTTGTCTAGTGCACTTACCCGGTCAACAAAAGCTAAATTAAAAAAAAAATTAAAATTTAAATAAATTAAAATTAAAATATCAGCACAGGCTGGTGTTCCAGCTGTGCCGGACTATTTTATCTATTTGCTTTCACTGGACTTGCAGAACAGTACCTTATAGGTCCACCTGGTCTCAGTATTTATTTACTTCTCAGTTGGACAGAATGTTTTTTCAAGGCACAGACCCTATCATCAAAGGGTTCTTTAAAGGCCTGGTCCATTTTCACACCCTCACAGGCAACCAGTGCCAGCATGGGACCTAGATGTGTCCATAGTTAGGCTCAGGGGTGCCCCTTTTTGAGCCTATGTTTTCAGCTTATTTTAAATATATACAGTATACATTTTTCCTTGTGCTAATGATTTCTGCTACAAGAATCAGTGATCTCAAGTCTCTCTGCATTGAACAAGACCCCATTTCATTCCACAGAGACAAAATTATTTTGGCAACAAATAAGTTTCTCTTTTAAATGACTTCTGATTCCCATTTGAATCAAACCATTATACTTCAATACATAGATACATAGACAGTGTCTGCAGATAAGGGCCTACAGTCCACCCAGTCTGCCCAGCTTATCTATCTTTTTCACTGAGCTGCTCCTGCTCTCTTTGTTCCCGGTTCTGCTGTATTTTCTCATCTAGGTTTTAAGTGAGTACCTAGGTGGGCAAATTACTTGCCTAGAAAATATTGCACTAATACAAATCACGAGACCACTCAATCTGGAACCATGGCTCTCCTTATTGTGTTTTTATTGCTCCTAAGGTGCAGAGTTTTCAGCAATACAGTGCAGTTCAAAGTACCTCAATGCAATTCAGTTCTCCAATGTACCTTATCAATACCTAATGTTATAACAGTCTACCGTGCAGACACTATGTCATTCTCCTCTCCCCTTTTAGCCTACACCCCCTTGCAACTGTCCTCACCTATGTCTACCCAAGCACTTGCATTGATCACGATCAACTGTCATTACAGTGGTGCCGCCTCTTGAGCAGCACGATATGGGTTGCCGCAAAGAAATAAAAAAGCAGTCTCCATTCTTATAAGCTCCTTAAAGAAAGTTATACTTCTGCTTCTTCTCTGCTCGAAATGTGGAGCTCAACCCTGCGCCCCCACAACTTACCTCGCCTATCGATTTTGTTGAGGCCACAGGTCTCAAAATGATGGTCAACATTTTAAGCCTGCTAAAAACTTGTACAGCTGCAAGCCTAGGCTGCCACAATGCTAACCCAGACCTTATCATAATTACTGAGTCGTGGTTAAAACAGACGAACACTGATCAACAAATATCACTGCAGGGCTACAATTTATTTAGAGCAGATAGAGAGTCTAGAGGCGGGGGTGTGGTTATCTACACCAAGTCTAAGTACTTGGTCACCAGTATTAGTTGCAAATCTCTAGCCAAGGAATTTGAGTTAGTTTCGCTGAGCCTTCATCTCCCCTCCTCGGAATGTATCACTATCCTAGGTGGCTATAGACCCCCGTCTGGTGGTGATGAAGTCCTTAATCTTTTGAAATCCATGTTCGTAGATGCAAAAACTGAAACAATATTTCTAGGGACATGGATATGTTGTTCATCCACACTGTCGGCAGGTATCCTTGCCGCTTTAAATCTTGCGGAAGGTCTTCAAGCTGGCTCCTCCCACCCACCGGGTGGTAAAACTCGGCTCCGCCCCATGGCATGAATCTTCCTTACGGCATGGCTCAGGTTCCCTCCTTAGCATCTGCGTATAAGACTAGTTCCTAATTCTTGAATTTTCAAAATTAAAAGTTTTTGCTAAAAGACTTGGTCTTCTCTCCCTACATGGCTGTGATGGACAAATCGACTCCGGTTTCGGAGATGCCCTTGCGGAGCAGAAGATGTCTCAAACGGATCTGCACTCCACATCGCGTCCACTACATGAGCCGCCAGGCCGCGACCAGGCTTGTGACCTGTGCTCTTCCTTTTGGCCTACGTCCTCGAAGACCGTGCTGCCCATTTACAACTGGGGCGTCCCGAGAAGCGATTTCCTCCGGTGAAGTCAAAAGAGGCCCGGTCGGCGGTGTCCGCGGCGGTGGGCTCGGCCGATCAGCTCGAGCAGATGATCGCCCTCGAAGAGGAGGCGGCGCGGGTCGCTTCTACCTCGGCTGCGGCATTTGTCCCGCTCTCTCTCGGTGCCTCTTATTCAGCTTCTTTTAAGGAGCTTTGTCTGACCCTCTCGACTAAAGGTGAGGGACCAACTTCTTCTGGACCGTTTTCTCGGTCCAAAAAGAGAGACAAGGGTAAGTCTCCGTCGGCGCTTTGGAGCGGGAAAGATCCCTCTCCCTGAGTTGTTGGCCGTCGACTTCTCGGCTTCGGCCACTGGTCTCACGGTGTCCCCGTCAGGCCAGTTGACCGAGACTCCCATCGATGCGGTTGAGGTTTTTCTTGACCCGTTGGACAGGTTGTCGGCTGGAGAAGCCGAGAATCCCCTCTCCCCGGTTCCCCCGGTGGGAGTTGAGGACCCCGTCGGCTCGTCTGTGCCTCCGGTTCCGGAGCCTTTGGTTGAATCTTCCGAACCGAGGGGAGCGCCGGTTCCCCAGGACACCTCCCCGCACCGTCCTCGGCAAAGCCGAGGTTCTCGGTCTTGGAATCGGACTTCTTCGTGGTCCAGCCGATCCCGCCGTCATAGGCGGTCTCGGTCTCGGCACTGCTGCAAGCGGCGCGCCGCTCCTCCCTCTTCCTCCTCCTCGGACGAGGGCTTGACGCCAAGTTGCGTCGAAGATAGAGGAGACTCAATGGCAACAGCTCCTTCTGACCGGGGAATAAGCCGGCCTTCGTCGTCTTCCCTGGCCATTAAGTGGCTGTCACGGGGGCGAAACAACCCCTCATTTTATCCGAGAGCCTGTTCCCAGGCGGTTGTTCGGCCAAAACCAGCTGCCCACCGATTCCGGTGGAACCTCCGCCTCCACAGCCCGTTAGTTGGGGCTCCGACCAAAATTCTCGTCGGCTCAGGGACTGCCCATAGGCTGTCTGTCACCCTCACTCCAGATTGACCTCGGCAGGTGGAGGGTGGCTCAGGCCGAGGCAGCTCTTTGAGGACTCTTCGAGTCCGAAGGCGATTCCTCCCTTTTCTCCAGCGAATGGACTTGGGTCCTCAGGAGGACAGTCGCGAGGACGATAGCCCTTCATCCTTCCTGGGATTGCTTGGCTCATCTCGAGTCCACGGGATGAAGCTCGAACCCGTTCAAGCGGGCCAGGTATCCCTCTCGAGATTCTGGACGAGGGATTCCCCTCTGGAGGCCTTTCCGGTGGCTGAGGCCATAGTGGGCCCGACCTTGGAGCTTTGGCAGCGTCCTGCTTCCTGCCCTCGCCTTCAGCCAGGATGGCCAGGAGTATCACGGTCCCCCGGTTCCCTGTCCGGTTTTGGAACACCCCTCGGCCGAGGGTTAGTTACCGACAGCGTTTTCCGGCATGCCAGAGTGCGCTAGGGATGTGGACAAACCTCCGACAAGGAGTCAAGAAATTGGACTATGCGGCGAAAAGTCTATGCTGCGTCCTCCCTCGGCCTTCGCCAGGCCAGTTCGGCCGTCCTCATGGCACATTTTTCTCATGCCCTGTTGGGCTCCCTGGATGAGGTCGTCCCTTATCTTCCTGCGGATCTGCAGACCACGGTCAGGCAGGTGCGGGACCAGGGCAGGGCAGTGGCCAAACAGCAGCTCCAGACTGCTTTAGACATTCGGGACTCATGTGCCAGGTCTGTGGCGGCCGCAATGGCTATGCGTCGTCGGGCTTGGCTGAGGATATCCACCTTTACTTCGGATACCCAGCACAAGTTGGCGGATGTTCCCTTTTTGGGGACCGACCTCTTCGGCCCTGGGGTGGAAGGTCACCTGCAGAGGATCGAGAAGTCCAATGCTACCTTGGACTCGGTCTCTTCCACTCAGAAGGACAAAGGCCGTAAACCACAGCCTAAGCCCTTTCGTCCTTCTGCCCCTGCAGCGTCCGGCCCAGCAACGTCAGGGCCAGCAGGCTCGGGCTTGGCATCCCAAACCCAAGCCCGGGCTTCCTCCAACAGGAAGCAGGGAGGCAAGGCCCAGGAGGTCCCTCGGCGGTTCCTCCTCCAAACCTGCCCAGTGGCGGGCTGAGGGGTGTCGCCCCAACCCCGTCACCTCACTAAGTTCCCCGTGAGAGGCGGCTCCGGCACTTCCTTTCCGCCTGGTCCATTATTACCACGGACGGTGGGTGCTGGAGGTGGTGGGAAAAAGCCTGCCTCTAGAATTGAGCAGGCCCGCCCTTCAGAGCCGTCGCACCTCGGGGGGCCTCGGGGTCCGCAGCCTCACTGTCGGCTCGTTGGGCCGACATCGCTCTCCTCCTCCCAAGGGGTGATCAGGAGGTGGCGGACCCTCCCTCAGACCAGGGTTTGTGTCCAGGTATTTCCTGGTTCCAAAGCAGACGGGGCTGGCGCCCATTCTCGACCTACATGACCTGAACAAGTTCCTAAGGTTTCGAACCTTCAGGATGGTCAGTCTGGCTCAGATAATACCATCCCTGGAACACGGCGTGTGGTTCTGCTCTCTGGACCTGCAGGACGCGTTCTTTCACGTCCCTATCCGTCCGTCACATCGGAGATTCCTTCGCTTTCGGCGGAGGATCCTTCGAGTTCGAGCCATGCCCTTGACCTGTCTCCAGCTCCCAGGGTCTTCACCAAATGCATAGCAGTGGTGACAGCCTTCCCTGCGGCGCCGAGGGTCGGGTGTACCTTACCTGGACAATTGGCTGATAGCAGCCCCTCCAGGCAGGGAGGTGGAGCGGTCCAGAGATCTGGCCCTCCAGGATTGCTCTCAAATCGGCCTTCTCATCAACAAGGCCAAGTCGGAACTCGAGCCGAAGCAGACGATTCTGTTTATCGGGGCAGAGCTTAACTCTCTTCGAGCCAGAGCACGGCTCCCGGCAGACAGGGCCGAGGTTCTTACCTCCTTTGCCCAGTCATTTCTGGTTGGGCAATCACACCCTGCCTGGGACTTCCTGCGCCTCCTGGGTCTCATGGCGGCCTGTACCAGCGTGGTCCATTGGGCACGCTGGCACATGCACCCCCTTCAGTGGGGACTGGCCAGCCAGTGGTCACAGCGCTGTGATCCATTGGACCAGCTAGTGACGATGACCCAGGAGATGTGGGCAGCTCTCCGGTGGTGGACCGTTCCATCTCATCTGCAGGAGGGCATCCCGTTTGTCTGCCCGAGCCGATGGTCTCTCTATTGACCGATGCCTCTCTGATGGGTTGGGGTGCCCATCTGGGGAACACCGGCACACGGACTCTGGTCCAGGGAGTCCCGATGCCACATCAACCTGCTGGAGCTCCAGTGGTCGCCTAGCTCTCACCGCCTTTGCTCCGTTTCTCCGGGGTCAAGTGGTCCGAGTCCAGGCGGACAATACCACCACGACCATGTACTACCTAAACCGCCAGGGCGGGGCCGTTCCATGCTTCTATGCAAGGAAGCTCTCGCATTTGGTCACTCGTCTTGCAGCTTGGAGGCGGATCTCCTAGCCATTCATGTGGCAGGAGCCTCCAACACCCTGGCCGATGCCCTGAGCCGGATAGGGCTGCATCTCACAGTGGTCTCTCCTGCGGAGGTAGTACAAGATCTGTTCTCCCATTGGGGCACACCTCAGGTGGACCTGTTTGCCGCCAGGAAGCAGCGAAGCTGAGGCTGTTCCATGCCCCGCCCCGCGGGTCGCTGCAGGGGATGCCTTCTCGAGGCCGTGGACCCGGGCCTCTTCAACGCCTTCCCCCCATTTCCCTTGATTCACAAGGTGCTTCTCAAAGCAAGGAGGGACAAGGCGCAGGTGATTCTGATAGCCCCAGACTGGCCCCGCCAGTTCTGGTACCCAGATCTCCTCAGCCTCAGCTCCAGGCTCCTGAGGCAGCTTCCAGCTCGCCCGGACCTGCTCTCAGTCAATCGGGATGGTGTTCCATCCAGACCTTCAATCCCTGCACCTGATGGCCTGGTTCCTGAGCGGCTAGAGTTCCAGGCCTTGGGTCTTTCCGACGAGGTCCTCAATGTTGTTGAGGCGTCCCGTAAGGAGTCGACCAGGAAATGCTATGCCTTCAAATGGAAGAGATTTTCCATTTGGTGTCAGGGCAAGGGCTTGGACCCATCCTCCTGTCCTTTGGCAAGCATCTTGGACTATTTATGGTCCCTTTCTCGTCAAGGGCTTAGGTCGACGGCCCTAAGGGTGCACCTGGCAGCCATCTCTGCTTACCGGGCGTGGGCCGGGAAGCAGTCGGTGGCGCAGGAGAAGGTGGTCTGGCGCTTTTTCAAAGGCCTTGATCACATTTCCCCTCAGGTGCGAGAACCTCCACCTCCGTGGGATTTACTGCTGGTACTGGCAAAGCTCATGAGCAAGCCATTCGAACCAATGCACAGGTGTGAACTCTCTCACCTGTCGTGGAAGACCGCCTTCTTGGTGGCTATCATGTCAGCCAGAAGGATGGGAGAACTCCAGGCGCTCTGCATCAGGTCTCCTTACCTGGTCTTCCACAGGGACAAGGTTGTCCTGCGCCCCCACCCGAAATTCTTTCCGAAGGTGATGTCGGAGTTCCACCTTAACCAGGTGTTGACTCTGCCGGTGTTCTACCCCAATCACACCTCGGAGGCCGAATACAGGCTCCATACTTTGGACCCTAGAAGGGCGCTCGCTTATTATAAGGAGCGCACGGCTGAAATCGGGAGAGGTTCGCCAGCTGTTTGTCACCTACGCTGAAGCCGCACCTGGCAGACCTGCAGCCAAGCGGACGATAAGCAGGTGGGTCACCTCCTGCATAGATCTCTGCTATAAGTTGGCGGGCATGGAGCCTCCCAGAGGGATAAGAGCTCATTCTACCCGCCATACTGCTGCATTGGTGGCTGCTTCCAGGGGCGTCCCTATCCAGGATATCTGCAGGGCTGCTACCTGGAAGTCAGCACACAACTTCATCACCCATTACCACATCGACCTTGAGTCACGCCGGGATGCTGGTTTTGGGGCCTCGGTTCTCCAGTCTCTATTCCCTAAGTAGGGGGTGTGCGCCTTACCTCCCTCCTCCCGTAGAACTGCTAGGAGTCTGCCAGACAGTGTGGATGAACAACATATCCATGTCCCTAGAAATACAGGTTACTCACCTGTAACAGGAGTTCTAGGAATGGTATATGTTGTTCATCCACACGACCTCAACCTCGGCTTCGACGCACAACCTGAGCTTCCAGCGGGCCAGATCTGGCGTCATGGGGCGGAGCCAAGAGTTTTACCACCCGGGTGGGTGGGAGGAGCCAGCTTGAAGACCTTCCGGCAAGATTTAAAGCGTCAAGGATACCTGCCAGACAGTGTGGATGAACAACATATACCATTCCTAGAACTCCTGTTACAGGTGAGTAACCTGTATTTCTAGGAGATCTAAATATGGACTGGCTGTCACCTAAATCACACGGCCTCAAATCCCTTTGTGACGAGCTAGGTCTTGGGCAATTAGTAAGTGAACCTACTAGGAACAACACTCTAAATACTGCCAACAGTTCCATTCTAGATGTGGTACTAACCACCCATCCACACAAAATATCTCATTTGGCAGTGTTTCACAGCGACATGAGCGATCGTGGAATTGTTGTTGCATAAGATCTCAAATTAAGGCCCGTCATAAACCCATCTTTATAACAAAAGATCCTTTCGCAAATTCAGTGCAGTAAACTTCCTATCTGACCTGAGCATGATCAGATGGCAAGATCTTTACCTAGCCAAAGATGTCAACAAGGCAGCTTGCATCCTAATGACAAACTCACTACAATAATAAATAAGCATGCCCTTTCATCAAAGTAAGTGCGGAACAATTCCAACCCTGGTTCACCTCGGATCTCAAGGCAGCCCTTATAGCTTGAGATAAGCTCTGGGCTAAAGCTAGACATTCCAAAGAATCTTCAGATTGGCAGGCCTTTAGAACAGCCAGGAATAACTGTGTGAAAAACTACGCTCTGCTAAAGCTAACTATTATATTTCTACTCTAACAAGCTAAAAGGTAACCCTCATAAAATATGGAAGACTATCAAAACTATAGAAGGACGCCCATGGCCCCTCTATCCCAACAAAGATAGTTGCAAGTGGCAAGATTGTGGAAAACAAGTCCCTAATCCTGGAGGAACTTAACTCCCACTTTGCCACAGCTGGATTAGCTTTGACTCGTCACCTTATGCTGGTGCTGCGGTGAGCCAGCATACCCCTCCCGCCACATCTAATCCTGCACCCAGCCCCTTCCAACTGCGCTGAGATAACTTATAAAAAGTAGAAGATTTTCTTAACTTAGACACCAAAAGCGAGGGACGATGGCTTGGAACCTTTTTCCAAGTTCAGTACTGCCTCACTGCCCCATCTCCACATCTTCAATCTTTCCATTACATCTGCTACTGTGCTGTCCTGCTGGAAATCAGCAATATCCTCCCTCTATTTAAATCTGGTGACCCATGCGATGTAAACAACTATAGGCCTATCTCCATATTGCCTATTCTTTCTAAAGTTCTCAAAACTGATCCATATTCAGTTAAAATCTCACTTGAAACCTTCTCTCTCATTAACCCAGCTCAATCTGGCTTCGGCTAATCATAGCACAATCACTGCACTAGCAAAAGTAACCAATGATTGGATCTCTGCTATAGATGCTAAGAAGGTAACTGGTGCAGTCTTTTGGACCTCAGCAAAGCTTTTGATACTGTTGATGCAAACTATTAGTCAATTGCCTTGTAAAGTTGGGTGCCACGTACCATACCACCCAGTGGTTCTCTAGCTACCTAACTGGAAGATTCCAAAAAGTAAAAGGCGGAAGGCTTTTTCTGCTGCCTTGCCAGTTGCAAGAGAGTCCCCAAGGATCCATCATAGGCCCTATCTTGTTTTCTCTGTACATTAATGACTTAGATGCTAACTTATCTCGTCCAATCTGCACTTTTTGCAGATGATACGTGTTGTATACTTCTGGCTCATCGTTATCTGAAGTCAAGGGAGTGCTTCAAGCGGACTTCGCACAACTTCAGCATAATCTAATAAAGGCAAAGCTTCTGCTCAATGCTAAGAAGACTAAAGCGATGATATTCTCCCGCAGTGCTGTCACAGGTCCCCCCAATACCCTTGCCCAAGACTTCATTGTCACCACGCTAAACAACCCTCTGGAAGTTGTAACCAAATTTAAATATCTAGGTATCTGGATTGACAATAAATTATCTTTCAGTGACCACGTCGAAGATGTCTCTAGAAGGTTAAAAGCAAGGTTAGGTTTCTTCTACAGAAATAGGCCCTTCCCCCTTGAAACTCGAAACAAGCTTGTATAGGCCACTTTTCTCCCCCTGCTCGACTATGGCGATGTAATCTATTCCTCCACCACTCTTGCAAATCTAAGTAAACTGGACATCCTCTATCACGGTGCGTTACGGTTCATTACCAGCTCCCCTTACCGTTCGCACCACTGTGACTTATATGCAGCTGTTGGTTGGACATCCCTTACTACTAGATGCCTGCGCCATGCTGGGCTATGGACTCCTAAACTGCTCCTGCAGAAATTGCCAAGCTATCTCTCTTCCCTTATTAGTATCTCACATAGTGCATACCGTTTAAGAAAATCTGACTTATTATGCTTGACATACCAAGGACGGACTTCCTTTGGTAACGTATATTGCATACACCCTCTCCTCCATTTGGAACCAATTACAAACCGACTGAAAACTAACTAGCACAGTTTCAATAAACTTCTACAAATCGCTAAGTTCAGCCAAAATAAAAGACACCTGTAACTGTCATTAAGTCTCTTCCTTCCCCATGTGTGCTATATTTATCTACTGGTAAGGTATAATTGATTTGTCACTTAACTGCTTTCCCTTCCCCTTCTACTCCTGGCTTTATCTTTGCTTACGCTCCACTGCTACTCTATCAAATCACTCCTCCCCCCTTATCAGTTGTAGACTGTTGTTTGTTCTAGCTGCCAAAATACTGTATATGTATTGCACACACCAGTCATCATGTTTCATTTATCAGTATGCAACCTGTAAGTCGCTTCCCTGTCTCATATCAATGTTTACCACCTGCGGTCACCCTATGTGGTACCGTTGTATGTATATCCAGCCTGTATCATGTAATGTGCATTTCATGTATATACTGTTATTACCTATCTGTGTTTGTACTATAAGTGTTTGTCACAGGACCTCCTTGTGAATGAGCTTGCTCAGTGGAGTTTTCCTGCAGTAAACTTGAATTTGAACTAAACTTGAAAAGAGTCTTCATGGTCTAGATGTCAAAGGAACTTTTAGCTATTACTTGGTAACCACTAAAGTCCATAGGCAGGACAGAAAACAGCTGTTCCTGACCTCTGAGAATGTGAGAATGGGTAACTCAGCTTCAAAAAGATTAATTTCTCACTGGATAGTACAGCATTTTCAGTTTTTGTTATTCTAAGGCTGGAAAGGAGCCCCAACAGGGTTGAGGGCCCATTTCACAAGGGGCAGAGCTGCTATCATATCAGCTGTCGGGGATGTTCCCCTAGTGGACATCTGTAAAGCAGCTACCTGGAAAACAGTACACACCTTTACAAAGCATTACAGTCTGGATATTCTCTCCAAGGAGTGATGCCAGGTTCGGCACAGCAGTCCTGCAAATCTGTTCACAAAATAAGGTTCTATGCTCGCCTCCAAAGGTACTGCTTATTAGTCTGCATAAAGTTATGAATACCTGAGTATTACTGGGGTTAGAATTAAAAATTACTTACCATAGTAATCTTGTTTCTTCCAAGTGATACTTGGGTATTCATAACTTTCCCTCCCTCCTCCACTG
Source organism: Neoceratodus forsteri (assembly GCA_016271365.2). NCBI lineage: Eukaryota > Metazoa > Chordata > Ceratodontiformes > Ceratodontidae > Neoceratodus > Neoceratodus forsteri. The sequence goes on along the minus strand of CM028131.1, from coordinate 1,394,484,935 downwards.
CTAGAACCTTTGGCCTCTGCACTCCTGAATACTGTGCTCTCAGGGGTATAAATGCTGTTTGTGGCACACATGTTGTGACTGTGATCACTACTGTTGTCCTCCTCCCCTTTTTAGGCGATTTGGACATTCAAGGGTATCTTTTCATATGTTATGCCCTCCAGTTGGAGGCCCCTTTTTTGGTTGTTAAGGAAGTTCCTCTATTATTATTATAATTAATAGTAGTGTTGTTGTTGTTGTTATTATTATTATCATTAAAATTATCATCATTTCACTTAGTCCTCATGGGCCTGCCTCTCTAGGCTTCCAGGAAATCTGAGGGGTTTAGAACAAAGGCAGTTAGTATAAGGCAGCATTTGAAAAGTGGCTCATGCAAAAGATTCCATCATTTGCATATGTTCCAAATTCTCTCTGGGCAGTTCTGCTTAGAAGGCTGACTGTATAAAGTTATGAATACCTGAGTATCACTTGGAAGAAACAAGATTACTGTGGTAAGTAATTTTTTCTTCTTGTGCACTGGGAGCCAGAGGTATCTGCCAGTACCCCTTCATTAAATCAATTGTACTGATATACTTAGCAGAACCAATTTGATCTAATAGATCATCGATCCTTGGCATTGGGTACCCATCAAAATCAGATATGGCATTAATCTTCCTAAAATCAAGGCACATCCTGATCCCACCTTCTTTATTTATGACCACTAGTGGGGATGACCATGGGCTGCGAGAAGGTACAATGACTTTGGCCTGTTCCATGTTTCTGACCTCCTTGATGACCACCTGTCTCACTTTTTCCGGTACTCTATAGGACTTCTGGTATATAGGCTTGCTCCGATTTACCCTTATCTCATGTTCTACCCTTATTGCTCGGCCAGGTGTCTTCATGAAAGTCTCTCGATAATCTAAGAGATGATCAATCTCTTCTCTTTGGTCTGCTTGTAACTCAGAATTAATCTGAATATCTTTCTTATTTGCATAGGTGTCTAGACGATCATAGGCCACCTCTAATTTGGATGTGTCTTGCTCAGGCTGAATATACAAGAGGGAGTCTGGGGTGTCTCAAACCATTTCCTAAGTAAATTTGCATGGGACACCTTTTTAGTTGGTCTATGTCCTGGCATATCAATTTCATAGTTCACTTCACTAGTCTGTCTAGTCACTTCATAAGGGCCTCTCCATCTCATTAGTAATTTATTCTCACTTGAGGGTAACAATAACAGTACTTTCTCTCCAGGATCAAACTGTTTCAACTTTAAACCATCATCATACAATTCTTTTTGCCACATTCGTTTCTGTTCCACATTTTGATGTGCTAGTGTAACATATCTCACCAGTTTCTCTCTAAGGGCAGTCATATATTCAACAATATTAGTGAACCCAAATTTCTTTCCCTCCTCCCAATGCTCCTTACCAACATCCAGGGGCCCTCTAGGATTCTGACTTTAGAGTAGAGAAAATGGGGAAAAAACGGTTGTAGTCTGGGGTACCTCTCGGTATGCAAACAACAAATAGGGGAGATACCTATCCCAGTCCCGACCCTCTTCTTGAACATACTTCTGTAACACACTTTTTAGTGTCTTATTAAAGCGTTCGACTAATCCATCTGTCTGGGGATGGTATGGGGAGGTTTGAACAGCTGATACTCCCAACAGTTGATAAAGGTCTCTCAGCATAGTAGAGGTGAAGTTACTGCCTCTGTCTGTTAGAATGATCTGTGGTATCTCCATTCTATTAAAAATCTTGGCCAACTCTTCTGCTATTCGAGGAGCTGTTACTGTCCTAATTGGAATAGCCTCATGGTATCTGGTTGTGTAATCACAAATTACTAAAATAAATTGATTTCCTTTGGAACATTTAGTAAGTGGCCCCACCACATCCATCGCTATTCTCTCAAATGGGGTTGTGACATACGGAATGGGTTGTAAAGGAACCAGATCTCTTTTACCCTTTTTAGCCATCAGCTGACATTCAGGGCAGGATCTACAGTAAATAGCTACCTCCTGATGCACTCCCGGCCAATTAAATCTAGCTAGGCTGCATTGTAAAGTTCTGTCTCTCCCTGCATGACCTGCCATGGGGATATTGTGTGTCATACGCATTACTCTCTCTCTATACATTTTAGGGACCATTAGCTTTTCTGTCTCCTGATCGGTACCAGGCTCAACAGTAATACGATACAAAATTCCCCTTTTTAACAACACTTTTGAATGTCCTTGATGCTCTTCTTTTCCCACTTGTAAAAAAAAAAAAATGGTTTTAATGTCTTGTCACATTTTATATCACAGGATAACAGTTCAGGTACAGTATCCAGCCCTTTATCAGTATGAGTTGCATGCCTCCTCTCCTTGACATTCCTTTTAGCCCTGTTTCATTTTCCTTGCTTTGCCTTTCTCATTGAAATAGTCCTCTTCAAAAGAAAAAATGTCTCCCAGTTGTGCTTTTGCTTGAGCTCTGGTCACTACATGTACTGGTTTAGTGAATGATGGGTGGTTCTTTATAAGTTCATCAAACTCGGGAAAGTCTTGCCCAATGATAACTGGTACAGGTAAGCAGGGGACTGAACCAACCACTAGTTGATGACTCTCATTATACAATGGCAAGAAAATGTCCTGGACTCTGGTCAGTGTGTGTGTCTGAGACAGTGATGTTATTACACAATAACATCACTGTATGGATTTGGCAGGTGTTGACCTCTACTACTTTTCAGAAATAAAGATATGTTACCACACTAAAAATCTACTAAAACATTTTTAAAATATTTTTTTTATTTTGTATAACGTCACTCCTGGGGTGGTGGAAGCACTTCGACCGCCTCGTACTCCAACCCACCCAGGGTGGCGATCAGATCTAATAACACACACCTTTTAGTGCCGTGTTGCTTAATTATCAACAGTTATATTCATAGTGGCAGTATGATTAAGGGATGCATGATGCTGCAGCATCTGATAGTGGTTTTATCAATACGGTGGCAAGTGAGCTCGGGGAAGTTAGCACTCATGGCTCCGAAAAGCAGAGCCATGAGTGCTTAATCCCTGAGCTCATTTGCCATGAGTGTTGATATAAACCGCTATCAGACGCTGCAGCATCACGCATTCATTTTATATTATAGGGGTTGACTTCATTGTGTCATTTAGTTGTGTATTTCTGTGGTTATTTTGCTAGTTTTCTGCTGTGTTTGGGGGTTTCATTTGTGTTTCTGTGTTGCTGTGCTACAACTTTGTACTTTAATTTGTGCTTTACTGCAGCTGAAGCATTACCGGCAGCATTACTACTGAATGTAGTTTGGCATTGATGTTATCAGTGACGTGTAGACAGGGCTGATAGCAGCACCTACTTAATGATAGTGCTGATAACCTGCAGTCCTTGTTGCCTGTCTGCGCGTCATTAGAAAGAATCTGTTTAGTGGTACTGATAGCTGTTTTTATCAAATGAGTTATCAGTCAACCCCTATAATATAATGATGAATATCACCATGCACACATCGTACTGTAGTATATTTTCCAATTAATTCTACTTCAGGGGCCAAATCAGTTCTCAGCAAGGTCTGTTTGCTAACTTGAGTCTAACAGTCCTAAGGTTTGTTGGTTACCAATGCCCACAGATGCCACATATCTAGTATTAGCCAGAGATAAATGTGCAGTGTCTGTTCATTTGTGGGGACAATTTCTGACACTATGACCCTTCCCTAGGCACCCATGACAGATGACTTCAGCATATGGCATTCTACCTCCTCAATCTCTTTGGCTGTAATTAATATTCCAGTTATTGGGGGGGAAATGTTTTGGCTGGGGTTTGAACTGTGTTTGGATTACTGGGCTGTCCTCCTGGTCTATATGGATGAGCTGCTAGGTAATCCTCAGCTAATTTGATTGTAGCTTCAGAAGACTCAGGTTTGTGCTCTTTTACCCACAACTGTACATCTATGGGTAATACTTGAGTGAACTGTTCTGTGATGATCAGTTCCATTATCTGGGCAATGGTTTTTGTAGCTGGCTGTAACCATTTTCCACAATAGTCTTTTAGTCTGGCTTATGTCTCTCTAGGGGTATCATACAGTGACATTTTCTGTTGACGAAACCATTGCTGGTAGGTATCAGCGTTTATATTGTACCTTCTAAGCACCTCTTCTTTTACTCTGTCATAATTGTTAGCATCAGCCCCACTTAACTAACTTTAAACAAATTGTGCTCTCCCCGAAAGATGAGGTACCCACCTGATCGCCCACTGGTCCCTAGGCCATGTACACGTCAGGGCTATTCTTTCGAAAGTGGTCAGGTATGCTTTGATATCATCAGCTTCTGTTAATTTGGTGAGTTTGATGTCTCTGGGTCCTGACCGATAATCCTGACCTTGGTTGATATCTTGGATGACTTTTAAGGTATCCTGCTATTTCTCATCCTGTTGTTTCCATTCCTCGGCCCGTGTCCATCTGTCCTCTTCTCATTGCCATCGATTCTCTTCCCTTTGATGCTCCATCTCAGTCTGTCTTAAACACAACCATTTGAGTAAGTCACTGGGGTCCTCAGGTACTGACGCCATCCTTACTTCTGGGCTCTTCCTCTCTTCCTCTGGAGCGTCCTCATCCTCATCTTTGTTAGTCTTCATTTTGGGTCTAGCTCCAGGATCTGATCCAGGACCGAATCCAGGAAACAATGGTAGACCAGTTTTCTCGCTCACTGATCTTGTAACATGCACTGTACTGAACTCTGTCTGGTCCCCTTCCTTCATCTGTTAGGATGCTGAAATATGACAACACCCACTGGTGGCGCTCCCCAAGCAGCCTTAGCGTACCAGAAAGATCCCACTGCTGACACCAGTGTAGAAGCGTGAGATCAATGACAGACACTCAGACAGATGTTATAGTGCATAAAAAATGCAAATGAATGCATTTATCATTTTATTTCTTTAACCTTCAGAAATAAAGTTTGAAATAATCCAAAACACAAAATAAAGAAAATAAAAAGAAAGCATTGTTACTTCACAGAAAGAAAAATTCAAAGGTGTTAGTCTGTCATACCACAACAGGGAAATCACTTCCTTTCTATTCCTGTCTTTCTTTAACAGCAATAGCTTTCTCCAACAAGCTCCTTCTTGCTCGGTGTCCAGAAACCTACTGAACACTTCTCCACTTACTCTCTAACTTCAGCCTATCAGCAGGGGCTTTATATAGTCTCTTTTGAGACTGGAGCCTCCTCCCCTAACTGATGACATCATGACCTAGTTGTATAAATGCTGTCATTTCTGGGTCGGCCAGCTCCTAAGCAGGTACCAAAATGCAAGACTCCAGGTACAAAAATATAAGGTAATTTACAGTGTCTAATATTTTCATATTCACTTGCTAACTTGTAAATGACAAAAGGATGAAGGGCACGCTCCTTATTCCCTTCCATTTACAGTTGCAGTAATAATGAAAAGGGTTTAAATATTGTAAGAGACTGCAAAATTTTTAACACAAGAAAAATACATTTCTCTACATCAGATCAACAGTTTGCACAAGTCTCTAGCTGAGAGAGACGTTTTAAAACCTACACAGCATGTTTCTTGACCTTTAACAGGTATTTCCTAACTTCTGTGCGGTCTTTAGTTATACCTGATGGCTGAAATGTCAGCTGTTGGCAAACATTTCATTCTGGCCCTTCTTATCAGCTCCTAGCTTCACTAGTTCTGGGGCTGTTTTAAACAACAAAGCTGTCATATTTAGCAGTTTAGACACTACAAGGCTTTGCATGCCTGTAGAGTCTTACTTACCTTTGGATCACATTTCTCCCTCACTCTCGAGCAGCGCTGTCAAGCTAAACGGATAATTTACAGCACATCTATAATACAGCGTTCAGCGCTCAGCAGCATACAACTATAATTCAGGGTACATTGTTCACAGAGATAAGTGCTACAGGCTTTCTTTACATAAATCAAGACTGCGTTTTAAACAAAAATGAAAAACTTTGTTTCCATGGGATGTTAAAGAATTTAAAGGGATAGTAAAGTATAGAGTTTGTTTGTCAGGTTGTTCACCCTGACAAGAAAAGAATCGGAATAGCTACAGAATAAAGGATAGGAAAGGGAAATTGTTTAACCAGGAAAGGCACACTAAGCCGGAGCTTGTTTCCAGGTGCGACCTGGGAGCACAAGTAAGTTAAGTGACTTGCTCAGGCTCACACAGTATGCAAGTGAAAGCTGTGGGATTCAAACCCAGGTCTGATCTGCTGGATGTCACCAAATTTGCCGCTCAGAGCCTTAAGTAATACAGGATAGTAAATAGTAATAAGTAATAGAGGATAGTAAATAGTGAAAAAATGGAATCAAGGGGGAATTTCTGATGAATTTACTCTGCATAACAGGACCACCCTGTTAGACCACCCCCACCCTAAGCTGGCCCTATTATTATAGGGTCCTGCCAGGAAGCAGTCTCCTCATTTTGGCACCCCTACATGGAGACCGTATTAGTATGCGCTGCCCTCCCCACTTCTTGCTCACCATGGTAACATCTGGTCCCTCAATCACTAACTCAGCAGAAAGATAAACACCCCTTCACCTACCATCCCAGTATTCTAACCTTCAGTCCATGCGTGTTTTAAATCAGAGTGCTGTTGTGTCTAAAAGAAGCCTATAAATCTGTACTATCTCACACGTTGATGCCCACCCATCACTCTTGGGGCACCGTTTTCAATAGGTACGAGACCAACTTCTGATAGCTCCACCCCCTACCGGTAGCTTGTCAGCATAGCTGCAGTTCTTTGCTGATCAGGACCCTCTTCTTCTTAGCTAACTCCTTTCAGGATCCGCTCCCCGAGACAAATCATTACAATACCCATGAAACCACATTAACCCACTATCAAACAACAACTTGATTGGCATGCACTCTTCTTAATCCACTCTCAGCATCTCCATCCTCAATCCTTGCCATGCCCACCCTTTCCATCAGGCAAACACTAAAGTGCACTCTGGTGCTTGGACTTCTTCACCTATCTCTGTCTCGGACAGACCCTCTACCACCACTCATTGCCTCTCCTATTGCATAGCCATCCCCCCCTTCCATCCTCAGTGACTTCTACTTCTCAAACTTACTGTCAGCATCTCAGCAAACATCCCACCCTTCAGTGCTGTTATACTTCAAAAGGAAGCTGCTACAGATGCCTACACACAAAAAGAAATGCGCCCGGTTGCCCCAGCTGGCATATCTCCCCAGAACACACCACCCTGCAGACTCGTCCTGTACTTCTCCCTAGCTGGTGACATGGAAACAAACCCAGGTCCCTGTCTCTCCCGTCATGGGATGGCCACAAAGGTATTAAAAGTAGTCACCTAAATATTCACAGCCTCATAGCAAACAAGACTGACCTTGAAGCCTGGACAGCACGCTACTCTCCTGATATACTCGGAATTTCTGAAACATGGCTCAAGCCCTCCATCTCATATCCTCACTGCAACTTCCCATATTACTTCTTTCTCTAGCTCGACTGCCCCTTCCCCAAGCGCAGAGGTGGTATCCTCATCTACTTTAGGTCCCACCTCAACCTGTCCATGGTCCCTTATCCCTCCAGCAGTGCCACAGCCTGTGAATTTCTACACACCTCACTTACCATTGGTCATCTCAAAAAGCTACAAATAATATGTGCATACAACCCGCCTAAAAGTGGTACCACAGGACTAACTGCCCTCATCAACTCCATCCTACCTTCTGTTGTCCAACACGATGCAGTTGTAAAGGGTGATCTCGGTCTTGATTGGCTTAGCCCAAAGTGGATCTCCTATGAAATGCTTATCAGTATACTAAAGCATTTTTTTCATACATAAATCACAATAAACAACATTGCTTTGATTCAATAACTTTACAAGATAGTAACACAGAACTGACGGACCCACTTGATATAGGTAATAAAATTAATGCTTTCTTTGGATCTGTATTCAACCCAGACCGTAGGGTAGAGTTCCAAAACCAAGGATCTGACCCCCCAGATCCTATAACCAAAGATGAAATAATAGGATCAATTAAGCATATGAGACCAGATTCTGTGGTAGGACTGGATGGTATAAATCCAAAATTCATTAAAAACACAATGCCTACTGTTGCCACCCCCCTTACCCTGTTATTTAACAAATCCTTTATTTTGGGTAACCTACCCGTAGATTGGAAACACGCCATAGTTGTTCCCATTTACAAATGGAAAGGGAATCGGAAAGAGGCCGAGAATTATAGGCCAGTCAGCCTTACGTCTGTGGTGTGCAATGCCATGGAAAGAATTCTTAAAAAACGAATTGATAACCAAATAGAAAATATGGGTCTTAAAGACCATAAGCAACATGGATTCGTTAAGGGTAGATCCTGCACTACCAATTTGATCTCTTTTCTATGAACCAATCAGTAACTCTCTGGACAAGGGCATACTCGTGGATATAATTTATCTAGACTTTAGAAAGGCCTTTGATAAGGTCTCACATCACATGTTAATAAATAAACTGATCAATATCAAAATAAATCAGCATTTTATACGATGGATAGTAAACTGGCTAACAGACCAGTCACAAGTGGTCAAAATACATAACACATTATCATACCTAATTCCAGTTTCTAGTGGAGTTCCGCAGGGATCCATTCTAGGACCATTACTATTTGGTGTATATATAGCTGACTTACAAAATGAATGTACAAGTCCTAGTAACAAATTCACAGATGATACCAAACTAAGCAGAGAAGTAAAAGATAGCAATGATATTTCATCACTACAAAAAGACTTAAAACTACTGGAGAAATGGTCAAGAGACAATAACGTGTCCTTTAACGATGATAAGTATAGTAATGCACCTAGGTCAGCAAAATACATATGCTGAGTACTGTCTTAATGACAAACTATTAAAGGAAGTTCAGTCAGAAAAAGATCTAGGGATCCTAGTAAACAATCAACTGCTTCCTTGGGTCACTGTAGACAGATTACTTCTCGAGCTAATTTCATTTTAAATTCCATCAAAAAATCCGTTATAAGTAGGCAAGAACCTTGTGTTCTAGCATTATATAACTCCTACATAAGACCACATTTGGATTATGGAGCTGCATTCTGGGCACCTTACATGGCAAAAGATAATAAACTACTGGAAGGTGTTCAAAGGAGAGCAACTAACCTAATTCCAAGATTGAGAAATCTTGATTATACAACAAGATGTAGAGAGAGAAATCTGTACCCTCTTAATGAAAGGAGAAATAGAGGCAATTTCTTGCTTCTTTATAACCTTCCTCAAGATACTGTAAATACCTTATGCAAGAATGTGGGATAAGAAATGCTTCCAAACCTGTCATCCTAAGGTGCAACTCACCTCAATTGTTTGTACCTATAGCAATAAAGAACAAGAGGAAATATATATTCGCAAACAGAGTAACCAGACAATGGAATAAACTGCCAAGAGGCCTGCTGTCTTCTCTCAAGCCTTCAACACCATTTTCTTGATGCCCGAATCCATCAATGCCGACATAGTTTGACGCCGTTTTCATAGCCTGCAGGTTCCGCTGTTCGCCACTCGACGTTGCTGGTAAGACTGTTCTTTTTCTTTAATTTTAGCGACGTTGAGTCTTTGTTTAGTTGTTTTTCCGTAGGTCATGTCTCGGTCAGGGGACAAGAAAACTTCGAAGATGGGACGGCCCTCTTATGCGTCGGTTCCCGTGCGGCCGTAAGTACTCCGTCACCGACCAGCATGACCGTTGCCTTGCATGTCTTGGCCCGCTTCACGACATGGATTCATGCGATGCATGCTTCTCCGTGGACTGTCATGTCATCGAACAACACGTGTGGAACGTTGGATGAGTGCACACTCATCGGGCCAAACCACGGTCTTTCGCCCTTTCCTACGGGTCCCCTCCCAGTTCTGTATGGACCGCGGAGGAGGGGGTTTCTGCTCTTAGTAGCCTCGCCATTGCAAAAGCCCGTCCCATGGTGCAGGAGGCTCAGTCCACCCCCCCCATGGGAGGCACCGCATTGGCAATCGCCCCTTCGGGGGTGAAGGCTTCCCTAGTGTCATTTCTCTGGGCTGGGAAGCCTGCGTCAGCGCCATCCTCGACGCCATCCATTGGCACCATCATGGGCCTCTGCGCCGCTTGCAGTGCCGTGATCGGCGGCGGTCCGTCGCTTGGTGCTGTCTCTGCTGTGGCGCCAATGGTGTTGACGGCACCGTGGGAGGCTCTACGGTGCCATCCCTGACTGTTTCTCACCTTGGCACCGTTTGCAGTGACGAGACTGAGCATGGCGCCGTGTCTAGCTCTGGTGCCATTTGTGGCCCTGAGCGAGCACACAGCGCCTTGGGGGTTTCCAATCTCTGCGCCGTCTCTGGTCTCGACGCTGCTTGCAGCACCGTGGGTCGGGATGGTGCTGTGACAGGCTCCGGCTCCGATACTGCTGGAACTCTCGGCGCCTTATCTTCTTCCTGCACCGTTCGGCGGTGCAGTTGATAACCGTGCTTAACTCTGGTGATCCCTTGGACTGGTGCCCCATTAGGTCGGGATAGCAGCGGGCATCCACATACCGTTGGCACAAGACTTGATCTCCACCGTCTCAGAAAGCGGAATCGGACTCTGAGTCAGATAGGCAGTCTGACTCTTTGGAGTTGGCTGCTCACGTGGACACACTGGTAGTGTCCTCGACAGACCAGAATCAGCCCCCCCTCTGAGGAGCGGACAGTTGCTCCCGAGCCCAGGGTTAGAGGTGCTGACCAGCAGGCAGTAGTGCAGGCCACTGTTGCTCTGCAGCCTGGTCTCGGAGGGTTTTCTGGCCCCTCAGTGGTGGTACCCCCTCAGGTGGTGTGCCTGGATCGCCCAACTTTGGGGCCGATTAGAGCACCCACAGGAGGGGAGGGTGCCGTTCCCTGGATAGTCCCTTCGGTGACTGACCAGAGTTGCCAGCTGCCTGGGCTGGCGTTTTCAGAGAAGGCTCTTCCCGGACTCCGAGGGGTGAGGGTAGAGGTTTGACTTGCTCGACCTTTTTCAGGGACCCACCTGGGTTCCGGAATGAGATATGTCCGGACCTCTGCCCTTTCTTTCAGTCTTCTTAAGAGGCCCTGTTCTTTGGAGGTAGGGGACCGTCCTTTTGGAGTTTCACAGCCCCGGTCACTTCACAGGGGGAATCTTTAGGGCACAGCCTATGCAGTTCCAGTATGGGTGACCTGCTGTCGGCCGTTGAGTTTTCCAGAGCTACCTCTTCCTCTTTTGCTCCAGGTGCCCCCTCTTGCTCAGGCAGAGGACAGTGTATTCCTGTTGTCGGCTCTGCCGCCTTCTCTCTGCCGCCTTCTCCTGCTCTCCCAGGCATTTTTGGTCCGAGCAGAGCTCTCTCCTGGGAGCAGTTCAGATCTGTGGCTGCTCATTTTCCCTGTTACGTTAGGGCCATGGACAGGCAGGTTTTCCAACCTCCCCCTGAGCAGCCAGCCTCTGAATCTCTCTTTTTTTTTTTTAATATATATTTATCTTACTTTTTGCCTCCTTCACCGTCTGTCGGAGCTCCGCCCTGGTCATGGTGCCCCTGAGACTTCCACCACCTAATGAGCCCCTCGTTCCTCCCTCCCCCCCGGTCACTCCTGGCTCCCCCCCCCAGGAGGCGGGGCACGGCACCGTGACTGGAACTGGTACCGTGGAACTGTATCTAGTTGGGGGACCCCTCGGCCAGGCAGCTGATTGAAGCTCGGGGGCAGGGCATCATAGAGACATCTGGTAGAGAGGGATATTGTCTCTATGGGCTGGGGAGGAGACATGCAATGACGCCTGCGTCTGTCCCGCTCCAGTGCCCCTTGACTGTGCGTCGGTGATAGGGTGATACTCCCAGCTTCTGCTAGGTGTCACACCTGCACCAAGTGCAGGAATCCCCCACCCAACGGAGAAGGAGAGCAGTCCTAGGGACGCTTAATCCTTCTCCTCCCGGCTGGCCCTCCAATGACCCGGGCTCGTTCCTGAACCCGGTTCGCCAGCGTCACAAGCGGAAATCCAACCGCTGCGCCGGCGGGCTGGTCAGCCTTCTTCATCCTCCTCTTCTAGAGGAGAGGAATCATCTTTCCACATCTCCCAAGCTTCTGATCTCGGAGAGTATCAGCGTTTCCTCATGAGGATGTTTGAGGACCTGCATATCACCCCACCCACTCAGCATAATCCGGAGCATTGGCCTTGCGCCTTCTAGCGATTTCAGTCACGGACACTCTTGTAGCAGCTCCCTGGCCTGCTCTCTTTTGGGAGCGTCATTGCACTTGTGGCAGAGACCCTTTTCCGGAGTCCCAACCCCTAGGGATCTCCCGCCAGAGGTATTGTGCCCCCCCCCCCGGAGTCTCCAGGTACTCTGCCTCATCCTAATTCTGGACTGACGCAACTGGACACTCCCGATGGGCTTTGCGTCCTTCACCATGACCGGTGCCCAGATGCGGACTCCATGGATTTTGACTTCTGGGGTAGGAGGACTTTCTACTCGGCACGATTGCTTCTTTCGATGTCTGCACATCAGGCCCACTGCGCTACCTATGACAGGTTCCTGTGGTCCAGGCTAGGTCAACTCCTAACCTCGATGCCTGATTCGGAGGTAACCAGACAAGCCATTGCACTCTCTGCATGTGGCCTGGAGCTAGCAAGACACCAAGCGAGGGCATCTTACAACGGCAACGAGATAGCTTCCAGGGTCGTAGGGACAGTGATCTGCACTAGGCAGACGGCATGGCTGCGTCTCTCCCAGTTGTCACCCTTGGCCCGGCGTAGGGTGATTTCCTCCACTTACCAGAGAACCCATCTCTTCTCCCGTAGGGTGAGACGACGTCTGTCGGGGCAACCTCCTACCCCATCCGGGGGGTTCCCGTCTCACTCTTCCCAGTCTCGGACCTCTCCAGACCCGTGAAGATTCTCTCTCTCTCGGTGTGCCACCCACTGAAAGCTAAGGGTTTAGTCCTTTGGGTTCAGGGCTTCCCTTGAGGTGGGGGGGTTCAGCGCTCACCCAAAGGTGATGAATGGTGAAGATAGACACAGGTGAGATATGAAAATTATGTATCTACTGTAATTCTGATCTTTCTGTGTATCTTCACCATTCATCACAGTCCCACCCTCCATCCCCCTGGGGCCTCAGTCTCTGGGTCCCCCCCCTTCTGTTGGTCAGGAGCGGTGCAACCTTGGGCACATGGGGGGTGTTTTTCTTCTAAGGGGGAAGAGTGGTCAGGATAGGGGGCACTTCTTTCACAGTGCCTCGGATGCACACCTGTGGGGTTGGGGTTGGTGGTTGCCCTCTCTTTTGTTCTCTCTCTCCCTCTCTCCCAGTCAGATTTCCCTTCCCCCCTTTTTTTTTTGTCTTAAGGACTCAACCCTCGAATTAATTTTAAGAAACTAGTATTCTTGCACAAAAACTTGATTTCGGAGGGAGGGGGATTGCCCTGTATCCTGTTGGGTTGTATTACCTGTACCATTAATAGCAAAGCTAGGAAGGTGGTGATGCTGCTGTGTGGTGCCCTAGTGAGGCCACATTTTGAGGTAGTACCTTATACAAGCTCACTGGTGAGGCGGCACCTTGAGTACTGTGTTCAGTTTGGGAGTCCACACCTAAGAAAGTACAGGGCCAGTTGGAGACAGCACAACACAGGATGATTCAGGGCCATTAGGACAGATCTTAAGAGGAATGTCTTAAAGGACTGAACATGTACTCAACTGAAGACAAGTTGGGGGTAGATATGATAGAGACCCTCAACTTTCTGAAGGGAGTAGACAAGGTGAACAGAGGGGAACTGTTCAGCAGTACAGCGTCAAGAACCTGAGGTCATGAGTGAACTGTTTGTGGGAGGGGGGGAGAGGGAGGTTAAGAGGGATGTGAGGTGAGGGAGGTTTATTTTATGAAAGGGTGGTGGAGGTGTGGTACAGTCTGCCTGCAGAGGTGGTGGGCAATAATACCGTAAATGGTTTCAGGCATGGCTGGGACGGAGTGAAGGGTTTGGTAGTTGCTCATGTCAGTAGCACTAGGTTGTTCACTGGTAGGGATAGAACCCCGTATTGACAGTAGGTCCCTGGGCAGATAGGAAACTCCAGACAGACTAGATGGACCCTTGGTCTTCTCCTGTCATCTTGTCTATGTTTCTGCCTTTGTTCCAGCAGGTGGTGCAGGTTAAGTTTACTTTTTATCCTCTCTGCTCTTTTTCCTAGAGCCTTCTTGGCATCATCTTATGCACTCTTTTTGAAAATCAGCTTTACTGCAGAAGGAGAAATAATTGCATCATTATTTTAGTAGTCATTCCTGTTTAGGAATATTTTCCAGTCATGCTCTTATGTATCTGTTGTTTTCTATTTTCTTGGTAGTAGTTTCTTTCTCTCCTTCATAAAAAAGGTACTGAGGTAGTGGGGACCAGTGATGCTCTACATATGTATAGTATTTATGGTGCCGAGTTGGGTGTGACATTGTATATCAGTGCTGTACATCAACATTGTAAACCCCAAAAGTTATGCTTCCTGTTAGGTCCTTATGTCTACAAGCTAAAACCAAATTGTGTGCTTCAGTGGGGGTGTTAAAGAGCAACTGACCTCCTCTGGGCAGACAGCTTATGACAAGAAGCTGCCTGCCTGAGGACCTAATAGAACCACTTTTAAAATGTTTTAAGGTGATACGAAGCAGGGAAGGGGCTACAATTTAACCAGTAGGTATCTAAAAGGTTTTTGGGCAGCGATGGACTTTATATGTGTTTATGTACATTAAGTACACTGTAGTATACTACCTCCTGTGGATGTACAGTTACCTTCTAATGTAAACAAACACATATATAAGCCATCACTGCCCCAAACCTATTAGATGTCTCTTAGTTACATCACATGCCCTTCCCTACTTCGGGTCATCATAAAGCGGCTTGTAGGGGTGAGGCCGTAGCTTGTGATTAGTATAGTAGCTTGGCCAAACAAAGAAGTATTGCTGACAAGGTAACACATTAAATATCTAAATAATCCCCTTTTAAAACATTTTGAAAGTGGTGCTGTTAGGTTCTCTAGCAGGCAACTTCTTGCTATTGGCTGCCTGCCCCAAGGACATATTAGTGACAGCAGCTCTTTAAGTAGCTTTCTCTTGCACTTCACAATAATTCCTACCTAGCTCCATGAGGCTGTGTTGAGCTGTGTAGAATTTTCCAGTTCGCTTACTGATCTAAACCTAGTTTGGGATGATTATGTTTCAGTATATAGTTTACTTTTTTTTTTTTTTCCAAATGCTCCTGCAAAAAATTTAGTCGGCAGCGGCAGAATTCATAACTATTCCAAACTAATTTAAATATCATGATATTCAATTCTTTCATGAAAATAGCCTCTTTGACCCTTAGATTTCATAAGTTTTTGCTGTTCTTCCAGTCATGAACCGACAGTTTTGTGCTTGTGACATAGAAATTTTTATTGCTACAAGTTGTGATGCGATTTATGAAGGATAATTGCTTCTTAACAGGAATAATCAGTGTGAAGTCCTAAGGGAAACAATCCTAGTTTAATCCCACTATTCCTTTTCTGTTGTATCATCAGTGCTTTCGTTAACCTCCCCTTACCCATTCCCACCCACTCTTACGTGGCTGACCCTTACGTACTAGTGCTGTCCCCTCACCCTGTTTCCTTGTTTTACTTAATCCAACTTAATCCATTTATGGCACCTGCCTGACCTTTGTAACTACTATGTATTCTACATGAACACTTGCATATATCCGAAGTGTAGTCTTGTAGTCTGACTACTAGACACTGACAAGCGTGTTAATTTTATTTGGGGCTATAATTTTAACCAGTGTTTGTTCTTGTTTGTAAACGGAGGAGCCCCGTCATTACAGGAAGAGAGCGCTGAACAAGTGCTAGATAAAAGGGGGCTGGTGTACAGCTAGAGACTACTCGTGCCTTGTCCATGCATGAGTGGAAAATGCACGCTGTAACTAAGCTAAACACTACTAGAAGTCCAAACAAACTGCTGCCAGGTAGTTTGTTGTGGCAACCAGCTCTAAACACTTCCGGGACACTCACTACTTCAGCAGCCCTGCAGCGAGCAGGGCGAGCGTGCGCGGAGACGCGCGCAGAGACACGCACGTCTGCGCCTGTCTGCTGAGTCCGCTGAGTTCGAGGAGTTCAAAGACCCATATTGTTTTGGAGATATAAACTAAAACTAAGACGGTAACATTATAATTTATATTATGTCACAAATTAAGGGCAAACGTGGTAGTAAACCAAAAAGAATCTGTATCTCTTGCCATATGTTCACTGAAGCACCAGCATGTAAGGAATTTGTTTGTGAAAATTGTATATTAATTGCAAATTTAAGAAAGGAAATCGATGCTTTATCAGAACGATTAGTGACACAGAAGGAAATCACTTGTCTAGAGAGATTTATTGATCAAGCCATATATGATATCACAATACCTGACTTACAAAAATCTGAGCAGCTAATGAGGATGAGTTAATTGAAGCTGTGATAGGTGGGGAAGTGTCTGTTATGCCTATGTTTAGCACTCCATGGATAAAACCCAAAAATGCTGTAAAGACGTGTTTAGCTAACAGTAATGACAATACTTTGCCAGTCTTTAACATGTTTGAGTGTCTGCAGGACAATAGAGATCCAGAAGATGCATGTAAACAAAATTTGCAGGACCTAGATCAGGAGCCTGTTCCAACAAATTTACAAATTTCAAATATTAATGACAATAGTGTACTGGTAAAGCAAAAGGATATGATAAAACAAACTGGGAGTGAGAAGGGGGAGTCTGCAGAATTTGGGACAAATAATGTACGGCATAAACTTACAAAATCACCTAATCAGTGTAGTACTAGTTTGAAAGAAATTAGCTTGCCAACCCGGGATATGCTTGCTTGTAAAGATTCTGTAGCTGCATGCAAGCAAGATCATCAGTGTAACCAACAGTGGGTTGTTCCTCAGAATACATCATCTGAAAAAGCTTTGACCAAAGATATATTAATTATAGGCGACTCAATAATTAGGGGAGTGGACACTGTGGTTTGTGAAGGCAGGAAATTTAATACCACTGTTGGCACTCTTCCAGGCGCCAAAGCAGGTGATGTGCTAGATCTGTTAGAAGGACTTATGGAGAACACAGTAAACCCATTAGTTATAGTACATATTGGAACAAACTATGTATATAAAACTAGTTTGAATGCATTTCAATCTAAAATAATTGATATAGCAACAAAAATAAAACAAAAGGGAGCAGATTTAATATTTTCAAGCATATTACCAACGCATGGGTATCTAAATTATAAAAATATAGCAATCAAAACAATAAATAACTGGTTAAGGAGTTTTTGCATCAAAGAAAATGTTGGTTACATGGACAACCAGGGCTAGAAATAATTTTCTGGGGATGCCTGTCCGAGGGACAGGTGGTGTGTAAATTTTGCCTGTCCGACAAAAGTTTTACGTGTCCACACTGTTATGAGGTGAATTTTGAGAATATGTAACAGAACATGGACTGGAAAGAGGAAAAAAATGTTGCTTTTGGGGTTATTTTTCAAATGTCTTAAACGTCTTGTCTCATAGTACTTACTGTTTTGAACAGCCCACTGGCCTTTAGTCAGTTTTGTCAATTTTTTTTTTTATTCCGAATCTGTCCCCCATTCCTCTCCACATTCCACATATATGCAAAACACAAGTGCACAACACACAATCCTGTACAGAGCAGCTGTTTTGTTTTAATACAGGCTTGCTTACAAGGCTATCTGCAAATGCATTCAACAATTCCAGGCAGAGGGCTTTGTACAGTCTGAGCTTAGAGATTCGGTTCCCCTCCTCTCCCTTTCAGGGTTCAGTTTCTTGCCTGGTTACTTTTTTATTCAGTCCCCTTCCACTTGCAGACCTGTGAGGCAGTTACATATATATATTTTTCTAGGATTTAGAATGGAATGGGTATGCTAAGGCTTTCTGCCCCCAAAAAACTATGGAGAGGTCTGTGACTGCTACACAGAGGAAACCTTTAAATGTATTCACTCTTCCTCCTCTTTCCTTGAAAGTGTCTGCTTTCCTTTGTCTATTTTTTTTTTTATTTAGTAGTCTCTCCCTTCCCATGCAAACCACCTTCACAAGTAGCACTCAAGCCTAAGGCAACCCTTCCTTAACCATTATTTTTCTCCACATTAAAGAGCCCCGAGGTAGCCTGCCACAGTCAGTCCTTGTTTATATTTAATTTACTTCATTTTTTATTGTCCCCAAACAGCCTTTTAAAATAGGCTTCCAATATTTTCCAAGGAGAGGCTTTCTATTTTCTAATCTGCATACACAGAGACAGTGGATAGGGATGTTCCTTTTGTATTTTAAACACAGTGACTACCTTCTCTCCCAGCTCTGTGCAGATCCTACAAACACCACAGAGCCACGTGCTGTGCTTGCTGCCTATTTTTTTTTTTTTTAAAACAGAACCCCAGAAAAGTGTTCTTTTTATTTTCTCGTATTTACATGAATTGTGGCTTCAGTTCTGAATAAATTTCTATGATGAGGTCCAGTCTCAAGACTATCATCCTGTTCCTCTCCCCACTATCCTCCTCATTTAGGTCCAAGACTGCAGCCCTTAATTCCCCTCAGGCCAGTCCTATTTAAGTTATATTTCCCCCAAAATATGCAAAACCAGAGCCCTGAAAAGGGCTGCTGTATGAAGGGGAGAATGTTTTTTTTTTCCTCCCACAGTAACGCAAGAAATAGTGCCAAGCTGCTGATGAAGAACTCACTCTCAGATGTCCTCACATCCAAGTGTTAGAAAATGTGGAGCGCGAGTTGTGAGACGGCAACCACACTTCACTAACGATCTGAGCATGCGCGGTTGCCGTATTGTACCTGTCAACTGTGACTCTTCCCACTGGCTGCCACTTCAGAATCTTGCAGAGGGGTTAGGTGACATATGCACCAGCAGTCACAAGACCCACTGTGGCAGCGACGGACAGAACAGGCGGAGCTGCAGTTTCGGGCGGGTGGAGCTACTTGGGCGGGCAGAGCTACTCAAGACATCCTTGGCTGCCAGCATGGTTTCCGATGGGTCCTAGTGCCCGAGTAAGTACTTTTAAACAGGGAAAGTGTGCACAAATGCCGCCTGTCCAAGGGACAGGTAAACTTCAAAAAACTGCTGTCCCAATTGAAAACTGGCTGTCTGGGATGGGTGGACAGCCGGTTATTTCTAGCCCTGTGGACAACGATATAACATTTAGCAATAAATTCTTATTTAAATCAGATGGTTTGCACCTTAGTTTAGCTGGCTCCAGGATTCTGGGCAGAAAACTGAACAAGGTGATTGATTTTCATTTAAACTGGAGCAAGGGGGGCAGTCCATTCTAGCAAGCCTTTCTGATTCAAAAATAACATTAAATCCAAATAATTACAAAGGTTGGAAAACAATACTTATAAACTCCAAAAGTCTTGTAAATAAATATGACGAATTTAAAGATTTTATGGCAACAAATGATATACAAATAGCCTGTATTACAGAAACCTGGTGGGATACTAAGGACACTTGGGAGAAATCAATACCGGGATACAGTTTATATCAAAATCTAGATCTTACAGAAAGGGTGGGGGCATTGCAATATATGTACATGTAACCCCTAGATGGCGCTATCCCAGGGGCTACTACCCCTGCCTGATTTGCCACTAACAGGTTGAGGGGCCTGGATCCAATGGCGGGTGCCTCCACCCAGAGGTCAGGGTTTGCAATAGTTAAACTTACTTGATCACAGCCCTCTGGGACACTGCAACCCCCCTTTCTTCCCACTAGTGGCCCACACAATATATCAGAATTACCTTCACAGTATACACTTACCCCAGGACTAGTTCGGCACTGGGACCTCCTGTGAAATAAGATACAGTGCAACAATCACAGTACAGTACTTTAACATAGACAAATACCTCAGGCAGTATAACTTTGCTGAAACAAGCAGCTCTGATTTATTTAGGGGGATATAACAAGGACAGGGGGAAATCAGGTTAATTAGCTTATCTCTTTACTATCTACCTATGGCTCTGTGCACAGGCCTATCCCTACCAGTTACTGTCCCTGAGTACCCAAGCCCTAGTGGCTAGTCCAAACCGTGGCAGCTGGTAGGGCCCTTTCACACAGTGAAAAGAAAATTAGTTTAAACAGTCAGCAGTACAGTGATTCCATTTGGATTTAATGTGGCAATTCAACAGGGAGGCGACCTGAATTAGTACTCACGACCTCCAAACAAGATAGGGTCCTTCAACGTCAGCAGGGCTACTCTTGAGCTCCACGAGACTCTTCACACATTTATATGGTAAAAAAGAAAGTACTATACCAGGCAGGCTGCTTCTCTATCCGATCGCAATTACTGCACAATACCGGGAGAACACACAGCAGATTCAGTTCCTGACAGACCGAGTGCAATTCAACAATTTCTCCAGTCTTCTACAGGGTGAGCCTGGTTTCTACTCTTCAGAGATCCTTTGATTCTTTTCACAGGACGGATTCAGTCCTAACAAGCAGTTACACAAGCTGCAGACCGGAACTCTGGGCCTTACACCGTTTTTGACTGAAACTGTGCACTGAAGGAGCACAGGGTTTCGCTTTCCTTCACTGCCAGATCTAAACTGAAACTCCAACAGACAAAACCGGGCACTTCCTTTGATTTCCTCCCAGTTCTTGACTGGATTGGCTGTCACTCACAATAGACTGCTGCTGTTGGTCCAAAAAGGCGCCGAAGTCTAAACTACATCTCCCAGAGTCACTGCCCATACAATCCTCTTGTGGCTGGCTCAGATTATGAGTCCAAGTTCTGATTCGTCCAAGGCACCATTTTAGAGCTAGCTTACCCCACACTGATTGGTCCAGTTCAGCAGTTCAAAACCAGAATGGGGAACTAGGCAAACACAGTTCTGACTGTAAAGAAAGCAGGTTAGACAAACTGTATTTTCATTATTACTCTAAATTATTTCTGGCAAACAGTTACATCTTTCAGATAGGTTCCTTTGTACTCCTAGTGACTGCAAAAATGGAGTGAATTGGCAGCAGCTGAGTGGTACTCAAACAGAGAAGCACACAGTCCCCCATAAAACTAATTATGTCTGCAAAGCAGACAGCTCTTAAAGAGACAGTACCAGAGGCTCTAAAAACACTCACTGATAAATGGCTTAAACGCCAAACACCATTCAGGCTTGGAGCATTCAAGCAAGCTCCTGGAAGTCTTTTGGGAACCCCCATTTGCAAGGGGGTTACATACATAATAGCATAAACAGTATACAATTGCCCTATGTAAACAGCGAAGCAGAAACTATATGGCTTAAGTTAATTCCTTCTATTGGCCGTAAAATTATAATTGGCCTACTTTATAGACCACCATCTAACTCGTATAATAATGATGTTGCCTTTTTGATTTGCTTAACAATTAGAACCCAGAAGACAACTTAATATTGTTTGGACATTTCAATCTTCCTAACATAGACTGGCAAGTAACTAAAGCAAGCAATAAAACTGAACAAATGTATTTAGATGCATTTGATCAGCTCGGATTGGTGTAATTAGTTTATGAAAATACCAGAGGTGATAAAATACTGGTCCTCATATTAACAAATACGAGTGAATTAATAAGTGACGTTCAGATTCTCCCGTCTCTGGGTAACAATGATCATTCAAAAGTCTTGTTTAGTGGGGACATTAGAAAAAACAAAAAAACTATAAACCTGAAGGAGCTATTAAATTAAACTTGGCCAAAGCCAAATTTTCCCACATTAGACAGGAATTGGCAGGGTGGGATTGGTATAAGGCCTTTGTTGGGAAGAATACTGAGGATATGTGAAGCATACTCCTAAACAAGCTCAATAAACTAATTACCCTATATATCCCAATTAAAAAATCCAAAATGAGAGGCGCAAAATCAAGTTAAATTTGGTTAAATAAACAAATTAAACGCTTGATTAACCGTAAGGATAAATTATTTAAAAAGTATATGAAAGAAAAAATCCTGAAGAACTACATAGCCTATAAGGAATGCGCTAAACTGGTTAAATCAGCTATTAAAAAAGCAAAGGCTCAAATGGAATTCACTCTGGCCAATAGGATTAAAGATAATAAAAAATAATTTTTTTCATATATAAATAGTAAAAAAAAAAAAAAAAATCAACTATCAATAATAGGACCCTTTAATGACAAAAATGGGGTTATGTTAAATGAACAAGAGTTAGTAAACACACAAAATAATTATTTTTGTTCAGTCTTTAATCCTGGTAATACACCTGCTGTTGTTAAAAAAATGACATTTGCACCTGAGGCTATTAAAATAACATCTGCGGAGGTAAAAAGATTGATTAATTTAGACATTAATAAATCTCCAGGCCCAGACAATATTCACCCAAGAATTCTACAGGAGCTTGCTGATCAACTGGCTAAGCCATTGAGTTTCTTATACCAATCATCCCTAGATAGAGCTGAGGTTCCTCAAGCCTGGAGGAATGCTTTGGTTGTTCCCCTTCACAAGAAGGGGACTAGATCTGATCCAGCTAACTTTAGACCCATTAGTTTGACATCACTACTGGGCAAAGTCATGGAGGGCATTTTAAAGGACATTGTGATTGATTACATTTCAATTAAACAATTTATCTGATCCTGTACAGCATGGATTTATTAAGTCTAGATCATGCCAAACAAACTTATTATCCTTTTATGAAAATGTTAACTCAGAATTGGACCATGGCAAACCAGTAGATGTGGTTTTTATGGATTTTGCCAAAGCTTTTGACAAATTACCACATGCAGAACTAATACAAATTCTGATTAAAATAGGCATCCACAATAACATTGTAAAATGGATAGCTAATTGGCTGACTGATAGAAGACAGAGGGCGGTGGTAAGGGGTGTGATGTCCTAGTGGTCTGCAGTGACCAGTGGGGTGCCGCAGGGCTCGGTATTGGGCCCTTGTCTTTTTAATATGTATATTTCATCCTTACATCTTAGCAATCCTTCTATATGGATTTCAAAATTTGCAGATGATTGCAGATTAGGCATCACAGTGACTTCTACAACTGATTCATTTTCCTTACAACAAGCTATAAATGAAGTATATGAGTGGATGAAAGCTAGCAAATTGGAATTTAATATCTCCAAATGCAAAATTATGCACTTGGGCAGAACAAACAACAATTATACCTATAGCATAGGGAACAACACTTTATTAACAACATCTGAAGAGCGGGACTTGGGTATCAAAATTACATTTGATTTAAAGTTTAATTCACATTGCAAACAACAAGTTAAAAAAGCTAACCAGATTCTGAATTGCATTTTGAGACATATTTCTAGCAGACACCAAAATGTTATCATGCCCTTGTATCAGGCCCTGGTTAGGCCCCATTTGGAATATTGTGCGCAGCTGTGGTCCCCACAGTACAGAGGGGACATTATAAGATTGGAAGGTGTGCAGCGCAGAGCGACTAGATCAGTATTCGGACTAAAAACTTTACCTTATGATGAGAGATTAACTAAATTAAATTTGTACTCACTGCATTATAGAAGATGAAGGGTAGATCTTTGTATGATGTATAAAATATCATATCAATATCAATAAACTTCTACAAATCGCTAAGTTCAGCCAAAATAAAAGATATCTGTGACTGTCATTAAGTCTGTTCCTTCCCCATGTGTGCCATATTTATCCACTGGTAAGGTATAATTGATTTGTCATATTAACTGCTTTCCCTTCCCCTTCTACTCCTGGCTTTATCTTTGCTTACGCTCCACTGCTACTCTATCAAATCACTCCCCCCCCCTTATCAGTTGTAGACTGTTGTTTGTTCTGGCTGCCAAAATACTGTATATGTATTGCACACACCAGTCATCATGTTTCATTTATCAGTATGCAACCTGTAAGTCGCTTCCCTGTCTCATATCAATGTTTCCACCTGTGGTCACCCTATGTGGTACCGTTGTATGTATATCCAGCCTGTATCATGTAACGTGCATTTCGTGTATATACTGTTATTACCTATCTGTGTTTGTACTTTAAGTGTTTATGTCACGGGACCTCCTTGTGAATGAGCTTGCTCAATGGAGTTTTCCTGTAATAAACTTGAAACTTGAACTATCACATGATGATATATTGAGAGCTGACCTAAAAATGACCTATAAAACAGGACGTTCTAGCACCAGAAAACATAAGTTGCAATTTATATTGCCTAAATGGAATACTAACATAAGGAAGCATTGGTTTACTGTAAGGGTAGTGTCAGTATGGAACGACTTGCCTGAAAGTGTGGTGGGTAGTTCAAGCATCGATATATTTAAGACAAGCTTAGACAAACATTTTTCTTGCAAAACTACTAAATTTTAGTGTCATAACAAGGCAAGCATTATGGACGCAAGTCTCTCAGCTTGAATTAACTTATGAAATTTATGAAACTTATACTAACTGTATTGCTGCATCCTCTGCATTTTGTGAATTAATTCTGTAAATATGGTCTTTCCTACTATGCTTTGTATTCCTGTTCTTACCTGTGCTACTGCACCAGGGTCGTGCCTGAAAAAGGCTTCTATTGCCAATATACTTACCAGGATATCAAAGTTAAATACATACAGTAAATAAATAAAATTGTCTTCAACAATAAATCTGTAAGATCCTAAAATTCATAGATGATGGGGATTTTCTGCAGCACAGTTCTGCTAATCCCAACTGTGAATAGTTTTGCATAAAACTGAAAAAGATCTTTAAAATACAAAAAGACCCACATTCAGTCTAACACTTACTGTTAATATTTCTTTAGGTACTGTTACTTTAATAGTATTACTAGAAAAAAAGATACCTTGGTGCTTATCAAGAGTGAAGATTTTGAAATGGTTGAGCAAGAAACCACACTCATCTTGTGTAGCTTCCTAGAATATGGATCTTCTGACTTTTGCAGTCCGGAATACAGGAGAGAGTTGGATAGTCTAAAAAGAGAGGCAAAACAAAAGAAAACATTCAGATGTGTTCCTGGACCAGAACGCAAGCTAAAGCAAACCTCATTAACAAATGTTGTTAGTCCGGAAGATGGGGATCTACAGACAGATGGACATGTTTTGTCTGTTGGGAGCATCACTGAAGGTATGTACTGTTGAAAGCTCCCTTCCTTCTTCAACTTGTGCATTTTATGTCCTTGTAGACAAATTTGAGATTGAAAAAAAAAAAAAAAATTGGATTAAATTGGCACAAACATTATGGTACATTTCCTCTGGCCTTTAGGTAATTAGTAACCCTCTTGCTTCAACTTGCAGTGGAAACGACACTAGAAATAAAGTCTTCTGGACTGGGAGAGCAAGCAACCAATTCATTACTTCTGATAAATTAATGTTTTCCCTTTCTTAGTCTTCCCAGAGCCCATTCCAAGGCAGAAACATCTGATAAATCAAAGTGTTGGAGCTCCTTGAAATCACACAGGGAAATAAATGAATATTTTACTTTTAACAATACGAGTGAATTAGCAATGTCATACAGTTTGCACCATCTAAGCCCTGAGGCGTTACACTGGACATAGAACTTTAGATAATTGAAGGAGATCTACTGGCAGAGATGAAGCCCCGACTGCTGCACAGATCTGGGGCTTCAGCTCACAAGTCCCTCCCTGCAGGCACCATATTCAATGAAACCTTTTTTACCTGAATGCTTGTAAAAAGTGTACAAACCTCCAGTGCAGCCGGCATGTGTAAATGTGGCGCTCTTCACCCCCTGCGATCGTGCTGCAAACACTGTGAAATGATGACGCGGCACTGACCCTTCCTTACTGGTGCCCTTATGTACGGCGATTTAATAATCTCTGTGTCTAACCCCAGTTATACTCAGATATTCATAATTTTCTGCAGTAAGCCTGGAGGGTTGGACTGCCTGGAGAGAATGGAACATATGCAAATGATGGAATCATCTGCACATGACAACTTTTCAAATGCTGCCCTATGTTAACTGCCAATGTTCTAAACCTCCTTAGATTTTACTCTCCGCCTGAACAGTCTGGTCGCTCGGAGTGTTGCTATTCATCATCTGTCTGAAGTGAAGAAACTTATAAAAATATATAAGTATTGTTTCTATTTTCATTTGCTGCCTAAATAGCTAAACTTAGTTTTGTAGTTATTTAGTTGTTTTTGTCAGTTCCTCTCGGTTTGGAATAACCGGGAAGGAACCAGGTTAGTTTTATATATTGTTTTTTTTTTTTTCTAACACAAAACCTGTTTTATTTTTGTTTAAATTTGGTTTTAAAGTCTTTTTTTGTAACCATAGTTCTAGGGACATGGATATGTTGTTCATCCACACTTATTGGCAGGTTCCTTGCCGCTTTAAATCTTGCCGGGAGGTCTTCAAGCTGGCTCCTCCCACCCACCCGGGTGGTAAAACTCTCGACTCCGCCCCATGACGCCAGATCTTCCTTACCGCTTGGAAGCTCAGGTTCCCTCCTTATCAGCGTTCGATTAAGACTAGTTTCTAATTCTTGAAAAGTTTGAAATTAAAAGTTTTTGCTAAAGACTTGGTCTTCTTCTTCTCCCTCGCTTGGCTGCTATGGACAAATCGATTTCCCGGTTTCGGAGGTGCCCACTTGGAGCAGAAGATGTCTAGGACGGATCCGCACTCCACTTGCGTCTACTGCCTGGGCCTTGAGCACGACCCACAGGCCTACGACTTGTGCTCTTCCTTTTCGGCCTACATCCTTGAAGACCGTGCTGCCCGATTACAACTGGGGTGCCCCGAGAAAAGAATTCCACCGGTGAAATGTAAAGAGGCCCGATTGGCAGTGTCCGTGGCGGCGGGCTCGGCGGATCAGCTAGAGCAGATGATCGCCCTCGAAGAGGAGGCGGCGTGGGCCGCTTCTACCTCGGCTGCGGCATTTGTCCCACTCTCTCTCGGTGCCTCATACTCGGCTTCTTTTAAGGAGCTTTGTCTGACCCTCTCGACCAAAGGCAAGGTCCAACTTCTTCGGGACCTTTTTCCAGGTCCAAAAAGAGCAAAAGTAAGTCTCTCCGTCGATGCTCTTGGGAGCGGAAAGATCCCCCTTCCCTTGTCGACAGTCGACTTCGGTCGACCCCTCAGCTTCGGCCACTGGCTTCACGGTGTCCCGTTCAGGCCAGTTGACCGAGACTCCTGTCGACGCGGTCGAGATTTTTCTCGACCCGTTAGATGGGTTGTCAGCTGGAGAAGCTGAGAATCCCCTCTCCCGGTTCCCCCGGTGGGAGTTGAGGATCCCGTCGGCTCGTCTGTGCCTCCGGTTCCGGAGCCTTCCGTGGGATCGTCCGAGCGAGGGAGTGCGATTTCCGCACTCCTCCTCGCCTTCCCCGACCTAGTCGAGACTCTCGATCTCGACATCCTCGTGGTCAACTCGATCCCGCCGCCATAGGCGGTCTTGCATCCAGCTGGCAGGCGCCGCTCTTCCTCTTCCTGGATGAGGGGAGGTGCAAGTGTGCGCCGGAGGTACGAGGAACTTATATGGCAACAGCTCCTTTTGACCGGGAATAAGCCGACCCAGTCGTCTTCCCCGGCCATTAAGTGGCTGTCACCGGAGCAGCCGAAACAACACCTCGTTGTAGTCGAGGAGCCTGTTCTCAGGCCGGTTGTTCGGCCAATTCCAGCTGCCCCACCGATTCTGGTGGAACCTCCGCCTCCACAGCCATTAGTTGGGGCTCCGACCAAAAATTCTCGGTCGGCTTTGGGTTTGCCCCATAGGCCGTCTGTCACCCTCACTCCCGATAAACCTCGGCAGGTGGAGGGTGGCTCAGGGCAGAGGCAGCTCTTTGAGGACTCTTCTGAGTCCGATGATGGTTCCTCCCTCTTCTCCAAGCGCATGGACTTGGAGTCCTCGGGAGGGCAGTCAATGGACGATAGCCCTTCGTCCTTCTTAGGGTTGCTTCGACTCATCTCGGAGTCCACCGGGATGAAGCTCGAACCCGTTTCTGAACGGGCCAGGTATCCCCTCATGGAGATTCTGGACCGAGGGGATTCTCCTACGGAGGCCTTTCCAGTGGCCGAAGCCATAGTGGGTCCGGCCTTGGAACTTTGGCAGCGTCCTGCTTCCTGCACTCGCCTCCGGTCAGGTTGGCCGAAGTATACGGTCCCTACCGGTTCCCTGTCCGGTTTTGGAACACCCTCGGCCGAGGGTTGGTTACCGACAGCGTTTTCCGGCGTGCGAGCGCCAGGGATGTGGACAAACTCTCGACAAAGGAATCCAAGAAATTGGATTATGCCGGGCGAAAGTCTATGCTGCGTCCTCTCTCGGCCTTCACAGGCCAGTTTGGCGCCCTCATGGCACATTTTTCTCACGCCCTGTTGGGCTCCCTGGATGAGGTTGTCCCTCATCTTCCCGCAGATCTGCAGACTGCGGTCAGGCAGGTGCGGGACCAGGGCAGGGCAGTGGCTAAACAGCAGCTCCAGACTGCGTTAGACATCGGGGACTCATGTGCCAGGTCTGTGGCGGCCGCAGTGGCCATGCGTCGTCGGGCTTGGCTGAGGATATCCACCTTTACCTCGGATACCCAGCACAAGTTGGCGGATGTTCCTTTTGGGACTGAACTCTTCGGCGCTGGGGTGGAAGGTCACCTGCAGAGGATCGAGAAGTCCAATGCTACCTTGGGCTCGGTCTCTTCCGCTCAGAAGGACAAACGCCGCAAGCCACAGCCTAAGCCCTTTCGTCCTTCTGCGCCCGGCCCAGCAACGTCAGGGCCAGCAGGCTCGACCTTGGTATCCCAAGCCCAAGCCGTCGGCTTCCTCCAACAGGAAGCAGGGAGGTAAAGGCCCAGGAGGTCCCGCGGCCGGTCCCTCCTCCAAGCCTGCCCAGTGACGGGCTGAGGGGGTGTCGCCCCCATCCCTGTCACCTCACCCCTGGTTCCCCCCGTGGGGGGACGGCTCAGACACTTCCTTTCCGCCTGGTCCGCTGTTACCACGGACAGGTGGGTACTGGAGGTGGTGGGAAAAGGCCTACCTCTGGAATTCGAGCAGGCCCCGCCCTTCAGAGCCGTCGCACCTCGGGGGGCCTCGGGGTCCGCAGCCTCACTGGCGGCTCGCCGAGCCGACATCGCTCTCCTCCTCCAAAAGGAGGTGATCACGGAGGTGGAGGATCCCCCTTCAGACCCGGGGTTCGTGTCCAGGTATTTCCTGGTTCCGAAACGGACGGTGGGGCTGGCGCCCCATTCTCGACCTACACGACCTGAACAACATCCTAAGGTCTCGAACCTTCAGGATGGTCACTCTGGCGCAGATAATACCATCTCTGGAACACGGGCGGTGGTTCTGCTCTCTGGACCTACAGGATGCGTTCTTTCACGTCCCTATCCGTCCGTCACATCGGAGATTCCTCCGCTTCCGAGCGGAGGGATCCCTCTTCGAGTTCCGAGCCATGCCCTTCGGCTTATCTCCAGCTCCCAGGGTCTTCACCAAATGCATGGCAGTGGTGACAGCATTCCTGCGGCGCCGAGGGGTTCGGGTGTACCCTTACCTGGACGATTGGCTGATAGCAGCCTCCTCCAGACGGGAGGTGGAGCGGTCCAGAGATCTGGCCCTCCAGGTTTGCTCTCAAGTTGGCCTTCTCATCAACGAGGCCAAGTCGGAACTCGAGCCGAAGCAGGTGATCCTGTTCATCGGGGCAGAGCTCGACTCTCTTCGAGCCAGAGCACGGCTCCTGGCGGACAGGGCCGAGGTTCTTACCTCCTTTGCCCAATCATTTCTGGTTGGGCAATTGTGCCCTGCCCGGGACTTCCTGCGCCTTCTGGGTCTCATGGCGGCCTGTACCAGCGTAGTCCGTTGGGCCCGCTGGCACATTCGCCCCCTTCAGTGGGGACTGGCCAGCCAGTGGTCACAACGCTGCGATCCTTTGGACTAGCTAGTGATAGTGACCCGGGAGATGTGGAACGCTCTCCAGTGGTGGACCGTTCCATTTCATCTGCAGGAGGGTATCCCGTTTGTCCGCCCCGAGCCGACGGTCTCTCTATCGACCGACGCCTCTCTGATGAGTTGGGGTGCCCATCTGGGGGAACACCGGGCGCACGGCCTCTGGTCCCCGCGGGAGTCCCGATGCCACATCAACCTGCTGGAGCTCCGAGCGGTCCGCCTAGCTCTCACTGCCTTTGCTCTGTTTCTCCGGGGTCAAGTGGTCCGAGTCCAGACGGACAATACGACGACCATGTACTACCTGAACCGCCAGGGCGGGGACGCTCCATGCATCTATGCAAGGAAGCTCTCCACATTTGTCACTCAGGCGCAGCCTGGAGGCGGATCTCTAGCCATTCATGTGGCAGGAGCCTCCAACACCCTGGCCGATGCCCTGAGCCGGATAGGGGCTGCATCTCACAGTGGTCTCTCCTGCGGTGGTAGTGCAAGATCTGTTCTCCACTGGGGCACACCTCAGGTGGACCTGTTTGCCTCAGGAGAGAACGCGAAGCTGAGGCTGTTTCATGCCCGCCCCCCTCAGCAGGGCTCGCTGCAGGGGGATGCCTTCTCAAGGCTGTGGACCCCGGGCCTCTTCTATGCCTTTCCCCCATTTCCCTTGATTCACAAGGTGCTTCTCAAAGTAAGGAGGGACAAGGCGCAGGTGATCCTGATAGCCCCAGACTGGCCCCGCCAGTTCTGGTACCCAGATCTCCTCAGCCTCAGCTCCAGGCTCCCGAGGCAGCTTCCAGCTCGCCCGGACCTGCTTTCAGTCAATCAGGGGAAGGTGTTCCATCCGGACCTTCAATCCCTGCACCTGACGGCCTGGTTCCTGAGCAGCTAGAGTTCCAGGCCTTGGGTCTTTCCAACGAGGTCCTCAATGTGGTTGAGGCGCCCCTGCAGGAGTCGCATCAGAAAATGCTACGCCTCAAATGGAAGAGATTCTCCATTTGGTGTCAGGGCAAGGGCCTGGACCCTTCCTCCTGTTCTGTGGCAAGCATTTTGGACTATTTATGGTCCCTTTCTAGTGAGGGGCTTAGGTCGATGACCCTAGAGGGTGCACCTGGCAGCCATCTCTGCTTACCGGGCGCGGGCCGGAAGCAGTCGGGTGGCGAGGGAAGAGGTGGTCGGGCGCTTTTTCAAAGGCCTTGATCACATTTCCCTCCGGTATGGAGAACCTCCACTCCGTGGATCTACTGCTGGTACTGGCAAAGCTCATGGGCAAGCCATTCAACCAATGCACAAGTGTGAACTCTCTCACCTGTCGTGGAAGACCGCCTTCTTGGTGGCTATCACGCCAGCCAGAAGGATGGGAGAGCCCAGGCGCTGCATCGAGTCTCTTACCTGGTCTCTCCACAGGGACAAGGTTGTCCTGCGCCCCCACCCAAATTCCTTCCGAAGGTGTTGTCGAGTTTCACCTTAACCAGGTGCTGACTCTGCCGGTGTTCTACCCCAATCACACCGGAGGCCGAATATAGGCCCATACTTGACTCCTAGAAGGGCGCTCGCTTATTATAAGGAGCGCACGGCTGAAATTCGGGGAGAGGTTCGCCAGCTGTTTGTCACCTGCGCTGAAGCTGCATCTGGCAGACCTGCAGCCAAGCGGACGATAGGCAGGTGGGTCACCTCCTGCATAGATCGCTGCTATAAGTTGGCAGGCATGGAGCCTCCCAGAGGGATAAGAGCTCATTCTACCCGTCATACTGCTGCATCGGTGGCTGCTTCCAGGGACGTCCCTATCCAGGAAATCTGCAGGGCTGCTACCTGGAAGTCAGCACACACCTTTATTACCCATTACCACATCAACCTTGAGTCACGCCGGATGCTGGTTTTGGGGCCTCGGTTCTCCAGTCTTTATTTCCTAAGTAGGGGTGCGCTTTGCCTCCTCCTCCCGGAGAACTGCTAGGAGTCTGCCAATAAGTGTGGATGAACAACATATCCATGTCCCTAGAAATGCAGGTTACTCACCTGTAACAGGAGTTCTAGGAATGGTATATGTTGTTCATCCACACACTCCACCGACCTCCCGGCTGACGCACAACCTGAGCTTCCAGCGGCCAGATCTGGGCGCCATGGGGCGGAGCCGAGAGTTTTACCACCGTGGTGGGTGGAGGAGCCAGCTGAAGACCTTCTGGCAAGATTTAAAGCGGCAAGGAACCTGCTAATAAGTGTGGATGAACAACATATACCATTCCTAGAACTCCTGTTACAGGTGAGTAACCTGTATTTTTCGATTACTGAACCGCTAGTACCGGTTCCAAATTTTTCTATCATTTCGGTTCCTTTTAGGTTCTGGAACCAGCTGCAACCGCAGTTATTATTTAAAATCTTTCCTACTTTACGGTTCTCTTTTTATTGGTTCAGTGGCAGAAAAAATGAAGAAAAAGACCGGTAAGCCCAGTTTTAAAAATTGTACACAGTGTGGGGACGTTTTTGCAAAGGCAGATAAGTACACTATGTGTGTGGCTTGTCTGGGATATGAGCATCTTAAAGAGGATTGTCAAATCTACCTGACTTTCCCTGAAAAAACTATTGAAAAATGCCTGGAACGGCTAAAAAAAGAAGCTCTCCAAGTTTCCCTCTGGCTCTGACCAGCTGACACCCTCTGCTGTTGTGGCTGAACCCACATCTGTTGCTACTTCCACCTCGAGATGGGTAATAAAGCTACTA
Source organism: Neoceratodus forsteri (assembly GCA_016271365.2). NCBI lineage: Eukaryota > Metazoa > Chordata > Ceratodontiformes > Ceratodontidae > Neoceratodus > Neoceratodus forsteri. Next base: position 1,394,452,453 of record CM028131.1, on the reverse strand, counting down.
AGAGATTTTCTGAACCTGCTGGCTCCCCGGTTCCCTCTAAAAAAGCACACAAGCTAAAGCATACAGAACCCCCAAATAATGAGGACTTCTGTATCTGCTACTATCATGCCTACTCCTCAGGAAATCGCACAGGCTTTTAAAGTCATTCAGGCTTTGCAGGGTTTAGTGCCCCCTGCTCAGCAACCACCTGTTCCAGCAGGACAGCCTGGCAGAATTCCCCTTATTGAAGAGGAGGAATATAGTGAATATGAGGAGGATGAAGGGGAACCCATCTTACCCAAGGTATCCCCGGAACAAGATTTTGTTTCGCCCCCTAGGACATCTGAAGATTTTTCTTCTTACTTTACTTTCGTAAGAAAAATGTCAGATGCCCTTGACATCTCCACAAGGAAAGAAGTATAGAATGAGGAAGAAATAAGAGTATCTGGTGATCACGGGGTTGTCTCCCAACAAAGCCCTCCTCCTCCCAGTCAATACATTTTTTAAGAAGGATGCTCTGAAATTGTTGTAACCCTATCCCTGCCCTCGGATAAGAGGATGAACAAGAACTATGAGTTGGAGAGGAAGGGCAGAGTTCTTTTTCCCGCCCAAATCACCAAGGGGTAATTCAACAAGCACCCTCTGATAAGGCTAGAGTCCCTCTGGCATCCCATCCACCAGATAAGGACTCTAGGAAAATAGATAGCATGGCTAGGAAAGGATATCTGTCAGGCTCCCTAGCCATATGACAGGCTAACGTTCAGGCCTGTGCTGCCCAGTACCAAAAGCCCCTGTGGCAGTCAGTATTGGACATTTCTCAGAAAGCTCCCTCACCCCTATCTGATGACGTAGCGGAAATAGCTAGGTTTGGGCTAGAGGCAGCTAAGTACCAATTCCAGATGGCTGCTGATACCAGCGACACTGCAGCCAGATGGATGGCAAACATGATAGCCCAAGGGAGATTTGTCTGGCTGAGGGCCACAAATCCCACTGCTGATGCACTATGTAAGGCCCTGGATTTTCCTTTAGAGGGAAATACTCTTTTTGGAGAATCCAGTGTCAAACATGAAGAAGGTGGATGAGTATAAGGCCACTTACAGAAGCAGCTCTAGTAGAGAGAGAGCGTCTCCATCCACCAGACCTTATGGAAGGGGAGGCTGGTTCAGGTCCTTCCACACCAGGCCCTTTTTCCAGCCAGTGGCCACACTGCAGTAGCAACAGTACCCACAGCAGGGATACTTTAGGGTGGGGGTCGAAGGGGTTCTAGGTGTGGAGCTCAAGCACAGCCTCCACCCCAAGCCAAGCAGACCCCCTGAAGTACAGGTTATCTCATCACTCCCTGTCGGGAGCAGACTTTTCCACTTCCTCCAGGCTTGGCTGAACATCACCACAGACGAGTGGGTCAGGGTCTGTCTTTGGCTTTCAATTCCCTTCCTCCTCTAGCAACCAGGGGTTTCAGTGCACCTTTCCTGGTAGAAAAGAATCTGCTGGAGGCAGAGGTCCAGAAACCATTACTTGTAAAACCAGTGGAACCTGTCCCAAGTCCACTGAGAGGAAGGTAGGCAATATAGTCTAGTGGTTTAAGGCTCTGAGCTGCAAATCTGGAGACTTGGGTTTGAATCCCACAGCCTTCACTTGCATACTGTGTGACCCTGAGCAAGTCACTTAACTTCCCTGTGCTCCCAGGTCGCACCTGTAAACAGGCTTTCAGCTTAGTGTGCTACTCCTGGTTAAACAATTGGGGAAAAATTAAAAAGAAGGGCTTTTACTCAAGATACTTCCTCACCACAAAGAAAAGTGGGGAGTGGCGGCCTATATTGGATCTCAGAGCCCTAAACAGGCATCAGAAAAAGCCAAAGTTCAAAATGGTAACATTGGTAGGTAGGTAGAATTTTATTTTTATACAGGTAATACGTCATTTGGACATAATCCAGTTTACAAGACAGACCTGTGTAATTTCCTATCTAATATATACAATAAGGTTCCATATTAAAGACTAACAAAACACAAAAAACAACAAAATATAACAAAAATACATCCTTAAAAATTATTCTAAAAAGGAATCTTAACAATTTCCGCAACACTGCAACAAAATGTTCAACAGTCACAAATATGAATATTTAACTCCATTATAGTTTGAATAAATGAAGAGTGGCTTGTAATTTCCCTTACATCTATGGGGAGAAGATTCCAAAAACTAGCAGCTTGATGAATCAAGGTCCTGTCCCCATATTTATTTTGAAATTTTCCTACAGATATTTTATTTAAATGAACTGATCTGGTTAATAACCTATTAGAATAATGTTTCACTGGAAACAGTAATAGTGAAATTGGATGGTTCACCGATAAATATTTCATTTTATGAATTAAAGTTAACCAGTGGCAATCTCTCTTTCAATGGCACAATAGTTTGTATCCAAAGGTAACCAGTTCACTTTACTTAACAGTGAACGATGACGAGTCCGATAATTCCCCTTTAATACATATCTAGCTACACGGTAGTAAGTTTTATCCAGCTTGGTCAAAAGTGCTTTATTAGCTTTTCTATATATCAATTCACCATGTCTTAACACTGGAATAATTAACTGATCAGCCAGCTTTTTCCTATCTATTGTTGTTAAACATATAGTACTTCTGCCAACAATCCAGAAAGGGGATTGGTTGGCATCACTGAACTTAAAAGATGCCAATTTCCACATTCCCATAAGAGAGTCTCACAGAAAATATCTCAGATTCAAATTCCCTTCAGGTCACTACCAGTTTTCAACCCTGCCTTTTGGCCTTTCTTCGGCCCCAAGGGTGTTTACAAAGTGCCTAGCAACACTGGGGGCACACCTCCGAAAACAGGGTGTGACAGTTTTTCCATATTTGGAAGATTGGCTGGTGGTGGGCAAGTCACCACAACAGGTCATTCGGTATCTAAGCCTTACCCAAGGTCTGCTGGAATCCTTGGGGCTCATTATCAGTCTCAAAAAGTCAGTCCTCACTCCTGCACAAAAGTTGCAGTTTATAAGGGCAGAGATGGACACCCTGCAGGGCTGGACCTACCTCCCTCTGGACAGTATCAGAAATCTTGAGCTACTAGCAAATTCCTTCACCTTGAACTGGAGCAAGCCCGAAAGACAGTTCTTGCAACTCCTGGGTCATATGGCTGCATCCACAGCCACAGTGCTGGGTTCAAGGTTTCAAATGAGGGACATCCAGTTCCACCTCGTGGCTCACTGGAGTCAAAGAAAAGATTCTCTTTCAAAACCCATTCTGGTCACAAGAACTCTGCTGCATGCTTTGCAGTGGTGGAAGGAACTACCCAATCTAAGGGAAGGTGTTCCCTTTCAGAAAGAATACCCCTCAGTTCTCACAACAGATACATCCCTGTTGGAATGGGGTGCCCACTTGGGAGACCATACAACCCAGGGTACTTGGTCAACCACAAAGTACCTCCAGCACATAAACTTGCTGGAACTCAGGGCTGTTTTTCTGGCTCTAAAGACCTTCTCAGGGCTGGTACAGTCAAAGGTGGTACAGGTCAGAGCAGACAATACCACCACAATGCACTGCATCAGCAGACAGGGAGGCACCAGGTCAGGGCCCCTTTGTACAGAGCCCATGAACATTTGGACTCTGGCATATTCTTTGGGAGTCTCCCTGCAGGCAATCCATCTACCAGGAAAGGACAATACCTTGGCAGATGCCTTAAGTCGAATCAATCAGGCCCATCACGAATGGACTCTGAACAAACAGGTGGTAGAAATAATTTCCTGAAGGTGGGGCACTCCAGAGGTGAACTTGTTTGCATCCCACCAGAACCACAGCTTGCCTTAGTACTGCTGCAGGCCACCAGATCAGGGTACTTTGTCCCTGGATGCCCTGACTCTAGATTGGTCAGGGAGGTTCCTGTACGCTTTCCCCTCCCTTTTCCCTTTATCTTCAGTGTTACTCAAGCTCGGGTCCTACTCTGCATCTCTGATCCTAATATCCCCAGATTGGCCCAGGTAGCCATGGTACTCTCTAATACTCTCAGTATCTGTGGCCAAACGATGCGACTCTCTCTGAGGCATAATCTATTGACCTCCAACCAGGGGACCCTGTTATACCCGAACCTCAAGTCCCATAACCTCAAAGCTTGGTTCTTGAGGAACTCGAATATGCTGACTTGCAACTCTCTGAATCACTGCTTCACATTCTCAGGGGTTATAGGAAACCCTCTACTAAGAAAACTTATTCTTCAAAATGGAAAAGGTTTTCAAGCTGGTGTTCAACTAGGGATTTGATTCCATTACAGCCTGGGGTCCCAGCTGTTTTGGATTACCTCTCTCACTTACATTCTTTGGGTCTACAACCCAATTCACTCAAGGTACACCTTGCAGCATTGTCTGCTTACATTTCTGCTAGTGCCAGGGTATCACTAGCTTCAGACCCCATTTCTAGAACGTTCTTTAAAGGTTTGGCCCATTTTCACCTTACTCACAGGGCACCTCTGCCAGCATGGGACCTTAATGTTTGTACAGCCAAGCTCATGGGGCATCCTTTTGAGCCTATGGCTACAGCTCATCTCAAATATGTCACTTGGAAAGCAGTTTTTCTAGTGGCAGTGACTTCTGCAAGAAGAGTAAATGAGCTCCAGGCTCTCTCTGTGGAGCAGGATTATATCTCTTTTCACAGAGATAAGGTAGTTTTGAGAACAAATAGAAAATTCCTACCAAAGGTAGTCTCTGATTTTCACATCAACCAATCCATTTCCCTACCTGTCTTCTTCACTGAGCATTCTGCTTCTGGTGAAAGAAGACTCTGTAGTTTGGAGGTGATGCAAGCTCTTAGTTATTATATTACAGCCACTAAGGACCATAGGCAAGACAGGAAACAGTTGTTTTTGACCTATGGGGATGTGGGAAAAGGTAATCCAGCTTCTAAAAGATCTTTTTCTCATTGGATAGTCCAGTGTATTCAATTCTGCTATACAAAAGCTGGTAGGGAGCCCCCAACAGGGTTGAAGGCGCATTCCACCAGGGGAACAGCTGCTACTTTGGCAGCTGCAAGGGATGTTCCACTGGTTGATATCTGTAAAGAAGCTACCAGGAAGACAGTGCACACCTTTACAAAGCATTACAATCTGGATATCCAGTCTAGAAGTGATGCTAGGTTTGGCACAGCAGTCCTGCAAAGACTATTTCCTAAGTAAATGTTCTGTACCCACCTCCAGTGGTACTGCTTTGTAGTCTGCAGAAAGTTATGAATACCTGAGTATTACTGGGGTTAGAAGAAAAAATTATGCACCTTAGTAATTCTGTTTCTTCTCAGTGATACTCAGGTATTCATAACTTCCTACCCTACCTCCTCTTCCAGAACTCAAGCCTCTGCACTCCTGCATGCTGCGCTATCACAAAAGGGTACATCACAATGACTGTGTATATGTTGCCACATAGTGGTACAAGTTGGTAAACAAGGCTTATGGTCTTTATTTTTCTTCAGATGCTTTTCTGACATGCTGATTCTTTGAAATGTTTGTGTTTTCTCCAGTTGGAGCTTTTCTTCTGACTAAAATTATTTTGAATTTTCTCTCTCGTCTTAAATACTTGCAGTATTTTACTGTGTGGCTTGTCTATTCAGGCTCCTAGGAAATCTGAGGAGGTTTAGAACATTGGCAGTTAGTATAGGGCAGCATTTGAAAAGTTAAGTGCAGATGATTCCATCATTTGCATATGTTCCATTCTCTCTGGGCAGTCCAACCCTCCAGGCTTATTGCATAAAGTTGTGAATACCCGAGTATCACTGGGAAGAAACAGAAATACTAAGGTGAGTAATTTTTTCATCTCGGATGCCCTGCTCTGTTTTTACAGAATTTGCCCAAGTGCCTTGTGTAACAGGACTTGTGCTGTGTGGAGGGGAGGATGCCGTTATGCGCTTGGCTGAGACGTGCATCAGCAGGTATACAGCTTGGACTTGTGCTGGCGTCCTCGGGGGCGGGGTTTCAGGGAAATAGCCTAGCTGAAAACATTAATGTAAAAAAAAAAAAAACCAGTGCCGTGCAGAGTGATCCCCAACAGCTGGAGGGGGGGACGGAGCACAGATGATCACTATACCTGCCACTGAAAAGAAATATGTTATAAAAAAAGATCTCTGCCTTTCTGAATTGATGGAATATTTACAAAAATTTGTAGGACCCCCCCCACGGTGCTCCACTTATCCCTGGCTGGATCAGTTCTGCTGCTGCCGTTCGGATCGCACCTGCCCAAGCAAATCAGACCAGTGAATATTTACCCCCCCCCCCCAATTGTGGCCATCACTGAAACCTGGTGTAATGATAACCATGACTGGGAGATGGCCATACCTGGCTACAACATATTCAGAAGAGACAGGGCAGGCAGGAAGGGAGGAGGAGGAGTGGCATTGTATGTGAAAAATGACGTAAGGGCCGCAGAGATCCAGCAGGAACAAAATGGGGGAGAGATACTGTGGGCTAAGCTGGAAAGGAAAATGGGGCCAGCCATCCGCACAGGTGTGGTCTATAGACCACCAGCCCAGGAGGAAGAAACAGTCAGGGAGCTGATGCTAGCCATCCAAAGGATGGCAGACAAGGGTGAGGTAGTACTGGTTGGCGACTTCAGTATTCCAGACGTGGACTGGAGCATCCCAGCAGCAGCATCAACTAGGAGCAGATTTATCTTGGACTCCCTTCAGGGTGCCTTCCTCAAGCAACTGGTCATGGAACCAACTCGGCAGAAGGCATTATTGGACCTTGTGCTCACAAACAGGGACAGTGTGATGGGGGTAACAGTGGGGGAGCACCTGGGGAACAGTGACCACCAGTCATTGTGGTTTAAAATCACAGAAAGAGCAGAACCAAACCACACAAAAACACGTATCCTGGATTTTAGGGGGCCAGACTTTGGGAAAATGGGGAGATACTTGAAAGAGGCATTAAGGGGAATGGGGCTGGAATCAGGGGTTGAGGAACAAAGGGCAGTATTTAAAATGGGGATTACAAGAGCAACAGAATTATGCATTAAGCAGGTTAGCAAGAAGAAAAGGAAGAGGAGACTATTATGGTTTTCCAAAGAGGTAGCAAAGAAAGTGAAAGCCAAAAAGATTGCATTCAGGCAATACAAAAAGACGTAGGCAGAAGGGTATAGGGAGAAGTACCAGGAGAAGCAAAGGGAGGCAGGGAGGTCAGTAAGGGAAGCCAAAGCTCAGACAGAAGAATACATTGCAAAATCAGTGGGTAGAGGGGACAAAACCTTTTACAGGTACATAAGTGAAAAAAGAAAGGCAAAGGGAGGGATAGTGAGACTGAAGGGGGAGGATGACAACAATAAAACTGACATACTGAACAGGTATTTCTGCTCAGTCTTTACTGAGGAAGAGGAGGGTAATGGGTCTGAAGGGAGTACAAGGGGTGAGAATGGTGCAGAAATGGACACAAGTCCCTTTACATGAGAAAGGGTCCTGAAGGAACTGGAAGTAATAAGAGTTGATAAAACAATGGGGCCAGATGGGGTGCACCCCAGGGTGCTTAAAGAACTAAGAGAGGGGTGGCTGTACTCTGGCTATCCTGTTTAGCCGATCACTGGAAACAGGGGAGGTACCCAAAGACTGGAGGATAGCAGATGTAGTCCCCTTATACAAAAGTGGGAACAAAGAGGAAGTGGGGAACTACAGACCAGTCAGCCTCACCTCGGTAGTGGGGAAGATCATGGAAGCACTACTGAAGGAGAGATTGGTGGCACATCTGGTTGTCAGTGGACTACAGGACCCAAGGCAGCATGGTTTCACCAGGGGGAGGTCATGTCAGACCAACCTTGTTGAATTTTGTGACTGGGTAACTAGGGAGGTGGATCAGGGGAGGGCAGTGGACATGGCCTATCTGGACTTCAGCAAGGCCTTTGACACTGTGCCACATAGAAGACTGTTACACAAACTGGGGAATATGGGTGTGGGCAGGACAGGAGTGTGGTGGGTAGGTAACTGGCTGGGCGGCAGGTCACAGAGGGTGGTGGTAAATGGCTGTCACTCCACAGAGGGAAGAGTGACCAGTGGGGTACCACAGGGATCAGTGCTGGGACCGGGCCTATTCAACATCTTTATCAGTGACATTGCACAGGACCTAGAAGGCAGAATTTCACTGTTCGCTGATGACACAAAGCTCTGTAACAGAGTAGACACACCAGAGGGTGTAGACAGAATGAGAAGGGACCTGCTGAAACTTGAAGAATGGTCAGGGGTTTGGCAGTTGAAATTCAATGCAAAGAAGTGCAAGATAATGCATATGGGGCACAAAAACCCTGGCACGCTATATCAGTTGAGGGGTAAGGATATAGCATGCACCAAGCAGGAAAGGGATCTTGGGGTTATCATCTCTGATGACCTCAAGGTAGGGGAAACAGTGTGACAAGGCAGCAGATAAAGCAAATAGGATGCTGGGATACATAGGCAGGGGCATCACCAGCAGGAAAAGGGAGGTCATAATTCCACTATACAATACACTAGTGAGGCCCCACCTGGAGTACAGTGTACAGTTCTGGAGACCTTAACTCGTAGGACATAGACAGGGTAGAGAAGGTTCAGAGGAGGGCAAGAAAGATGGTGCATGGATTGCAACACAAGTCCTATGAGGACAGGTTGAAGGAACTGAACATGTACTCCCTGGAGGAAGGAGAGAGGGATATGATAGACATACAAGTATCTTATAGGGAGGAACAGGGTGCAGAAATACACTATTTTTAAGTGAAAAGATGTTCCGGGACTAGGGGCATGGGATGAAGTTGGAGGAGGACGATTCAGAGGAAACATGAGGAAGAATTTCTTCACAGAACGGGTGGTGGACAAGTGGAACACCCTGCCAGAGGAAGTGGTGGGGGCTGAAACAATCACGGGATTTAAGAATGCATGGGATAGACATAAAGGAATTCTGGAGGTCAGGGGTAAGGGGCAACAGACTTCTAGGAAAACATAAACTGAACTTACAAGCTCAAATGGGCAGACTGGGTGGGCCATAGGCCCTTATCTGCCAACACTGTCTGTGTATCTATGTAATTGCTTCCACTGTGGAGATCGTCCTACTCTACATTCAGAGTCCTGCTGCTTGCTAATACCACGTTGCAGCTTTCTTGAGATGGCAGTACCTGTTAATCATAAGACTTTGCAGATGGGGGAGACGTGTTTTAGACTTTAGTATAGTCATTTGGAACTTTCTGTCTTGATCTGTAAGCCCTCTACTCGAATTCTGAAAGAGTGCAAAATTAGTGACCCCATGGCAGACTCTTGAGTTGTGCTGCTGTATGATTGTGGAGGACAAGAACTTTTAACTATTATGACAGGCCACTCAAGGTATACCTTAAAGTGTTATTACCCCTGGCTTGCAAGGGACAGTTGTACTGTGCTTGGGCTTCAGGCTCCCCCTTAAGACTTTTAAACCTGCCTGGACTATAAAGCTTAATGTAACTGACATGCCAGTGCAGCAGTAATGCTATCGCTCATAACGCTGACGACCCGGGTTCGGGAATGAACCTGAGCCGTTGGAGGGCCAGCCGGGGCAAGAGGATCGAGCATCCTATGGACCACTCTCCTCTCCTCTTCTGGGGTGTGGAGAGAGTAGCCCATGTTGCACAGCCCCTTGCACCAGCCAGGGGTGCAACAGCCAGGACTGATTGCATCTGAGACGTGTGGCAGATGTACGGCTTACCATTTCCGTGTCATTGCATGCCACACCTCCTGGGGGGGACAGAAAAATGGAGGTCTGACCTCCACAAGATGATGTCTCCCCCCCCACGCTGCTAACTGGGCTCTTACTCTCATGGTACCATTCAGTTTTCATTAAGCCAGGGGTCCTCAAGAGTGAGCTAAGTCCCGGGGTCTGTGTTGGGGCAGAGCCAGTGTGTGTGGGTCAGTGGGGGCTGGCCGGACAAGGAGGAAAAAGCATTATAAATAAGAGAAACAAAAATCTCAATGTGATTAGTGCTTGCTTTGGTTTCTTTAAGGGGGAAGGTGCATATGTGGAAGTTTAATTGTTTTAAGTTCTATGTGGACAGCTGTCACAAGGTGGTGTCCTTTATTACCTCACTTACCCCTGCCCTGGATTTTGGGGAAATGTTTTTCTTTTGTTGTCTCTCTGTGCCCCACCTTCGTTCCACCATCATAGGTGGCCCTGACAGCTTTTACTTTCAGCTGCAGTGCACTCTCTGATCTATGAAGACAGTGGCTGTTTTTCCCCTTGAGAGCAGCTATGGTTTCTCAGAGGGTACCATATACCAGAGGGGGAGGGAGAAGGGATCAAAGCGAGGTAAGTAACCTTTTTTTTTTTTTACTATTATAATGGTGGGGAAATGAGGAGAAACAAATTAAAAAAGGAAAAAAAGGGAGAAGCTTGTTTGAGTGGAAATCGGTGCAGATTCCCTGGATGTTTTTGCTGGCAGTTCCTACCTGACCATTATTTGTTTGATAGAATTTTATTAAATGCAGAATTATCGAGCTACAACTTTATGCACTCCTTCGTGATGTGGGATTTATCTTACTTACCCTACCTTTTTTTTTTTTTTTTTTAACTATTGGTCCTACAGGACTACATTTTGGGGCTGCTGCAGGAAAAAGGACTGGGCGCATTCCTTCCGACCGAACATCATGTTGGAGTTGTAACATAATTGAAGCTGTGTCTGTGAGGCACTCCACTCGTTGTTTCCCTTAGCAGTCTCACTGCACTATCATGGCGGAACACGGCACACTCCACAGTGTTGGACATCGTACTCTACTGCACAAGCGCTAATAGTCACGCATGCGCAGTAGCATGCGGCTGCCATGTTGGACACAGAGGAGTGTGGGGTGTTCTGCCGTGACAGCTGAGGTTTTATTTTTATCTTCTTATAAATATTCCCCCACCCACCCTCCCTCTCAGCACCCACCTACCCGCCCACCTTCCCCACAAACACAACAGTGACACTGGGGGTGCCCGATCCCCAGTGATCTTATCTGTGTCAGTCTTCACCATTCATCACATTTGGGTTACTGGCCAGAGGTCATGATCCCGCATGAGCTTCTTTTTTTGGATGGGCATAGTCGACGCAGCGTCGGCGCCGCCTTTGAGGCCGACTCACTGTGTGATGCTCGTAGGTTGGTCGTTATGTGCTGTCGACTCCACTCTCCCGCCAGTTCTTCGTCTTCTGCCGTCGAGGTCACCTCGTGAGAGCTTCAAAGAAGAATCTGAGGCCTACCTGCTTCGCATTTACTTGTCGACCCCGTTTGGTATTTCTCCGTCTACCCCGTGTCGTATTTCTCTGTGCCGCGGTTCGTCGGCTCCCTCCTGCCAGCTCTGTTTGCCACACTCGACGTCGCCCAGTAAGATCTTTCCATTTCTCTGTTATTTTGTGACGTCGAGTCTTGTTTGGTGTTTTTTTCTTCGTAGGTCATGTCTTGGTCAGAGGGCAAGAAATCTTCAAAGACTGGACGGCCCCTCATGCGACAGTGCCCATGCGGCCGAAAATACTCCATCACCGACCAGCGTGACTGTTGCCTTACGTGTCTTGGCCCGCTTCTCGACATGGATTCGTGCGACACCTGTTTTTCCATGGACTGCCGGGTCATCGAGTAACGTGCGTGGAAAGTGGGGCGAGCTCCGCCAACTTTCAGGGGTCGGGTGCGCATTTGTCGGGCCAAGCCGTGTTCTCTCGGCCTTTCCTCCGGGTCCCCTCCCAGTTCTATATGGACCGAGGAGGAGGGAGCCTTGGCCTCTTGTAGCCTAGCCGTGGCTGAGGCTTCTCCTGTGGTGCAGGAGGCCCAGTCCGTTTCCTCCGGGAGACAGACGGGAGGCACCATTTTGACAGTCGCTCATTTGGGGGTGAAGGCTCCCCCGGTGTCGGACCCATGGCTTGGAAGGCCCGGGTTGGCGCCCTTTTGGGCCTCGGCGTCATTCACGTCGCCGTGGGCCCTGACGGAGTCATTGTCGGCACCAGTCGGTTGCTCGGTGCCATGGCTTCTGACTGCGCCGTTCGCGGAGCCAGTGGTGGTAGCAGCGCCGTGGAAGGTTCTACGGTGCCGTCTTTGACAGTTTCTCACCTCGGTGCCGTCTGTGGCGCCGAGGTTGAGCACGATGCCGTGTCCAGTTCCGGAACCGTTCACAGTATCGGGCGTGGGCATGGCGCCATGGGGGTTTCGGATCTCGGCGCCGAGAGCGTTGTTGGAGCCGTCATCGGCACTGTCTGTGTCCTCAGCGCCGTGGGGCAGGACGGCATCGTGGTGGTTTCGGGCCTCGGTGCCGTTCGCGGCTCCATCTCTGTCCTCAGCACCGTTCGTGGTGCCGTGGGGTGGGACAGCGCCGTGTCAGCTTCTTGCTCAGAGACTGCTGCACTGGTTGGAGCCGTGTCTTCTTCTGCCACCGTTCGCGGTGCTGTGGAGGACACTGGTACTGACTCGGGTACGGTCTCTGTTTCTGGTGCCCTGTTTGGTCGAGATGGCATCAGGTGCCCGCCAACTGTTTAGCACAGGGCTTCAGTCTCTACTTCTTCAGAGGAGGAGTTGGACTCATGAGTCAGACGGGCAGTCTGGCTCTTTGGAGTTAGCTGCTGGTGTGAGCACCCTCGTAGTGTCCTCGACAGGCCGGAGTCAGCCCCCTCTGAGGAGCGGGCAGAGACTGCCGGGACTGGGGTCGGGTTCTGACCAGCAGGCAGTGGTACAGGCCACCATTGCGCTGCAGCCTGGCCTAGGAGGGTTCTCTGACCCCTTAGCAGTGGTACCCCTTCAGGTGGTGTGCTTAGGTCACCCAACTTTGGGGCCAATCAGAGCACCCACGGGAGAGGAGGGTGCTGCGCCCTGGATAACCCCTTCGGGGGCTGACCAGAGCTGTCAGTTGCCTAGGCTGGCCCTCTCGTGGAGGAGGGCTCTCAGATTCCGAGAGGTTGAGGGGCATGGGCTCTGTGCGGTGGCCTTTTTCTGGAGTCCACCGGGGCTCTGAGAGAAGCCATAGTGCAGATCTCCGCTCTTCCCCTTCTGTTTCTTTGAGAGGATCCCGTTCTTTGGAGGTAGGGGACTGTTGTTCTGGACCTACATGGCCCCGGTCACCTCACAGGGGAGATTCTTCCAGGTGCAGCCAAGGCAGTTCTGAAATGGTTGTTCAGCTGTCGGCTGTGGGGTCTTCCGGAGCACCTTCTTCTGCCGGTGCTCCTGGTGTGCTTCCTAGCCCAGGCGGAGGTCAGACGATTTCTCAGCTCTGCCCCTATTCCTCTGCCACACTCTCTGGTGCTCCCAGGCATCCTTGGTCCTATCTGGCCTCTCTCCTGGGAGCAGTTCAGGGCTGTGGCAGCTCGATTTCCCGCTTATGTCAGGGCAATGGACAGTCAGGTTTTTCAACCTCCCCCGAGCAGCCACCCTCTGAACAGTTGAGGTCCTCTAACTTCTCACCTCCATCTTCTGGGGAAGAGGAGCCTTCTGTCCATATCTCCCCAGCTGCTGATCTTGTGGAGTATCAGCGATTCCTCGTGAGGATGTTGGAGGACCTGCACATCACCCCTCCCACTCAAAGCAATCCAGAGCACTCAGCACACGCCTTTCTAGACAACTTCAGTGAGGACACCCTTGTGGTGCCCCCCTGGCCTGCTCCCTTTCGAGTTCCCGCCCCTAGGGATCTCTGCCAGTGGTATTGCGCCCCCCCGGAGTCTCCAGGTTCCATGCCTCATCTTCAGTCAATATTGACGCAGCTGGATACTCCTGATGGGCTTCGCACCCTACACCGTGACTGGCCCCCAGATCAAGACTCCCTGGATTTTGACTTCTGGGGGAGGAGGACGTTCTACTTGGCACAGTTGCTGCTCTCCATCACAGCACATCAAGCCACTGTGCATCCTATGACAGGTTCTTGTTGTCCAGGCTAGGTCAGCTCCTAGCCTCTTTGCCTGACACGGAGCAAACCAGACAAGCCATCACACTCTCTGCACGTGGCCTGGAGCTAGCAAGGCACCTAGCGAGGGCATCGTACTATGCCAACGAGGTAGCTACCAGGGTCATAGGGACAGTGATCTGCACTGAGCGGGCGGCATGGCTACGTCTTTCCCGGTTGTTACCCTTGGCCCAGCGTAGGGTGATTAACTCCGCTCACCAGAGAACCTATCTCTTCTCCCGTAGAGCGAGACAGCGTTTGTCGGGGCAACGTCCTTCCCCTCCGGGGGGTCCCTGTCTCATTCTCCCCACACTCAGGCCTCCCCAGGCCCTGAAGGTTCTCCCTCTTAGTGTGTCACCCACTGAGATCTAAGGGACTCTGTCCTTTAGGGTTTAAACCCCCTTCGGGGGGCTAGGCACTCACCCAAATGTGATGAATGGTGAAGATTGACACAGATAAGATAGGAAAATTATGTACCTACCGTAATTATGATCTTTCTGTGTATCTTCACCATTCATCACAATCCCGCCCGCCATCCCCCTGGGACCTCAGTCTCTGGGTCCCCCTTCCTCTCTGTGCCCTCCCTCGCCCCTCCTTTTTTCTTAGGAGTCTGATAATCAGGGGCATATGGGGATGTTATTTCTAGGGGAGAGTGGTCAGCATGGGTGGCACTCCTTCTCCAGTGTTTTGGCTCCATCCCATGGGGTGGGAGTTGGCAGTTGCCCTCCATTCTCTGCTCTTCCTTTGTTCCCATCAATCCTTAATTTTCTTGTCCATTGGACATATCCTTCCATATTTAAAAAAACAAAACAAATTTTTCTTACACCAAACATCCTTTCCCTGAGGGGGGAGAATTTCTGTGTCCTGTCTTTCTTCCAGAAAAACTGCTTCTGCCTTTTGGAGTACTGCTAGTAATTCTGTGCCTTGAACACTGTCATTAAGCCTTTGGCTACTCCTGGCAGATCCTTTACAATCTGGAGACAGGTCAAGGTCCAGGGTATGGTTGCTACCCCCTGTCAAGCTTACCCTAAATTCCTCCTCTCTTCTATTGCCTGTTTGCAGAGATTGGGGCCCCTACCCAATCCCTTAGTTTCCTTCTTCTTTTTCTGTCCTCTTAGTTGTTTATGTCTCCTTTTGTTTATATATCTTTTCCTTTGTCTGTCCCTTGGACTTCCTTGTCCCACCCTCCCATCCCTTTCCTCACCTCTCTGGCGACTCAGAACTGGCGGAGGTGGAGTCGACAACACATAACTGCCAGCCCATGAGCGCCATGCGGTAGTGTTGGTCTCTCGGCGCTGATGCTGCGTTGACTCCGCCCATCAAAAAAAAAAAGAAAAAAGCTCCCGCGGGGTCATGACCTCCGGCCAGTAACTCAAATGTGATGAATGGTGAAGATACACAGAAAGATCATAATTACAGTAGATATGTAATTTTCATTTGCGATTGTGTTCCCCGTGCTAGTCCTTTTAGTTTTTTGACTGTATATCTTTTGTACCCAACCTGACCCTCCCTCTCAGTAGCCCCCCCTCCCAAAACATAACAGTGACACTGGGGGTGCCCAATCCCCCAGTGTCGCAATCGAGAATCCAAGTTCATTTTTTTCCTTTTGGTTACTTGTAAAAAGAAAACGATCCCATTGATGTCTTTGCAGCCATTTCTGACCCCCCACCCGACCTCTCATCCTCCCACTCCCGCCCCATTCTACCATCGGAGTCCAGTGCCATAATCATCTCTGGACTGCAGACATGTCTTTACTCTTCAAAGTCGGACCACAAAATGAAGAAACAGGTATGCCGTTCAGTGTATTTCAAAGGTGTTTTGAACATAGTGGCATAACTTGGCCATTTTTGCATATTTTTGGCCCAGATTTTCAGCATGTCTTCTTTGGGACCCTGCCTCATGAGCAGTTGCGCTCATTCGGCAGATCTGTCCTAAAAGGTGATTTCACGGTCCCTGCACAAAATCGCCTTTCCAGCAGGAGTTGAAAATTTTCTCTGCCCTTGTTCATGAGGTGGGGTCATAAGAAGGCTATGTTGAAAATTTGGTGTAAAAATAATAAAAAACAATAAAGTTATGAGCCCATGTTAAATTTTGCGAACACCGGTTCATAAGTTTGGTAATATTCAATATTTCTACTTCAGATTTTCAGCACATTTCTTTACAACGCCTCATGAATGTGACATCTTTCGTTTTTCAACTCCTGCCCAAAATGTGTTTTTGCGTTCCGAAAGTTGATTTCGTAGGCCCTGTGCCAAATCACCCTTCTGTCAGGAGTTGAACATTTGCTCTGCCCTTCTTCCTGAGGCAGGATCATAACAAGGCTGTGTTGAAAGTTTGGTGTAAAATATTACAAAACAACAAATTTATGAGCCTATGTTACATTTTGCTAATGCAGGTTCATAACTTTGGTGATTTTCAACATTTTAACCCAGATTCCTCAGCTGCAGGCCTTTCTGCTCTGGCCAGAACTTGTTTGCTTTGGGGGTGCGTCAGCTCCCTTGGAGCACGGGCAGCTTACTGCACTAGTGTTTCCTCCAGCTCAGGATCACCCACAGTCACCATCTAAATTCTCTAGAGCACTTAAAGAGTGTTTACATTCACTTCACTACCTTGGAAGTCTTACCCTTTATGTTACAGGAGAGGTGGAATCTTTCCTCTTCCTTTTTTTTGGTACTGTATAGTAGACTGACCAGTTTTAGGTATGATGGATTTACCAAATTAGTAGTTTTACAAAGGTCTGCTATTGCCTGTCTTGACGAGGTTCTGTTTATCAGGCAGGCTCCATATCCGACATGTTTTCATTGTTCTTTTATTCTCGAAGTACTGGTTGCAGGAGAATGGATAAGAGGGGAGTGAAGGAGTATTTTGCTGCCATTTATGAATGATGTACTCTCACTTTCTGGTTTTAGGAATGTGTTTCCCGCCCTGCACATTTACAATATGTAGTACGCATGTACAAAGTTGGCAGTACCACGAGATGCTAGCAGTCATGGCACCACACTGGAACCTGTAGAGGTAGGGACAGGAGTTACTCACTGGCTGGTCAGAAGGACTCTTGCAGCCTGATAGTATTAAAAATAAGGTCATAGTACAACTCCACAGCAGTATTAGATAGTCTGTGGCTACAGGTGACCAGTGAGATTGAGACTTGGTTTAGAGGTGGGGGGGGGGGTGCGAGACAGGTCAGTGGATGATATTACTACCATTTGGATGAAAATACAACCAGGTGGAAGAAGCTAGTAGTGTTCTAAAAATTATCTGGACCACTGGCTGGTTGCACATCTTTTTGAGGTTTTAAGGTTTGTCTTTGTTTTTATATGATTATTATCCTTGGAAACCTGAGTCTCACACAAGTTAAACTATGTTTAATGGTAGAGGCAGACAGTTCTCTCCTAGGATAAGGTGTGAAGCTTGGGGGCGGGAACTGACCTGCTGGAATGTCCTGCATAGGGCTCAATGGAGCAGACATTGTGGTTTGGTAGATTCCGTCGGTGGCTTGTGCCTCCGAGACTGGAATGGGTGCGTTATGTGGCTGCTATCCATTTTTTTATTAGAAGTCTGTAATGGTAGGGCTGGCCCGGTGGCGCCGACAGTTGAGGTGCTGGACGCCACACCTCGCACCACACCAGCGACCTGGGGTCGGGAGCGACCTCGAGTGCTGGGGGTCAGCCCGGCAGGAGGAGGATCGAGCATCCCAAGGACTGCTCTCCTCCTCTGGGGAGGGTGGGAGGGGATGACCACGGTAGTACTGGCTCCCGGCAGTGGCTGGGACTAGTGCAGGAGACGATCAGTAGTGGGGGTCGATGTAGGCCAACGCTGGAGGCTCTGGGTGTGGATGCATGCACGGAGAGTCCTTGGCGTCAGTGCATGCCTACGTTGTGGGGTAAAAAGAGAAAAGAATCTGTGCAAGTCCCTACATGCAGGAGGAAGGCGGGGATCTGGCGCCATTGCGACAAGTGCACCCACGTAACTCCCCTGGTGTGCCTGCCCACTGGCCTTCTGTGACGTGTGGGGTAAGTACCTACCACGATGTGGCCAGGGAGGGGCAGGATATAGGAGCCAGAGCTCCGGCTGCAGTTGGGGCAGTGGCGAGGGTATCAGCTGGATAGATGGGGGGGGAACCAAAGGTACAACCCCCCCCGCCCCCAGCCGGAAGGAACAGGCACATAAACAGTCTAACTGTAAAAAAAAAAAGAAGTCTGTAATGGTGGCAGTCTTTCCAGTTCAAATCTTCTCTCAGAATTTTAATGGAGTGGCAATTGGGTGAAGCACACCAGGCTGTTCCAGCATCTTTTCTGTCAGAAGGCAAATGTTATTAACCTTCAGGAAACCCATCTGTCGGCCTCCGAACACCTTAAACTAAGTATGGGCGGCAGATAAAAGGATCCATGCCTCCTCTTCCCTGGGAGGAAGATGCAGAGGCATAGCGTTCCTTTTCCTTGCCTCTACCCGTAGTGGCCCGGTTTAATAACTACCTGTCCGACAGGAAACAGGCTGTAGTTTTCAACTCAGCCATATGGGACCTCTCGTCTATACACCTTGGCGTTCCCCAGGGCTCCATACTTGGCCCCTTGCATTTCTCAATCTTCATTAATGACCTTCTGCTGCTTGCACCAACCTGTTCATTGCTGCTTTACACGGATGATCTTGTTATTTACCACGGTGCAAGAAATATCTTGGACATAAACTACGCTCTTGCCTTGGACTTTTTAAGTACTCAATCCTGGCTAACTGAGAACAACCTTGTTCTCAATACAAGCAAGACACACTCCATGCTTTTTGGCTCTCCTGCCAGACTTAAAGCTAACCAAAACTCACTCAAAATATCATGTGCTGATGGTTTCCCACTGGTTAGTGCTAGCTCCTTTAAATATCTGGGCATTCTTGTTGATGAATCTCTGGATTTTGATCTGCACATCACCACCACCTGTAAATCTGTTAGTGCTAAGATAGGAGGTGCCTACCGCACTAGCTATACCCTCACTCCATCGGCTAGACTAGCTATGGCACAAGGCTTTCTGCTTCCAGCCCTGGCCTACAGCTCAGTCACCTACCTGTCTGCCACAGAGTCCACCCTCCATAAATGGGACACCTATAACACTATCTGTCGCTATGCCTCTCCATGATGCAAACATCATTGCCAGCTGTATGCTGCCCATCAACTGCAGTCCTGTGGCTCTCTAATTGATGGTATTGCCAGATCAGGCCTCCCCAATCCCTCACCTCTCTGCTTCACTTGCAACCCCTCTCCTGTGGGCTCCGATCTACTGAACAAGCCCCTCTCCATATCCCCAGATGCAAAACCAATGTGGGTGCATGTGCTTTTTCATACACGGCTCCAAAGTACTGGAACTCCATACTTCAGACTATTCGTTAAGCTCCCACCCATGCTAGCTTCAAGAAACTTCACCATGATCATCTGCGTGCTGCTAGCCCCTGCACTTGCTTTCATCCACCTTAGACTATATCTTATACCTGTCCTTCGTGCCCCTAGGCAAACTACTCCACTGACATCTTTCTCCACCTCTCTGATAACCCTCCTTTAATGCCTTCTCTCTTACCTTACCCTCTTCCCTCTCCTCCCTGTCTCTACTTTCCTCAAGCCAATGGCAACATAACGGTACTTATTGTATATTGGTATATTGTGTATACTTTTGTTTTGCAGTGCCTGTTTTTTCATGTTTTTCTGCATTCTTGTTTTCTTTTTGACTGTCCAAACTGTAATGTTTGAACCATGCTGAACAAAGTTTCTCCTAACCCCGAAGTCGATTGCACATGATCTCCCTCTTCACTGTGCTCATGTGCTGCGTCACATGTATACGCATGTATTGTAACTTGTATTCTCCCGGGTCGTGCCTGAAAATAGGCATTCTTATGCCTAGTGCATCCACCCAGTTACCAAAAGCAAATAAATCATACCTCCTTTATACCCAGAGACTGAATACTCTGATTTCCAGGGTAGATATATTATACTGACGGGTCACCTCTGTGAAACGCCAGTTATCTTGGCTAATGTACATTTTCCCTCCCCACTCTAGTACTTTGGTAATCCAATGATTCCTAGATAAATTATTAGATCTTATGCACGGTCCTCTCTATTTGGGCGGAGTCTTTAATTTACCCATGACCACTAATCTGGATTCTTCACACCCATTGCAACGTTGAATATCTATCTCAAGGTCAGAAATGTCTCCATTCTCAATTCATTCAACTCAGAATAGTAGACATTTGGCATCAGTTCTTTCCTACAACCAGGGTGTATGCCTATCATTCTCCCCGTTTTGGTAGTTACTCCCACCTAAACTATATGTTTACCACTTGTGAACACTTTGACATGGTGCAGGACCTCAGTCGTTGCCCCCCCCCCCATGCCCTATTGCAGTTAAAAGTTAGCTTAGGGAAACCACAAAAAAAAAAAAAAAAAAAGACACATTCTGGAGGTTTAACGCCCCTCTTTTATTAGATAACATATTCAAAGTGAAGATAGTCAATTGAATTAAACAATTTCTTACTGAAAATTCTACCCTTGAGTCCTTCCCCATACTATGGAGCACCTTAAAGGCCATTCTCAGGGATGAAATAATAGCCTGTTTGGCTTACAAGAAAGATTTTTGTAGCCCCTGTATTTTTATTCGGTATTTTGTCCGCGGACCTACGGTATTCTACCATCTGTATTCTACCTGGATGTATTCAGGCCTGGTGACACTTGCAATGTACCTGTTACTGTAATTGTTATCATGATGATGTTTTTTCTTTTGACGTGGAACCTATGTAAAGAGCTGTTGCTGAAAGGTATTAATCTAAAATTTCAATAAAAATAAACCATATATATGTGTGTGTGTGTGTGTGTGTGTGTGTGTGTGTGTGTGTGTGTGTTATTCAGATATCTGAAGAGCTACTTACTTTGCAACAGCTATACTACCCGTGAGACAAAGAGAGTAACACTACGATTAGACAGGTGAAGTCTGAGCTCCAAGCCATTGTGGTTTGGCGTGTCTAACAAGCAGTGCTTTATTGAAGACAAGCATCTTATGGGGGGAGGGAGCATAGCACCCATCTTTTAGCCCACTGCCTCTAGGCAAACTAAAAAGTAGCCTGCATAGCCCATCTCTGAGACACAAACTGCCTTACCTATGATTACCAAAGTATATGTACTGTTTTCTAAAAACCAGTACCACGCTGTCTACACTTAGACATCCTCTGTGTCATCCTCTGAGTCAGCCTTTTCTCTCTAAGCCTTCATTACCTTCCGTGATGGATTGTCAACAAGCCACTCTGCAGGCCCCTATTAGAGTGGAGGAACTTCTGGACGTGTTGAGGGAGGCAAAAATTCTTAAGAGCCCTGGACCAGATGATTTTTAGGCAAAATAGTATAAGGCCCTTTCCACTGATTTATCTCTCCTTTTTCTGAATACCTACCGAGCAGTCCAACGGAAGGCTCCCCCACTGCCTTTGTGAGCATATGTCACTCTTTCTTCTTCATTAAAGCCAAGCAAGGACCCATGCAGCCCAGATCTTTTAGACCTACTGTATATCTATCTTAAATGTAGATTGTAAATTCTTTGTGCCAGAAGAATAGAACAGCTTTTTCAAACCCCGGGAAGTCTTACTGTCATCTGACTTCTGCAGTTAGCCCTTCCAGTTGAACTGCCCCAGAGATGAGAGAGTTAAAAGCTGTGCCAATAGTGGAACATTCAGTAGGCTCAAGCTCGGGTTTCAAACCACTGTCCCTGATACATTCTATGTAACTGCCAGATTTTTTTCTCTTTCTGCCTGTGAAGTCGCCTCAGAGATTTCTCCTTAGTTCCTTCGGTTTAAGTACCAGTTCATCATTTTTTCTAATCACCGTTTATAATATTTTTATGTTCAAACTGCTGTCCTTTGGTTACAGGTTAGACTAGGCTAGGTTTCATTCAGTTTGGCAAGTTTTTTGGTTTCCGATTGGTTTTCGCAACTGGGAGGAAACCAAAGACATTTGTTTATTTTTCGCGAGGTTAAGTTTTAGTTTTCTGTTACATGCTGTGTTTTGGGACCGGTAAGGTTTTTTTGTTAAGAAAAAAACAGGTATTCTAACCTGCTTGGTGGCACTGTGGGTTGAGGCGCTGGACGCCACACCGGTGACCCGGGTTCGGGAATGAGCCTGGGTCATCAGGGGTTGGCAGTGGAGGGAGAGGATTGAGCATCCAGAGAACAGCTCTCCTCTCCTGGGAGGGAGGGGGGCTCTTGCTCGATGCTTGGCTGGCCTCTGGCGGAAGCCAGTGGCATAGCTAGCGTTGGAGCGTAGAAAAGGGTTGGGAGTGGCAGACGTTGGTGAAATGTCTCAATGTCGGTGTGCTGGCCATTCCCCTACAAAACAGGCAAATACCTTCCAGCTCAGATGGAGATGGAGCACTGGAGCTTGCCTTCAATTTGCAGCCACCTTCCTGGCACCCCTCAACCGAAGAAACTAGATGTTCGGGGTGTTTGGTCCCCACCTTGTCCCTGCCCGTGGGGGGGGGGGTTAATCCGAGGTTCCATGGGTGAAGGGACAGACCAGGTTGGGTGGCTTGCAGAGGGATGACTCCTAGGTGCTCCCGATGAATATTGGAGCTGGTGGGAGAGAAGGTGAGAAAATAGAAAGTATTAAAAAAAAAAAAAGGTATTCTTTCGGTTTTCCCCTCGGTTGCTGTTAAGCAAAAAACATTTACTGTTCTTATTCAGGCTTAACCACCAACTGTACAGAAGTGCTAAATTTCTGCTGTTAGAAGGTGTATCACAGAAACCCAAGAAAAGAACCAGTCCCACTGGGTTTCAGCATTGTGCAGAGTGCGGTGAGCTGTTTGCTAAGGCTGACCCACATCTGATTTGTGTGTTCTGCGTAGGGTTTGATCACCTGAAGGCAGACTGGGAAATTTGTAAAAATTTCCCTCAGTCTATGTTTGATAGGTGACTAAATAGACAGCTGAAGAGAATGTCTAAAAAAAAGCAACCAACACTGAAAATCGGTTTGGTTCCACAATTAAAGATAAACCGGTGGAACTGGAGAGGGTGCCTTCTGACCAGGGCGAGACCTCCACTAACAAGAGAGCTGCAGAGACAGGCCTTGAAATGCCTTCTTCAGAAAAGAAAAGGAAAACATCCGGTTCAGAACTGCAGAAGCTTGTGGTTGCGGTTCCAATCGCTGAGGAAATAGCAAAGTGATTCACATTATTCAGTCTTTATAGACCGGTTCGGGTGAACCAGGTCAGCATACCATAGCTCACACTTTGGTTCAATCGCCTGGTACTTCACTCCCCTCCAGTTTATATGACCCTGAGGCATATTATGATCAGAAGTGGGATGACGATGAGGAAGAGGAAGAAGACTATGGTGAACTCACAGAGCCTGAAGTCTCTTTTGAGTGCTTGGAAGCTGAGTCCCCAACCCATCCCTCTGGGGACCCCTACTCCCATTATACCTTCATGAAAAAGGTTGCATAGGCTCTGGAGCTGCCTGCCCAAGATACTTCTGAAGAGGAGGAAGAACCTGATTTTGTTGAAATGATGGATGTGCCTTCTAATAAGAGACTAATGATTCCTATACATAAGTCCCTTAAAAGGCAAACCATGAACATTTTACAGGCTCCCACTTCTGTACCCCCTGTGGATGAGAAGTTTGACAGGAGGTATTTGTTGGCTGGTAATGGCACTGAGTTTCTCTTTAGCCATTGCAGTTATGAGGGAGTGGTTCAGGCTACAGCCTGTGAAAAAGCAGGCATCCCTCTAGATTCTCACTCTCCTGAGAAGGATTCCAGAAAAACTGACTCCATGACAAAGAAAGAATACCTTGGTGCCTCCCTGAACATTAGGCAGGCTTTCTACATGGCATTCAGTATGTCTCCAGGTACTAGATGTCACTCTGGGAGGCCGTCCAGGAGGTGGCTAGCAAGACTTCTCCTCAGCTGGCAGCAGACTTGGGGGAGAGCGCCACAAATGGTATAGAGGCATCCAGGTACCAATTTCACATGACTGTGGATGCCAGTGATAGTGCCTCCAGGGTGATGGCCACTGCTGTCTCTCAGAGAAGGTTTGCCGGGTTAAGATGCACAGACCTTTCTCAGGACATCCAGACAAAGGCTCTGAACTTTCCCCTGGTGCAGAATTTGCTCTTTGGGGGACAGACGGAGGCCTGTATGACAAAGATGGATGTGTACAGGGTGGCATACAAGAGCGCTACAGCCAAAGAGAAGGCTACCACTCCACAAAGACAACAGAGTAGGGGGGCAGGGGCAGACCTTATCAGAGGCCTTTTTACCAGGCCCAGGCCTTTCCTGTCTACCAGCAGCAAAGAGGCTACTTTAGGGGTAGGGGCAGAAGTGCCGGTTGTGCTGGACCTAGTCCTCAGCCCAAGATCTCTGCCAAGCAGACCCCCTGAGGTGATTGTCTGGGCAGCCTCCCCAATCCCAGTAGGTGGCAGGTTGGCTTATTACTTCCAGGCATGGCAACCATTATCACAGACAAGTGAGTCCTGGCAGTAATAAACTAGGGTCTTGCTCTAAGCTTCAGATCATTCTCAAAAACAAGAGCAAGATCATTCAAACCTGCCATCAATTCGGAAACAGCCCTGCTAGATGCAGAGGTGTCCACTTTACTGCAAGACAGAGCAGTGGAACCTATTCCTTTCCCTTACAGGGGAAAAAGGTTGTATTCAAGGTACTTTCTAACCTTGAAGAAAACGGGGAGTGTTGACTGTAACTTGGTAATAAAATTCCCTTTCTCAGATTATTCTTGGAACTGCACAGAAGTGAAGAAACGACAGACGCGTGGTGTCCAGCACATGAAGTGATTTATTTCTGGTATATAAAGCTGGCTTACAACCAAACAGTGTGATCACTGGGAGAATACTTCCAATTTTTCTTACCTATAGGTATCAGTACGTCTCTTCTTCTCGGAGAAAAAGTGTAATGCAAAGGGTCTTATACTCCTGATAATTGCCATGACAGCATGTATAAAGATATATAAAAACCTTATAATTGGTCAGTGGTAAATAGCCTGACTCCTTACTAGCCTGGGAAGCATGCTGAGCTAGCAAAAATAACAGATAGCTAAGAAAGTGCTCTTGTATATCCTGAAGGACGTGTGTGGTTACATATATAATTGCAGTTCTGCAATAGCACTAAAGATGGCAGTAATGCCTAACTAATCATTATACAGTAGTATATACTGAATCATCTCCCGAGTGTTACAATTAGAATAATAGCAAAAGCATTATGATTCTCAGTAAAAATACAGTAGAACTCGGATCCTGACACTTATGCTTATACAATAAGTGCCTGTGCCCTAATGTTAGTACATATACCTATAAGTATTACTGTCTGCGAGGTAGGGGGCCAATCAGGGGTGCTGGTCCATGGATAACATTCCCCCCCATTATTGCCTCAGAAGGGGCAACAATCTCAAGTTAGCTGGTAGGGATGGAGCTAAAAGTCGTTTACAGGCCCGAGTCACGAGCCTTGTAAAGGAATTAGAGTTGTTCTCGATGTTGTTTGAGGGTACATCACAGGTAGCACAGAGTGAATATGAGAAAGATAATCAAAAATGGTTGGATCACAACAAAAACTTTAAAAGTGAGTTCTACCCACATATTGCCTACTGCAAGGCTTAAATCACCATCCTGCATAAGATATTGAGTGCACTAGTAGCTTTAGATATATTATTAGTAATATAACTCAAATGAGCATCTTTCCTAGCTAAAAGACTGCAGAGAGAGTGTCATGAGATCAATGTGCCCATTACAAAATAGGCAAATATTGAGATGGGGCAAGCAAGTATTGGGGATCAGTATCAATAACGTCTGATTCAGGGAGAGGAACAGGCGTGATCGCAGTGTGACCAGTAAAAGTTTTCTGCTGTGGAGTCAAGCAAAAGTTACTGTAGGTTTAGTAACTTGACAGGTCTTCATACCATAGGAGAATGTGGGATAATTTGTGACCATACGGTATTGGCCATCAGATGTATAAGTAACTCTGACAGAGGGCACCCGCCATCAATGTAGATGTACTGGACATGAAAAGGACTGATTGGTGAGCCGTGTAGTGAAGCGATGTACCTCTTCAAGGTAGCTTCGAGATGGAGCTGTTTTGGCGACTTGCGCTGAAGACACAGCAGGAGGGATGTCATCATCTGTATCAACATCAGTAAGATTGAATGGCAGTTGTTCATCCAAGGTCAGTGTCCAGTCATGATGTTCAGGCGCGTTGCCACATACTGGTTTCACAATATCAAAAACGTCACATCGGTGCAAGAAGTAGTAACCTTTCTTGGCACAGCAGTTCGTGTGCGGGCCACCCATGCCTGGAAGACTGGATGATAAACAAGCATGGAAGGTAATTCAGTTCTTTCACGACAGATGTCGTTTTCAAGATGACCTATGGATTGAATGCTGGCTAATTTGACAAAGACTGATGTAGCAGGATCAAAGCGTGGTAAAGACACAGTAAATATAATAAACATATTCTCCTTGATAGAACAGGATCTGGTAAAGGTGCTTGGTTAAGAAATCTAGATTCTAACAGTAGTCATGGAAATATTCAGAGTAGTCTTTAAACACATTGTTATGCAACCTGTAGTTTTGCAATGTGGGCAATACCATTTACCTAGTCTGAGATCATTTACGAAATCTGGAATTTTGCCTGATTCCAAGTCCCTGAAGAGAGCGTTAACAGTGAATATAATGCAAGAACCATAAGCAGAACATAGAAGTTCACGCCCAATATATTGCTTGTCCGCCTCACAGTTATTCTGAAAAATTAATTAAGTTTACGTTTCGTATCATTGAACCCTTGAGCAATCTCCTGCATATTGTACACAGTACAACGTTCTTCATTACTGAGAGAATTTACACCTTGTAAAATAGGGGGCATTACATCATTGTTAATAGTGTGTTGAAATTTAAAGGTCTGAGCATTAATAGAAGTAATGTCTGTTCGATTCCAAATGAAAATACCTGAGCCAAAGAGGCCAGTAAGGTGCCGGCTGCTCCAGTTATACCAAAGACAGAACCGGCCACACCAGCTATGTCAGTTAAATCAGTTGCATCCCGCTTGGTGCGTACGTGTGATTTTGATTTAACATAGTCTTATGGGGCAGGTCTAAAAACTCCAACATGATCAGTGATGTCAGGTTCACCTACAGGGTCATTTGTGCTTGTTTGATAAGCAACAACAATATCAGTAAGCATCATACTGTAAAACTTGGAGGTATTGGTTGTACAACAAAAAACAATCTCAGCCATATCCCAGTGTGTAAGATTGAAAATAACAGGGTCATGCATAAATTGCACGTTATTAGTTAGGGCTCTGGGAAGTGATGTAGTGGTCAAACCACTAGGAGGGCCATCCTCTTGGGGAGGGCAGGCAGTCAGGTATTCTTGACTGGTTGGGACTACAGAAAGATAAAGAGCTTCAGAAGCTTGATAGTTTTGAAAACAGAAATCATGTGCCTCCTCTGGACAGAGGCGGTCACAGTAGGTAGGATCTATGAGAGCAGTTAGATTGTACTGACCAGTATGTCTAGAAGTCGTCTGTCTGATAGAAATCGTACCATTCTTAGAAATGTCAGTGTTGGGCCAGCCATGGAATGTACCTTTGGACAGGTGAGCTACCATGATTGTGTAGCCCATAGCATCAGTTTGCCATTGTATGGAGAGCCAAGATTTATCTGGGGCAACCACTACAGCATCAAGAAAGGTATCTTAGCCTTGCATTACTTAAATCATTTTGTTGGGAACAGTAATCCGCACACCAGTGGGGGTTGAATGTTCAAGTCTGCCAAGGAGGTGTTGCAGACGTTCCTTGTGAGTCAGTGGGGCCGAATATGGGGGTGCAGTCACAGTCATAGTCAGTAGTCCCACCAGTAGGAGAATGGGGTGCAAGATAGCGATCTTGTCGATACCTGTAAGAAAACAAAAAGGATTGGTTAAGTGTGGGTATTATTCCGCCCAAAGGGGTTAGGAAAAGTAAATTTAGTCACCTGTATACAATTTTAGTTGGTTAGCATGGAACCACTTGTCAGTGGTCTTTTTCTGCTGTTGTACTCTGACCTGATACACAGCAGGGCTGAGCTTGTTGGCAATGGGATAGGGACCTTCCTATCTGCTGGCAAATGAATGAGTTGGTTGTCTGTATTGGAGAAGCATAACTTGGTCTCCAACTTGCCAGTTGATTTCTTTAACATGCTTGTCAAAATGAGCTTTAGGTTGTTGAGCTTTTTCCATTTGCTTGGCAGCGAACAGATGTGTTTTCATGATTTCATCATGAAGGTTTTCTACATTCTTGTCTACAGATACCTTATCTGCAGTGGGGGTGTGGAAATCAATCAACAGGTATTCAGGTGGTCTCATAGCTCTACCAGTCATAACCTCATAGGGTGTGCACGGAGTAGTAGCTGCAGGTGTACCCCTAATTGCGATCAGTAGCAGCGGCAAGAGGGAATCCCAATCCTTGAGATTATCATTAATGAATTTGCATAGCATCTGTTTTATGTGTCTGTTAGCTCTTTCTACCTGGCCTGAGGATTAAGGGTGGTAAGGGATGTGAAATTTTTGATCAACTCCAAGAAGTTGGAGTGTCTGTTGCATTAGCTCAGCTGTAAAGCTAGTGCCCTGGTCTGAGTCTACATTTAAAGGCAGGCACCACCTGGAGAACAGTTGATCTACTAGGATCTTGGCAGTTGTCTTTGCCGTGTTCTTAGTGGGAAATGCTTTTACCCACTTGGAGAACAAATCTGTAACAACAAGTGCATACTTGTTGTTTCTACTGGAGTTTGTAAGAGGGACAATGAAATCGATCTGTATCACATTCCGTGGTCCAGTTTGCCTTTGGGGCAACAATTTGGCATTTCTTTTTACTGAAATTGGGTTATTCTGAGCACACACTATGCAGTTGTCTACATAGTGTTCTACATCTTTGGCCATACTAGGCCACCAAACGACTGTTTTGAGTCTCTGGAGGGGATTTTCTGTCCCCTGGTGTCCACCAGTGGGAATGTCATGAACCATATGAATAAATTTGGTTCAGAGATTGTGGTTCAACCCACAATTTGTCATCTGTACCTTGTTTGTGATACCAAATGAGCTTCTGATCGCTAGACAAATGTATATTGTCCGAGTGCCTCTTGTGTGGACTGCCAACAGGTAGTGGCTGTTCAGTTCTTTTATCTAGGTATTTGAACACATCTTTGATCTCTGGAGCCGCTTTTTGTGCAGCAGAGAGGACCAGTGGAGGTTCTGGTATCAGTTTCTTGTTGGCAGCAATGATGTCACAATAGCTGCTGTACATTGTGGGTGAGTCATTGTCCATGTTTCCCCCCTCGAGTGCCTGCTTTGGCAAGTGAGTCTGCTGGTTCATTGAATTCATGGTAAGGGCCAGATTTGCAGTGAGCCCTTACCTTGTGAATGTACAACTTATCAGTGAATATTTGTGTCAGGGTGTGTATATACACAAACAGTTTCCTATATTTGACAGGAGTTGCCATCAGAGGAGGTAAAGTTGTTATTTTTTGCCAGAATGGAAATAACTCAGTGAGTGATGAATACATCCAGTTAGAGTCAGCAAAGATGATGGCATCCTTGTCACCATGTGGCATGATCTCCAGTGCACAGGCCACAGCTGCCAGTTCAGCGTACTGTGAGGAGATAACGGTACATTTTCTAGCAGTGTGCCTGAAATCACCCTCATGGCTTAGAATGAGCACTCCAAATCCTGCTACCTGTTCTCCCTCCACATAGGAGGTGAAGCCATCTGTGAAAATACGAAACATGGTGTTAACTTCCAGGATCTGAGGTGTGACTGGTAAGAATGGTCCTGGGTCCGGTAGGTCAGGTGGTTGGAGGGCACACTCATGGGGTATGCCTGTGTAGAGTAGGCCATGGACCAAAATTGAAGGCATTTTAGCAGGCAGTACTTTAATGTCCATATCCTGCAAAAGCAGAGACCAATGGGTCAGTCTGGTGTTAGAGACTGATCCATCTTTCACTTTGTCTGAAAGCAAAAAGTTAGGTGGGGCATGACAGGTATGCAAGATGATGGGAGCATACCCAGTGATGTACAGAACATGTTTGACAGCCCAGAAGGTTGCCATGAGTGTCCTTTCGCAGAGGCTGTATTTTTTCTCTACTGGGGATAGCATCTTGAGATGCATAAGCAATGAGCCTGTAGTACCCATTGTACTTTTGTCCCAGCACTGCAGGCATGGCCACATCAGAGGTGGCAGTTTCCAAATGGAAAGGTAATCTCGGGTTAGGCTTGACCAGTGCTGGAGCTGAGGCTACGGCCTGTTTAAGCTGTGCCACAGCTTTAGTGTGTGTGGGGCCCCATGTCCATGGGATATCCTGTTTTAGAAGTTCATAACAGAGGAGCGGCCTTCAAGACAAAGTCAGGAATAAAATCCCCGGAGTAGTTTACCATACCTAAGAAGCGTCTGAGTGTCGCTACACTAGTAGGAAGTGGCAGATCTTGCAGGCCCTGGATCTTTTTGACAGCTGGGCTTCTCCCTTGGTCTGTGATGCGTAGGCCAAGGAAAATTACCTCTTTTTTGCACAGCTGGGCTTTAGAGGGTTTGCACTTGAGGCCTGCGCTGCTGAGGAGAGTCAATAGCTCATCTAGCAGGGCCAAATTTTCTTCTTTGGTGGCAGTTGCTAAGAGCAAGTCATTCACGTACTGTAGGAGACACTAGGGTGCGGAGAACCCCTGCGGGGCATCCATCAATCCATCATGTGTAGAGGGAAGGGTAGTTATGGAAGCCCTTGGGCAGACAGGTCCAGGTGTACTGGCACCCATCCAAGGTGAAGGCAAATTTGTATTGGCTTTGCTGTGTTAATGGGAGTGACCAAAACCCATTAGAGATGTCAAGACCTGAGAACCACTTTTTGTCAGGTGTCAGCAGCTTGGGCACATCAGGGGCTAATGCCACAGTTGGGGCACAGCTGGGGATAACTTGGTTAAGTTTCCTACAGTCTGTTGTAAGTCTCCAAGCTCCATTCGGCTTTTTCACTGGCCAAATGGGCAAATTTACAGTGGAAACACAAGTCCTAATCACTCCTTGTTGTAGCAGTGATTGGATGGTCTCCCTCAATGAGGGAAAGGCTTCAGCAAGAAATGGGTACTGTTTCTGCCTCACAGGATTAGGTCCTGGGATCTCAGTGGTGGTGTGCATCCTACCACAATCATGCTTGTTGGTAGCGAACACGGATCAGTATGTCCCTGTACCAAGGGTTCAAGTTCAGGAAACAGGTCATGACTTGCAAACAGAGCCATGACATCATAGTCCTTGTTGTTATGGGAAATGGCTGCTACCACATGGGAGTCTAGTATGGTGACAGCATGACATTGTCCTTTTATCTGTAGCAATAACCTGTTAGCTAGGTCCACCACACAGCCATGCTGTGCAAGGAAATCAGTTCCCAGTGTGCTGGGGAGATGACGTAATACCATGAGGTCAAAGACAAAATCAGTCTTAAGGTGACCTACCTGCACAGGGAGAGACACAGATCGATAAGTTTGTAGTTGAGTACCATCTATCCCTTGAGCACTGGTCTTCCAGCCGGTAGACCAGGCAGACAAGACTGGGTTCTCATCGTGGAGAACAGACATCGCTGCTCCTATATCCAGAAGCTTGTCAAGTTGGCGGCCCCTGACCATGGCCCTTACATAGGGACGTCCGTTTGTGTTGACAAGCAAGTCACTCACAGTCTGGACTGGGTCCTGTAATTGTCAATCAGTGCCGTTTCCGGCTTCTTCTTCGTTCTTACGTTTCTGCGACCTTAGGCCTAGGGTAGCTGGTTGGGCCTCCCTGTTGCACTTTATAGGACACGAGTACTGTGTCTCTGACATCAGGGCTGTAAGCTCGAACTGTTCTATTGGTGGTTCTGTTCTATTGGTGGTTCAAACAACATGAAGACTTGTTGTGTTCTGACATATGCAGTTAGCCCCAGCACTTGAACTGCTTCGGAGAGGAAAGAGTTAAAATTCTATGCAGGGCATAGAACGTTGAGCTCGAGCTCGGTTCAGACCTCTGTCTGCTGCACTTTGAAGTGTAACCGTCAGATTCTTTACTCTGCCTAACTGAACAGTCGCTCTGGAGATTTCTCCTCTGCTCGCGGTTCTCAGTCGGTTAAAGTCGTCAGTTTTTCCAATTAATTCTTTGTTTTTTTGATTCAGATCCCTGTCTGTGGTACAGTAAGTACGTAGGTAGTGGACTAGATTTGGAAAAACTTGTGGAAATTGTCAAATTTATATTTTCAGCTGGTTCAGCTGGACCGGTTGCTATGCAAAACTTATGTTGTTATTTTATTCCTTGAATTTAGTGTGTGGTACCGGTCCTTATTGGTTTAAAAAAAAAAAACAAAAAAAAAACATGTTTTTTATGTTTTTTTCAAATACCTGTGACACGGTTAGAAACCGATAAGGGGGTCTTGCCTGGCTGAAGCCGAGTAAAGGGTAAGTTTTCGGTTTAAGGATGACTACGTCTTAGAAACCCAAAAGAAAAACCGGGCTCACTGGGTTTCAACACTGCAGTGTGTGTGTGTGGGGAGGCCTTTGCTAAGGCTGATCCCCACACCACTTGTGTTTATTGTCTGAGGTGTGACCACCTCGATTCAGACTGCCAAATTTGCAAGAATTTCCCTAAAGCCATCCAGGATAAAAGATTGGGCAGGCTTAGGGAAAAGGAGGCCAAGAAGTCCGCTGACCCAGATGGCCAGCCCGGTTCGGTTCCGACCGAACCAGAAGGAGTGCCCTCTGACCAGGGGGAGACTCCTTCGGGCATAAGGAGAGCCGATTCCAAGGGATCGGGTCTGTCAAAAAGAAAAAGAAAAGAAAAATCATCCGGTTCGGGATCCAGAACCGCATCAACTGACCGCCGAGGAACTTGCCCGAGCGATTAGCTTAGTGGAATTGCTTCGTTCGGTTCCGACCGATCCAGTGCCTTCTGGCAGGCGTTCGGTTCGGTCGGTTCCTCTGGTTCAAGATTATACCCATGAAGATTTTTATGAACCGGACCTGGAGGGGGATGATGATGATGAAGGGGATGATGATGATGGAATAGGTCTGGATGAGCCCATAGAACCGGACATCTCCCCAGACAGGCCTTCTGGTGTTTTCCCTCCTAGGCTTTCTAAGTCCCCTTCCCACTTTATGTTCAACAGGAAAGTGCAGAAACCCTCCAGCTCCCTATGGAAGAAGCTGTTGAGGAACAAGAGGAGTCTTGACTATGTGGAGATGATAGACATCCCAGAGTCCAAAAGGTTCTCTGTTCCCCTCCATAAGTCTTTTGGGAAACACACAGACATTGTTAAAAACCCCAAATTCCTTATCTCCTGTGGACAGACAGATGGACAAGAGGTACATGCTGTCAGGCTCAGGTATGGAGTACTTGTACCAGCAGTGCAGCAGTGTTGGAGTCGTGCAGGCTGCAGCCTGTGCTAAGGCTGACATTCCCTTGACTTCACACACCCCAGATAAAGACTCCAGGAAGCTGGATGCCATGGCAGAGAAGCAGTACATGGCATCTTCTTTGGGACTCGGAAGGCTAATTACATGGCCTGTACAGCCAGGTACCAGAAGTCCAGGTGGGACACTGTACTGAAATTGGCTAAGCAGACCTCTCCCCAACTTGCCAGGGAGCTGGAGGAGGTGGCTGCTGATTGGATTGAGGCGTTGAAGATCCAGTTTCATGCTGCTGTAGACTCCAGTGATGTGTCATCTAGAGCCATGGCTACATCTGTGGCTCTTTGGAGACTAGCTTGGCTCAGGTGTACCAACCTATCTCAGGATACACCTTGTGTGTTATTCTTTTCGTTTTTTTCTTTCAGGTTTAGTATGTGGTTACTGTTCCTTATCGGTTTAAAAAAAACATGTTTTTTGCATTTTTTTCAAATATCCGTAACACGGTTAGAAACGATAAAGGGGTCTTACCTAGCTTCGCAGAGTAAAGGGTAAGTTTGTTTGATAGGATGGCTACGTCTGAGAAACCCAAAAGAAAAACCGAGCCCACTGGGTTTCAGCACTGCAGTGTGTGTGTGGGTGGGGAAGTCTTTGCTAAGGCTGATCCCCACACCACCTGTGTTTATTGTCTGGGGTTTGACCACCTCAATTCAGACTGCCAGATATGTAAAAAATTCCCTAAATCCACTCTAGACAAGCAATTGGGCAGGCTTAGGGAAAAGGAGGCAGAGAAGTCCACTGACCCAGATGGCAAGCCTGGTTTGGTTTCGGCCAAACCAGAAGGAGTGCCCTCTGACCAGGGTGATACTTCTTCGGGCAAAAGGAGAGCTGATTCCGAGGGATCGGTTCCATCAAAAAGGAAAAGAAAAAAATTGGCCGGTTTGGATCCAGAATCGCATGTTCCAACTGCCGAGGAGATTGCCTGAGTAATTAGGATTGTTGAATCGCTTCATCTGGTTCCGACTGACCCGGTGCCTTCTGGCAGGCGTTCAGTTCAGTCGGTTCCTCCGGTTCAGGATTATTCCCCTGAAGATTTTTATGAACCGGATTTGGAGGGGGATGATGATTATAAAGGTGATGATGATCAGGATGATGATGGAATGGAAGGTCTGGATGAGCCCATTGAACTGGACATTTCCCCAGACAGACCTTCTGGTGTTTCCCCTTCCAGGCTTTCTGAGTCCCCTTCCCACTTTAAGTTTTACAGAAAAGTGTCAGAAACCCTCCAGCTCCCTTTGGAAGAAGCTGTTGAGGAACAAGAGGAGCCTGATTATGTTGAAATGATGGGCATCCCAGAGTCCAAGAGGTTGTATATTCCCCTTCATAAGTCCTCTGGGAATCAGACACAAAAATTGTTAAAAACTCCATATTCTTTACCTCCTGTTGACAGAAGGATGGACAAGAGGTACATGCTGTTAGGACCAGGTACGGAGTACTTGTACCAGCAATGCAGCCATGTTGGGGTTGTGCAGGCTGTAGCCTGTGATAAGGGTTGCATACCCTTGGCTTCACACCCCCCAGATAAAGACTCCAGGAAGCTGGATGCCATGGCAAAGAAATAGTTCGTGTTATCTTCTTTGGGACTCAGGCTGGCTAATTACATGGCCTATACAGCCAGGTACCAGAAGTCCAGGTGGGACCCTGTACTGCCACTGGCTAAGCAGGCCTCCCCCCAGCTTGCCAAGGAGCTGGAGAATGTGGCTGCTGATGGGATTGGGGCATCAAAAATCCAATTTCATGCTGCTGTGGACTCTAATGATGTGTCATCAAGAGTCATGGCTGCATCTTTGACTCTTTAGAGAATGGCTTGGCTCAGATATACTAGCCTTTCACAGGACACCCAGGCTAAGGCCATGGATTTCCCTGTGCTGGGTAATTCTTTGTTTGGGAAGACTGGGCCGAGGTATGAAAATGATAGATGAATAGGATCACCTACAGGAGTGCAGAGGCCAAGGAAAGGCAGGCAACTCCTCAAAGGCAGCAAGCTAGGGGCAGGGGCAGGCCTTTTCATAGGCCTTTCTACCAGGCACAGGCCTCCTCTCCTTTTTCCCAGAGGGGTTCTTCAGAGGGAGAGGGAGAGGCAGAAGGGGGATGAGCAGGGCTGTATCCACTTCTCAACCTAAGGCTCCTGCAAAGCAGACACCCTAATGTCTCAGCCCGGGTTGACTCTCCAATCCCTGTAGGAGGCAGGCTGGCTTACTACCTCCAGGACTGGAAGTCTGTTACCTCAGACAAGTGGGTCCTGGAGGTAGTAAGCCGGCGACTGGTTCTCGGCTCAAAAATTCCCAAAGCTGAGAGCCGGATCTTTTGCACCTGCAAACATCTCAGAAACTATTGCCGTAGAGGCAGAGGTTTCATCTCTACTGGCCTTAAGGGATATAGAGAGAGTTCCTACAGTACACTGGGGCAAAGGTCTGTACTCCAGGTACTTCCTTACCCCGAATAAAACGGGAGTGGCGACCCATTCTAGACTTAAGATACCTGAACAAACGTCTTTTAAAGTCAAAGTTCAAAATAGTGACTCTGGGTATAATCCTTCCCTCTCTAAGGCCAGGGGACTGGCTAGCTTCCCTGGACCTAAAGGATGCCTACTTTCACATTCCCCTCAGGTGCTCCCACAGAAAGTACTTCAGGTTCAAACTGCCTTCAGGCCATTACCAGTTCAAAGCAATGCCCTTTGGCCTAACATCAGCTCCAAGGGTGTTCACAAAATGCCTAGCAGTAGTAGTAGCATTCTTAAGGAGAACAAATATCTCCATATTCCCATACCTGGATGACTGGCTCATTATGGGTCAGGCTCCAGACCAAGTCAAGTCAGATTTGCAGGTGACCCAGCATGTGCTCACTTTTCTAGGATTTCTTCTCAGTCTTCCCAAGTTAGTTCTTGAGCCAGTACAGCATCTAACTTTCATAGGGGTGAAACTGGACACTGTCAAAGCAAGCGCTTCCTTCCCCTAGAAAGGGTCAGGGTGCTTATCTAGCTGGCTTCTTCCACCTTCTGGTTTCTTGACCAGCAAGGCATTTCCTTCAGCTTCTGGGCCACATGGCACCTTCCTCCAGTGAGCCAAGGGTGATTTCAGATGAGGACATTCAGTTTCACCTGAGGCCTTTTGGTCTCAGAAAAAAGACCTCTAGCCAAACTTATTCCGTAATCAGACCTGATCAGGCTCTTTAATGGTGGCAGGATCAGGACAATCTCAGGCAAGGTCCCATTCATCACTCAGTCTCATTCAGTGGTTCTAACCATATGCTCTCTCCTGGGTGGGGCTCACTGGGACTCTCACAGCTCAGGAGTGTGGTCCACTGAGGGTGTCTTCTCCATCAGTCTCCTGGAGCTCAGGGCAGTTTACCTGGCCCTGCGAGCCTTCTCAGAGTCAGTACAGAACAAGGTGGTTCAGGTCAGGACAGATTGACACCACCACCATGTGGTGATATCAGCAAGCAGGGAGGCACTTTCGGTCTGACCTTGTGCATGGAAGCCATGGTTATGGTCCCTGGCTTATTCTTTGAACCTCTGGTAGCAGTCCACCTCCCAGGAAAGGAATATGTGCTAGCAGATGCATTGAGCAGGATCTCTCAGGGCCATCACGAATGGGCTCTGGACCCCCTAGTGTTAAAAGTGATTTTCTCAAGGTGGAGCAGTCCAGAGATAGATCTCTTTGCAGCCCCAGACAATCACCAACTTCCTCCTTTCTGTGGCAGACCCCCAGTCTTGGGCTCGGTTCCTCTGGATGCTCTGATTCTGGATTGGGAAGGGAAATTTCTGTATGCCCTCCTCCGTTTCCTCTACTGTTCAAGGTCCTGGTCAAGGTAAGGTCACAATCTTGCAAAGTGATCCTGCTTGCTCCACACTGGGCCAGGCAGCATTGGTATCCCCCTGTTGCTGTCCCTAGTAGTCCTTCTTCCCTATCTCTTCCAGGAATCTGAGCTGTTAACCTCCTCTCAGGGGAGGATCTGGTATCCCAACCTTCGATCTCTCAATCTCAAGGCTTGGCTCTTGAAGAGTTAGAGTATGCAAAGTTGCATCTGTCTCAAGGGGTTCTGGACATTCTCAAAGCTTCTCGAAAACCTGCCATCAGAAAAACTTACAACTCCAAATGGAAAATATTCAGTATTTGGTGTTCCAGGAAGCATATATCCCCAGATACTGCTGACTTGTCTACAGTTCTGGATTACATGGTTCATCTTAATGGCCCAGGCCCTAGACCAGCTACCCTCAAAGAACATTTGTCAGCTGTTTCTGCTTTTTTGTAAGTGGGAAAGGCTTCCTCACTGGCATCTCATCCTGTTTTCTGTAAAATCTTCAAGGGATTGCTTCATGCCAGCCCTCCCTTTAGGGATCCTACTACTGCTTGGGACCTTAATGTTTGCATTGCTCAGCTTATGCAACCCCCTTTTGAGCCTTTGTCCTCATCAGAGCTTAAGTACTTGACTTGGAAAACTGTGTTTCTGGCAGCTATTACCTCTGCCAGACGTATCAGTGAAGTGCAAGCTCTGTCAGCGGAGCCTGATTTTATCTCATTTCATAGAGATAAGGTGGTCCTCAGAACCAACAGGAGGTTCTTGCCCAGAGTGGTTTCAGATTTTCATCTGAACCAATCCAGGTCTCTTCCTGTGTTCTTCACTGATCATTCTTCTTCAGGAGAGAGAAGATTACACAGTTTTAATGTCAAAAGGGCTCTTAGCTGCTACATTGAGCGTACTAAGGCACTCAGGTTTGACTCCCTCCAGTTGTTCCTTACTTATGGGGAAGTGGGAAAAGGCAAACCTGCCACTAAGAGAACTATTGTCAGGTGGATTGTCTCGTGTATACAATTCTGCTATGAAAAGCTAGGCAAAATACCTCCCTTAGGCCTGAGGACTCATTTGACTAGAGGCACATCTGCTTCTCTGGCTGCTGCCAGAGATGTACCTTTACTAGAGATATGCAAAGCAGCCACCTGGAAAACGGTCCATACATTCATCAAGCATTACTCTCTGGATATCCAGGCTATGAGTGATGCTCAGTTTGGTACAGCAGTACTGCAGAACCTATTCCCAAAATAGGTTCAAGGCCCTCCTCCATGGAGGTACTGCTTGGTAGTCTGCATATGTCAGAATATAGCAAGACTTCATTTTGTTTGAAGAAAAAATCACTCACCTTAGTAATTGTGTTTCTTCTAATGGAGTCTTGCTATATTCTGACCTCCCTTCCTGCCTCCCCTCTCAGAACCTGTTTTTTGGGAAGTGGGCTGGCAGGCACAGTGTTGCACCTCAGGGGTGTATTTGGCACTCCCCCTTTTTTTTATCAGGGAGAATGGGTTGTTGTTTTAATTTGGTAATTATTTGTTCACTACCTGTTTTTTGTTTTGGATTTCTCAACTTGAGTCT
The DNA here is from genome assembly GCA_016271365.2 of Neoceratodus forsteri. Lineage (NCBI taxonomy): Eukaryota > Metazoa > Chordata > Ceratodontiformes > Ceratodontidae > Neoceratodus > Neoceratodus forsteri. The sequence continues at coordinate 1,394,413,787 of CM028131.1, read as the reverse complement.
TTTGGGGATCCATAATATTTGGTTGCCTTTTTGGCTAGTAAAAATTTCTTTAGAATTTCCACATAGTGGAGGTAGTTAGTATTAGTTTGTCAGACTCTGAAAGTTACACTTCAGAGTGCAGCAGACAGAGGTTTGAACCAAGCTCGAGCTCAACGTTTTATGCCCTGCATAGAATTTAACTCTTTCCTCTCTGGATCAGTTCAAGTGCTGGTGCTAACTGCATATGTCAGAATACAGCAAGACTCCATTAGAAGAAACACAATTATTAAGGTGAGTAATTTTTTTTCTTCCCGAATCACTACATCGGCCTGGCCAGTGCACAATGCCATGAAGGGTTTTTTTCTTCGGCTGCTCAATTGTTCTGTAGCCGAAGGCCAGAAAGGGTTGGTGCTGCTGCTAGCCAGGGCCGCAACAGAACGTGTGTATGCAGCCTCCTTTGCAGCATGGGCCTCCTCCAGTTGTTTTCGGAGGGTCTCGTTTGCGTCCTTTAGGTCCCGATAGCTAGGCCCGTTACGGTACTTGCCATTGGAATTTGAGTAGCTCCCATTCCTGTTGTAGTTGTTATTGTTCTGTTTCTTCTTGTAGTTCTGATTCTCTCCTCCCCCCCACCTTGTGCGACTGTCGATCGTCAGAAGTGGCTTCCTGTTTATCGCTGTTGCCTTCCACTATATAGTAGGTTGGGGCAGGGCCTACCACAGCGACTTGGCCCGGGCTTGCCTGGGCCATTGAAGTTTGGATGGCAGCCTTGTTGGGTTTTTTTCCGGAAGCTAGGTTACGAAGGTAGACCTTGAAGGCATGCTCTGTCTTGGTGAGGATCTCATTAAAGGTATTGGTCTGTGGGTAGATGTTAAGTTCAGCCTTCTCCTGGAGAGCTGAAGTCATGTTCCAGATGTACAAATCCTTGAACTCAATTTGTTTTTTTGTCAGCGGTCTCACCTGCTGGACCCTTCTTGGCCTTGTAGGTGAGCCACAACTGTTGATGGTAAGCCACTGGGTTTTCCTTCACATTCTGCTTGACCTTATAGGCCAAACAAGCTCCAACGATATCTGGGGAGTTGGCAGCAAGGAGTGCCTGTGCGATATCATTGTAATTGAGCATCTTGCAATTGCGGACAGCCTCTGGGAGTTTGGCCTAGAGGGTAGGCTCGATGGTTTGTCTCATGACTTGAACCTGGTACTCGGGTTGGAGAGAAAGCTTCTTGCAAAGGGAGCGCACCTTCTCCAGATGACAGCTGAGGTTGGTAGTTGGACCCATCTGTCCAATGTGAGCAACCTGTAGGGGATTGGATATGGGCGTGTGGGGAGCGGCGTTTATTTCCCCATGACCCAAAGCACTGCGATGGGCAACTTCCGCCACCACATCAGCTGCTCATTTGAATGCATTCTCCTGGGTTACAGCATTTTCGAACATGCGTCCGATCTGCTCCTGCATGGAGAAGTGTCCTTCAGGGGTTGCTAGTCTTGTTAAGACATCCTGAGCAATGTCTCGCACTTCTTACTAAACTGCTCTAATCTAACCCCCTTTACCTCTATGCTGTTTAAGACTTGCTCTGTCTTCTTCTCTCTCTAGCTGCTTGTCCCTGAACAGGGCTGCTGCAGCTCACCCATGGTCGGCCGGCACCCAGCCAGCCACCGACCAAGACCAGGACACCTGCCTGCAGCTCCTTGGAAGGTACGGGACAGTGCAGCCAATCGGAACACGGGTGCTTCCAGCAAACCCACTCTGATTGGCAGGAGTTTTCCCCTGCTATAGACACCTGGCACTTTGTTAGACTTTCCATAGAACTAAGCACATTTCAACTGTGTTATTAGGAGGTTTTCAACTGTATTAGCTGGATTGTAATTTCTACTATTGTTTTAAAGTGCTTACACCTCTTCTGTCTGGCTGCTCTTCCTGCAGCCCCCCCATCCAAGCACTCTGCCTTGGTGCGATAAGTCTAACTACCTCCCCGCCCAAGTGGCTAGTTTTCCATTAGCAGGTTATACAGACCTGCCACTAGAGGATTCTTGGTCTTCTACATAAATCACTGTATTCATTATTGGGCAATATGGCCTGCATTATCATTCTACTTCTTTCCGGTTCTGCTACAAGGGACTTGAGTCTGAAGGGTGGATGGCCACTAACTAAGCTGCTCCTGCTCTCCTTGTTCCCCTTTCTGCTGTATTTTCTCATCTAGGTTTTAAGTGAGTACCTAGGTGGGCAAATTTCTTGCCTAGAAAATATTGCACTAATACAAATCACGAGACCACTTAATCTGGGACCATGGCTCTCCTTATTGTGTTTTTATTGCTCCTAAGGTGCAGAGTTTTCAGCAATACAATTGCAATTCAGTACCTCAATGCAATTCAGTTCTCCAATGTACCTTATCAATACCTAATGTTATAACAGTCTACCGTGCAGACACTATGTCATTCTCCTCTCCCCTTTTAGCCTATTCCCCCCGGTTAGCCTACACCCCCTTGCTACTGTCCTCACCTATGTCTACCCAAGCACTTACATTGATCACAATCAACTGTCATTACAGTGGCACCGCCTCTTGCGCAGCACGATATGGGTTGCGAGAAGAAATAAAAAAGCAGTCTCCATTCTTATAAGCTCCTTAAAGAAAGTTATACTTCTGCTTCTTCTCTGCTCCAGAAATGTGGGCTCAACCCTGGCCCCCCCACAACTTACCTCGCCTACTCGATTTTGCTGGGGCCACAGGTCTCAAAATGATGATGGTCAACATTTTAAGCCTGCCTAAAAACTTGTACAGCTGCAAGCCTGACTGCACCGTTAACCCAGACCTTATCATAATTACTGAGTCGTGGTTAAAAAGGCGAACACTGATCAATAAATATCACTGCAGGGCTACAATTTATGTAGGCGGATAGAGAGTCTAAGCGGGGTGTGGTTATCTATGCCAAATCTAAGTACTTGTTCACCAATATTAGTTGCAAATCTCTAGCCAAGGAATTTGAGTTAGTTCGCTGAGCCTTCATCTCCCCTCCTCGGATGTATCACTATCCTAGGTGGCTATAGACCCCGTCTGGTGGTGATGAAGTCCTTAATCTTTTGAAATCCATGTTAGTAGATGCAAAAACTGAAACAATATTTCTAGGAGATCTAAATATGGACTGGCTGTCACCTAAATCACACGGCCTCAAATCCCTTTGTGACGAGCTAGGTCTTGGGCAATTAGTCAGTGAACCTACTAGGAACAACACTCTAAATACTGCCAACAGTTCCATTCTAGATGTGGTACTAACCACCCATCCACACAAAATATCTCATTTGGCAGTGTTTCACAGCGACATGGCGATCGTGGAATTGTTGCTTGCATAAGATCTCAAATTAAGGCCCGTCCAGAACCCATCTTTATAACAAAAGATCCTTTCAAATTCAGTGCAGTAAACTTCCTATCTGACCTGAGCATGATCAGATGGCAAGATCTTTACCTAGCCAAAGATGTCAACAAGGCAGCTTGCATCCTTAATGACAAACTCACTACAATAATAAATAAGCATGCCCTTTCATCAAAGTAAAGGTGCGGAACAATTTCAGTCCCTGGTTCACCTCGGATCTCAAAGGCAGCCCTTATAGCTCGAGATAAGCTCTGGGCTAAGCTAGACATTCCAAAGAATCTTGGATTGGCAGGCCTTTAGAACAGCCAGGAATAACTGTGTGAAAAAACTTCGCTCTGCTGAAGCTAACTATTATATTTCTACTCTCGAACAAGCTAAAGGTAACCCTCATAAAATATGGAAGACTATCAAAGCTATAGAAGGACGGCCCATGGCCCCCTCTATCCCAACAAAGATAGTTGCAAGTGGCAAGATTGTGGAAAACAAGTCCCTAATCCTGGAGGAACTTAACTCCCACTTTGCCACAGCTGGATTAGCTTTTGACTCATCACCTTATGCTGGTGCTGCGGTGAGCCAGCATACCCCTCCGCCACATCTAGTCCTGCACCCAGCCCCTTCCAACTGTGCGAGATAACTTATAAAGAAGTAGAAGATTCTCTTCTTAACTTAGACACCAAAAAAAGCGCAGGGGACGATGGCTTGGAACCGTTTTTCCTAAGGTCAGGCTATGCCCATCTCACTGCCCCAATTCTCCACATCTTCAATCTTTCCATTACATCTGCTACTGTGCCGTCCTGCTGGAAATCAGCACATATCCTCCCTCTATTTAAATTTGGTGACCCATGCGATGTAAATAACTATAGGCCTATCTCCATATCGCCTATCCTTTCTAAAGTTCTCGAAAAACTGATCCATATTCAGTTAAAATCTCACTTGGAAACCTTCTCTCTCTTTAACCCAGCTCAATCTGGCTTCCGGGCTAATCATAGCACAATCACTGCACTAGCAAAAGTAACCAATGATTGGATCTCTGCTATAGATGCTAAGAAGGTAACTGGTGCAGTCTTTTTGGACCTCAGCAAAGCTTTTGATACTGTTGATCACAAACTATTAGTCAATTGCCTTGCAAGGTTGGGTGCCACATACCATACCACCCAGTGGTTCTCTAGCTACCTAACTGGAAGATTCCAAAAAGTAAAGGCGGAAGGCTTTTTTTCTGCTGCCTTGCCAGTTGCAAGAGGAGTCCCCCAAGGATCCATCGTAGGCCCTATCTTGTTTTCTCTGTACATTAATGACTTAGATGCTAACATATCTACGTCCAATCTGCACTTTTTTGCAGATGATACTGTGTTGTATACTTCTGGCTCATCGTTATCTGAAGTCAAGGGAGTGCTTCAAGCGGACTTCGCACAACTTGAGCATAATCTAATAAAGGCAAAGCTTCTGCTCAATGCTAAGAAGACTAAAGCGATGATATTCTCCCGCAGTGCTGTCTCAGGCCCCCCTCCCCAATACCCTTGCCCAAGACTTCATTGTCAGCACGCTAAACGAGCCTCTGGTAGTTGTAACCAAATTTAAATATCTAGGTATCTGGATCGACAATAAGTTATCTTTCAGTGACCACGTCGAAGATATCTCTAGAAGGTTAAAAGCAAGGTTAGGTTTCTTCTACAGAAATAGGCCCCTTTTTCCCCTTGAAACTCGAAACAAGCTTGTACAGACCACTTTTCTCCCCCTACTCGACTATGGCGATGTAATCTATTCCTCCACCACTCTTGCAAATCTAAGTAAACTGGACATCCTTTATCACCGTGCGTTACGGTTCATTACCAACTCCTCTTACCATTGGCACCACTGTGACTTATATGCAGCTGTTGGTTGGACATCCCTTACTACTAGACGCCTGCTCCATGCTGGGCTATGGACTCTTAAACTGCTCCTGCAGAAATTGCCAAGCTATCTCTCTTCTCTTATTAGTATCTCACGTGAGTATACTGTTAAGAAAATCTGACTTTATTATGCCTGACATACCAGGACGGGACTTCCTTTGGTAAGCGTGCTATTGCATATGCCCTTCCCTCCATTTGGAACCAATTACAAACCGTACTGAAACTAACTAGCACAGTTTCAATAAACTTCTACAAATCGCTAAGTTCAGCCAAAATAAAAGACACCTGTAACTGTCATTAAGTCTCTTCCTTCCCCATGTGTGCCATATTTATCCACTGGTAAGGTATAATTGATTTGTCATATTAACTGCTTTCCTTCCCTTCTGCTCCTGGCTTTATCTTTGCTTACGCTCACTGCTACTTATCAAATCACTCCTCCCCCATATCAGTTGTAGACTGTTGTTTGTTCTAGCTGCCAAAATACTGTATATGTATTGCACACCAGTCATCATGTTTCATTTATCAGTATGCAACCTGTAAGTCGCTTCCCTGTCTCATATCAATGTTTACCACTTGCGGTCACCCTATGTGGTACCCTTGTATGTATATCCAGCCTGTATCTTGTAACGTGCATTTCATGTATATATTGTTATTACCTATCTGTGTTTGTACTTTGTGTTTATGTCACAGGACCGCCTTGTGAATGAGCTTGCTCAATGGAGTTTTCCTGCAGTAAACTTGAACTTCCGCACCATCTTCCCTGGAAAGGGGAGCCAGTAGAAGTGAGCTACTACTAGGAGGTGATTGACCTCCTGTCATAGGGGGCTGCCATGTTTGTTTGGCGTGGCAGTGTAGGCGTGAACAAGGGGCGGGCTGTTATGGCCAGCATTTTGGGGATGGCTGGTAAAGGCTACCGCCCTGTGGGGTGGGGTCTTTGATGTGACGAGGGGGCCTATGTCCTCGTAATCAGAGTCGTCATCACCTGATGACGTAATGTTAGTGGGTGCGTACTGAAAACTAATCGTGACTTTTACATGGCCAGTGAGAACATCTTGCTGATGGTGCATTCTTGACATCTTATCTCTATATTTTTTTGTGACAAACCTTTGCAGTGTCCTGCTCAATACCTTTCTCAACCTCACGCTGTAGTACTCGGTATATGGTGCCCAATTCAGCACTTTCCCTATGCTCTTTGTCTAGCTCATGCATCAACCTTACATTCTCTTCCTTCAGTGCAACATTATCCTCTCTCAAACTTTCATTCGTGTCACTCAAAATGTCATTTAAATAAGATAGCTGTTTCTTATCACATTTCAACCTTTCATTGTCGTCTCTTAACATACGCAATTCACTCTCAGAGTCTTAAGTAGTACAGTGCAGCAGTCTGTTATTGTGATCACGGAGTGACTGTGTCTCCTCTGTGAGTTTCTTTTCCTTTTTCAGTAACTCCAATGCCTGCAAGCCCATCTCTTTTTTTAGGGAAGTGTTTTGAAGCTCAAAGAGGCACATCCTGCTATTAAACTTTCGACAGCTGTATGTAATGCCGCGACCAAGAGACCTTTGGTGTGGTATTTCTTGGCTTTTTGCTTCAACTCTAGATATTGATCAGAAATTGTAAGCAAAGGGTCCTCTGACGACTTCGTGTCCAGCACAAAATCAGTCCAACCTCCATTGGAGGTAAGATAGTTTGAGATGTCGAGTCTCAATTCTGTGCACAATTCAGGCATAACAAACAAAGGGGCAAACACACAAAGAAGCAGTCGAAAGACTGGACTTCAGTCCTTGGTGTCGTCACCCAACGGCTTTCCGGTCCCCTGTGGGCAAACGATGGTACCCAGGAGGTACGCTGCTACTCGCAAAGGGAGTATACCAGTGGTCTGGTGTGGGTCTGCCATGCCCGAAACAAGTCCGTAAAAGAACAACCACTGTAAGTTCGAGTAGGTCAAAGTAGCCAAAAATGCACCACACTACTCGACATCCAGTTCAAAGAACTCGAATGGAATCATCACTTTGTACATTCCAACCTGCACACGGTCGCCTTATGTAACTGGGTAATAAAATGGCCTTTCTCAGGTTCTTGTTCGAACTGCACAAAAGTGAAGAAACGACAGACAAGTGGTGTCCAACACAAAAAGTTATTTATTTCTGGTATATAAAGCAGGTTTACAACCAAACAGTGTGATCACTGGAAGAATACTTCCAATCTTTCTTACCTGTAGGCAGCAGTATGTCTCTTCTTCTCAGAGAAAAAGTATAATGCAAAGGGTCTTATACCCCTGATAATTGTCATAACAACAGGTATAAAGATATGTAAAAACCTTATAATTGGTCAGTGGTAAATAGCCTGACTCCTTACTAGCCTGGGAAAGCACGCTGAGCTAGCAAAAATAATAGATAGCCAAGACAGTGGTCTTGTATATCCTGAAGGACACTTATGGTTACATATATAATGGCAGTTCTGCACTAGCACTAAAAATGGCAGTAATGCCTAACTAATCGTTATACAGCAGTATAAATAGAATCGTCTCCCAAGTGTTACAATTAGAATAATAGCAAAAGCATTATGATTCTCAGTAAAAATACAGTAGAACTCAGATCCTGACACTTATGCTTATACAATAAGTGCCTGTGCCCTAATGTTATTACATATACCTAGAAGTATTACTGTCTGCGAGGTAGGGGGCCAATCAGGGGGTGCTGGTCCATGGATAGCACGACCTATCCTGGATGTGAGATACCTCAGCATCTGACAAAACCAAAATTCAAAATGGTCACTCTTGCTATGATTCTTCTTACTCTTAATGCAAGAGGACTGTTTGACATCCTTGGATCTCAAGGATGCCCATTTTTACATTCCCATCAGGCAGTCTCACAGAAAGTATCTCCGGTTCGAACTGCCATCAGGCAGGGTTTTAAATAAGCTCAGAAAAAATTGATTAGCAGAAACTGGTAATCAAATGTGAAAATGAATAACACATGCCTCAATTTGATTAGCAAATTTTAAAATGCCGAAATGTGCGTATTAATATATATATATATATATATATATATATATATATATATATATAGAGAGAGAGAGAGAGAGGGAGATAATTTTTAACTACTGTAATCTAAATAAAATCTTTCATTAAAATCGTGTCTTTGCGTCATCTGTTTCAGTACCCCCCAACACTAACACACACACACACTGAATACTTTAGTACTACCACCCCATCCCCCTTTGCCAGAACTACTAAAACCCTCCAGTGCCTAACCACCATCCACACCCATCTGTCCCCTGTGCCAGACTGGGGTACATGCCAAAACCCCCACCCATCTCAGCCTCCCCAGCCAGATGTCTCCTTTGCCAAAAACTAAAGGTATGAGTCACCTGCCACAACCCTCCCCCCATCATACATCTCAGTCTTTGGCACTGAAATGAGGGACATGGACACTCAGAATGAGGGACAGTGACCATCACAGAGGGACCCAACAACAAGGCACTGAAATGAAGGACATGCAGACACAAGATAACGCTATGGAATCACTGTGTTTTTCCTTAGATGTCATAATTTATTTTTGATTTGGGGTATTTGAATTATTGCTTTAAATACTGAATTTGCAGCAGTTGTGGGCTGCATCTTTTCCATGAGGGAGAGATTAATTCTGAGGAGTAAAATGAGGGACACCCCCATAATCGGAGACAGATGAGAGGAATGCCCGACACAAAACTGAAAGTGCCACACAGAGGGATGGTGGTGCTGGCAGGGTTGGATATATTGAGGAGGAGCATGATTGAAGAAATAGTACCAAAAAAAAAAGGAAAGAAAGGTCTAGTCTGCTGCCATCCTTTAACTGATGCTTCTTGGTATGGGCTCTTCTCATAGGGGCATGAAGAGTATGTTAACATCAGGCTTACGTTTTTTACATACCTGGTGGTCTAGTGGCTGATGCTGATTTCACTGGTGGTCTAGTTAGCCCTCCCATTTGCTCACCTGCCCACCTGCTCACTCACTGTCCTGCCATGGCCTCCGACTACCACATCCACTGGTATAGCTTGCTGACTGCTTCCTCATAGTTCCAGTTCCGTATGGCACTGCGTGGTATTGCACGTTGAAACAATGGGAGGGAAAAAAAACACAAAAAAATGGATCACACTTTTTTGCGATTCAAGCTCAATTTGACTAGTGAGACTAGCCGGTTTGCATCGCAAACTGTGATGCAATACTGGCTGTTTAAAACCCTGCATCAGGTCACTATCAGTTCAGGGCCCTGCCTTTCGTCCTCTTCTCAGCACTAAGGACCTTCACAAAGTGCCTGGCAGTGGTCGTGGCACATCTGAGAAGGGAAGGAATCACAGTCTTTCCTCACCTGAACGACTGAGTAGTCGTGGTGCACTCACCCCAACAGGTAGAGGAATCTATAGCCATTACACAGGATACCATGCAGTCCCTGGGATTCTTGGTAAATCTCAAAAAAAGTCGGTCCTAAAACCAGTTCAGCTCCTGGATTTCTTAGGGACAGAGCTGGACACAGTTCAGGCAAAGGTTATCCTTCCACCAGCAAGGGTGGACAGCCTTGTTCAGCTGGCGGGCTCTTTCCGCCTGCACGTCCCTCGACCAGCAAGGGATTTCCTCCAGCTTCTGGGTCACATGGTTGTGGCCACAGCAGTGGTCCCAGGGGCCAGGTTTCAGATGAGGGACATTCAGTTCCACATCAAGTCATTTTGGTCTTAGAAGGGATTCCCTGTTCAAAGTGGTACCAGTGACTTCCACCCTACTGCAAGCCCTGCAGTGGTGGCAGGACAGGGACAACCTCAGGGTGGGGGTCTTGCAACAGTCAATTACTGTGGTACTGACCATGGATGCTTCCCTCCTAGGGTGGGGGAACCCACCTAGGGGACCACACTGCTCATAGCATGTGGACCAAGCAGTAGTCTCTGCTGCACATAAACCTGCTGGAACTTAGGTCAGTGCTGCTGGCACTGCAGTAATTTGACCCAGTGGTGCAGGGGGAGGTGGTTCAGGTCAGAACAGACACCACTACCATGTATTACATAAACAGGAAAGAACCAGGTCCTCTGCCCTGTGCACAGAGGCCACGAAGGTCTGGTACTGGCCTACTCCCTCAGGGTCTTCCTCACAGCTGTTCACCTGCCAGGGAAGGACAACGCCTTGGCAATTGTACTCAGCAAACTCAATCAGAGCCATCACGAATGGACTCTGAACAGGTGAGCCCTATGAGCAGTATTCAGGAAATTGGGCACTCCAGAGGTGGACTTCTTTGCAGCCCCAGACAATTATCTGTTGCCCCAGTTCTGCTGCAGGCCACCAGTCCTGGGCTCAGTACCTCTGGACGCATTGCTTCTAGACTGGACATGCAAGTTTCTATATGCCTTCCCTTCAATTCCTCTGATCCTCAGCGTTCGAACCAAATTCAGATGTCAAGTCAGCTACAGTAAGACTGATAGCTCCAGACTGGGCCTGACAGCGTGGCACTCAGTGTTGCTGAATCTGTTGACAACCATTCCAGTTTGCCTGCCTAGGAGGCACAATCACCTAACCTTCTCCCCAGCGGAGGATCCTGTAACCCAACCTCAAATCCCGCAGGCTCAAGACTCTTGAGGACCTAGAGAATGCAGGCTTGCATCTCTTGGAAGGGGTGATGGACATTTTAAGGGTCTCTAGGAAGCCTTCCACCAGGATGACTTACACTTCAAAATGGAAAAGGTTCTCTATCTGGTGTTCCCAAAGAAATACAGATCCACAGGAAGCCGGCTTGGCAGTCCTGCTGGACTATTTGGCTCACCTTCAATCTTTAGGCCTCTGGCCTTCTACTCTCAAGGTGCATTTGGCAGCTGTTTCTGCCTACGTCTCAGCAGGGGAAGGCCCTTCCCTGGCTTCTAATATCTTTAAGACGTTCTTTAAGGGGGCTGCTCCACTTACATTCTCCTTATAGGGAACCTATTCCTTCCTGGGACCTGAACATCTGCATAACACAGTTGATGCAGCCCCCTTTTGAACCCATGTCATAGAAACATAGACTTTGATGGCAGATAAGGACCGCATGGCCCATCTAGTCTGCTCATTTCCCTACCTATTGAATAAGCTGCATATCCCAGTTAACCAAAAGCCTTCTTCCTCCTACCTCCCACTATAATTGCCTTATGTCTGTCCCATGCATTCTTGAATTCCCCCACTGTTTTTGACCCCACAGTCTCCTCGGGAGGCCGTTCCATGCGTCCACCACCCTCTCTGTGAAAAAATACTTTCTCACGTTGCCACTGAGCCATCCCCCCATCCTCAAATTGCGCCACCTTGTTCTTGCACATCTTTTTCTGAAAGATGCTACCCTCTTGGACTTTGTTGATTACCTTGCGGTACTTGAAAGTTTCTATCATGTCCGCCCTCCTTTCCTTGAGGGTATACACAATAAGCTTCTTTAGTCTCTCTTCGTATGGTTTCTGGTGCAGACCTTGCACCATTTTAGTTACTGTCCTCTGGACTGCCTCCATCGTGTCTATGTTCTTGTAGAGATGGGTCTCCAAAACTGCACGTAATATTCCAGATAAGGTCTCACCAACTGTCTGTACAGAGGGATGACAGCTTCCTGTTTTCTACTGGTGATGCCTCTCCTTATGCTTCCCAGTATCCCCCCAGCCCTCCTTACTGCATTCTCACATTGCTTGCCTACCCTTAAGTTGTCTAATATGACTATCTCAGGTCCCTTTCCATTTTTGTTGTTGTCAGTATCTCTCCCCCCTCCCCCCATTGTATACTCTTCCCCTGGGTTTTTGTTTTCCAGGTGCATTACATTGCACTTCTTTGCATTGAATTTAAGCTGACATATTTCTTTGCATTGAATCTAAGCTGCCATATTTCTTTGCATTGACTCTAAGCTGCCATACTTCAGCAGAGCTTAAGTATCTGACATGGAAAACTGTCTTTTTGGTATCACTTCAGCAAGAAGGATCAGTGAGCTGCAGGCCTTATCTGTGGAGCCTAACTACATTGCACTCCACATGGAACAGGTTGTTCTCAGAACAAATATGAAATTCCCTCCAAAAATGGTCTCGGACTTCCACTTAAACCAGTCCATTACACTGCCTGTTTTCTTTACTGACCATTCTAGTTCAGGGGTACACGGGCTGCGTAACCTTGATGTGAAGAGGACTATCCGCTATTATCTGGCTCAAAGAGCCATAGGAATGAGTGTACCCAGCTGTTCCTCACCTATAGAAAAGTGGGAAATGGCAAGCCAGCCACAAAAAAGACCATTGCTAAATGGATTGTGGCCTGCATTCAGTTCTGCTATGGCAAACTGTGTAAGGAGGGCTCGCTCCCCTAGGGGGACAGCTGCTTCCATAGCAGCTCCCAGAGATGTCCCTCTGCTGGAAATCTGTAAAGCAGCTACCAGGAAAACTGTTCATACATTCCCCAAGCACTACTACCTGGACACTCATGCCAGAAGTGATGCCAGGTTTGGCACAGCAGTATTGCAGAGCCTATTTCCCGAGTAGGTTCTGTGCCCACCTCCAAGTGACACTCTTTGGTAGTCTGCATAAGTCAAAATACAGTAAGACTTCCTGGGCTTTGAAGAAAAACATACTTGGCATAGTAATTTTGTTTCTTCCAAGGGAGTCTTACTGTATTCTGACCTCCCACCCTGCCTCCTCTACTAGAACCTGGGGGGCACTGCACTCCAGCTGTTATTTATAGAAAATACTGCGCCACTGGGGTGGTCATTCTTGGGCATCTGTGACTTGAGTCTTTTATATGCCCCATATTTGGGTTCTATAGTCAATGGACTATTTTAGTTTTTTATATATTGTTGATTAGCTTAGCTATTACTGTTGTTATAGTTGCTCGTAAGAATCTGGCAGTTACATAGCATATACCAGGGTCAGTGGTTTGAAAACCGAGCTTGAGTCTATTGAACGTTCCACTATTAGCATATAAGCTTTTAACTCTCTCATCCCCGGGGCAGTTCAACTGGAAGGGCTAACTGTATAAGTCAGAATACAGTAAGACTCCCTTGGAAGAAACAAGATTACTATGGTAATTTTTTTCTTCCCTCCCTCATACATTTAGATCAATTCGGAGTTATTTGGCAGGCATGCATTAGATAATATTTGTCGCATTCTGCTACTTATGGAGTATGTTTATCAACGCACTATCCCAGCTGCCTTTTTAGCCTTGATGCCGAAAAGGCTTCTGATTGGATATTGTAGAGTTTCTTGAGGCATACCCTGACGGCTTTTGGCTTCCTCTTCCAGTAATAGAATGTTTTCAATCTCTATATGACCCTACAAACATGTGTCCGTATCAGTGGTGCTTTGACTTCCCCAATACAGTTGCAGTAGGGACTGCGACAAGACTTTCCTCTCACCCTGTTACTTTTTGCCATTTATATAGAACCTCTGGCTCTGGCTATCCATTACAAAGGGTCGTCAGTGGGCAACCCTCTTCATGAACACAGTATATCATTCCCTATATGCTGATGATATTCTGTTAATGATGTTGGAGCTGAAGAAATCTATTCTGGCAGTTTGGGAGGTATTGATGGAGTTTGGCACTGTATTTGGCTTTTCAGTTAAGCTTCTAAAAAATGGAAGTTCTCTTGCTAAATTATACGTCTTCTGAGTTTTGAAAGAAAGCCCTGCCTCTGAGTTGGCATACTACTAAGCTAAAATATCTTGGAGTTTAGATCCCCTGTTCCCTTATTACTCTTGAGCTATCTTTTTTTCTCACCAAACTCTTTTTGTAGCACTGCCTTTACCCTGAACTTCCTTCGGATGGATTCACAACTTGTACCTGATCCCGACTGCCTGAAGTTCTTGGCTCGTCTCCTCCTAGGGTCCGAGCTCTCTGTCCACTTACCCGGTCACCCAACCTCCCGGTTCTGAGTCCCCTGAGGTGGGACCGCCATTACTTCTTCCTGGCGCTGTCTGTAGTGTAGACGAGCGACCAGGCAGGGAGAGAGCAGAGGAGCAAGCCAAGAAACCTGACATTGGCTGTGGTGGCCAGCCCCTGGACCATCCTTTGCCTGTCAGGAGGCAGGGATATTTTACTTTTTTGTGCTTTTCCCCCTTGGCGCGGTGTGCAATGGATGTCAGTGCAGGACCTCCCGCAGACATCCTGCCAGTGCCAACCCCTCTGCTGAACCTCGCTACTGAGCGATGCCCCCAGCCTCTGCCAGGTGCTGCCACTTAAGTCGGTACTTCCTGGATCCCACCCCAGGAGAAGAGAGCAGTCCTCCAGACCCTCAATCTTCTCTTTCCCCGCCAACCCCTGACAGCCCATGCTCATTCCTGAATCTGGGTCACTGGAGTGGCACAAGTTGTGGCGTCCAGCGCCTCAACCCTAAGTGCCACCGGGCCAGCTATACTCTTGAGCTCTTAGATTTTAAACCCTTAACAATCACCCTGACCAAATTAGTTCTTGATGGAATCACTTACTGTACATCTATCTTTTTTTTCTTAAGTGGAAGTTGTAAGGAATGAATAACCTGCCACACATCCCATATTTTTTGCAAACGTTACCTTTTTATACCAGGACCAACATACTTCACTTCTTGGAATAAGGTCATCTCATACTTTATTTGGGGGGAAAGGGGCGATGGCTTAGAACCAGATTGTCTCTTCTCCATCTCCCACTAACAGCGGGAGTGGTGGATCTCCTGAATATCTGACTCTGTGCTACATCAGCACATCTTAACAGTATTTACCACAGTTACCATTGGATAAATCAACAGATATCACTACAGCCGAAGACTGTAGAATTTGTGCACAATGATATGTTCAACACTGGAAAGGTATTTTTCTTTGTATACACTAATGCTCTCTGCTTTACGGATTTCTCAGCCCTTACTGCTCATTCCCTAAGAATCTGGTTTCAACTTCACTGTCCAAATAGATTTTACTGTCCAATGCTGGAGAAGATTCGGGTCTCGTACATTTTCCAGTTCATGGATGCCCAAGGGGTAGTTCCTTTTGAATAGCTCCAAACACGATATGGATTGAACGACAGGGAACATTTTCATTATTTACAAGTTCGAAGATATTTGCTCCATAAGGAGCCAGATACAACACATTTCAAAGATCCAGTTCCTGTACTCCTCAGCATTTTAGTCTCCAAAGGGGTTCTGTTTTGATCAGACAGTCCCTCACAAACCCTGACGACAGATGCTTCAGGTCTGGGTTGGGGAGCACATCTGTGTCCTCACAAGGCATAAGGTCTTTGGCCCCACAAAGAACTGTGTCTTCACATCAACATACTCGAGATGAGAGCAGGGTTGAATGCGCTTGAGGCCTTTCACCATCTCATTCATCCGGGTCATCTGATGATTCAGACAGACAACATGTGCATAGTCTAGTACATAAACAAACAAGGTGGAACCTGCTGTTACCCCCTTCACAGGGATGCAGTGAGAGTGTGGTACTGGGTGGTCAACTACAACATTCATCTGAAAGCAGTACATGTGCCAGGTGTCCAGAACATCCTGGAAGATGCACTCTGCTGCATGCAAGCCAGAGCACATGAATGGGAGCCCAGACAGTTGGTGATAAATGAAGTCTTTGCAAAGTGGGGAAGGCCTCAAATAGATCTATTCACCTCCCATTTCAATGCAAAACTACCAGCCTTCTGCTCGCTCGCTCCAGGGCGTGGTGTTTTTTTGGCAAGACGCGCTGTCTCTTTGCTGGAAGGGGAGATTCGGGTACGCCTTCCCTCCACTTTCGTTGATTCAGAGGGTTCAAATGAAACTACAGGCAGAAAGAGCTAAAAATGATACTCATTGCTCCCTTGTGGCCAAGACAAATTTGGTTCTCTCTACTGCAACAACTGTCAGTGGAACCTTCGCTTCCACTGCCGGTAACGGGACCCTGGTTCATCCAGGTCTCAAGTCCCTCCATCTACACACATGGCTCCTTCTGACATAATGGCTGCCCGCTTCAGGGTTTCCCTGAGGGTAGCACAGATCTTGGTAGAGTCCAGGAAGCCTTCTACCAGAGCTACATATGCCATAAAATAGAAAAGGTTTTCCATCTGGGCAGATTCTAAAGGGATTGAACCCTTTTCCTGTTTAGTCACGAAGGTCTTAAACTACATGCTGCACCTTTATGACTTGGATCTCAGTTATTTGACCTGAAAGGTCCACCTTTTGGCCATTTCTGCCTGTCCTGTTCTGATAGGACAAAAGACTTTGGCATAGTTGGAGGTATCCAAAACCTTTCTAAAAGGGATTCTTCATCTGAAGCCCCCAATCAGGAGCCCTGCTCCTCCTTGGGACCTAAATTTAATTCTCAGAAAACTCACTCTGCCACCCTTCGAGCCGGCAGCAAGTGTGGACATGCACTACCTCTCCTGGAAAACGTTTTTCCTAGTGGCTGTCACTTCAGCTCAAAGAATTTCCGAACTTCAGGCTCTCATGTGTAAGATACCTTATCTGATATTTCACAGAGACCGGGTGGCTCTGTGGATTAATCCCAGCTTCCTACCCAAGGTGGTATCTGAATCCACCTTGAATCAATCCCTGGACCTGTTATCGGAATACTCCAACGGGGGGTTCTTCTGCATACTCTGGATGTACACTGAATTCTCAAGTACTATACGGACAGGACTAAGTCTCTCCGTAAATCTGACCAATTGTTTGTTTCCTTTGCACCCAAAAGAGAGGGTGCAGTGGTTTCTAAACAGTGTTTGTCCAAATGGTTGGCAAACTGCATTACCTTATCTTAACAGAAGTACCACAAATCCTTCCGGGTCAGGTTAAATGACATTTGACCAGAGGCATGGCTGCTTCTACGGCTTGTTTCAGCTGCAGACATTTGCGTAACTGCAACTTGGAGTTCTGTCCATACTTTTACCAAGCATTATAGCCTGGACATTGCGTTACAGCGAAGGGGGGGCTTTGGCCTTGTTGTCTTACAGGGGCTCCTTTCATGAGTCCCTTAGAATGGCTAGGAAACTCCCTCCTGCCTCCCTATGTCTCAGACCTGTCTCAGGTCACTGCTTGGGACTCAGTCCTACTTGTACCTTCTGCAAGAGCCCTCTCGAAGTAAGATAGTACAGTTACGTAAGAACTTACCGTAACAGTAGATCTTCGAGAGAGGCTCTTGCAGTAGGTACTGCTTTCCCTAACCCAGCCCGACCCAGGTTTCTGTCTGTGGTTTTTTATATTGTGCCTTTTAGGCTCCAGGAGCCCTCTCCTTTTCTCCTGTTGAACCTCTACAGGTCTCCGGTGGGAGAACTGGAAGGTGGGTGGGGGGATCACTCTTTATATAGCGTCACGCTGATGTCCGTCATGTGATGTCGGGGGCGGTCCCCGCCGGACACTGCTAGCTAGAATTTTTCTGTGTGGTCCTAATGCCTGGTGGCTTAGTCCCACTTGTGAGCACCTACTGTAAGAGCCTCTCTCGAAGATCTACTGTTACGGTAAGTTGTTGCGTAACTGCACTTTCTATGCTGTCTGTTAGCTATCTGGTCCCAGTGAACCGAAAAGTTTAATGTGGAATGCGCATGTGGAAGCAGGCAAAAGGGGTAGCTATAATGGCTGCAGCCATCAGATCTAGAAGACATAAAATTGTCCTGGCTGATCCATAATGGCTTTTGTGTATCTAGCAGGCCTGGGCAACTGGGGCCCTTGCCTTTTCTGCAGGCAGGAAGGCACTGCTCACCACTGTGTCCAGCACTGCTCCAATATATTGGAGGCGCTGACAGGGAAGAAGGACTAATTTTGATTCATTCACTGCAACACCCATTTCCTTGAGCAACTGTCTTGCTCTGACCAGTGTGTGCAGGATCGCTTCCCTGGATGGGTCCTTAAGAAGCAAATCATTCAGACAGAGAAAGACATAAAGCCCTTCCCTCTTGTTGGCCACTGCCACTATTTTTATTTATTTATTTATTTATTTTTTATTTAAACAGCAGTTTGGAAAACCTTTGAGCCATAGGCTCATTTACAAAGATACCTTGTCACAGTAAGACAAACCAAAATACACAGTATAGCAGTACAGCACATAAGTATAACAGTAAATTAAGACATAGATACAAACAAGCTGGTACAGGTAGGATGGATGCAAACAATACCAGAGTTTATGTCGTCCTTAGCAGCTTAGTAATAAACTTTGTCATAAGTATTGATACGGCTTTGACTAGTGGCAGTTACAGCATCGGGTGTTAATAAGTAGTTACGTAAGGAAGTTTTGAAACACGATATAGTTAGAGCTTCGGAGATGGAGGGGGCAGTGTGTTTGAACCGGGAGGGGCCCTAAGCTGAAGGCTCTTTGGCGTGAGAGGTCCTAGCTCTAGGGATAACAAGAGAGGTTTTCCCAGAGGTCCAGTATGAACTAGTGGGACAGGCGGCGTATGGTGGTGGTCAATCCTGGCGGGAAAGCCCAAGGAGGATCTTTTGTAAGGTACAGGTAAGATATTTGAGGCGCTACGTCGAGATCAAGTACCAAGCGCTTTAGCATACAGTAGACAGGTGTGTGTCATCCTAGGTGCTCCAGTAATTAACTGCAGGCCTTATTCAGAGTAGTGCGAATTTTATGAGTCTTGGTCTGATCAGCAGCACCATACACGGCAGTCCATAGTCCACTAGGGACAGGATAGAGGATGTGACTGCGAGTCGAGAAGAGCCTCCGGGGGAGGCAGTTTACCGATGTAAGATGCCCAATCGGATATTAGTGGCAGTGACTAGGGCAGCGTGTGTCCATGGAAGGAGGAGGGAGGTCAAAATGGATCCCTAGGTATTTATAAGAGCAAACTTGTTCGAGTGGGAATGAGGACCCAGAGTGAATGAGGAGTTTGAAGTTGCAGGACTTGTTTTGGGGATGAGTGAAGAACATGGTTTTGTTTTTAAGATTTATCACCAATCTATGTTCCTTGAACCAGCCATAGCTTCAGTGAAGGACTTCTGCAGCAGTCCTGGAGGGCAGTAGGGTTACGATTTGAGGCAAAGATGACTGCACCATCAGCGTACAATAGAATGTTCCCGAGCAAGGCGTGGAAGGGTGTTAAGGTAAAGGGAGAATAGTAAGGGGCCCAGAATGGAGCCTAGGGACCCAAGAAAGATGGGACAGATGTCTGAGTAGGTCCCATTAATTTTACACGCTGTGAGCGGTCAGACAGATAACTGGTGCACCGGAATGGGCCCAACAGCAAAACCAGAGAGACTAAGGGCATCAAGAAGGAGGGTGGAGACAGTGTCAAGCTTTCAGAGGTCAATGAAGACAGCACCAGCCAGAGAACCAGTGTCTAAGGAGGGTGGAGAAAGTTGGAGAACTCTAGGAGGGCTGTGTTGGTACTGTGGCCTGCGGAAGCCATGCTGCTCAGGACAAAGGACATTGTAGGTGGAGAGGTAGTCAGAGATTTGAGAGGCCACCACTTTTCCAAGGCCTTGGAGAGAGGAGAGAGAATGGAGATCGGTCGATAGTTTCCTGCCACAGTCCTATCACCACCTTTAAAGATAGGGGTGACAGTGGCGACTTTCAGGCAGTTGGAACCTTCCCAGGCAAAGAGAGTGGTTGATGAGGCATGTGATCGGGTAAGGACTGTGTCTAAGACCAGCCATAGGATACACGGGATCCAGGGTGTCACTGCCTGTACTATTATTACTCTGAAGGCAGTGATAAGGTGCGGGCTAAGTTCTTGGGCAGAAACACGGCGGAGGAGAAAATAAGGGTGAGAAAGATTTACGGCAGGTGCTGGGGGAGGAGGGTCAAAAAAAATTTGTAGGGAGGATAGGGCTAAGGTCAGTGAATGAGGTGTTGAGGTAGTTGGCTATGAGGGCTGGGTCTGAGGAGATCACACCATTAATGTTGATCTGGGTGGGTATTTGGTAAATACCCGCTGTGCCAAGAATAAGCCAAAAGGAAAGACTTGGAACTGATAATGACTGCCCTCCAGCAAGTGGAGGTACTGTCTGTGTGAATCTTGATATGAAGGTATGTGTCCTTCATATCCAGGGCACAGAGCCAATCCTCTGTTTGTAGCAGCTGGATGACAGGCTGAAAAGAAACTGTTCAAAAAGTTTTGCATTTAATGTACTCATTCAGATGTCTTAGGTCCAAAACAGGACGCAAATTTCCTGTACACTTGGGGACCAGGAAGGTGCTGGGAAAAGAACCCACTGTTTCTTTATTGAGGGGGATTTGATAGCACGCCTTGGTAGAGGTGTCTAAACGTCTGTTAGCAGAAGGTACAAGTGGCTTTGGAGGATAAAGACAAGGAGGCAACGAACGCACTGGAGGTGTAGATGGCAGCTCCAGAGTATGCCGCCTTTCTACTGTTTCCAATACCCACTCATCTATGGTGATCTCCTCCACTTTGATAGATGAAGGGAGACCCCCCTCCTCCACCTGCACACATGGAGGCAGAGACGGAGGAGGTGCAAAGTCAGGTGGTACTGGGGGCAGCAGGACCACCTGGACCAATACCCTTGGGTGCATTTTTGGGGCACCTGGGGGGAAGAAACCTCTACTCCGAGCACAAGGCTGCTGACAAGAGGCACTGCCACCATGGACAGCAGGCCTACAAAAGATCCCTACCACACCCTCTAAAAGGCTGGGGAGTCAAGGACTTAAGAGTCCTGGGAGTCATTCTGGAGGGCTGAAGTTCACATAAGGCAGATTCAGCATCACCCACAAAACAGTCTGGAACCTCTACATTTAGCATTGAGGACAGACTGCTGCACATCAGTAACAAAACCAGGTAGCCATGACTATCTCCAAAGGCAAACGCCAGGCACAATTGCCCTGGTTGAAGCACTGGAGGCATCATATGCAGAACGCATAAGGTGTTTACTAGTGTCAGTGCCTGCCATAGTAGCTTTTAACAGATCAGACTTGGTTGGACAGTCAGGCAAGGAATTAATGATAGCCATGGCAGATTTCAAGAGGTGTTAATATACTTCCTTATAAAATGGGTAGAAAAATAAAAGATCTGATTGTTGACCATGTCCTTATCAGCAAGTATTGTAGCCAACCGGCACTAACATCTGCCCAGTGACCACATAGCACAAGCGAATCAGTGAGCACTATCAAAGCAAAACAAAAGCTGTCATAGCTGAGCGATCGGTAGCGGGAAAGAGACACCCATACAAAACTTCATACCTGTCAGATCAGCATTGTACGACCTGAAAACCAAAGAAAAGCAGTAATTTCTATGGCGAAATCTTTATCGAGTGACCCGTTCAACAAAACCATTCACGGCAGCTTAATTTACAGGGATCCAGCCATTCAGCACCGACACGGAACTGCACCTCAAAAGGTTTGACAGAAAACGTAAGTGAAAAGCACACTAAACATGTCAGAAGTGAACTTCGAGTTAGACTTTACTGAAACGCTAACAAATCTTGCCATTCTGTTTAATAATGATCCCGTCACTACTCTTGTGACATCCTCTGACAACAGGGCCGAAACCATGGCCAGTAGCAGCACTGTGCACCCGACTCTTACCATCGCGCAGACCGTTAGAACAGCAACACGGACGGGCATAACTGACACTGCCCTGTACTCCACAAATGAAAGTAGCAGTATAAATACAACATCAAACAACCTTCCAATAGACATCCCAAACACTGCTGACACCCACCTTGCAGATTCCTCTCATGAATAGCCTCTTCTGACAGCCACGACAAGTTCAATGGGCCCATCACATCTGTCACCGCAGCCAACCTCTCCTTCTGTAGAAATGGACACCATCTCCTCGAACACCGGATTGCCAGGAACCTCTGCTTCAGCACTGGAACCTAGAAAAAAGAAAAGGAAAATGAAACATCTCAATACATACCCGGAACTGTCAAACGAAGAACTGCAAGAACTAGAGAAACAGAAAGATGAAGTAAATACACAGAAAACCATTATTTGGGCAGTGTCAGTATTCGAAAGCTGGTGCACAACAAAAGGCATACAAGTTGACCTAAAAAGTATTGCAGTGACGGTGCTGTGTTCACTACTACGAAAATACTATGTAGAAGTTCGTCAGGCAGATGGCACACAATATAGTGTACCTAGTTTAATATCACTACGAGCAGGCCTAAATTGCCGTATAAGTTCACCACCTCTAAGTAGAAATATCAATCTCCACAGCCACTCAGACCTGAACCCTGCCAACAATATATTTGCAGCAGTTTTAAAGAAATACAGAAGGGAAGGCAAAGATCGAGCTGAGCATCACCCAGCAATCAACAAACAAGACCTCGCCAAGCTTTGAATCTCCACAGCTCTATCTCCAAACACACCCCGAGGCTTACTTCTTAAGCTCTGGCTCGATATTCAACTATGCATGGCACGTAGAGGCAGAGAGGGACAACGACAACTTAAACCGGAACATTTTGAAATCCAAACCTATGAGGATGGCCTAGAGTTCATGACACTTACATTTACCGATGTACGAAAAATCATGAAAAAGACTGTACAAAACAACAACACCATGGCTACATCTACCAACTTCCACAAAATACACTGTGCCCCCTAGCATCTTTCAAAAAATATATAAAAATGCTGCCCCAACCCTCCTGCTTTCTACCTTCACCCAAGACAAATACCAGGCTCTCTATTAAACACTGCAGAAACCTGGTACACAAGAGAGCCATTAGGCATTAACTACTTAGCCAATATGATGCCCAAAATTAGCGAAGAAGCTAACTTGACCAGAAGGTACACGAACTACTCAGTTCGTGCAACTGCAGTCCAGCTCCTATCCCGAGCTGGCCTAGACTCTTGAGAAATCATGGCTGTCACAGGGCATAAGGCTGAATCCAGTCTCTGATCCTACTGGGCAGCCGAGCCAGAAGACAGAAGAAAATGGAGCAATATCTTATCCCACAAAAGTAAAGACATACCAAAAAACTTCCCAAACTCTACAGCTGTTCTCCACAAGTGGCCATCTTGCACCACTTTTCCTACAGCATCCAAAATGCTGCCTTCTGATCAGCCGTCCTGCACGCATATGTTCTCCAACAAATCAACAGGCAAGACGCAAGACCTAACCAGTTTTACAAACCTTAACCCCCGATCAGTCGACTTGCACCAAACAGTCAGAAATAACCAAAATATTCACCTCTGCAAAGGATATCCCCGATCAGCCATGCTGCAGCAATCCGAGTCAACCACCCCAAAGAGAAACACACGCAACATCTGACAACAAACCAATCAGAAGACAGCATCCCCTCGACAACAACAGTCATACAGCAATTTAAAGACACCACCACGAATACTCCATTTCTCATTCAAAACTGTGTGATGCATCACGTAGAATTCATTAACTTTTCAAAGTAACACCATCCTGAGCTAAACATAAAGAAAAAAATACAATGAAAAACGAACTTCGTTTAACAAATTAACATTTTAAAACCAACGTACTGAATGTACTAACCTAAACCAACATTTATTTACTGCAGTTTACAAATGTACTAACCTAAGCCAAAAGTTAATTTATTACAGTTTAAATGTTACTGTTACAGTTGTGAGGGACTGTTTTATGTCCCACATATCAAAAAAACAAAAGAAATACTTTAATAAAGTTTTTCAATAAAAACAAACTTTGTCTCTATTCATCTGTTATTTATACCCATTTTATAAGCGCAATAACACACTCCGAGGTGTTGGTTACATGCTGATAAGAGCACATAAACTACACCTCATCGTGTGTTATTGCTTGCTTATTGTATCTATTAGGTAAGAAAGAATACAGCCATACTGTCAACTTTATTGTATCTATAATAACTGGCTTAGCCTTTTCCCATAGGAAGCCGTGGCGTAATTGCTGTTGTAAGGAGCGTTTATAACGGCAAACACGCGCACGGTTTCCCTCACTGTGCGCATGCCCCCACTGCAGCTTTTCCCTTCAGAACCAGGCGGGCTGTGCAGCAACCTACATTCATTTTATATAATTGCTGAGGCGAAAAAGGCAAACTCATCAATTATATAAAATAAAACATGAGTCTGTGTGTGTAAACTCGAAGTTTACACACACCTGAGGGGTTAAATGCTTTTAATAAACTCCTCGAGCTTTGCTCTCGGGGTTTATGTAGCATCTAACCCTGTGTGTGTGTGTGTGTGTATAAACGTTTCATTACACATCCCAACCCATACTTTATTCTCTATATGACGTAAGAATGAATGCAGCCATACTGTCAACATTTGATAAGTATGAGCACAACAGTATAAAACATTACACAGAATTGTACACAGCAACAGAGATGCCAGTTGGAACAACCAGAAATAAAAGGTCACAGAGAAGAATTTAAAAATTAATATACTTCTCGTTTAAATAAAATATGAATAAAACCTACGGAGTGTCTCATTTTATTATACATTTGATATTAGATAAAATTTGCTCAAATGAGGTGAGGATGGTGGGATGGTGATGGGTGGTAGTAAAGCCTTGTAAAATCAACTGTGAGTCTCTTAGGGTGATATTAACCTTATATCGCACGACAGCTCCCACTCTGTATTTATATTAACTGTTCCTCTCCTTCAGAGTCCTCCGACGACCTTCAAAATATTTTATCTCATCCAATGGTAAGTAAAGGCTGGCTGATGGGACTGGATCCAAAACGTTACCCTTTCTGTACTCTGTATTTGAGAATAATTTTCATGCACTGTACTAAGATTGGGGGGGGCTCTATCTGCAGCCAGCGTCTAGCAATTGCCTTGGTACTTGCAGCCGTGAGAGTGTTCCATAAATCTCCATTTTTCCCTTCACCGCATGAGGTTTAACTCCTCATAGTAAGTGGGCTTGTAAGGAACCATGTCCTATATATACTTTGCTGTACCTCAGTCCAGAAGCCTACAAGCTGGTGACCGTGCTAAAACATATGTCAGTATGTAGCTACCAGCTCTCCACAGTGTCTCCAACAGGCAGCTGAACTGGTGGGATTCTATTTACTTTGGAGTTGAGGGACAAGAAGAAAAGGGACATTAATTTTCAAGGCACATTCTCTCCATCTAGGCAAGGAAAAGGTTTGCTACACCCCCTCCCACACCCTAAGCCAGTTCATCTCTGGAATGGATATGAGAAGATCTCATTCCCATTTAGCTGTATGGTAGTCTGTGGGATGGCTTTGACTTCTCAGGTAGGAAAGATTAATGTGTGAAATTGCCCCCTTAAACGTTTGCAACTCCCATGTAGTTTAGTAATCTGTTAATGGGTGGACCTGGTCCTCCCCATAAGAATGTAAATGCAGATGCCTGGTAATGTAGTCTCGGATCTGAAAATATTGAAACCTGTCTGTGTTGTCTCCAACCAAATAGAAGGCCCCTGTCCTCCACAGTTCATATTACATTCCCATCTAATAATTGCCAGGGTGCTCACACACCCATTAAAGCCTGTCCTCTGAACTGTAGATCAAATCTGGCTTGGATAAATGTACTGTCCCTTTCCCACCATTTGTAATGCCAATAAAAAAGAGCCTCCAGAACTTGGTGTGCCATTTGGGTTCACCTGAGCTTCAGTGTGCCCAAAGAGGGCCCGAGTTCCTGATCAAAACGTGCTGCCATTGGGGCATTCCTGTGTCTTCTGCCAAATCCTTGTCTTTCCGGTGAACCTGATAGAGCTGTTTTCTCACAGTAACGCTATGCACATCTGCTCTGCTATCCAGTAGCCTTCCAGTAAGAGGACAGCCTATCTTGCCTTGGTTATTGGAAGCTGTTGAGTAGCCAGAGGTGATGTTAGGCACAGTCAAACCAAGCGGCTACTTGGGGCGCCAGCACAGAAGGGACACACTAAATTAAAAGACACAAGCAGAGACCAGCTTGAAATGCAAAAAAAGTGTTCATATAAAAATCAAGATTGTTGTTGCTAGCCAGCCCAGTGGCGTGGAGGGCTGAGGCATCCATGCCTTACCTCCTGCCACGTCGGCGACCTGTGTTCGTAGTGCGAGCAGGTCGCCGGGGTTCGGCCAGGGAGAGAAGGTTCGGCGTCTGGGACAGCTCTCCTCTCGCGTGAGGAGAGTGAGGATGGAGTCTGCTTGCCTATCTCCTAGCGGTGGCTAGGGGATGGCTCAATGGACCCAGACAAAAGGGGTGGATGTGGGGCAGATGCCTGGCGTGCCGCGTGTGGAAGTGTGCGCGGCTCGGCCATTGGGATCATTGCATGCCTCTGTGCCACATTCAGGATGGGAGAAAAGTAAGGAAAATATCCTGACCAGTGAGATGATGCCCCTCGCATGTGCTGCACCTGGCTAGCTGGCACCTTGTTAGAGATCCAGTGGACACTGGGGTGATGGGGCTGGGGGGGGGGCTGGTGGAATGGGGCTGGTAGGGAGGGGGAGGAACATGCAAGGGGAAAAAAAAAGATTGTTGTTACCACCTTTATTATTCATAGCATATTTACCACTTTTGGATGCGAGGTGGAGCAAAAGGGAGGAGGGAGGTGGTGGAAGCAGTGAAGGGGCACCCCAGATATTTCTGCTTGTGGCGCCATTAGGTTTAAAACTGGTCCTGAGAATAGCCTGACAAATCTGAGGCCTAGCCCCCTTCCAGATGAATAGGCAGTCCTGTTGTGTCCCTTGGCCTAATTAAACCCCCGCCAGAAATATGCTTGTTCACCCGCACATAAGCCAGTAAAGCCATGTAAAGGGTAGAAATGTAATGAATAAATTGGTTAGAGAAGCCAAACCCAGTAAGGATCCCTTTCAAATAATCCAAGAGGCCTGATCAAATGCTTTTTCAGCATCTTCTAATCTCATGAGAGAGGCTGATTGGCTAGTCCTGCTAAGGGGGTAGATAACAGACTGTCTAGCGGATGTTGTCTTGTGCCTGTCATCCTGCACCAAAACCAGATTGATCAGTGCTAACCAGTTTGGAGATGAGAGATTCCAACCTCCTAATCTGAACAGAGGTAAGGAACTTGTAGTGTGTATTCACAATGGAGATAAGCTTGCAAGAAGCACATATAATGGGGTCCTTGCTGATCTTAAGAAACACCAAAATTACAGCCTGCAGCCATGAAGGGGCAAGATTTATAAAGTGGCTAAAAATGTCTTATGGAATAAAGGTGCCATGTGTGTCCTACCTGAGTTGCTCATAAAACTCCCCAAAACCATCCGAACCTGGGCATTTATTTATTTCAAATGTTTCACCAGGAAAGACATACTGAGCTGGAAACAGCTGGTTTCCAGATGCATCCTGGGGGAAGGGGAAAGAGAAGAGAACATACACAGTACATTAAATAGTACAATCAAATTGAAAATAATATATCAAGGGTACAATCTTGCTGGGATTTTCAAAGCAGTTGTGCATGGTGCAACTGTGGACTTGCACCAAGGAGCGATATGCGGTGGGAGCCATTGCATGGTGCAAGTCCCATTGCGCCAGTGTGCAACTATAATGAATGCATTCACAAGAGCAGGGGGCGTGCCCATGAATATGCAGCACAGTGTTATCCAACCGTGGAACCATGGCACAAGTGTGAAGCAACTCCTGGATGCACCGAGCAGACGTGCGCCTGTAAATACAGGGCGCAAGCACACAGACAGCACATGCGCCAGGGGCAAGGGGGTGAGAGAGAGAGAGGCAAGGAAAGGTGGAGGGACAGAAACAGAGCACGGGAGACAGAACCTGTGAGGGACAGAGTGACTGGCACAGACAGCCACAGGGGGCATGGGACAGAGGTGGCAGTGGAGAGTGAGCCTGGGGCTGAGAGAGTGAGAGGCAGGCAAAGTGTCATGCAGTGCACCAGGGAGGCATACAGCCCGCAGCAGCCGACCGCCCAGGGGGAGACAGGACATCAGGGGCCATATCCAGTGCACCCTTCCTAATGGAGGCTGTAATGAGGGTTGTGAGGAGACAGGAAAGAGAAAACAGATGTGTGTCTGTGCGGCGGAACCCAGAGCGCCTGAGACAGCTGCAGGCACGCGTCCGCAGCGGGGCCGTACCACGGCCAGGTAAGTCTTCCCATGCTGCATGTGTGCCCTAGTGTTGTACTGTGGTGATGGCTTGGCTGCTTGGCATGCCCTGCAGAGGGGTACACTGTTGTCATGCGTATTGCGGTGTGGTATTGCCAGTCGCAGCTTGCATTGCGATACAGCCTTGCAGGACATGTTGGGCAGGGGCACTCGCTGTGTACAGGGGTAGGGGTGTTGGGCACATGCTGTGGGTGTACTCTGATGTGTACCTGTCTTTATTCCATTCCCAGGACCTGAAGACCAGCGCGGAGCTCGAGCGGCTGGAGCACCTGGGTCAGCCTATCAGGCCGCAGCAGGACCCAGCACTGGTGGTGCAGCAGCGGGACAGGCGCCAGGGGGGCAGCAGCGGGCAGGTAGGTACTCTTTCGTTCCTGTGCACATTACAGGGTGGTCGGCGGGGGAGTGGGTGCGGCCATGGCCACCTGTGTGTTGTGCACTGTGCGTGGTGCATACCACTGTGGGGCAGCCTTTGCACACGTGTACCAGCTGTTGGTGGGGTGGGTGTGCGCCTGGCTGCCACTGGTGTTGCAGTGATGCTGCTGGTGCCCTGTGCCATTTGACTGTCGCTGCGCAGTCTGGTGGCCATTGGGCAGCACTGTCCACCTCTGTGCACTGTCAGGGCGTGCTGGGTTGCTGGCAGATGTTGGCCCACCCCCTGTGGCTGGCTGAGGTGCCACTCCAGGGGTGTGTGTTCCCACTGC
Organism: Neoceratodus forsteri; assembly: GCA_016271365.2. Classification (NCBI taxonomy): domain Eukaryota; kingdom Metazoa; phylum Chordata; order Ceratodontiformes; family Ceratodontidae; genus Neoceratodus; species Neoceratodus forsteri. Next base: position 1,394,384,959 of record CM028131.1, on the reverse strand, counting down.
CCATTGCACACAGTGCGTAGGCATGGTACCTTGGGACCTTGCACTGATCACCTGTCCTGTCCTTTGTCATAGGTATCCGGCAGAGGTCGAGGCTGCCCCTGTACTGCAGGCTGCTGTGGCAAATTATACTGATAACTTCTATGACCATGGAGGCAGTCCAGCAGGTGCGCCGGCTCATCCTGGTGGACCAGTGGCAACAGAGGCGGCGGCAGGGCATGGCCGCCCTTAATTCAGCACCATCCTTTCTCTGCTGTCCGTCCCCCATCCGTCCCCCTTCCCACTGTACAGTCCCTGTTCCCTGTCCCTTTCCCTCGCTTTTCTACCCTTACCCACCCCTTGCACTTGTATATGGCTTTCTTCATTACAAATATTTTGACTTACCTGCCTGTGTCGGTGTCTACTTTGCAGCTGCCATGAGGAGTCATGCTGCAGTGGCATGGTGTGTGTCTGTGTGGTGTGCATGTGTTGGTTTGCGGGTCGTACATCTGCAGTGTACTGCTGTGTGCTGTGGTGTGTCCCCAGTGGTGGTGTCCCGCCCCTTGGTCGGTGGCTGTGCCTTGGGGTGGCTGTCTGGGATGTGTGGCATGTGTGTGCTTGGCAGCATGGTCCTGGGTGTGGCTTGCTGGGGTCTGGGTGGGTAGGGGCACAGCATGCAGCTGATGGGGGGGACTCCATTGGTGCCACCTGTTGCCTGCTTTCTGTGCCACTGTTGTGTTCCGGGGTGGGGGTGTCTGGGTGCCTGTGTATGCCCTGCTGGTGGTGGCCACCTGTGGCCTGCCACTGTGCATCCCTGGCACTGCCCCCCGAGTGTATTCATCTGCCGTGCCCCTCTCTTTTACTCTGCTGCTGTGCTCCCACCATTGCCTGGGGCTTGTCTTTGTGCGCCATGGCACATGTCTGGTTGTGCCGTGGCGCACGTCTGGTTGTGCCATGGCACATCTGTGCCATATTCAGCTGTGTTGCACCGGCATATTTCGGCATGTACAACCTCTGAATATGGCACTCGTTGCACCATGGCACATCAGATTTGCATTGCGCCGGCCATTGGCGCATTTCTGAATATCTGGCCCTCTATGAACATAGTAAATTGTCAAACAGTAAAACTAACGTAAAGTAAACTGTGAAATAGGCAAAAGAACAGTGACAAAAACAGCAACAGAAAGAACAAGGAGAAATAATTGAAACAAGGGGAGGACAGTGCTAGTGTCAGTGTTGGTGGAAGACAGATGAAAAGGAATATACCCCAATATCAGAAGCAACTGCAGGAGTGAACAGAGAAATTGTGGAGGAGAGATTTCAGACCAGAAAAGGAAATAGTAGAACAAATGGAAGGAGGAACAGAATTCCATAGATCAAGGAAATGAAATGAGAAGGCAGCTTGACCAGCAGTTGATTTCATTTGAGGGAGAGCAAAAGAGTGAGAGCTAGCACTGCGAAGAGAGTAAGAGGAAGAAGGGTAGAGCGAGAGAAGAGAAGCAAGATAAGAGGGTAGAGAGCTTAACTAATATGTGGAGATAAAAGAAACGCAGTGAGAGGCACCTAGTTTCAAGAGAGGGAAGGAAAAGTGAAGAGTACAGAGTACAGTAGTGTGTACACAGAGGTTTATCAAGAGTAAAGCAACAGAAGGAGTGAAAGAGAGGGTCCAGTCTAGCCAATGTGGGCTTTGAAGCAGCACTATAAACAATGTCTCTGTAGCTGAAAATGGGGAGAATCGTATTAGTGAGGATTTCTCTGCAAGCAGGAAGCAGTATGCTTTGCTTATTTCTGTGAAGCGATCCAAGCTTGGGGTTAAGCTTCTTATGGGTAACCGAGGCTTGAAATAACTGGCTGTCCACCCGTCCCGGACGGTTTGCCCGTTTCAGTTTACCTTTCATTTGCACACTAGGACCCAGTAGAATCAGTCGGCTGGCTGTGGAACAGAGCCTGAGGAATCTTGACGTCCTGCTGTTATGCGTAGCTTCACCATCCCGAAAAGTGCAGCTCAGTCCGTCCTTTCCTGCATGGGTCTGGTGACTGCTACAACTGTGTGTCACCTGACCTCTCTACGTAGACCCTGAGCAGCATAAAAGTAGATGACTGGTGGTGGGCGGGAAGAGTCTCCCAGTAATGGTAGATTACGGCAACTGTGCATGCACAGACTGTCACTGCACGTGCGCGGTTGCCATATACTAGCTCCCTCTCCTCATTTTCAATCTATTCTTTGAATCGTTAGGACGTCGTGGAGTAGGAGGAGAGTGTTTTTCAGTGACATTTACTGGCTGCATACTATTCAAAAATACTATTCATCACTACATTCAAAAAAATGTTTTCTGGGCTTCTGGAGATTAAAAAGGGATAGGCAGGCAGGGCTGCATTGAGGACTGTGGTGTTGGATCTCTGTAAGTGGTTGGGAGAGGATGACACAAACAAGACACTAGACAGTGACTGTGTTGTGTTTTTAATTTAAAAAGAAGCATCCCTCCATTTAGTGTGCAGAAACCTATCTTAGGATATTTGAAGCCAATTGTAAAAACAAAAGAAATTAAATATATAAAATAAGACAGTAACAGGCAGGCTGTTGCTCTCTTCCGTGCTGTTAGCTGTACTAGCAAAATCAGTTAAGGCAGGCTTGCCTTAAGTGTTGTTGTGGGCTCTCTGTATGTGCAGGGGAGTGAAGAGGGACTAATTAATAAAAGGAACTAATACAACAAAGCAGGCACTGTCAAGGGGAGAGGAAGGGGACGGAATATATTCTGGCTATCTAAGCTGCTGCAAACAGACATCCATAGTTTTTTGAGGCAGAAAGCCTTTGCCTAAGTAATAAGCCTTAGCCAAATAAATATATACACAACATTTGCCCCACAGACTCTCTCTTGTGTTCTGCAAGTGGAGGGGGGGACTGAAATTGAATAAAAAAAGAACTTGACCAGACCGAGACTGTCAAAACAGTGAGGAGGGGGATTAAAGTCTCTGCATCTGTATTCTTGATCAGACAGTATAAAACCCTCCAGAGTTGTTGGTTGCTTGCTGGAGCTTGCAGATCGGCAGGCTTACTAGCTGTATTAATATAAACAAGCTGTACAGGATTGTTATGATCTGCTAGTGGAAGGGATTGGAAAATAACAGCTGAATTAAAGAAGGCACTCACACTCACTGCTGCTGTCAACAGAACAGATACACACAGCCCTTTAGAGTGTTTGAGGCAGCAGTGAAGAAAAGTCTTACAACAATGTGGACAGGTAAAACTTTTGTTGGACAGGCAAAATTTGCACCCCACCTGTCCCTCGGAACAGGCATCTCCAAAAAAAGAAGAATCAAGCTGGTGATCCAGCCAGACCCCAAGGTACTTGAAAGATGAGACATTTCAGTAGCTGCACCATCAGGGGTATGAAAGGAGGGAAGGGGGAAGACTCTAGCAAGCCTCTGCCTGTTGTCAGACATCACTGAGACTGTTTTCTTAGCTTTAAGGGATAACTGATTAACAACATCCAGCTCTGTTCTATGATTAAGTCCATTTTTTTTTTTCGTTCACATTTTTATTCTTATACTGGAAAGGCAGGTGAGCAAAATTGCCCATTTTCACAAGTGTCCAGCTTAAAAGAAAAAGAGAAAAAAATAATTATAGAAAGGTAAAATGCAATAAAAGTTTAAGAAAAGAGATTTATACAATTGGCGCAGTTAATTATGCATTAGGTACAAATGATTGACAGAACATTTAATGTGTAGGAGTTGGTAAGTGAACAGCAGAAAGTGCCAGACTGGGGAAAGTGCCAACAGGATTTTTTTTCTTTATAACTTAGAGAGCCCTTAGGGGGGCAGTGTTAGGAGTATGAATGGATGGAGAGACATTCAAACCTGGTGACGGACAGGTGCTTCTTTATGTTGAGCTTAAAGGAGGTGGTGAGGGGGCAGAGTTTAAGTTATGGGGGAGAGAGTTGAAGAGTTTGGGGCCCAAGTAGGAGAGAGTCTTTTGACCGTAGGATGTGCAACGGAAGGGGACAGAGAAGGAGATAGAAGAGGACAGTCTCGTGGGCCTGGAGAGAGCAGCAGCTGGGAAATAAGAACTAATGCTTTCAGGGAGTAGCCCAAGGAAGAGTTTATGGAAGGAGGAGGCAGTTTTGCTGTTGAGACAGTTTTCGAGGGAGGGCCAGCCTGTGATTCTGTAAAGATCGCAGTGGTGTGTAAATTTGGGAAGGCCGGAGATGAAACGAATCACGTTGTGGTAGGAGCTACGCAGCCTAGAGACATTTTTCATGGATAGGTGGAGAAAGTAGATAAGAGTACCATAGTTGAACAGGGGGAGAAGGAAACTAACTGCTAGGAGGGACTTGGATTCTTTGTTGAGGAACTGCTTCGTCCTGTGGAGAAGGCCAAGTCTTTGGTGGTCCTTATTGACAGTGAGGCTGACGTGGGCATCGAAGTTGAGGTGGGAGTTGAGAAGGTCAAGGTATTTGAATTCATTGAGTCTCTCAAAAGGGTTACCGAAATTGCTGTGTGTGGAAAAGTCGAAATCGGGTGGTTTCCAGGGGCTGGAAAAAACATGAGGTTAGTTTTTTTTTTTTTTTTTTTTTAGAGTTGAAGACGAGACCGTTGGACGTGAACCATAAGCGGAGCCACAGGAAGTCAGCCTCTAACTTGAGTAGCGAAGGGGTTTGTTGTCTTTACAGAATAGTGCTGCGTCATCTGCATAAAAAATGAGCTCTGTGAATGTGCAGATGTTGGGAAGAGTGTTTACGAGAAGAGAGAAAAGAAGAGGGCCCAGGATGTATCTTTGGTGTTTACCATACTTAATGGGGCAGGAGTCTGAGAGAACACCACAGATGGTGGTTTGATGCGACCTGAGCGTGAGGTAATTGAGGAAACATTGGGTAACTTCTGTAGAGAAATGGAGGCTGGAAAGGGTTTGTAGAAGAACATCATGGTCAACCAGATCAAATGGCTTTTGTGAGATCCACAAAATGAGAGCCAGCATAGAGTCCTTTATCAATGGCTCTATCTATGAAGTGAGTGAATTTTATGTGGGCAGACTCCATGTTGTGGCCAGCCCCGAAACCGTGTTGCACTTTGGTAAGAAGGTTACGTTGTGTAAGAAAGTCCGTGGCTTGTTTGTGAACAATTTTTCTAGGATTTTAGAGAGGAGGGGCAAGGAGGGGGATAGGTCAGTAGTTTGATACTGTGGGCCTGCTATTTAGAAGTTGGTGCAAGTTGTTGTACAGTGCAGTTGAATTGCACTAGAGCAACAAAGGGATATATTCAACAGAGATGTGCCATGGCACATCTCTACTGGATATAGCAAATAATGCGCGCAGCACATCCCTCAGACTGAATACTAGGACTGGGAATATTCCAGTGCAACTGTAGCTGCGCTGTGAGCAGTATACAGATATGCAGATGGGGCCATTATGCATGCATGGTGCAAATGGGGCCTTTTGCATGTCATTGTGGACCCATTTACATGTGTTGTGCAGGGCCGGCCAGTGAAATGCACCTGGTGCCCTGCACAGCATGTGGTCCCTGTACCAGGGACCACAGTAGTACCCCCTCCTCAACCCGTAACCCCGAGCACCATGATATATTTTAATTTAACTTCCCTGGTGGTCCAGCAGTTCCCCCCCATGCCTCCAATTGCCATGATAATATTAAATATAATTTCCCTGGTGGTCCGGTAGTTCTCCCCTCCCATACCTCCTATCACTGTGTTAATATTAAATATAATTTCCCCAGTGGTCCCCCGCCTGGATCCCGATCACCGTCGTGATGTGACACGTACATCTTCCTGGTAGTCCAGTGGTAACCCCACCCAGCTGGGGTCCTGTGTGGGTGGGGTAGCACTGACTGCCAGGGAGGGCACGTGGTCACATTACGACGGTGATCGGGGATTCGAGCGGGCAGGGGGGAACCACTGGGGAAATTATATTTGATATTATCACAGTGATTGGAGGTACGGGAGGGGAGGGGAGGGAGGAACCACTGGACCACTGGGGAAATTATTATATTTAATATTATCATGGCGATTGGAGGTATGGAGGGAGGGGGAACCACTGGACCATTGGGAAACTATATTTAATATTATCATGGTGGTCGGAGGGATGGGAGGGGAGGGGGTACCACTGGGCCACCAAGGAACAGTTTTATTAACTTTATGGGTGATCGGGGCTACCGACGGTGAGGGTGGTACCACTGGACTACCAAGAATCTGAAATATATATATTATGGCTATCGGTGGGTCGGGATGGGGAGGGGGGAACCACTGGACCACCAAGGATAGTGCATATATGTTGTTATGGGCGATCAGGGTACAGGATGGGGAGGGGGGGTACCACTGGACTACCAGGGACTATTGTGTGTACTTGAGCACGGTGTGTTTGGGGGTTGCCACCTGTGGGACGGGCGGCTGCTGTGCTGCATACTGCACTGCTACAGCAGCTCCGGGCTGGTGGGTGGGCTAGCACTTGAGCCATTTTACAGGCTCAACTTTGAGCCTAGGTATGTGGCTCATCTCTGAGTTGTGCTAGCAGATGCGCCACACATCTCAGGCTGAATATCTGGATGTGCCGCATATGCATGGGCATGCCCCCTGGAGGCGATGTTGCATATACTATCTTTGCACCTGACGCGTAAGCAATTACATGTGCAGTTCTCACTTTTGAATATTGCCCCGAGGCGCAGTTCTGGGGTTGCGCTTGCGCAACTCCTCTGGATATCGGGTCCTATGTCTTTGGGACTGGATTTGTGAAGAGGTTTGATGATTGCACATTTCATTTATGAGGATAGGACCTGGTGCAGAGAGAGTAGTTAAAAATACTGGTGAGGGGAATGGCAAGAATGTTGCATACAGGTTTTAAGACTCGGTAGTCTATATTGTTGAGCCATATAGGCGGTCGAGTGTCGTTGATTTTGATGAGTTTGACTACCTCAGAGGGGAAGAGAAGCCGAAAAAAGGATCTGGGGTGGGTACCGGTGGGGGGTGAGGGGTTGCCAGTGATAGGGGAGGGGTAGGGTTTGTAACTGTCGAGGTCCGGTTGGAGCTGGTTCATGAGACCAGGGGCAGAGGAGCCAGAGGAAAAAGAGTACTGTATCATCTGTGTGCATACGAATGGACACAGAGGAGCAGACCTTGGGGAGGTCATTTAGAAAAATTGAGACAAAACTAGGGCCAATGCCAGACTCTTGGGGTGCACCTGAGCTGCTACGAAGTGGAGGGGAAAGGGAGCCTCTAGTCCAGACCACTAGCGGCCTGCCCTTAAGGTAGGAGCGGAATCATTCAAGTTGAGGAAGCTGAAAGTTCAGCTACCTTAAGGAGAATTGGATGAGCTATGGTTTTGAAAGCTTTGGCTAAGCTGACAAAAATGGAAGAGGTGACAAGGCCCCTTACTGTAGAACAGAATTTAAAACCATATCTTAATCTTGTCATAAGTATCTTAATTAGGTACAGATTTGAAACTTTCACAAGCAATGTACTCATGGTCAGATATAATAAAGAACTAGTGGCCTCTGTTCTGTGCAATTGCCCCCTTTTTGAAACTGAAGATTTGAAGCTTGTAACCTTGCGTTGTCCATGGTACGATAAATTAGGGAGAAAATTTATCTGTAAATATTTAATGACCTGCAATATTCCAAATATGTATCTTTTAGATCTGCTTTTCAATGCAGAAAATATTGAAGTCCTCACAGACTTGGCACTTTAATTATTATTGGTAAAATTTGGGGAAAAAGAATGGGAATGCTGACACTCTGTTAAAACATGGGACTTTGTTCCTATATAAAGTAGGGTCTTGCTTAACTGTGCAAATGGAGATGGGACATCGGTCTCAAAATATTTAAATCTGGGTTACTTGCACAACATTCTTCCACATGAAAATAAATTCTAAAAAATAATATATTTCATATTGCCTTATACCAGATTGATTAAGAAATGTTAATGATTAACATCCTCTGTGTACTTTGTTGTTTTTATTAATATACACTTTTGTATTGTGATATTTGTACTCTAAAATAGCCAAGGCCGATCAGTAAATTATGATGTACAGTATGTATGTGACAAGACCCTGATCCATGCCAGAGAGGATAGTATCACTCAGCCGGGGGAGAGAGGTGGAAGTGGCGTGTGACTTTCTAGAGCCAGCATGGAAAGGAGTCAAGAATGAAACTGAGTCAAGAAACAAAGAGATTTGAGAGAGAACAAGATGTTCCTGGAGTTTAGCAAGAGTAGGAAGGAGAGAAGTTACTAGGGGAGGAGGGGAAGTTGCCCCCCTTTGGGAAGGGGATTGACAGTAGCCAACTTTGAAGAGCTAGGGGCACAGGATAAGGAGAAAGGTTGAGGTAGGTAATAGGGAGAACAGTAGCATGAGCAGAGAGAGATAGGAGTCCAGGAGCCAAGCCATCAGGGCTCCCACCCCTATGTGGATTATCTGACCATAACGTGGTATTAATGACATCAAGTTTTGAAGGATGTAAAAAAACAGAGATAGAAGACAGGTGCTATCGAGACGAAATTGGAATAAAGGCAGGAAAGAAAGAGTGTTAGATTCAATAACTTGTGAGTTAGAACCCGAATGGTTTAGAGTCAGCTGATTCTAGTTGGGTCAAGATGATTGACACATTGTATGTCATGATGGATAGGATTGCACCTATGTGCGAAGCGATGTTGGGGGATGGTGATAAACCATGGGTGAATGAGGAATTTAAAAGTTTGATACAAAAAAGACAAGACAGCTCTGAAGTTAGGACAGATAGTTGAATACCACCAGATGAGAAATAAAGTAAACAGGATGAGTAAAAGGATGAAAACGACATTATATCAAAAAAGTAAACAGACTATGAAAATCAGAACCAAAAACAGTGGTGGAATACAACAAAGGGTATTCTGCAAAATAATAAATATGAGGAACAAGTAAGAAAGTGGGCTGAAAATTGTGGGTTTGAAGGAGAGGATAATGATAGCCTGTTTGTTCAGGAGTTAAATAGAAAATTGTATGAAGTGGGTAGAGGCCTGAAACCCCTTGAGAAGACAGAAGGGGAAATATAGGATATACCAGATAAATATCTAGTTTCAGTTGAGGAGACAGCAAAAGTCTTAAAAAAAATTGAAAATTAGTAAGGCAGTGAGGACTTGCGGCGCGGCTGGAGAAGCCAGCCAGCCGCAGCTCCATCCCTTTTTCGGCAAGCGCCTTGAAACCCTCTCCCATCCAGGTACGATCCTTGACTCGGGTCGGGAACGCAGCTAACCTCTCATTGAACACAGCCACTTATGCTCAGTGTGGGATTGGCAGGTTCAGCTGCGGCTCACATCTGGATTGGCTGCCTGGTTTGTCTAGACTCTGTTACGGCTTTTTCCTTTCCACAAGCCCTCTGCTGTTGCGGTGTTTTTCTGATTGCTAAAAATTTGTTTTTACGGTTTAGCTTTCATATTTATGGGGTATTTTAAATGTGTATCAATATTATTATACAACGCAGCTGAATATCTAGCCAGAACCACATTTTGCACTGTTATTACTGCTGTTAAGTCTTCTACTGCTGTCCTGTTAAGCTTATCTCTCTCCCCTTGATCTTTTGTTTTCTTTCCCCGCTGCCCACCCGTAGCCACTTCTCCCTGTTTAAGCTATTTATTTCATTGGCCCCAGCCTAACGACTCCCCCACCCCTCACCCCGCTCTCTGTTCTTTTGTGTTCCCTTTCTCTCAGGAAGCTCCCAGCCCAGTGATCAACCTTTTAGCCTGCCTTTGTCCCCCTAACGATTTAAAACCTGCCCTTCTCTTCTTTTTCTTCCAGGCTGCCTTGATCGGGCTCTGTGAGGACTTGTGGTGTGGTTGGAGAAGCCAGCCAGCCAGCCACTTCATCCCTTCTTCGGCAAGCCACCTCGGAAGCCCTCCATCCAGGTACGATCCTTGACTCGGGTTGGGAACGTAGCTAACCTTCTCATTGGACTTAGCCACTCACGCTTAGCATGGGATTGGTTGGTTCAGCTGCGACTCGCACCAGGATTGTCTGCCTAGACTCTGCTATGGCTTTTTCCTTTCTCAAGCCCCCTGCTGTTGCGGCGTTTATTTCTGATTTCTAAAAATTTGGCCCATTCCCCCACTCCCTCCCAGGCCTTCTTTAACACATGTTAGCCATGCATACTTGAGGGGACAAATCCTTATTGGCGAATGCTACTGCGCATACCAAACACATAGACACACACAACCTGTCCCAAGACTGCATTTTGCTGAAACCTTAAAGTCCTCGCTACTACCTTAAGGAGGACAAGATCCTCTAGGGCACTCTTGCTTCTCTTCTCTTCTCTTCTCTTCTCTTCTCTTCTCTTCTCTTCTCTCTCTCTCTCTCTACCCTTCTTCCTCTCATTCTCCTCACAGTGCTTGCTCTCATGCTCTCCCTGGAATTAAATCAACTGCTGGTCAAGCTGCTTTCTCATTTTGTTTCCCTGAACTATGGAATTCTGTGCGTTATTCGGTTGCCTGCCCCTCTGCATTGTGTGGGCGCAATTTTCCATTAACAACTCTGATTTTTGAATTTATGGAGGTGTGCTGATATATCATCAGTATCCCACTCCGCTGGTTAGAGGCTCGCTAGGAACTTTGTATTCCTTATCCGTCCTTCAGGACAAAGGATAGAGACACACTCGCTATTAATAGTGTGGACAGGCTCCAATAGTGAGGACAATTGATTTACTTCGCTGCTTCTTAGTTATTCTGTTATGTTACCTTGAGTGTGAACTTGTTCCTCATCAGTCTACTAGTGGCACAACAAAACCTGGCAATACATAGGTTTGCCTGGTTATACGTGGCACTACAGATCCATGTATATGGTACCTGAACTACCCCTCCTGGAACCTCCTGTGCAGCCACCATGGCAGACTGGAACCCTAAGTACGAGAACAAGAAACCATACGACCCTGTCTTTTCCCCTCTGACATGCAGCTTTCACTGAGTTTTTTCTGTTAAGGTGTTAATTTATGTGATGTTAGGCCCTCTTGGAAATCAACCCAATGACCTTCCCAACCTACTTGAATATCACCGCAAACGAGAACGGGTTAGATTCTTCAGACTGTTCCTAGGCACATTAAAGAAACTCCTGTTGCTACTGATATGCTTGGGCAATGTAGAATTGAAGCCTGGTCCCCTTGGCGACTATTTTATCTCCAGCCGACCTAGTCTGTATCAAAGGAGTAAGCTTCATGCACATTAATGCTTGTAGCCTCCTAAAGAAGTTTACCTCCTTAAAGGTATGGATGTTCCATACTAAGCCAGATATCCTAGTGGTCTCTGAATCCTGGCTTAGACCTGATACCGCGGACTATGAGGTGACTCTCCCATCCTACACTATATTCAGAACTGACAGGAAGACAAGAGGCCATCTGTGTCAATGATAAATTCTCAGTCTCTGTGATTGACTCGACCTCACTCCGTAGGGAATCTGAAAGCCTGGCTCTCAAAGTCGAGCTCCCCTCAGCTGTCTCTTTCTGTGTCATAGGTTATTGCAGGCCACTTCAGTGGGGCTTCAGATTTTAGATCACCTAAACAGCCTCCTAGGTTCCCTGTCAATGGAATTTCTTATTTTGGGAGATCTTAATCTTGACTGGTTTTCCAGCATCTCCAAACCCCTTAAAAAATTTGTGATTCATTTGGTCTAACGCAACTTATTACAGAAGCTACTCGTCCTAACAAGAAAAACCCAAATAATAACACCTGGTTGGATCTTATCTTAGTAAGCAAACCTTGTATGTTTTCTCATGCCAGTGTGTTCTTTATAGACATCAGTGGCCACTGTTTTATTGCCTGTGTGAGATCTGTCACAAAACTAGCCTCTACCTCCAGATTCACTGTTAAGAAGAACCATCATAAGTTTGACCCTCGTGCATTTCTTTCTGACTTGCAGAACTCAGTGAGCTGGCAGTACTTCTGTCTTGCCAAAACAGTGAATGTGGCTCACAGTATTTTCCAGAAAATAGTGCTTGGGATATTTGACAAACACGCACCAATGGTTAAAATCCGCACCAGGAAAAAAATCATGCCTATGGTTCTCATTTGACTTGAGGACTGCCTTGTTAAATTGTGACCCAGTGTTCCCATTCACGTATAGTTGTACGTGAATCATGTAAGAATCATGTAAAGAAATCAAAATTCACGTACATCTGTGTGAGCAGGCGGTACACCTGCACGTAAAGAAGCCTGCCTGAGTTTTGTGAATGCAGACATGTGCGTATCTTTACGTGCAGACACTACAGACTGTGCCGTTGGAAAGACCCCCCCCAAAAAATCAGCCGGCGGCCGATTTGTCCAGTGCCCCGTCATTTTTTTTTTTCTTTTCAGATCCATTGCGATTGGTGCACTCTGCATTTGTATGAAAATCTACCCTATCCCCATTAACCAGGTGTAATGTGGGCGTGCATCTATAGAGAAGGGATTGGGAACTGTACCGCTGGCTTCACGTGTGATGAGAGAGATTGGGAGAGAGGAGAAGTGTGCACTTGAGGAGACCATGCATCCCACAACCTACAAGCCTGGCCTGCCCACCCAATCGACGCTCCACTCGAGTCCGGAGAAACACGACAGACTGATCCGGGCTGGAGTGTAGATTCCTGAAGAGGAACCATCCCATGCATGCCTGTATTAGGTTGGTATTGGTAGTATTAGTTGTGGATTTCTTTTTTCAGAAATTGAAGTGGTTGTCTTCGTACAGTTTCCACCAAATAAACTGACTCTGTCCTGGCGGGCGGGGGGTGGGTGATGTATGTTGCAGTCTGCAGGAGTTGTCATGGCAGGGGTTGGTTCGGTAGATTTTTCACTTTCCGCCCTCCCATTTTTGGAGACTCCGACTGAGTCTGCCCAGTGCCCAGCAAGTCCTCTCCTTCACACTGGCATCCACCCACTCTGTTACTGAGAGTGATCCCCTCCTCGCCCTGCACATGTTGTTGTAACTTATTTCTTCCCTGGGCCTGGATTGCTCCCATCTCCAGACTCGTCTCCCCATGTGTCACCGACCCCATCCTGGACCTGAAGTGGTCCGTTCTCCTCCTGTCGGTTGTCTGCCAGAGTGAGAGTGCTGGTGGCCTGCTCCAGTGCCTGGCCTGCTGAGTCCCAATGACTGAGTGTTTCTCTCTCTCTAGTTACCTCCCTCCCAGTCCCTGGCCTCTCCCCACCCCATCCCCAGTCTGGGACGAGACCATCTTGGAGTCCTGTTCAGGAATTTCAGAGGAACAGCAGCACCCACCCATGGCTGTCACCCATGTGCTGTAGCCTCCTCAGTTGGACGACAGGATACGTCTTGTATCTTGCTGAGTGACCGATCACCAAGCCAAGGCCTCTCCAGTCTCCTTTCGTCCCAAGTGATTCCTAGTGTGATTCAACTCGCATGTCGGGTCCTCCTGCCACCTTGGCCATCCCATCGTGAGTGGACTTAAGCACATACAAGTAAGTTATTTCACATTTTCAGGGCAGGAGTCGGTCGTCGGTCGGTGACTGATACCGCTTAAATGAATTGATGATGTGCAGTACAGTCTGTAACAGTGGAGATTTGGACTCGAGTCTTGACTCTCACCATCTGTCCCTCCGCTTCAAATGCCTGTCGGGGTCTTGGGGAGTGTGGGAGGGACAGGGGGTCAGGGGTCTCTCTCTCTCTCTGTCGGGGGGAGGGGTAAGAGGAGTAAAAAAAACAGCCTTGCAGTTGTAATGTGTTTTCTCCAACTTAAGTCATTCCCCAAGTCAAGACTATATTAAAAATAAACGTATGTGTGTGTACAGACTGTGTGTGTGTGTGTGTGTGTGTGTGTGTGTGTGTGTGTGTGTGTGTGTGTGACTGTGACACTTACTGACTGCTTTGCTGGTGTGTCTGGCTGTGGTCTACTCTGGACTTGTCATAATTCTGCTGCAGCCTGACAAACTATGTACATACACAGTACAGTAAAAGTACATTTTGCTGCCTGCCTTGAATCAGATTTGATTCAGAGGGGAGAGTGTGTGTGTGTGTGTGTGTGTGTGTGTGTGTGTGTGAGAGAGACTGCAATGCATGCATCATCCTGGCTTTATTCGTCTGATCCTTCCCCATCATGTAACTCATTCACTGTGTGTTGTCAGGTGTGTGCGCTCTGCTCTTAGCTCTCTGTTTATTTGCAGTATTGTGTACTGTTGTGCATGATGAGATTACATAATTATTTATGTGGTACTACTACTGTAACTGTTACTGTAGTATTAGTTGATTAGCTCTGCCTCAGTATATGAGCTATTAATTATATAAAATATTACTCATACTACTACAGTTAAATACTCAATTACTCGTATCCCCTATTGTTATACTCAGTAGTGTGTCTGTGTGTGTGACCTGGTCGGTTTGATTAGAGCTTTCTGCAGCTGGCAGCTGCTGTGCTGTGCTTTAAGAAATTAATTCATATTTATTTTGTTTGTTGTGATTTGATTGAATTAAATTAATAAACTGTGTGACTGTGTGTGTTGCTCTGTCAGTCAGTGTGCCAGTCTGATTATAAGATGCGGACTGGAAATAATGGATTTGGAATCGGTTACAAAATGTATAGTTCGTGTATGTATTTGTATATCCCGCCTTTTCCTATCTTATCTGTAAAGAGAAGAAATCATTAAACAGCTCTGCAGATAGCAATTACATATCATTTTATATCTTTTTTTTTAAATGACAACACATACAGTAAAGTATATATAACATGGTGTATGGTGTTCTGCTTATGTTAAGTCACTGTTTGCGGTTGTGTGGTATGCCCCTTTAAAACAATGCGTACCTCCGTGATTTTCTGCAAGGAGTGTGGCGTATCCTCAAAATATGATTTGTACCCCTGAAACATTTGGAGGAGGGTACGCTGTACCCCCTGTTACATGCCTCCAGTGGGAACACTGTTGTGACCTTCTATGAAAAAAGCTCAGAGAACTAAACTTCTGTCACACTGGACCTCATTCAGGAAGGCTAGGAATTCTTGCACTATGATGGTCAGAGAAGCTAAGACAACCTACATCTGGGCTAAACTTAACTTGTCCTCCCAAATCCTCTGCCAATTTCTGGAAGACTCTGAAGGAAGTAGGTCATACCACCCTACCCATAAAAATTATCTCTGGTGACACCTCATTCACAGATAAACTGGCGATTCTGGACCTCCTTAATAATAATTTTGCTACTGCTGGGCTTGCCCTTTGACATGTGCCCCGCTAATAACCTCCGTAATCTACTCTGTGTACATGACTCTGGAACACTGGCTACCAACGATCCTAAAAGTGGAGCTGTATTCTTGTTTCAGCCTGTTTCTCTGAAAGAAGTTGAAGATCTACTGCTGTAGTTGGATAGTAGGAAGATTCCTGGTGCCAACTTCATAGACCCATACTTCCTTAGTCACCGAGTCCTGGCAGCTCCAATTACACATCTTCTAAACCTATCACTCTCACAGGGTGATCTTCCAGCTATATGGAAAATTGCTCATGTAATACCGTTATTCAAATCAGGAGATCCGACAGACTTAAATCACTATAGACCAATCTCCTCACTTCAGTCTTATCTAAAATATTGGAGAAAATAGTGAGCATACAAGTACGGAAGTGCCTGGAATCCACAGACCTGCTAAACCCACTGCAGTCAGGCTTTAGGCCACAACACAGCAGTCTCGGCCCTTGCAAAGGTGACCAATGACTGGCAACGTGCCCTAGATATTAAAAACTTCGTATGCGCCATATTTTTGGACCTAAGACTGACCTTCGATACTGTGGACCATGACTTGCTTTTAGTATCCCTCCTGAGCTAGGCCTGGACCGCCTATCTCTGTGATGGTTCTCAGACTACCTCAGTTGTCGACAGCAGCAGGTAAAAGCAGAAGGGGAGCTCTCACTGCTAAAACTTTTATTGAGAGGCGTACCCCAGGGCTCCATACTGGGTCCGTTGCTCTTCGCAGTATACATAAATGGTATATAGACGCGGGAATTAGTTAAGCCACTATTCATTTATTTGCTGATGACACGGTACTCTACATTGACAGCCCAATCCCTGAAATAGCTTGCACAGACTTACAAAAGGAATTTAATCAGCTGCAACTTCACCTACTGAAGCAAAAAGTTCTTTCGAATGCCAGGGTTTTAAATAAGCTGCGAAAATTGATTAGCACTTTCTGCTAATCAACTGTGAAGACGCACAGCATTTGCCTCAATTTGAGTAGCAAAATTATAAATACTAAAAATGTGTTTATACATAGTTTTACAACAAAATATTTTATCCTGAATAAAAATTTTCATTACAGTTATCACTGTCTTTGTGTGATCTGTTTCAGTACACAGACACATGCCTAATTGACAGTACAGCCTAGGGTTAGAATAATGAGCTGTGAATTAGCTTGGTACAGCTAGTAGACCTGGGTTTGAGTCCCACAGCCGGCTCCACTTGCATGCTGTACTCTGAACAAGTCACTTAACCTCCCCTGAAAACGGGCACTTGCATGTGTGGGCCATACCTCTACCAAAGGGTAGCAGACCTAGGTTTGATTCCTCTCGTAACCTTCACCTGCACCTGCATACTGTGTGACTCTGAGCAAGTCACTAACCTCCCCTGAAAACAGGCACTTGCATGTGTGGGCCCCATACCTGGGTACCAAAGCATTAAGGCACCCCACTCAGACTCCAGCAGATCTAGGTTTGATTCCCCCCACAACCTTCACTTGCATACTGTGTGACTCTGAGTAAGTCACTAACCTCCCCTGAAAACAGGCACTTGTATGGGCCCCATACCTGGGTACCAAAGAATTAAAACATCCCGCTCACTAATAGATCTAGGTTTCATTCCTCCCACCACCTCCACTTGCATACAGTGTGATTCTGACAAAGTCCTCCCCCCACTCAGTTCACCTGGAAACATGCACTTGTATTTATTAGTGTGCAATACCTGCAGCATGTACTCTGTTTGCTGGTCTGCTATCTTGTCTTCTCTGCTGTGCTGCCAGATAATTGCTCCCATGGTCCCAGCAGCTTTACTTGCGCCAAAACCCAGGCGAACAGGCACCGGGGACAGACTTAATATGCAGCCGTGGGGAAGGGGGGGCGGCTCAGTCAGAGCGGAGGAACGGCTACTTGAGAAGCGAGAGAGAGACTGGCTGTTTCCCCCCCGAGTTGCCTGGTATTTTGGTGCTGCCACCCAAGTATACTGTAATCTCACAGCCGCGGCCCCGAATCTGCCGGCAGTCGCTTCCAGTAGTGCTTTGCAATATTGCAAAGCACTACTGGGAGCAACTGCTGGCATTTGAGGCCACGGCGATGAAAATGTTACATTCTAGGGACATGGATATGTTGTTCATCCACACTTATTGGCAGGTTCCTTGCCGCTTTAAATCTTGCCGGAAGGTCTTCAAGCTGACTTCTCCCACCCACCCGGGTGGTAAAACTCTTGGCTCCGCCCCATGATGCCTGATCTTCCTTACCACTTGGAAGCTCAGGTTCCCTCCTTAGCACTCTGCGTTTTCGACTGGTTCCTGAAATTTTCGGTCTTTCCGAATTTAATTGGAAGTTTTTCTAATCTTCGATCTTCTCTCGCTGCTGCGATGAATCATTCGTTTTCCGGCTCCCGGGGGCGCCCGGTTAATTCCTCCGGGAAAGACTCGTGCTCCACGTGCGTCTACTGCCTCGACTTGGATCACGATCCACAAAGTTTGTGATTTTTGCTGTGCCCTTTCGACCAGCTTACTGGAGGATCGTGCGACCCATTTGGGGCTCGGGCGACCTGAAACTTTTTCCGCACTGGAAAACTCCTTGGAGACTCGTCGGGCAGTGTCCGCATCGGCTGTCTCGGCTGAGCAGCTCGATCTTCTTTCCTTCATGGAGGGGGTGGCGTCCAGTCTGCCACCCCTCCTCCTTAGTCTGCCAGCTTATCCGCTATTCTTGGGTTCTCTTCATTCAGCTTCGTTCAGGGCTTGTGATCCTTTCTCGAAGGAGAGGACACCTGAGTTCTGCCTCTCAGCCCAAGTCTAAGGAGTCAGGCTAAGTCCCATCGCCCGGGCGCTGGAGGCAAGAGTGTTCCTCCTCCCTCCCGGCCCGACGTTCGACGCATTAGGGTGAGGCTCAAGCCGCTGGCTTCCAGGTGTCCCTGTCAGGTCAGCTGGCCAAGACTCCTGTCGCGTTGTCGAGTCTCTTGACCCGTCATCTGGGCTGTCTTCTGCTGGAGCCGCCATCCCTGCAGTTCCCCGGCGAGGCTGAGATTCTGCCTGTACCTTGGTCGGCCGGGCTCGGTCCTTTCTTCGAGCCGAGGGAAGAAGCTGGCGCTCCCGCTCCTTCCAGGCCCACCCTCAGTTTTCCCGGATTTGGGTCTCGGTCCTCCTCACGTAAGCCACTCACGCCCGACTTCGGCATTCTCGGTCGGGGCACAGAGTTAAGTGGTATTACCGTTCTTTCTCGGATGAGGAGTGGCTTCGATGCAGATGGCGTTGATGTTACGAGGAGTTCATGTGGCAGCAGTTGTTGCTGTCCGGGAGTCAAGTTGACACCGATTCATTCCCCGTCCAGCAAGCAGCTGCCGCCCGATTGGCCAACTCAACTGCTCGCTCGCTGCAGTCAAGGTGCCCACTCCAGGGCCGGTTGTTCGTCCGAACCTGGCTGCCCCACCGCTTTCGGTGGAACCTCGGTCGGGTCACGACCTGTCCCGCAGGTTGTCTGTCCCCCTCACTCCCACCCGTCCTTGGCGGACGAAGAGTGACTCAGGCCTGAGGCAGCTCTTTGCAGACCCTCGAGTCCGACGTTGACTCCTCTATGTTCCCCAGTCGGGAGGACCTTGGGTCCTCTCCGGAACGATCTGTGGACGACAGCTCATCGTCCTTCATGGATCTGCTTCAGCTCATCTCGGAGTTCACTGGGATGCAGCTCGAGCCCGTGTCCAAATAGGCCTTGTCCTGGCGGAGATTCTGGGCCGAGGGTTCACCTCGGAGGCTTTCCCAGTGGCCGAGGCCATCGTGAGCCCGGTCTTGGAGCTCTGGCGGCCTACTTCCTGCCCTCGCCTTGGCCGGAAGTACTCTGTCCCTGTCAGTTCTTTGCCCGGTTTCTCGGGAGCACCCTTGGCTGAGGGTTAGTTACCAATAATGTTTTCCAGTGTTCTGGGAGCGCTCGGGATGGGCAGCCCCTGACAGGAGTCCAAGCGATGGACTGTACGGGCGCAAGGTTTCGCTTCGTCCTCCCTAGGCCTCAACAGGCCAGCTCGGCTGCACTGATGGCATATTTCTCCCATGCCCTTTGGGCTCCCTGGATGGTGCTCCTCATCTCCGGCCGACAAGGGACCACGGTCCGGGGGTGTGGGACCAGGGTAGAGGCGGTGGCAAGCAGCAGCTTCAGACTGCTCTGGACTTAGGTGATTCCTGTGCCAGGTCGGTGGCGGCCGCAGTGGCCATGCGCCGCAGGGTGTGGCTGAGGTTATCCTCTTTCTCATTGGAAACCCAGCACAAGTTGGCGGACATCCCCTTCTTGGGGACTGACCTTTTCAGCCCTGGAGTGGAGGGACACCTCCAGGGGACTGAGAAGTCCGATACCACTCTGGACTCGGTCACTCCCGCCTGGAGGGACAAGGGTAGCCGGCAGCCTTTACGTAAGCCCCTTTGCCCCCTGGCCCCTGCGGCTCGACTGGCCCACCAACCCCAGCATGAGGGCCAGCAGGTTTGCGCTGGGCGTCCTGACTCCAAGCCAGCGTCTTCCTCTAAAAGGAAGCAGGGAGGTAAAGGCCCAGGAGCTCCCTCTGCCAATTCATCCTCCGAGCCTGCTCAGTGACGGGCTGAGGGGCGCTGTCCCCGGCCCCGTCACCCCTACCCGGGTTCCCCCATGGGGACACGGCTCTGCTCCTCCTCCTCCTCCACCTGGTCCGCTTTCCCGGCCCTCTGGGTGTCGGAGGTGCTAGGGGAAGGCCCTGCCTCGGGATTGCAAGCAGGCACCACCCTTTCGAGCTGTTGCCCCACGAGGGTCTTGGGGTCCGCAGCCCCGTTGTCGGCCCGCTGAGCCGACTTGCCTGGCCCTCTAAATAGAGGTGATCAGGAAAGTTGCGGATCCTCCTTCAGACCCTGGGTTCATGTCCAGGTATTCCTGGTCCCAAATGGACGGGGGGCTCGCGCCCTATTCTTTATCCGCACGTCCGGATGGTGTCCCTGACTCAGATATCTCATCCTCGGAGCTAGGCGTGTGGCTTCTTTCCTGGACCTCCAGGACATACTTACCCTTCGTTCCGTCCGTTCCTTGGGAGACTCCTCCCTTTCTTAAGCGTGGGATCTCTCTACGAGTTCCAGGCCAGGCCCTTCGGTCTCTGCTCAGCAGCTTTCTGCGGCATTGAGGGGTCCGGGCGTAACCCCACCCAGATGGCGGCCTGACTGCAACCTTTCCAGCCAGAAGGGGACAGTCCAGAGTTCTGGCCCTTTCGGTTGCTCTCAGACTGGTCCTCTTTTATCAGAGCCACGTTGGAACTCGTGTCTTAGCGGGTGATCCTTCTTCGGGACGAGGCTTGACTCTTGAGTCCGAGCTCGGCTCCTGGCAGACAGGGCTGAGGTTCTTCCTCCCTTACCTAGTCAGGTCTGACTGGGCAATTACGCCCTGCCGGGACCTCCTGCACCTCCTGGCGGCCTGCTCCAGCGTGGTCTGTTTGGACCCGCCAGTTCATGCGTCCCCCTAATGGGGGCTGGCCAGCCAGCGGTCACAGTGCTGCGTTCCTGCAGACCAGTTCGTGACTACAGCCCAGGGGCTAGGAAACGCTCTCCTTTGGACCATTCCAGCTCTTGCAGGAGAACATCCTGTTCGTCCACCCCGAGTCGACGGTCTTCTTCGACCGATGCTTCTCGGATGGGTGGGGGTGCCCATCAAGGGGAATACAGAGTGCTCCGCCTCTGGTCCTCTCGGGAGTCCTGATGTCTTCCCACCTGCTGGAGCTCCAGGCGGTCTGCTTAGTATGCACCGCTCGCTCCGTTTGTGCGGGGTCTAGTGGTTTAAGTCCAGGTGGAACACCACGACCATGTGCTACCTATCCGCCAGGTTGGATGAGCCTTGCCTCTGCGTGAGGAGGTTCTCCGCATTGGGTCTTCGCGCGGCGGGGGTTTCCTAGCCATTCGATGGCAGGAGCCTCCAGCACCCTGGCTGATGCCCTAAGCCGGACATAGGCTGCGCCTCATGAGTGGTCTTCCCTGCCGGAGGTAGCACAGGATCTTCTCCCTCCTGGTCATGCCTTGGGTGGTCCCTTTTTTCCCTCCAGGGAGAATACGAGGCCAAGACTGTCTCATGCCCGCCCCCTCAGTAAGGTTTGCTGTAGGGGATGCCGTCAAGGCTGCGGACCCGGGCCTCTTCTACGCCTCTCCCCCATTTCCCTTGACCCACGGCAAGGTGAGGAGGGACTAGGCGCAGGCTATGCTGGTAGCCCCAGACTGTTTTGCCAGCTCTGATATCCAGCTCTCCTCAGTCTCAGCCCCAGGCTCCCGAGGCGGCTTCCAGCCCGCCCGGTCCTGATCTCTGTTTTCAGGGGAAGGTTTTCCATCTGGACCTTCAATCTCTGCACCTGAAGGCCTGGTCCCTGTGTGGCTAGGGGCAGGCCTTGGGTCTTCAGCAAGGTCTCGACGTTTCGAGGTGTCCTGCACAGAGTCGCCAAACATGCTCGCCTTCAAATGGAAGAGTTCTCCATTTGGTGTTGGGATAGGGCCTGGCCCCCTCTCCCATCCCTCGGCGAGCATTCCAGACCATCTGAGGTCCGTTCTTTTTTGCACTAGGGCTTCGGCCAATGACCCTCTAGGTGCTTCTGTTGGTCACCCCCGTCTTCCGGGCGTGGGCCGGAAGGCAGTCGGTGGAGCAGAAAAGGTGGTCTGGCGCTTTTCTAGACCTCGATCACACCTCCCCTTTGGGGAGAGTATCCCCATTTCTGTGGGATCTTTGCTGGTATGGGCTTAGCTCACAGGCAAGCCATTCGAACCTTTGCACAGGTACGAGTTTCCCCACCTGTTGTGGAAGAACACCTTCTTGGGGCTACCCTTCCAGAAGGAGGGGAGAGTTCCAGGTGCTCCTTTGAATCTCCCTATCTGGTCTTCCACAGGGCGAGGGTTGTCCTCGCCCCACCAGTTACTCCAGTAGGCGGTGGGCGAGTCTTTTCCTCAACCGGTATTGTCTGCGGGTTCATCCCCATTCACGCTTGGAGGCCGATATAGGATCAATTGGGATCCTATTTAACGTCGCTTACCCAGGGAGCCTAGGGCTGAAGTTCGGAGAGGTTCGCCAGCTGTTTGTCATCTCACGCTGAAGCCGCACCTGGCAGACCTGCAGCAAGCGGATGACGAGCGGGTGGGTCACCTCTGCATAGGTCTCCGCTATGGGTGGGGCATGGAGCCTCCCAGAGGATAAGTGCTCATTTACCGCCCTTCCACTGCATCGGTGGCTGCTTCCAAGGATTCTCCTGTCCAGGATATCCGCAGGACTCCTACCTGGAAGCAGGCATATACTGATTTCCCCTTCCACATCGACCTTGGGTCACACCGGGATGTTGGTCGGGGCCTCGGTTCTCCAGTATTTATACCTAAGTAGGGGGTGTGCGCCTTGCCTCCCTCCTTCCGAAGAACTGCTAGAGTCTGCCAATAAGTGTGGATGAACAACATATCCATGTCCCTAGAAATACAGGTTACTCACCTGTAACAGGAGTTTTAGGATGGTATATGTTGTTCATCCACTAACTCCCGACCTCCCGGCCCGGCGACAACCTGGCTTCCAGCGGTCTAGATCTGGCGCCATGGGGCAGAGCCGAGAGTTTTACCACCCGGGGTGGGAGAGCCAGCTTGAAGACCTTCTGGCAAGATTTAAAGCGGCAAGTAACCTGCCAATAAGTGTGGATGAACAACATATACCATTCCTAGAACTCCTGTTACAGGTGAGTAACCTGTATGTATGCTGGCGGCTGAGGAAGGCAGGAAGCTCACAGAATTTTTTATCAATATAATGTAGAAATGAATTAGCATGACAAGCCATTCCATCATAAGTGCAATGCAATACCGGCTATTTGAAACCCTGGAATGCAAAAAAGACAAAGGCGGTGCTATTTTCACCCTTTGCAAATGCTGCTAATCCGGCTACCCTAGGACCCCTACCTCAAATCACCACACTTCTCAGTGAATCCCTGGACTTCATAACCAAGTTCAAATATCTGGGGGTCTGGATCAATCACAAACTCTCTTGGATCATGTCGAGGAACTGACAGAAAACCTTAAGCCTCTGTTACAGGATCAAACACCTCCTTACCCAGGATGCTTAGAAGAGACTGATCCAAATAGCCTTCCTTTCCATACTGGATGACGCTGACTTCCTTTATGGCCAAGGCCCTGCCTCTGCATTAGCAAAATTCGATACACTATATCATAGCGCCATAAGATTCTTCTCTGGTGCTCCTTCTCTTACCCATCACTGTTCTCTTTATGCTGTAGTAGGGTGGATATCTCTTAAGAAGACAACGAAATGCTGCACTCTGGGCTTGTAGAGCAATCACAAAAAGCTGCCTCAGTATATTTCAGACTGTCTTCCTCTCTAACTGTGGAAGGCTAGTATGCCTTGAGAAGTTCCTCTCTTATCTGCTTTTCCATTCCCAAGATCAAATCACAGTTTGGAAGGTCATCTATAAGCTATTCGCTACCTCAGCTTTGGAACAGTTTTCAAAAAGCTCTAAATTAAGTCAACCCCATCAACTTGTCCACATTCAAAACACTTTGTGAGTGTTTGTTCAGGGAGTCTTGTAACTGTTTCTCCCAATTGTTGTCTCTTGCATTCAGGATACTAGGCTCTTGTAGGGTGTCCCCTGGCACCTCTTAAGACCATACATCCTTCCCTCCTCTTCTCTAGTTGCTCTCTTATTACCCGCTGTACTGTAGGTTTTGCAAAGAAGCCCTGTACTTTGCTCCCTCCCTACCTAATGACTCTTGCTGTAAAACCAGCAGAGCTCTCCACTCGTTGCCCCTAGCTCTTATAATTGTTCCCCGGTTTATTGTCATATGTCCCCAGCCAGTAGATGCTCCCTATACTGGAGACCTCCTGGCACTTTAATATTCAATCCTCCTTCTAACCCCAGTTATACTCCGGTATTCATAACTTTCTGCAGTAAGGCTTTTATTTAGGACTACCCGGAGAGAGTAGAACACATGCAAATGATGGAATTCTTTGCACGTGACAGCTTTTCAAATGCTGCCCTATACTTAACAGACAGTGTTCTAAAGCTCCTCAGATTTCACTCTCCGCCTGAAAGGTCTGGTCGCTTGGAGTGTCGCTCTTCTACTTTACCTTCTGACATGAAGAAACTTATAAAATACTATTAGTATCCTTTTATTTAATTTGCTGCCTCATACTTGTTGTTTTGTATATTAAGCTAGTTTAAGTGTTTAGTTATTTTTACCAGTTCCTAGCAGTTCAATATAACCAGGCAGGAACCAGGTTAGTTTAACTTAGTCAAGGTTTTCTGACTAAAAAAACCTCGTTAGATTTCAAAATTTTAGTTTTTAAAAATGTGTTTTTTTGTAACCGTTTTACTCGGTTATTGAACCGCTAATTCCGGTTCATTTTGTTTTCAATGGTTTGGTTCCATCGGTTCCTTATCGGTTCCGGAACTGACTGCAACAGCTAGTTTTATTGAATTTTGTAACTGTTTTCCTTTTTATTGGGAACCAATAAAAAAATTTCAGATGAAACAAAAAAGAAATACAGTGAACCTGGTTTCAAAAACTGTTTAGAATGTGGGGAAGTCTTTGCTAAGGCAGACAAGCACAACTTGTGTGTGGCCTGCCTGGGTTATGAGCATCTTAAGAGGAATGTGACATTTGTAAAACATTCCCTGAAAAAAATGGAAAAATGCCTGGAACTGCTAAAAAAGAAACTTTCTCCACCTAGGGGTCCCTCTGGCTCGGACCAGCCGATACCCCCCTTCTAATGTGGGTGAAACCACATCTATTATTGCCTCTACCCCTGAGACGGGTGACAGGGGCACAAAGAGAGTTGCTGAAATGGCTGACTCCCCATTTCCCTGTAAGAAAACTAAAAAACTTAAACACACAGAACTCCCAACTCCAAAAAAGGGGACTTCTGTGCCTGCCCTCACAATGCCTTCTCCCCAGGAGATTGCTCAGGCTTTCAGGGTACTACAACCATTACAGTGCCTTGTGTCCACTGATCAGCAGCCACCTGCCCAGTCTCCTGTGGTACAGGCTGGCAACACAGGGAAATCATCCTTCATAGAAGAGGAAGAGTATAGTGAATGTGTGGAGGAGGAAGGGGAACCCATTGAACCTGAGGTATCCCCTGTGCAGGAATTTGGCTGTCTTCCCCAGGACATCTGAGGACTACTACTCACACTTTACCTTTGTGAGGAAGATGGCTGATGCACTGGACATCACCACAAGGGAGGAGATTGAAGATGAAGAGGAAGTGGAATACCTAGAACTGATGGGGCTAACCCCCACCAGAGCTCTTCTCCTGCCTATTTAACAAGTTTTTCAAAAAAGATACTCTGAAAATACTCTAAACCCCTAATTCCATCCCTCCTCTTGACAGAAAGATTGATAAAAATATTGGATGGAGAGGGAAGGAGCAGAGTTCCTCTTTACCCACCCAGACCATCAAGGAGTTGTACAGGTATCCACCTGTGATAAGTCTAAGGTCCCTCTGGCTTCACACTCACCAGACTAGGACTCTAGAAAAATAGACAGCATGGCAGAGAAGGGGTATTTGTTAGCTTCTTTAGCCACACGACAGGCAAATTTTCAGGTCTACCCTGCCCAGTACCAGAAGTCCTTGTGGCATTCGGTTTTGGCCATGGCTTAGAAAGCCCCCTCACCCCTGTCTGATGACCTGGCAGAAACTGCCAGATTTGGGTTAGAGGCTACTAAATACCAGTTCCAGATGGCTGATGATACAAATGACACTGCAGCCAGATGGATGGCAAATACGGTAGCCTAGAGGAGATTTGCCTGGCTAAAAGCCACAAATCTCACTCAAGACACTCCGTCAGAGGCTCTTGATTTCTCTTTAGAAAGAAATGCTTTATTTGGGAGTCAGCAGTGGCCTATATGCATCCCTGCAACCAGCCGTCCGGCCGGTGCTAACCCGTAACTCCACCAAAGCCACCTTCCTAGTACCCAGGGCAAGGACCTCTCTCTCTGCCAAAGATCCTTCAGTCATAAAGCCCCGGCCTGGTTTAACTACCTTCCTGAGGGAATAGCAAAGATCCCCGGGATTGGCCGGTTCAAAATAGCCCTCCGTAAACACATTATTGACAGCCGGTGCTGTAAATGCCTGTAGTGGAACATAACCCTGTCTCGAATAGCTCCCTAAGTGCTCACTGTGCTCCATGGACGACTGGGCAACTGTAACAACTGTGTGTATATAATGATGTGTGTAACTCAACGTATGTATGTATCTCACCTGTATGTAACCTCTGTCTAAAACCGCACTTAATTGTTGTCTTCCCCCCCCTTGTGACAAGGTACCTTTGTAAACGAGTCTCTGACTCAAAGGTTGTAAAACTGATTATTTCAATAAATAAATAAAATATGAAAAAGGTGGATGTGTACAAGGCCACATATAGACGCAGCTCTGCTAAAGAGAAAGCTTCACCATCCACCAAGCCTTATGGAAGGGAAGACTGGGGAAGATCCTTTCATACCAGGCCATTCTTTCAACCAGTGGCCACACCCCACTACCAGCAGTACCCACAACAAGGGTACTTCAGGGGAAGGGGTTAAAGGGGCTCTAGGCGGGGGGGTCACAAGCCCAGCCTCAGCCCCAAGCAAAACAAACACCCTGACATGTCTGCACAGGTCGCCTCCTTACTACTTGTCAGAGGCAGACTGTCTCATTTCCTCCTGGCTTGGTTTAACATCACTACAGACAAGTGGATCCTGGGGGTAGTGAGTCAGAGTCTGTCTGAACTTCAGATCCCTTCCTCCTCAAAAATACTTCTTTTTCAGTTCACCCTCCTTAGCAGAAAAGAAACTGCTGGAAGCAGAGGTTCGAAACCTACTACTGCTTGGGGCAGTAGAACCTGTCCCAATCTACGACAGAGGAAACATAGACTTTGACGGCAGACAGGGACCGCTTGGCCCACCCAGTCTGCTCATTTTCCCTACCTAGAGGATAAGCTGCAGATCCTATTTAACCAACAGCCCATTTCTTCCTACTCCTCGTAAAAATTGCCTTATGTCTTTCCCTTGCATTCTTGAATTCTCCCACGGTTTTAGACTCCACAACCTCCTCAGGAAGTCTGTTCCATGCACCCATCACCCTCTCTGTGAAAAAATGCTTCCTGACATTGCCCCTGAGCCGTCCCCCCTCTATCTTCAGATTGTGTCCCCTTGTTCTTGCACATCTCTTTTTCTGAAAGATGCTACCCTCTTGGACTTTGTTGATTCTACTGAGGTACTTAAACGTTTCTATCATGTCCCCCCTCTCCCTCCTTTCCTCAAGGGTATACATATTAAGCTCCTTTAGTCTCTCCTCGTATAGCTTCTCTTGGAGACCCTACACCATTTTAGTTGCCCTTGTCTAAACTGCCTCCATCCTGTCTATGTTCTTGTGGAGATGGGGTCTCCAGAACTGGACACAGTACTCCAGATGGGGTCTCACCAACTGTCTGCACGGGGGGATAACAACTTCCTGTTTTCTGCTGGCGATGCCTCTCCCTGTACATCCCAGTATCCCCCCAGCCCTCCCTACTGCCTTCTCACATTGCTTGCCAACCTTAAGGTCATCTGATATGATTAACCCCAGGTCCCTTTCCATTTTTGTTGTTGTTACTTCCCTCCGCCAATTGTGTAATCTTCCCCTGGGTTTTTGTTTCCCATGTGCATTATTTTGCACTTCTTTGCATTGAATCCA